>OU744336.1:7500000-8750000 GCA_916610165.2 Gymnosoma rotundatum
GGCATAGAAAACAGCTTGTGCAACATCTTCGGCGTTTAGCTTGGGCAAATCAGCTACTGTTCTAGAATAAACACTCAGAAAATCTGTGTCCACAAGCCCAGGATTAATACTCTATATAAAAAAGATATATGTATTTTTAATAAATCGAAAACATTGTATAAATTGAATGATTTTAAACTTTTCATTTATTTTCTTATTTATAAAAATTGAAGCAATTAAAAGTACATAGTTCGATTTTCTTCAAATTAATAAAATGCAAAAAAAAACTTTATAATTAAATAAGAAGTAAATTTGTCTTTTATATCTTTGTAGTATTCCTTGTATTTTAGTAAATTTTTGATGTTGTTGTTATTTTTAACAATTCAATTAAGGTTGGCAAAATTGTTAAAAAAACAAAAAAAAAAAAAAAAACGTGTGTGACATAAAAGCTTTAATTATCGTTATTTAATTACTATTTATAATGGCATACGCAAGTTTTCTAAATATGCGCATGTATGTATGTATGTATTGTAAGACAACTATTTACCTTGGTTACAGAGTATTTTAATATTTAATGTTATCCCATAAAATAATATCACTCTGGAAGTAATGTTTTTTTTTATTTATTGCCAATAGCCGTGCCTTTATTAAAATTTCTTTCTTTTATGAGTACTCCGTTTAAATATGAGAAAATTGTTAAGCAACTTTAATTATTCCGCTTAAAAAATTGACAACCTGCTAGTGGTTATTGTATTTTTGAATGCAACATTGCTTGTTGCTTTTGCAATTGTTTGCGAAATAAGTGCGGCTAATATTATTTCGCAGTTAAGCCTAGTAGTCTGTTCGATTTTGCGAAAAATGTTGAGCAACATGCATTATTTCGTTTGAAAAATTTGGCAATTAGCTACTAGTGCCAATACAGCGTTTTAGAAAATAATTGCCGTTTTTATCAGCTTTAAGAATATCACATTTTCTGGAAAAATATTTAAAATTTACTGAAGCCAAAGGGAAATACTCATCCAAACTTATGGGATTTATCCCATACATACACATGGATATGTTTTTGTTTTTTAATTGCAGTAATGAGCAAACGCTTCTCTGCGCCATTTAATTAATTTCTGTCTTTTTCTCTTTTAAAATGTACACTTTTTTAATTTTTCTCTTTGAATTTTTTTAACACAAAACACAAACGGTCTGAAAAAATGGTTTTTTAAAAAATTCTGTACGAAAAAAGAGCTGCTTACGTTATTTCGTAGTTAAAAAAAAAACAAAATGTTGCCAAAACATTTTTTAGTTATAAACAGAGCAGTGATGGAAAAGTTGTTACGATGTACTTTTTTTGATACTATTTGATTTGAAAAATACTGTGTTACTCCTCTGTAACATTTGATACTCTCAGTGATACATCTACAATTTGAAACCATTGATTTTCTTAATCATTGATTTTCTTAATCCTAATCTGTTTTAGCATTTCCCCTTCATCACTTATAGTTTACGAATATTGCAACTCTAGTTCTTATCGTGTCTTATTATTTGGTTTTACATATTCGTTTTGTTTTTTCACAAGACAGCTGCAAAAAAACAGCTGTTACGTTTTTTGTGTTTCTTTTGATAAAATGGTCAATCTTAATACAAACAAGTAAGAGTGCTGTATTCGGCTATACCGAATCATATATTTCCAATCAACTCATATAACTCCAATCAAAAAAGCAAATATTAGGGTGACAGAGAATTAAAAAATAATAAAATTTGGTACTACATTTCAGCATTAGTTGGCATCACTGCAAATGTCATGTGTTCTAAAATGCATCAATGAAATATATGATGCGCAAACAAACGTCAAACATGCATCACAAAAATGGTTGATGCATTTGATCTTTATTAATTTTATTTTGTTAATTTGCGTTTGTTTATAGGTACACTTTTAAAAAAGAATTTGATAGTTCTTTACTATAGTAATCAGCATTTTTGGGATTCTTCTGTTGTTGACACATAAGTACGTCTTTTAGCAGTGCACTCATTTTTAATATTTTTAATTTTCTTTTCTTTTGTCGATTGTACAACATTATTTCATTTTTGCTTTTATCTAGACCAAGAAATAAATTTATTATTAACTTCTCCATTAGTAATGTTTAAGCATTTGAAATTTTAAAAGAAATAATAGTTTATTTTTGCTTGCGTATCAAGTAAGTATCAGCATCAGCTGTTTTGCATCGGCATCGCAAACTAATCACATATGCGTATCAGATGCAGTGCAGTTATGTATTTCCGAACAAGCCCTTTATTTAAACGAAATACTAGCACGATAGAAAATGAACTAATATAAAATGACTATTCTTCAAAAATAAAGAAATTAAATTAAAAATTAAATATTTTCTAAATATATTTATATTATATATTAATATCCTTGTCTGGGAAACTGTAAAATATTTTGTATATTATTATTAATTTAATTTTAATTAAATTATTATTTGAACTTTTTGAATATTATAAATGAATAGAAATTATTTTGGCTTAAGTTCATTTTATTTTTAATTTCTAAAAATCTTTTTTTTAGAAATAAAATTTATTTTTACAAATGTATGCGGACGTTTTCCAAAGAAAACAAGAAAAATTAGACGCTAGCAGAATGAAATGCTGCACTTTCTGGAACGCTACGACCTTCATCAGGATTCTTCGCATCTATCTACCTTAGTTGTGTATTTTATAAACATCATCTATTTAACCAACTAATCTTGTAAATAAGAATACGAGAATACTCATAACTCATATCAACATTAATTTGGTTAGACGAAATTTACACACAAACCAACGTATTTCTTTACAAAATAAATTTAAATAAAAATTAAAAATAAAATGAACTTAAGCCAAAATAATTTCTATTCATTATTATTAATTTTCATATCATTATCTTGAAATAGAAACTTTGTTAAACACACATTTTGTACTGGGTTAAACTGTTTTAATGGCAACATTCATTCATTCATTTATCCATTCATAAATAGCTCTTTATTTTGTCACTTTCAGAGCCATTCTTAAATAACCATAGTTTTCAATATTCCATTAAAGTGCGGCCAGAGCTGTTATTTTTCTTTTTCTAGTTGTTGTTGTTGTTGCTTCTGTTATAAAATTTTTTTCCATTGTTTTTGTTACTTTTATTTTGTTATTGGGCTGTTATGTTCTTTTTTAATGTTTTTATGAATCCAATATAAACGTCAGTTAAATTACATTTTAATTGCAAATTACGGAATATAAAAAAACTATATATTTTGTTTCATGGCAATAGTGACGATGAGTATAACGATAAACTGGTCTCTACATTCATAAAGGCTGATGATGGTAGTGATGATGGCTATTCCCATATCCCTTCGACACATATTCGCATGTATGTGTCGACATATAAATATGCAAAAAAACAAAAAAAAAAAAAAAAACAGGACTAGTGTAGTAATGTTGACGATGTGGATAAGTGTCCTAGAGAGTAAAAGCAACAAGCAATTTTTTATACTTGTTTCCATTTAATTACCCACAGGCACTTACTATTCCATATAGGCATTCTCACACACAATCATATTTTTACTTTTATAGCAGAAATAGCTGTGATTTACTTACGCATACACATTTTATATTTTTTATAGAATTATTTTTAAACGTTTGGTAAAATAATAAAAGCAGAAATATTTCAAAACTACACAATTTAGATTTTACTTTTATTTCATAGAGATATACCTCATGCCATGCCCTGCAAGAAGAGATCCAGATTTATGTGAAATGTATTTAGTACATAACAGATAGTGCTGTACTCCTTTTTAAATTTTTCCAAGTGGCGCATTCGATGCTCGGTACTATAACCACATGTCAAGGCCGTGATATACTATTTTACATAATCGTCCAACACACTTTTTAAGCCCGATAAAACTTTAAATTGAAAACAAAAACACAAGAATTAAATTGTAATGAAGAATTTTTTTATACGAAAGATCAAAATATGGATTTTATATTTAAAAATGATTTCGGGCATATGGCCACCGCGGCGGCTCATAACGAAGCGCATTCTGAACGTCTATTTATGAGTCACTTTTTTTAGTTCTGCTGGCATCATGTCACGAATAACACGAACAATGTTGGCTTTCAAAGCGTAAATTGTTGCTGGTTTATCAGCATAAACCAGCGACTTCACGTGGCACCACAGAAAATAATCGAGAGATGTCAAATCGCACGACCTTGGAGGCCAATTGACAGTTCTATTTCTCGAAATCAACCTATCGGCAAATTTTGATTTCAACAATTTGATAGTTACGGATCAATGTCATCCATATTTTTAAGCAAAAAATCATTAATTATAGTGCGGTAACCGTCTTCATTGACCGTAACGTGAGATGCGGTCTAATTTTGAAAAAAAATAAGGTCCGATGACGCCACCAGCGTGTAAACCACACCAAACGGTACATTTTTCGGGATGTAATGGAATCTGTAAAGTATATTGTGGATTGGTCTCACTCCATATCCGGCAATTTTGCTTATTAATAAGCCCGGATGGCTTGCTCTGATAAACGATTATGTGCAACATAAATATCACGAATTCGTTTATAAGTTGCTCGAATTGATGACTGATTTTCAAAGTAAACTTGGATATTTTGATAGCTTTCTTCAAGCGTTAGTCTATTCATAATGATTTGCCAGAGAATTTGACTAAAAAAATAAGAAAAAAATTTTCATCAAAAATTGATTTTTTTTGTTATTTTTTAAAATTTAAAGTTCTATCGGACTTAAATAAACACCCTTTATTTAGCAAAATCGCAGAAAATGGTGTGTTTGGGCGAGCTATACCAGATTTGTACAATGATATGTTTTCATACAATCTTTTTCTATACTCTTTCATAACATTATAAAGCAAGTTTAAAAAATCCCTTTTAGAACTTAAACTATGCCATTTTGCTTACTCCGCTTGATTGCCTTTACTTTTTGCAAAATTTTCTTGCGTAAGTTGGCTCTTTCTGTTACGAAAAAAGTTTTATTCACAATGCAACTCTCAGCATTAGACATTTTTACATTTTTTTGAAGGCCACAAAATATTTGTGCATTTTCTTTCTATAATTAAGTTTTCTATTTATATTTCAGAAATTGTTCTGCCACTATACTTATTTAGCTTGAATATTTGACAAGTAGCTACTAGTGCCAATATTTGTTATTGCTTGTGAATATGAAACGTTGTGTGCTTTTGGTAACAAATCCACGCGAAATAAGTGAAACTAATATTATTTTGCAGTTAAAAAAATTGTTGCCAGAAACATTTTTTTGTTAATAAACATGCGAACAGAAACATTTCTTGACATTTCACAGGATAAACAAAGTACAACTACAGCAACATTATTTTTTATTTATTTCGCACTAACTTTTTTATAATGGCTTTTGACATCATTTCGCACGACATGCTGATGAGAACACAAATTTCTTAGCTTTTGTGCGAAATAAGTTAGAAATAATGTTGCCAAAATAAAACTTTGTTTATTTTCTAAAAAGTTACGAAACGTTTCTGCTACAGCAAAATGTTTCCATCAACTTTTATTTTTCAACTGCTCACTTTTTCGTGGGGATTTGTAGCTAGCAACAACCAATGTTGCATACTTAAGGGCAATAAAAAAGAAACGTAGCATTGGCGCTAGTATCAAATTGTCAACTTTATTTTAAATAAAATAAGTAAAGTTTTTTAACGATTTCCCCAAGTTAAGACAGAGTACTTAGCTTAAAGCCTGGTACTCTGTTCGATTTTGTGGAAATTGTTGAGAAACATTGATTATTTCATGTGGATAATTTGACATTTAAAATGTGGTGTCTATCTCACGATTTAGAAGAATTAAACGTTTTATTGTTTTTACATGTACTACATTGTTGTTTTAAAAATGTAAGCAAAAGACATATGTATGATCAGCTGCTGTTTGAAAAATTTTGCATGAAATAATGAATACTTGCTTTATTTCACAGCTTTGATTAAATGTTGCCAGGAACATTTCATATGTTTTTATTATTATTATCATATATGTATATTATCCTCAACTCATTTTCTCCAGCTATTCTTTAAATTTAAAGCCCTGCTATGGGATAGATTTCCAAAAATATTCTTATGGCACTCCGTTAGATTTGGGAACAGCAGAGTATAGGAAAGGTTTCTTTGTTTAACTGTTCCCATATTAATGAGATAAATAACGTTTTCTTTTAATAATGTCATGGCAGCTTTACCAGCTTAATTTTGCCGCCCAATTACAAAAAGTCTTCCAAGTTGGCGTAGATGTGCCAGAAACATCTACTTACAATGTTTCTATATCAGTAGATATTTATATTTTCGATCATTGTATATAAAATTATTTATCTATTAACTTACTTTTCATAATTTAACTTTAACATATTTAACAAATCAACTTGCTGAAACTTAAAAACCAAACAATAACAAATCACTCTATATCCAGATTTCAAAGTGTAAAATTGTCCAGTTATTAAGCTGTTACAAAAATGTCCACCACTACAAATATGAATTTTCATTTTTTCCCCACATTTATTGCTGTTGTTATTGTTAAGAGTTGTTATGTGAGTATGTGTGTATATTTCCAGTTTTATTGTTATCAAGCCGTTGAAAAGCATTAAACGGCTACAAAATAAAGTTGTTTCAGATATGGAAGTCACAAAATTTAGTTCATACTCATACAGACTTCAATTAACATACAAAAATAAATGCTTAGAGCCATTTTACACGACGGCATTTTGCATGAAACTAGTTTCATGAATTTTTGTTTGTTGGCAAGCGGGGTAAACAAAAGGGCATGGCTTGAATTTTGAGGGGATTTTTTATCACTTGCTTTAAGTACCTTCGCTGCATATGATTTGATTTTTGTGTATTATTTGAAATAACACAAACAACTACAGTAACGAATATCACATTAAAGGCGAAATGTACAAATTCCGATGCCATGACAAATTTCGATGAAACTCGCTGAAACTTTTAAAGAGAAGTGAAAAATAAAAATGGTCTGAAATAATGGCACGTATAAATCTGGACTTAGATATTTGAATACATATCTTGCTCTTAAAAATGAGCAGACTATGTGCGTGTTCTGCAAAGTCTTCTATCAAAAATTATTAATATATGTAGATGACATTTCGTTCTTAAAGTCTGGCATGATCTTCGCTGAACTTTTTCTAAAAATTGGTGGTGTCGTCTGTTTATTAAATTTTTTTGTGGATGTTCCTTTTTCTGGCATCTATTCGTGAGAGTGTGTTAAGACACGGCCAACTGGGTCAGTTTCTTTATTTTTTTCTATTTATTTCGCTTTTATTTAAATTTTTTTGCGATTTAATTTTTCTGTTTTTCTGTTGTTGAATGGTTGATGTTGCTGGAGTGTCAACACCACAAAAACAAAAATAGAAGAATAAAAACAGAAAAATAAAAATACAAAAATCTGTTTGATTTTTTTCCCTTTTACATACATATCTGAGATTTTGCTGGCCAGATTATCAAGTGGAAAAGGCTGCCGTTGATGAGAACAATTGGAGTACATAAAGAAAATAAAGCAATTGTAATTGGCATAAAGTGGGCTGTGCTCAAACTTGATTGCTGTTGTTGATAATTGAGTTTAAGTTCTTTATATTTAAAGACTTGATTGAAACTCAAACATAAAAAGAGAAGTAAGAAATTTCGCGCACTCACACACTTGCAAGTATTAAACCTTAGCGGAAAACTTCACTTCAATACCCTCGCAGAACAAATTATTATCATGACCCAAAATGTTCATATTTACACAGATTATTATAAAGGATGAACAATATTCATGCAGAATTTTATTTTGCGGAAAGGAATATAAACTTTTTACGTTTTTCCTTTTATAGTAGAAACGTACGGATTCTTTTGATTGGAAATACCACAGCGGCTTATTATAGATTCCGTATTCTTACTATCTATACTCCTTGATCCTACGGTCTTGTGATTCCTATGGCCTTTAAACATGCGTTATTATTACAAACGCAGCCATCCAGGTGACAATACTGTGTTGCTCCGGTGAAACATGAACTACTCGATGCCTTGTTTAGTAACCTTAACCACCCACAGAGAACTTGACTGCGCCTTTTATCTAATCCAGTCATCCCCTTTATCTAATAGCCACAACACACGTCTGCCGCACACTTTTGTTATGCTGTTACACGTCCCTGCGCTAACCGCTACCGTTCTTACTTTTTTATTATAAATGGCGTCTTTACAATTCTCTGTTACTCTTATATTAAATTAGACGTCTCCACTAAATTATCTGCCATGGCTTCACACAATAATTGTCTTTTGCTTTCCGGGAGGTTTTTACTGCTACTTCTTAATTTTTAATTGCATTATAACAATCATTATTTTCCCGTATACGCATGTCCGAAGGTGGGCTTGAACTCACGATCTTCTGTTTTACAGCAAGCTCCTCTACCAACGCAGCCATTGAGGTTGCTCAGCTTTTGTTACCTAATTGTGGCATTATTCTATATACACACCATTAGTGGAAGTAACTTTATTCACCACTCTCATACGGTTAACAACAACAGGGGTTGCCAGATCTTTCTTTTGTAACAATATATTAAGTGGTTTCGAGGATACTCCTGTTGGCTGCAATATTTTATTCTTTTTGGTTCGATCACAAAAATCTTTTTTCATTCTTTTTTACCGAATTCCACGCCACCCAGCAGCCATTCACTGTAGATTAATAATTTTGCGTGGTCGAGTGATAATTGTCAAGCTCCTCATACATCAAAGATTTCCTCTTAAATTCCAGCGCTTGCCTTAGAAGGAGATCACTCTGTCCTTGTCAAATATAGTTAATCCAACCTTTCTAAGATTTCGACTGGCACAATTTTCGACTTGCCTTGCTTGGCCTCCTTTTCTAGGTGTCTGCCGGACTGCATGGTAATTCTACGACTATCGTCCAGCATTCGTTATTTGACTCTATTTAAACTTCCAGGGATGATTTAGCGTCCATCTTGAGTCTATACTGCACAGCGTTTAGGAGGCCGTACATCTGCAGATACTTTTACAACTGTTATATGGCTCTAGGTCCGAGCAAAAAGTCTCAATAATTTCTATTTTGGGATTCCTTTTTCATTACCTGGGGATTTTCCCTCACTATTGCATATTGAATATTTGTAGTTCCTGGAAAAAAACTCATCTTTACCACAGCAATGTGTTGACATGCTAGCTTCTATTTGCCGGGCTGCGGACTAGAATGTATCGCGACTAGACTGGATATCCCGATAGCTTCTCACACTTTTCTGCATTTTTCCTTTTACTGGTCTTCAGGACATGTATTTTCCTTCTTATTTTGTTTTTTCTTCTTCTTCTTCTTCTTTAATTTTTTTGCCACTAAGCGGACTCAAGTGAGCCAACTTCATTAAGTGACCGCCGATTTTGCAGATTTTCTTTGTGTATACTCCAGAACCCTATTTTCTCAACAAGAAAAACGCCACAGTTTTTTTTTACAATGCAGAGAACGGATCCGATCGTCTAATAGCCAGATAACAGACGCCGCCAGCTTGAATTAAGCGCAAAAACCCAGCGTTGAAGTGTGCGACTGAATTCGGCTTAACATTTAGCCGGCTTCGTTTTATTTTACAACATATAATGTAAAAATAATTGTAAAAAATTTAAATCTTAAAAGTAAAGCCTCCGGTTTCGTATATAAACATATATTTTTAATAATGAGAGTGTATCCATGTGGTACCAAAAGAAAATTTTAAAATTTATTGTCAGTTTGCATTTATTCTTTAAAATTTTTAACGAATAACACATGCTCCAGCTTGTGAATGATAAATTGATTGCTTCTCTTCATTCATTTGGTGTTGCTTGGTTATTTTGCTTGAATCAATATTTACTTACTGTTAATTTTATATTTAATTTGAGAAAATGTATTTCCTGACGCACTGTTTGACACAGTCCTGTGATTGCATGTTTCGTTGCTGGATAAACACTAAATAGAGGCACGGGTACATCTGGTATACGATGACCCAGGATGCTAAAGTGCAATTTTTACGTAGATGCGGTCAAAATTAAAAAGAAAGAGAAAAGGAAAAAACAAAATGTAATAAATAATAGTATGGATTTTTCGAGTAAATTTATATGCATGTAAATATGGTTAAAAAGGAACTCTTGTTCGTATAAATAAAATAAACGGATGTTTAAAATATCTTCACTTAAGGGCATAGACACACGTATACACGCACATACGCATACTCAATCGCCTACATTTATAAAAAAAATTTGTTAAAAGTCTGATAAAAAAAGTTCAGTGGTGCATGGTTTTTAACAAAAAATTTGTGTGTGTGTGTGAGAGAGAGACATCAATTGTTATTGGGTGACATTAAAAGAAATAAAAAGAGTTGTATAACAGTTTAATGAAATTGAACCATCAAAAGTTATTAAAAATAGCTGTTATTTTTATTCAACAATAAATTGTGTCAATCAATTATGTGCTTTAATTTATTGTTGTGTTAAATAAAAATCCACATCCAAACACACAAAATTGTTGCCGTAAATAAAGATTTTTTAATTTTAAATTTATGAGAGCAATTTTTATAGTTTTTTAAAGTGCCCGTTAAAGTAATTTTTAATTTCTTTTACACTTTAAGCAACAATTAATTTTCAGATAAATGTTACTTTAGTCATAAAAGCAGTGTCTGACAAACAATTTCATAGCATATGAAGACAACAGCGAACTTTCAAACAAGAAATACATAACTTTGATGTTGAAGGGAATAACAAAATGAATTTGTGGATTCTCTGAAAGATTTTTCAAGTAATTTCAAGTGGAAAGGAGCACTTTGCAGGTGAATTAAGTCGATAGCATGAGTGATGCTTACGTTGTTACTATTATAGCAGATACTCGTATATATATACTCATCCCAATCCAGCTGTATCCACACTCAGCAACTGAGCTACTCCTTAGGGAAGGTCTAAATAAGGGGGACAAACATCAGGAATGGTGTTGTTTATTCTGGGCCTGTACAAGTTTAAGCAAGTCCACTCTGGCTCTACGTAGTAAATAGAGTTTCTTGTCTGGAACGGCTGCCAATATAACATAAAGCTTACGTTGATCACATCGGTTGCAGGACCGAAATCTCATAAAAGAAAATGTAGTTCGGTCATGTCACAATATATATGCTTGAACCACATGTCGTTTGTTTTTAAAAATACAAATATACTCGTATTACTTTTGCATAAAATTAGTTTGTTTTTTTAATAAGAGTAGATTTCAAAATCAGATTTTCCATAAAACTATTAATCTTCAAATTATTAAGTGTTAAATATGGATTGATTTTAATTTTTTTAATTTATAGTGTCACTGAGTGGTGGCATGTCATTGTGTCCACGGACATAATGTCCATGAACATTATATCACTTTGAAAAACCTCATAATGTCAATTGACATTGTATCGTTCTTAGTATAGACATAGTGTCACTTATAAAAATGTCATAATGTCCGCCTTTGAAACAACTACAGCTTCGCTTACCAAAGATCTTCTCCTCTATGGTATAAACAATACCGGCTTCGCTTACGAAAGATTTTCTGCAAACCAGTTTATAAAAACGTTGCATTTTTTTAATATAGAACACCATAAAATATAAACTATAATATGACTCCATGGACGATATATCCTTAGACGTAATGACATGCCACCTGATTTAGTATTGCTCCAAATATATTAACATTTTTAAGATGGATCTAATCGATCAAAATTTCCATGTGAACTGCAATCTAATTTCTGTTGATATCCCATATCAAAATTAAGCATATTGCGGTTATGACAGGGAAACAACTAGGTTAGATTATAAGTCACAGAAATTATTATACTTATGATGTTCTTTCACTGTCACAATTCTCATATTTTTTCCAAGACTTATGCCCGTCCTTAACAGCATAGAGAAACACTGTATATAAATTCCAGTGCAAATAATTGTTTAATAAGAGAGACAGCAAAAGAGTAATTAAGTTAAACAATAACAATGATAACGGTCGTAATAACTCAGCCAGCGTCCAATAGATATAAAGATAAGTTCAAATTAATAACAATCATACGCACTGATGAACCAACGAGAGGGAAGTTATTCTTTGCTTTTAATGTTTATTAATAAAAATAGTAGTATGAATATGGCGCTTCTAGATAGAAATGTGCAAAGGAAAAATGTGCATACCTTAACCCTTTAACGGTCGATCGGGTTAAATTCGACCCCATGATATTTTGTGTTATGAGGCGGCAGCGTGTTCGGTTTTGCTTAAAGTGAAGTCGTGGTGGATGTTATTTTTGTTGAAGTGAAGTCGTAACATTCGACCCCATGATATTTAGCGTGTTCGGTTTTGCTTAAAGTGAAGTCGTGGTGGATGTTATTTTTGTTGAAGTGAAGTCGTAACATTCGACCCCATGATATTTAGCGTGTTCGGTTTTGCTTAAAGTGAAGTCGTGGTGGATGTTATTTTTGTTGAAGTGAAGTCGTAACATTCGACCCCATGATATTTAGCGTGTTCGGTTTTGCTTAAAGTGAAGTCGTGGTGGATGTTATTTTTGTTGAAGTGAAATCGTAACATTGAATGTTCGTCGTTTAGAGGGTTAATACAATATAAATTAAACTACATTAGGGCGGTTTACGAATGTCTGTGTTTTTTTGCTAGTATTTAATAAATAAAATTCATTTACTTCGGTATATATTAATATCCCTAATACTACACGTATTTGTTATCAGTATAAAATGTTAACCACATTATTTAAAAACAAAACATTTATTTATTTTTGGTATTCATCATCATCATATACCAACATACTTATAAAACATATGTATATTAGCAACAATTCTATATTTTTGTAGACTAAATAATTTACAATTACACATAACACTCGAATCAGTCGTAATTTGCTTCAATTTAAAACAATTTTCAAAATGAACATCATGAACTGATGAATTTACTTAGTCCAAATCTTCATATAAAGGTAAGATTTCAACTCTCATGGTCTGATGATTATACAAAGAATCAACTAAAGTTTCATTTTCAGTTCCTATTCGATTCATTGTAAATAATATTGCTATTCAACTCAAGTATTTATAATAAACTAATACATTACAATCAAGTGTAGGAGTAATTATAATGTTTTTACTATCTAACAAAAAAAATATAATAAAATAATAACAAATATTTTTTTTTTGAATTTTTTTACTTAAATTTTTTTATTTTTTTTTTTAATTTTATCTATTAGATGGAAATATTAATAATAGTTCATTTTTTAATTTTAATAACATTCGATTAAAAAAATAAAAATCAACAAATAATTTCGGCTTCCGTTTCAGTTCAGTGTCGTCGTCGTCAATGGCATTTAAGAGTCAGGTTGCTTCTTTAGTGTATCTTGAGCTAGAAAGATCACAAAAAAAAATAATATTTAGATTAAATAATAATAAAATAAATAAAATAACTATTTACCAAAAATTACCTGTTGCAGCTGCATGTATATTTAGCTCGTAATATTCATTGCTGCTGCTGCTACCTTTACTACCTTTGCTACCTTTTCTATCTTTAGTAAGATAGTAGGTATTACGCTGAAATTCTTCTATGGTATCGTCGTCTAGCGTTTCGTTGAATATAACAGGTAGGTATATGTATTTGGTGTTTTCCACCAAACAACGAACTTTTTTTCCATAAGGCGTCTGGACACGCTCCATTTTGGTGATTTTGTATTTATATTCAAAAAGCATCTCCTTTATGGGGAGAATGCTTTTTGTTTGGTTTTTTTTAAAAATTGTTTTTAGGTGTGCTTCCATTTTTTAACTTGACTTGTACTTAATTTGAATAGTAATTAAAGAAAAACTAGATGGAGGAGGCTTTTATATAAAATTATGAGAAGTAATTTTACAGCTTATCATTCTTTTCAATAAAATTTTAAAACAATATTTCTGATGCGGTTTGTCCGTTGTTTATAAAGTTTCTATTTGATTAAATGGTGTGAGAAAGTTTTAAAAAGTTTCTGTTGCGGTTTTTCCGTGTTGATAAAGTCTATGCTTTTAAATTATAATAAAAATTCATTATACATAATGCTTGATCCCAACTGTTATCGATAAGGGAACATTTACAGGTATCAGGTCCACAAGTTGTTTCATCGTTGAACCACACACAATTGTTATAATGATATCCAAATTTTGATTTACTTTTCTTATAAAATGCATATTCATCGAATTGAGCTTTTAATTTTTTCAAAATAATCTCATGATCATAACACAAAAGCTTTTCTTCCTTCATGAATTTATGTAAAATTTTCGAATAAAACTCGTTATTCATTATTTTCTTATTTTAACTTTTTTTTTTTTTTTTAAATAAAACCTCTTATCACATTAACATCAAAGTTTATACTAACTAACTAATAGTAAATGTATTTCATCATATCAGCTAATTTATATTATTTCCATATCCAAATCATGTGTGTAATCTTGAATGTTGATTAATGTAACATCGGATCGGTACGTTGTATCATCCTCAGAAGCCACCTCAATTTCACCATTACTTAAAATTCTCTCGTATTCAACTTGACGGTATTCGAAGCATGAAATATTTAATCGACGTTTCAAGTAATTGCTGTCATATGTACAACGGATTCTCAATTTTATATTATCTTTGTATTGAAGTTGAAAATGTCTATAAAATGGAGCCGAACTTTCAATTATTCCTGCAATATTTTTTTCTTTTTTTACTAAATCTTGCCTAAATGTTTCAATAGCTTGTTCAACAGTAAAAGGTTGACTAATAGGCGGTGGGGAGTCTTCTTGTTCTTCGTTTGATTTATTTTCTGCTTTTGTTGTTAACTCGATGTTTTTATTTAAATCATTACTATACTTTAAAAGTTTGAAATTTAGTTGTATGCTCACAGTATCATTATTCGGTAATTTTATAGCAAATTCTGTATTTTTAAGTTCATTTTCACTCAAATCAATAGGTAATGAAGCTGAAAACACTTGTATGATATGGATATATGAAAAAAATATGATAAAAATATTTTTCATTTTAGTTTTTCTTTTTAATAGACGTGTTCTTAAGTTAGCGATATATTTTTAAATGAGATGATAAGAATTGTTTCTCATATTTATATACTAATTTAATAATCGTCGTATTCAACTGAGTCGCCACCAACGTTACCACCACCTTTCTTAACTTTACTATCATTAACTATTTTTTGAAGGAGAAGAGGTTTTTGTTGATTTTTATTCAATGAGTGGATATCAGTCTTACTATTATATAGTTTATTTGTATCTCTGAAAACAATAGCCTCTATTTCACTATAAACGCACGATGGTTTGTATGAGTGTACATTTATATCTTTAAAACCACCCTCATAGACTGTTCCAACTAGTGATATCATACCACCGATAACCTCAATTTTTATATGTTGATTGTGACTAAAATGAAATATTGGAATATTTGTTGACATTTCTTGTCCTCTATTAAGAGAAAAAATTTGAGTTCTTGTCCCTCCTTCTGCGGTTAGGAACACCTGCATTATAATATCCAAAACTACTGCATTTATTATTTGAAAAGTTTTCCACTGTGCATGACAAGTACAATATTTATCACCAGTTTTTAAAAATTGACCCCAATACATATTTAACAAAGTTTTTTAATTCAACTAAATCTCTCATTATAAATAACGTATATATATAACACAAACTTGGATACAATAAGATTAAAACACCAGCTGTTTATATATATTATTACATACATACATACGTATACTTTTTTAATATTTATGCTTAACCGCAATTGATAAGAAGTTATTAAAATATCTAAAAACACCTTATAGTATCAATTATTGAATACAAAGAATCAGTTTGATAATTCGTTTTACGGTGAAAAGTTAAAAGCAAAATAATGAGAGCAAGTTTAAGAAAATTGTTTCAAAATCCTAATATTATATACTTACCTTTAAAGGATATGGAAGAAAATACTGCATATGAAATCAACAAGATAGAACGAGTAGATACAAAATATGGTGAAAGTATAAGATGTCTTGTAAATAAAGAATATCATATTTATTTACCTAAACGATTTCTGATTATTACTAAAAATCAGATGGATTATCTAAACGCAAATCCACACATTTTAAAGAAAGTTAAAGAAGTGAATGGATTATATACTCTAATCATTAAAAAGAAGAAGCAATATGTATTCTACAACAACTTGTATGACAGTACTGAAGAAGAAGAAGAAGATAACGATGATGATGATGAAATAGAAGAAACATTTTAAACAGAAACCTTTTAAAATTAAAATCATATATATATATATATATACTCTGCATACATTAAAATTTCTTTCACATTTGATTAAATAGAAGCTTTATAAAAAAATAAAACGGAAAAACCGCAACAGAAACTTTTTAAAACTTTCTCACGCCATTTAATCAAATAGAAACTTTTTAAACAACGGTTACTAAACAATGTCGGAGGAGAGAATTTTAGTTGTAGACGTACAAGGTTTTTATCTAAACAATAAATTCCTTGTAAAAGAACTGAGTATTTCAATTGATGACTCACAAGTTCAAACATTTATTATTAAACCACCTTCTCCATATTCATCGTTGACAACAAAAGAAAAAGCTTTAAATGACTGGCTTTATAATCATCATCATGGATTAAAATGGAAAGATGGTGATTCAACCTTATCAAATATTATGAACTATTATATTACACATGTTAAAGACAACAATTTTATTTATTATGTTAAAGGATTAGAAAAAATTAAGTGGATTCAAAATATTTTTAAAGATGAAATTAATTTTTATAACCTAGATGACGATCTAAATTGTCCAAATTTGAAAACATTATATAAAAATGATAAATCTGTAAATGTTTGTTCTTATCATAGGAAATATTGTATATGTGCTGAAAAAAATGTAATACTCTTAAGAAAGTTTATTAAATCAAATATTAATAAAGAAAACATAAAATTATAAAAAAAAGGAAATTTTTGATTATTATTATTTAACACTTAAATCGACTAAAATAAACATCAATCATCAGTTCATTCTGAATACTTGTAATGTCAATAACGATCTCTTTAACCGGAAACACTTCAACTTTGGTTGGAGAATATTTTCCTCCAATTGAACTCCCTACAAAATATGTTTGTGGACTTATTGATTTTGTAGCATTCAATTCCATACCCAATGTAGATGTTTACAACAATTTGTTTCATATAGGAAATCATGTTATTACTATTCCAGTTGGTTCATACGAACTTGAAGATATTGATTTTTTCCTAAACTCAAGCTTAAGAGATATCGATGAATCAATTAACCTAATAATTGAAGCTAATAATAACACACTTAAAACTGAAATAACCTCATCTATGGATATAGATTTTTCACAACCAAACAGTATAGGAAAGTTACTTGGATTTAGTAAAAGAAAACTAGAAGTAAATTCAACTAACTATTATAATACTAATCAAAATTTTAAAAATGATAAATCTTTGGAAGTGATGATTGTAGATGTTAATTCATTGAATACTAGAAAGTTATTTGAATCTGATTTACCTACACATATTACGAATGTTAATACAATACGCATTGAAAGCAACTTAACAACCGGTTCATTTATTAATAATACTTCGAATCATACTATTCATGAATTTCCTCTTGATGTTCCTCCAGGATATAAAATAAACGAAAAACCTCGAAATGTTATTTATTTACCCGTCAACTGTCAACAAATAAACAACATAACGATTAGAATCTTAAATCAAGACGGTGAACTTATAAATTTTAGAGGAGAAAAAATCACTCTTAGACTCCACTTCAAACCAGAATAATGATCATTTACAATAAAAACATAGTGCAGAGAGGATTTCCATTCAATACCGCACCAACTCACATTCGAGAAAGTATAAAAAATAAAAAACTGTTGTCCTCATCTAATACAGAATACTTAAAATCGTTGGGATTTAATCTTCAACAATGAATGAAATACTAAATGTTCTTCAAAAACCTATGTATGATGAGAGTATTGTAAAAAGGGAATATCATAGTTACTCTCCATATCTAAAATCTTTTAACAACAACGATGAGATTCGTATACCAATTCAAAATCAGGATCTCTTCGTCTTACCAAGTGAGAGTATGATTTACATTCATGGTTTTATAGTAAAGAAGGAAGCAACCAAAGAGGTTCCAGCTATAGATGTGAAATTAAAAAACAACTTTGCTTCATATTTGTTTGATGAAATTCGTTACGAAATTAATGGTTTTGAAGTTGATCGTACACGTAAACTTGGAATTTCATCCACCATGAAAAATTTCGTATCGTTGAATAAGGCTGAAAGTGATGTATTAAAAAACGCTGGTTGGTCTCTTACTGAAACTTACGCTTTAGTAAAAGGTCATTTTAGTTGTTGCATACCTCTGAAAATGTTGCTGGGTTTTGCTGAAGATTATAACAAAATACTATTAAATTCGAAACATGAGCTTATCCTTCAACGTTCTACATCCGATGAGAGATCATATTATTCTACAAATGCAACTGATCAGTTGAAATTAACAATTCTGGATATAACATGGAAAATGCCACACATTCAACTATCGGACTTTGCAAAATTGGAAATGTTTAAGATAATCAACAGCAAACATTCTATACCAATTGCGTTTAGAAGTTGGGACTGTCATGTAAATCCTGTTTTGCCCAAGAGTACAAAGGTTTTATGGAATGTAAAGCTTTCTCCACAAAACGAAAGACCACGATTTCTTATAATTGGTTTACAAAAAGAGAAAATTAAAGAAGAAGGAAATATATTTGATCATTGCAATATCTCTAATTTAAAAGTTTATCTAAACTCAGAGTCATATCCATATGATGATTTAAATAATCGTTTCGAAATGGGTCAGTATTCTGTTCTATATAATATGTATGCAAAATTTCAACAAAGCTTTTACATGCGAGAACCTGAACCATTATTAAATGTTGATGAATATAAGACTTATGCACCGCTTATTGTTGTTGATGTTTCACATCAAAATGAGGCTGTTAAAATAGGACCTATTGATGTACGAATTGAATTTGATACTGAAGCAAACAAACTAATTCCAGATAATACATCAGCATACTGTTTAGTTATTCATGATCGTTTAATCGAATACTCACCTCTAACAAGCGAAATTAGAAAACTTATTTAATTATATTTATTTTAAATTTTTTTTAATAAATGAAATAATATGTTTATTTATAAATAAAACAAATTCTTAATCAATGTATTTTATTAAAACAATTATAGTTTCTTTTTAGTTTAGTTTCGAAAACAAAAACTTTAAACATAAATGACCGCAATTTATTGTATTAAAATTTTGATATCTATCATAATTATAACTTATGTTTTTTCCTAAATATTTTATTAATTGTTTCGGTGGTTGCAAGTTACCAAAGCTATCAAAATATTCAATTTGATTGTTGTTTTTCCAGTACGCTACCCAATGTGTGCCCGATCCCTTTGAAGTATCCAGATTAATTATTCCACATTCTTTTTTAAATGATGTACTTGGAAGAGTGTTGCACATAAACACACCTCTAAAATTTGGAATATGTTTTGCATATTTTCTCAAGTCTACATCAGAAAGGGCTCTTTTAGGTAGCTTCATTAAAAATTTTGTTGATAAGGCTTTAAATATAATCCAAAACCTTTTTTATATGGTTTTAAGAACATGCCTTTTCCCATCGCAATGGCTTCCATTGTATTATTGTGTCGTTTTGCTTCAGTCAGCTGTTCCTTTCCATTTTTAACTGCATTGATTGCTTTTGTAATACCAGATACACCACCAGCTAAACCACCAAGTGCACCCAGTGCAGCAAATATAGGGGCAAGTGGAAGAAAACCTCCAGATTTTGGTAGCGGTATTATTCGAGGTGTTTTTATTAACGATTTTTTCTTCCCCTTGAAAATATTGTTTACAACTTTTCGTGAAATCTTTATAGCATCTTTCAAGTTTTCACTTTTCTTTATATTCTTTCTTGCACTTTTCAATGCATGTGTAAATAGTTTGTGGGTATTTACTGGAGACGACTTTTTAGTTTTACTAATAACGTTACCCATACCGAATTTTGTTTTTGCTTTCATTGCAGTAGCAACAAACCAAGCGTTTGATTTTTCACCCAAACTACTATCGCTTGCTTTGACCCTTTGCCAAGCCTTTTCCGTTAAAATTCTATCAGCAATATGTCTTTTCTCTAAATCTTTATTGTTTGAGTATGCTATATCGTGCTCTCTGCAAGCAGTATCCAATGGATTGATTCCTTGATCACCTCTAGCTAAACGTTTCTTTAATTTTGTACCAGGTCCGCAAAATTGATAGCCGGGTAGATGAAGTTCAATGGGTAGTTTATTAATTATTTTATTTAGAAAACCTTTACCAATGAAGGATGGATGGCGACTGAATAACTTTTTATAAATGATAGTCATATCTATTAATACTTTATCGATTTAAGATTGAAATTAAATTGATTGAAAACAAATAAAAGAGACTGGTTTATATATTATGTTATCATTAGATTTCAGAATGCGTTTTTTTAAACAACATAAAAGGATTGATGTAAAGAATATCGAATCAAAGTTCGATTCGTCATCAAATAAAATTCGTCATAGTTCATTACTATCGAATTCTATTCGAGCTCTTATTGTGGGTCCATCAAATTGCGGAAAAACAAATGTTATGATCAGTCTTATTGAAAGTCCTCATGGATTGAAATTTAAAAATATTTACTTATATTCAAAGTCAACACAACAACCGAAATATAAGTACTTAGAAAGTCTAATTAAACCCATTAAGGAGATAAATTTTTCATCATTTTCTAATAATGATGATGTTCTATCCCCAGACGAAGTTAAACCGAATTCAATATTTATATTCGATGATATAGCTTGTGAGAAACAAAATCATGTACGTTCTTACTTCTGTATGGGCCGCCATAAAGACATTGATAGTTTTTATTTATGTCAAACTTATACACGTATACCAAAACACTTGATTCGCGATAATGCAAATATGATTATAATTTTTAAACAGGATGTAATGAATATTAAGCATATTTACAATGATCATGTTGGTTCTGATATGACTTTAAAAACATTTTATAAGTTATGTACCGAGTGTTGGAAAGAAAAATATGGTTTTCTAGTTATTAACAAAGATGATTCTATGAATAATGGTCGATATAGAAAAGGTTTCGATATATTTATAAATCTATAAAAGAAATATTACAGATATTTTAAAATCAGTACAAGATTTATTATTAAACTAATAACTTCTTAACTATAATCTGACGCTAGCTATTAAATTGCTAACTGTTAAACTGATCTGTTTGATTTGTTTCTATTTCAATATATCAATATGAATACAAATCTAGTTAATAATCTTATTAAAACTCGAAATATTTTGAAAAAGAAATATAAAAATATTTTGCTTGGAGAAATCGCAAATGATGAGATGTTAGAAAAAACATTTAAACCAATATCAAAACCATTAAAAGAAATAGTTCAATCAACAAATAATAATAATATAAAACATGAAAAGTATCCGGATAACTCTTTTAAACATGATCTTGAGAATAATAAAGTTGCCTTCAGTACCCCATATAAAAA
Source organism: Gymnosoma rotundatum (assembly GCA_916610165.2). Taxonomy (NCBI): domain Eukaryota; kingdom Metazoa; phylum Arthropoda; class Insecta; order Diptera; family Tachinidae; genus Gymnosoma; species Gymnosoma rotundatum. Next base: position 7,521,654 of record OU744336.1, read on the forward strand.
GAGTAAGCTTGATTATAATACGTTTTCTCCAAGCTTTGATAACAAGAAAATCGAAAAAAGTTCGAACACGTTTAAATCATTTGATGATGATGAAAATAATGTTGATGACTATGATGATGATAATGTTGATAATAATGATAATAATAGTGTTGATAATGTTGATGATGATAATGATGAAAACACCATTGCAATACAACCCGATCAAAGTATTCAATATGATTTATCGAAAGTTGATTTAAATATATATGACAAAACCTATGGACCTCGTAAAGATAAAAAAAATCAAATATGGAGACTGGGTAATGAACCCATTACTTTCAATTCAACCAATATTACTGTAGGTAATTCAAAATGGCCCTTCACATCAGGTTTATATGAATTGTTAGTCTATAAGGAACCAATCAGTTATAATAAAACAGATTTAAATAATTATAAACAAATATTGGAGATGACTAATGTTTATAAGCGAAATAACAGCATAAATGGTCAAATTAAAGGAAATCGTTCAACTAAATATACAAAGATTATTAAAAACCTATTTAAACAACAGAAAATTCATAAGGGAAAAGGTTTAATGAAGTTGAATAGAAAAAAGACCAATTATGTTTATTGGGATGATCCTAACGAATTGGTTGATAGATTGCGTCTATTGATTTCATCCACAACAGCTGGTCACTCAAATCATAATAATGAAATTGTATCAATTATTGAGGAATTGAGAGAAGCAAAGATTATTATATAAATAGACTTAAAAATATTTAACAATTAATATTCATAAAATGCCTATCGATAAGTTTGGACATTATATTGAACAATCTGCAAGATATCAAAATCCACATTTCAAGATTCATTTAGATAGTGATCGTAATTTCAACTTTAACTTGCGGAGAATAAAAAATATTGCTAATCCTGTATTGGAAAATGATGCTGTGAACAAAATTTTTATGAAAAGTTATTTTAATGAAATAAAGAAACAACTGGATGCAATGTGTATGGAGAGAATTAAGGAAACGGAGAATCGTTTTAACGAAATAATACAACAACAAAACGTGTTGTGTACAGAAAAATTTGTAAATTTAGAAACAAGTTTAAGTAAACTAATACACGATCAAAGTATCTTACAAAATAATCTCGATCAATCACTAAAAGAAATGAGATCATTATTTAATTATAAAATTGATTCAGTTGAAGAACATCTTAAGCTCATTACAAAACATTTAAACATTGAAATATAAATCGTTTTGATTTAAATCCTACGTCAACAGCATTTAAATTGATGTAATCTAAGATAGATGTTAGAAATGGAGCGACAAGAAGTGGTTCAGGAGCTTCATAAACAAGCACGCAGAAATTTCATTCGACGTCGAGTGGTACACAAGGGAATTGATGATCTTTGGCAAGCAGATCTTGTTGAAATGGGTGCTTACTCAAAATATAACAAAGGCTATAGATTTATTTTAACAGTTATAGATACATTTTCAAAGTTTGCTTGGGCTGTACCCGTAAAATCGAAAGGTAGTGAAGATATTACCAATGCTATGAAATCTATTTTTTCGTTAAAGAGAATTCCGAAAAACTTACAAACTGATAATGGTAAAGAGTTCTATAATAAAATATTTCAAAACCTGATGAAAAAACATAATATCAATCACTATTCTACATATAGTATCATGAAAGCGTCTATTGTAGAACGATTTAATAGAACTCTAAAAGGAATGATGTGGAAAAAGTTTAGTCTACAAGGAAATTATCAATGGATACATATATTGAAGGATTTAATTAATGAATATAATAATAAAAAACATAGAACAATTGGAATGAAGCCAAATGCTGTTAACATTGAAAATGAAAGTTCTATATTAAAACAAGCCTATAATCATCCCAAAATATATAAATTTGGTAAACTAAAAGTTGGAGATCACGTTCGAATCAGCAAATACAAACATATTTTTGCAAAAGGATATACTCCAAACTGGACAACTGAAATTTTTAAAATTCGTACTTTACAGAACACAAATCCCATTACTTATTTATTAGAAGACTATCAAAGGAATCCGATTGTTGGTGGATTCTATGAACATGAACTATTAAAGACACATTTTCCAAATACATACTTGATTGAAAAAGTTATTAAAACTAAGGGGCATCAGGCGTACGTAAAATGGTTGGGATTTTCCAATCAACATAATTCTTGGATCAATAAAGATGAACTTCAATAATATTATAAATACTTCAATATGAGACTTATTTTTATTATATTATAAAATTCTCCAAAAAAAAAAAAAAAAAAATAAAATAATATATAAAAAAGTTTTGTTTTGATTTTTTTATTTCTAAGCGATTAAATTTTATATCAACTTAGTTGAGTAAGGTTAAGAACAAGCACGATTAAATTTTATTCACACAAAAACAAATTGTGGTTACTTGTGTTTAAAATTCCTATTCAATAGATAACTATAGTTTAAAATAAAAACAAACTAAAATATTTTATTGATATTCTTTATTTATTTATTTATTGTTTATATATATTCATTTATAATCTAAAATCACTTAATACTATTGTACAATATTATCACTTGAAGATGATGTTAATACATTTTCATTAGGATATGATGATGATGATGATGATGGTTGTTGACTATTTATTGCATAATGTCCCCATGCATATGTATTAATACTATTATCTCTAATAAATCGCTTATCATCTAAATAACTTAATGCTAATTTACTAATGTGTTGAGTATATATTTCATGAATCTTTGATCTAAATACATACATAGAATCATAGTACATTTTTTTTTCAAATAAACATTTTCTAAAGTCATTAATCGTTAGTCTATTGGTTACGCATTTTTTAACTCCTTTAATTTTTTTAATTTCTTTTTCCTCTTCATCAATTTTAATTGAATACATTTTAGCGCGTAAACCAATGAACTCTTTAATTATTTTACCATTACATTCATCCTTCATCATTCCTAAAACCTTTTTGTTTAACAAGGGTATATTAAAAACATTATCTTTCGGATAAGCAGACGTATCAAACTGTAAGATGATATCATCTAGAATATCCTTATATAGATCATATGTCTTAATATCGTAAACAAAGGAATCAGTATCCATATAATTTAGATAAATATTTTCCTGATATTTAGGTTTCATGTATTCATAATGAAAATTATACATTTTCAACTTAGATAATTCTAGAACAGAAAACCCAATATAAATTGGTTTATTATATTCCGTTCGCACTCGACTCATTTCAATTACAATCATTTCTTCTTGAATCTTAAGTAAACTATGGAAATTTGGCTTAGCTATAAGAGCTCTAGCTCCCAACCTCTTACCTCTACTCTCCCATGAACAAACTATTTTAACATCTTTTCTCTTATCTACATTTTCCATTGTTTTACCGTATACCGCATTATTTAAAAGTTTAAAAAAATTTTTTTCAAATTCATTTTCGGCATTGGTTCTATGATCATTATTTAAATCAATATACCTTTTCAACCAATCCGACTGATTGAATTTAAGAATTCTATGAATTTTCTTTAGAATAAGACCATGTTTAATACATTGTTTAAGATTTCTATAGTGTATTACATATTTTGTTTTATTATTTAAATCCGTTATTAATTTAGACTGTTTCATATGTTCAATTTTTTTATTTTCTGCACAAAATGGGAAATCATTGTGATGATCGTGTATGGTGGATGGATATTCTAAATCCACTTCCAATATATACCCTAATGGTGAATCATCTTCCACAGCATTAAAATTAAAATTTTCAATGTTTTCAACCCATTCAAAATTTTTATAAGGAAGGTACTGTGACATGGCATAACCGTATAAATTGTTTACATCTAAATAAATAAGATAATTCGATTCTTTAGTAGAATCATAATCACTTACATATTTATTGTTAGCTACAGAATGTCGTTTACAACATTGAACAATTCCTCCCCTAATACCACGTGTAACAAAATTATACATGTTAATGTCAGTTAATAGTTCTAACTCTATTTTTGTTTTTTTCAACATTGCATCCCAAGATAATCCAGGAACAGTATAATATTGACATGGATCTAAATTATAAATGTTTATGCAAACTTTACGGAAATTTTCAAAAACATCACATAGTAATAAAACATCTACTTTCAAGTATAATAGTAAATAGTCCAAGAGAGTCGTACATCTAAATGTATTCCATACCTTTTCAGCATGTTTATAATTATCTTCACTACACGCTTCATCAGTTAGTTTATTAAAGAAGAGAGAACGAGGTGGTAATTGTGTTTCCATGAGACGATTCTTTGAATCCAAATAATCATAGGGAAAGACACCTTTACGTTTCATTAAATCGAATTCATTATCATTTAAACAAACCGATTTTACAGTTTTCAAATCATCATCAGACAAGAAACCTGCAAGTTGATCTAAACTTGATGCCATAAAACGATATGAATCGAGAAAACGTAGCTCAATAGTATCTTTTTCACTCACCCTAATTCTCTTCGATACGGATACATATAATTCCTTATTTAAAGGAATGATTTTTATATCACCTGCTACTGATGAAAGTTCTCTTATAAATAAATGACAATCATATGCCGAAAGGTTGTGAAAAAATATAGGGATAAAATTTCCAATTTGATACTCTAAGTTACATATATTATGTGCAGGACCTCTATAATCACCTGTTAAATGACAATGGTCAGTTACTTTATCTCCAATAGATATGATTTCACCGCATATATGACAATTCATATCTTCATCTTGTCTTTTTTGTTGTTCAAACGTTAAAGGTTTCATTGGTATTACTACACTCAAATAGTTACTATAAATATATAATGCGTCCTCGACTAAACTTTTAAAAAAATGTGTTGATGCATTTTCACCACTATAAATTCTATGTATATCTAAACTAGAATTATAGGAACATTTAATATAATAACTAAATGCAAATGGAATATGCTTTTGTACTGAATTAATATTAGCTGAGTTTTGAATATCAACTGATTCCAGAATACATTCGAAATCTGCATAAACTACAAACGGAACATTTAATTGGTTTTTATGATTCTTAAATCTAAGTATAGAATTTTTATCGGTTGGCATTATAGTTACAATTTTGTTGCATTCCACCTCCTTATGTTTCTTTAAAGATGATTCTTGGTAAAAGTGTATGAGGCATGTATTACAAATATACACCTTATGTTGATGTTTTGTAACTTTACTTCTTAATAATCTATAATTAAAGAAATATAAAAGGAAACATAATTAGTTTAATTTCACTTTGAGTATAAATTTAAATAACACTAAACATACCTTGATATATTTTTTATCCAGACATAATGGAATCGTTCTTCATCTTCCATCAATAATAAATTTATATGTTTACTTTTTTCTTCTTTAGAGAAATAATATGGTCCCACAACATTATAAACTTCTAAATACGTATCTTTTTCAAGTATAGACGTTTTCTTCTTCTTTTCAAAAGATCTTTCCAGACCAAAGACATTTATGCTCATTCCCGGGTTGTTGTCTTCAAACTGCTGTATTTTGTTGACAGATAGTGGGAAATTTAAATTTTTAAAATTTAATATTATATTATTTTCCAGGACTATAATATCATCTTGAATGTTGGTTATGTTATACGAAGAACAAATTACGCTATTATTTTCTATTGGATATAGCGCTGATATTATAGCCCACTTAAAACAGTATACGTCATTGTTTTGTACATTAACACAAGCTTTTTTCTTTGATATGTATGTTGGTAAAGAAATATACTGCGAACCTTTTATACATGCATATTTATTAATATTAACATCAAGGTAATTAATTTTTGTTAACGCAAAACCACTATCACGTTCTTGGAACTCATCCATTTTTTGCATAATTATTTCCAATTTATTTGCATAAAATCTTTCAATATCATTCATATGGTTAGTTAAAGACAAAATATGCATTTTTGTTTGATGTAGTATTACAGTAATTATGGGTTCTTCATCGTCTTTCATCTTTATATATTCACACAGTAATTCGAAATTGAATTTTAAGCTTGTATGTTTTTGTAGATGATCTTTCAAAACACATGCTACATTATCCTTTATGTTATTGAAAAACAATTTAGGATTTAGATTATCCATATTGTTGTTTTTAAACCGAAATGTAGTAATACGGTTTTTGAAACAAGCATCTAAACACTTAATATTATTGATTTCATCAACAATTTTTAAACAATTATCTTTATGTTTGTTTGTGCGTTGATGATATATCCACTGTTTCCTTACTACATCTTCTTTACAATCCTTACAGTGTATAATTTCTCTCTTTTGATTATTTTGATGCTCTATTAAGTGGGTATGTTTAAGATAATCTTGCTTACTTGAAAAATTAATGTTGCAAGTCGTACACCTTAATGAACCTTGATGATGATGCATCCTGATATGTCTCTTTAATGAAAAGTTGCGGCTGTACACTTTTCCACAAATATCACAAATAAATTTGCCACCCATTTTAATTTGATTTATTTTATTATTTTTTTTTTTGAATAAATAACTAAAAGTATAATCACACCTTAGAGTTTAGCACAACAATGAATATATTTTATTAATTTGATTTCATTTTATTATAAATGTTAACCACTTAATTAAATAATGTGGTTAACATTTTATACTGATAACAAATACGTGTAGTATTAGGGATATTAATATATACCGCAGTAAATGAATTTTATTTATTAAATACTAGCAAAAAAACACAGACATTCGTAAACCGCCCTAATGTAGTTTAATTTATATTGTATTAACCCTCTAAACGACGAACATTCAATGTTACGATTTCACTTCAACAAAAATAACATCCACCACGACTTCACTTTAAGCAAAACCGAACACGCTAAATATCATGGGGTCGAATGTTACGACTTCACTTCAACAAAAATAACATCCACCACGACTTCACTTTAAGCAAAACCGAACACGCTAAATATCATGGGGTCGAATGTTACGACTTCACTTCAACAAAAATAACATCCACCACGACTTCACTTTAAGCAAAACCGAACACGCTAAATATCATGGGGTCGAATGTTACGACTTCACTTCAACAAAAATAACATCCACCACGACTTCACTTTAAGCAAAACCGAACACGCTGCCGCCTCATAACACAAAATATCATGGGGTCGAATTTAACCCGATCGACCGTTAAAGGGTTAAGGTATGCACATTTTTCCTTTGCACATTTCTATCTAGAAGCGCCATATTCATACTACTAAAAATTTTCAAGCAAATGATTTTTTAATATTTTTAAGCACATACGAACATTTAAAAATAAAAAATTGTGGACTTATAAGTTGGATATTAAAAAAAAGGAATAATTTAAATTAATTTTTTAAATAAATTAATGTTAAATATAAATTAAATATGCCGTGAGGGCTGACTTTAAAGGGAAGAAAATAAGTATATCTGTATTTGCTTAAAACAGTTGACGAAACAAACTTGCGAACGACAATAAACAGCTTTAACTATACACATGCATAAAAGGATGACATACACACATGTATATATAAAAGTAAGCAAGCAAATATGTATGTTTGTTTGTTGGGTACTCACATGTACTTATGTAAATAATATATTGAAGGAGTAAGTATATTTGTGTGCAATGTTTATTGATGTATACATGCATGAAACGACATTATGCATTTTATCTCGTAAATACTTAATTGTGTTTAATAATTGAGTTATTCTGCGTTTAATTTTTGTTTAATGCTCACATATGCCACAATAAAATTAAAAACACGCACACACGCCCATAAGCAAGATAATCATATCAAACATCAGCAACTACAGGAATTACAGCTTTCTGTTTGTGAATATAAATGCACTTTTCCACAAAAAAATAAAAAAAAAAATAAAAAAAAAACTCAAGTAAAATTACAAAAACACATTGATAGAGAAACAATAACAACCCAGTTGTTATTAATACTAAATTAAATAACGTGATGTTGACAAAAGTCATGCAAAATGTTACTTAACGCCACATTAAAAAACGGTCAATGTTCATTAGGTTGCTCATGAGTGTTTGAAGAGGTTATCAAAACTAAAATTAAGTAAAATGTATGACTTTTAACAAAACATTTTAATTTAAATAATTTCAAAGTTTTACAAACTTTCGCAAAAAAAAATATCAAAAATCGATATTTCACTTAGAATTTCAAAATTTTTTAAAATGGACCAAATAAAATTTAAACTCATGAACTAATTATTTTTAAAAACGAAAATTGCTTTCTTTATTCAGGCGGACTTTGCAAATTAAAGAAATAATATAAATTACTAATATGTAGGAAAGTGTGTGATAATTCATTCCATCTTTCACTAGTGTCGGCTGAAATTTTGCTGCATTAATGCTACGTCGTTTAGTAGTAATGGAAACGCTAATGCATTATAAATTCAATAAATAAACCCAACTCTGACTATGTCTAATAATATTGAGATTTATATAATCTTCTCATTCTACCTGAAAATTTTCCACTGAACCCTTCCCTACCCTAATTTAACTTTTTCTTATGAAGAAATTATAAACTACTCAGAGCAGTAAAATTAACTTCTTGTTGTTTTGGATCTTCTTAATCTCTAAAAAACTCTTTAGTTGACATCCATACATAGTTTTCTTGTGCCGTTATTTCTAACTTTTTTGTAAACGGTACTTTTTAAGTGCGGGAAAATTTTTTTTCGAAAAATGATTAATGGACACCACGGCTGTTTTTGACGAAGTGTATTCTGGACATCCAATTTGGGCTACTTTTTCGAGCATTGCTGGCCGTGTGGCATGTATGGCACGAAAAATTTGGGTTTTCAAAGCGTCAATTATTGAGAGAGTTTTTTTTTCGAATTCAATTAATAAAAAAATTTTGATTTTTGATCAATGTCTTCTATATTTGCAAATTATAGATCATTCATGCTGCCCTAGCGATTTCATCAATCGTTGTGACTTCATTTTGAAGAAATAAGCACCAATGATGCCATCTGCCTCTAAACTGTACCAATCGGAACATTTTTTTTTTAATATAATGAAGTTTATGGTGCCTGTTGTTGATTGGTTAGGCTAAGTCACATCGCTAAAAAAAATTTTGCTAAAAATTTTATAAATGATTTTCAAAGTAAAACTGAATGATTTGGTAGCGTTATACAGTCTTTTCACAAGGATTTGCCAGACTAAACTATATGAACTCTTATAGTAATTGCTATTGAAAGCAAAATACATATCGCTCCTCTATTGCAGCATAGTCATATCTCAAAAAATTAAAAATTTGTAGTTACTTAAGCAAAACTGCTCTGCAAGACCTTCTGTACATGTTGAAAAAAATCAGTTGTATATCCGAAACTGAACCGTAGTTATAGCGATTGCAATTGCGGCAATTAGATCATACGACTTATGTCTTGAAAACTTAAATCGCATTTTGCCAAGTTCAAGTTTTTTTTTTTTAATATGACTATGTTGCAATAAAGGAGCGATATGATCTATTTAGGCTTGACTAAAAATCATTGTCAGTGTTTTATTTTCCCAGGGTGGAAAGTGTGACGTCGTCTCAACAGTTTGGACAGTCTATGCTTGTGCACATACAAAAATTTGTTTGAATTGCTAAGTCACAAATAAAACACTAAGAAAAACAAAAAATAAGTGCAATGTTGCTGTCAAACTCGCCTTTGCTGGACGCTTTGATGTACACAGCTGGATGACATATACTTTAATTTGATTTTGTGCTGTCAAAATCCTTCTTCCATTATAGCAAACGTGTCTTAAAGATTTCCTTCCGGATGTTGCTTTTTATAGCATTCCAATTAAATTCCATATTGTTAATTTTTTACATTACAGTCACAACACCCTGCACTTCTACCGTCCCAAATTACGCAGGAAATAACCGGTTAGCGTCGAAAAATTCTAGGATTTATTTTTTTCGGACACTTTTGCAAACTGCACAACTAAAATTCCATTTAAAATTAAAAATTTGTACGTGCTTGAAGAACAAACACAATAAACACATCAAAATGTGACTTTCAGCATGCCAGAAATCAAAAAATTTTTTATTTTCCTCCAGCATAGCTTGTGCAACATATGCTAATACATATTCACAAATATTACCATAATGCTGGATTAATATTTTGGCCATGTCTAAACTCCTTTAAGTGCCTTATGCAATAGCCACCGATCTTAATGTGAGGTCTCAAGTGTCAGTTATTTTGCCTGGCACTTGATGTAACTTCAAGAATTGTGATATACTGGTTATGTAGACTCTTAAAATATGTTACACGCTGTTGCTTAGCTTAATGGCTACAATTATGATTTTCTTATGTATAAATTATTTTGTTAAAAATCTTAACTTTTAAGGATTTAAAATTCTAAACTTTATTTTGGATAAAATACAACTCGAATAAATATTCACTCTATGTTGTAATATTGCATACACAATTGCACTTTTTTTTTTAATATTAAACAATACTCGTCTTCATGTCGTAGAGTCGAAATAATTTTTTTTGGGAATTTTTTCGGTTTTGAGGGTGCAATGATATTAAACAGAATAATTTGACAGAAATTCATTCAAATGTGCGTGTTTGTGTGTATGTCTTGCTCTTCTTTTAAAACAATTTGAGTTAAAGGAAAAACATTGTAAAGTGTTTAATATACATAAAGTACATTGTGGCAAATATCAATGTTATTTTCATTAAGCTTACACACACGCAAAATATGAACCCTTTGCCATGATGCAAATGCAACTTTTAATGCTATTGGATGTGGCGGCCCTTTGTCTGTCGCCCTTTTTTGTCTGGAAGTATTTCTGTGTCATTTGTAGAGGCCATTAGCATCGATGGCATTATTTTAATCAAATTTTGTCAATCTCTTGGAACAGTGTTGCAAGGAACAGGAAAAAAATAACTTAATTGCTTTAAAAAAAAGCGCTTAATTTATGTAGGATAATCAGTCGTGTGTTTGCCTTGAGAGCGTTTATAGCAGAAATGTATGATTATTGCCTTCAGATAATCTAATGAAAAAAGTCAATAAATATTAACTTTCACTTTAAAAGAAATATGGGATATACTCTAAGCTGGCAACACTGACTATATACAAACGCATTCTGTGTATTTTTACTTTTTTTAGGTGTATCGGCTTTATATTTCTTTTCACTGCTTCTTGAAATTACATTTGAATTAAACTTAAAAAAGTGCTTAATGTGGTCAATTAATATTTTTCCGAGTTTTGTATTTCATTGTTGTGCTTTTATTACGAAAAATGAATTTGTATTTTAAAGCCAGAGTTAATTAAAAAACTAAAGTTTTCCAGCAATTAAATGGTTGTTTTCTTATTTTTTTTGGAGAGGGCATTATACATCTGTCAATTAAAAGCCAGCAGACTGTCAATACAATTGTGCACTTGTTCGTGTTAATGCCTGTGTCTGTGATTTAATTTTCTCACCTTTCAAGGTTGGTCACTTAAGTGTTGATGATAAATGCATAAATACAATAAAAATTGTATTAGTAGGGATATTCACAATATATATTCATGCTGGCCAGTATTTCAAAAGTTCAAAATCGATTTTTTGCGTGCAATTCTTGATTCAAGGATTGATGCTGTAATTACCAGTTTTTCACTGGGCAGCAGAAGTTTTTCTACATAAGGGTCTCCTCCAGTCGACTTTTTAAAAAGTAAAAATAAAGTTTTTTCTTCGCTTGATATTTTTGATCAGACTTAAGCACAAAATATAATTATAAATTATTTTAATTAATTTACTTTACTCATGCTTGATTCCTTCAAATATAAATATCTCATGAAATATTTATTATTTAAAACTAAACTAAAAAATGAAATATATTACTGTGGGGAAAGCATATCCATATGGCCATTTCACTACTGCTCAAATAGCTCATCAGTGGATTTTACCCAAATTTTGTATAGAAAAACAGAGAGTCTTATATCAAAAGCCAAATTGATTAAATGAGAACTCTATTGAATCAATAAGACAGTAGACAATAACAACTCAAAAATGTTCTACACAAAAACACAGCAAACACTTAGTAACTATTTTTATTTTTTCTTTCATTTTTCTACATAAGGGATCTCATTGGGAACCATTCATATGTATTTGAAAGATTCAATGAAAAAATAAAAATAAAAATTGACATATGGATATGCTTTCCCCGCAGTAATACATTTCATTTTGTAGTTTAGTTTAAAATAATAAATATTTCATGAGAATATCATGAAATATTTATATTTGAAGGAATCAAGCACGAATAAAGTAAATTAATTAAATTTTAAAAGATTCCGGATAATAAATTTTCATTTTGATATAAATTATTTTCATACAAAAAGTATAAATTGCTTATTACATTTTTTTAAATCATTACCATGATTAACTACTCGTACTAGTGCATTCATACGCTCAGAAAGCTCATTCCATAGTCTATTAGCAGTAGATTTTCCTTATGCTCGATTAGGAAACATGTATGTTTTTTGGCAAATTTTTGTGTTCATTCATGAACATTAGATTTAACTTATTGTAATAATAATTTTATCATTTAGCTAAAATTTATTTTAATTTTATATATTTAAATATAATTTTGTTTAATTCCGTTTTTTTAGCACATTTTTTTTGATGCACATTTCAAGTTATTCGAACTAAGTTTCGTTAACGGATGACAATTCGTAAAAAATGTAGGTTCTGTTATACGATAATGTATGTAATAATCTCCATAATCCGAAAAACGCATGTTTATAATACGTGTTGTACGTTCACGGGTGTAACTATTCCACCCCTGATATTTTATTCGTAAAGCATTTATAATTATCAGGCATTTTAAAAGGCATTGTTGCTATAATTTTTTTTTATTTTTTTAATTTTTTATTATTTTAAAACATTAATTTTGTAACAAAACAATTTAAAAAATTTATTTTTTTTTTTAAATTAATAGACAGATGATTTATTTTTCTCCCATTTACGCCACTTTAAAAAAATGGGTTTTCAAGGAAAATTAACCTTTTTACAGATTTTATTTAAATCGGTTTAGGAATTTAAAAGTTTAAAAGGATTTAAAACTGAAACCCCGCAAACATTTGAATAAAGATCCGCTATCATTAAAAAAAAACTATGGCCCCGATTATGGTTCACAACAGTTGTTATTTTGATGTTGTAAATTTTAAATTGTGATTATGGTTTACAACACCTATCGGTAGTGTTGTAGTTTTAGTTGTCTATGTCAAATGATTAGGATTATCGTTCACAACATTTGCAAGTATGTGTTGCAAGAAGTGTCAAAAATTTACAACTGATTATTACTGGTTGTCTTGCTGCCACAGCAAGTTGAAATTTAAAATGGAAAAAATTTGTTAGAAAAATTATGAAATAAAGCAAATAGAAATGCTGGTAGAGCTGACGACGCAAAATCCTGATAGTGGTCGTGGCAAGTCCTCATTTTGATATGATAAAATGCAGTTAAAGGACAAATGGGATCAATTTACCACAAAATTAAATAGTATGGGTCCACCTATTTGAAATGTGAAAGAATGGCAAAGAGTACGCAATTAATTTATTCATTTTATAGAATTATATAAAATTATGTATTACGAGGGCTGCTCTATATATTTCTGGCCTAATAGTGAAAATGCGAATATTTATAATCAAAAATGGTTTTATTGTTTTTCAAAGTATTCTCCAGCATGATTTACACACTTTTGCATGCGCTCAAACCAGTTCTCGAAGCACTTTTTATACTCCGATTGAGACACCTCTAAAACATGGTTTTGAACACTTCAACAGCTTCTTCTGGCGAAGAAAATCGTTGACCACGCATTTTTTTCTTGATGTGCGGAAACAAGCAGAAGTCATTAGGTGCCAAGTAAGGGCTGTACGGCGGATGACCCATCAATTCGACGTTTTGCCGGTCAAAAACGCTCTGGTTTGAGCCGATATGTGAGAGCTCGCATTGTCATGGTGAACAATGATTCGTCTTCTCTTGTTGGTTTTTCGAATTTCTCCGATGACTTCAGGCAAACAAATTGTAGTGTACCACTCAGAAGTGACCGTCCTACGTTGCTCAAGCGGAACAGTCGCCACATGACCAGTTTTGCCGAAGAAACAGGCGACCATTTGCTTCGAAGTGCTTCAACCACGAACAACTTTCTATGGATTTTGCTTGTCTTTGAAGACGCACACGGTCGATTGTTGTTTCGTTTCGGGCTCATACGCATAGATCCATGATTCGCCACCTGTGACGATCTTATAAACGTCTTTTAAAGCACCGCAATCGTATTTTTGCAACATTTCTTTGCACCAATCGACACGAGCGTTTTTTTGAGCGACTTTAAAATTGTGCGGGATCCCACGAGAACAAACCTTTTTTACGGCCAGGTGTTCATGCAGTATCGAATGTATGCTGGTGGAAGAAATGTCTAAGGATGCCTCTATCTCTCGGTATGTCGCATGTTGATCTTGCATTATGAGTTCACGCACGGCATCAATGTTCTCTGGCACAACAGCCGTTTTTGGACGACCTTCACGGAATTATTCGTCTTTGAGCGAGCCTCGGCCACGATTAAATCATTATACCAATTTTTCACAGTGCAATAGGGTGGTGCTTCATCGCCATACAAAGGTTTAAGTTCATTAATGCACTTTTGTCGTGATAATACACGTCGAAAGTTGTGAAAAATGATGGCACGAAAATGTTCACGAGTTAATTCCATTTTTTTCTATATTAATTTTTTCAAGTCACTGTAAACAACACAAATAATGGTCGTACGTCAAAACGTTTTGAGTACGATTATGCTTAAAAATGACAAACTTTCCAATGGAAATGTCAGATTGCACTTGGCAGCACTAAGTGTTGCCAGGCCAGAAATATATATAGCAGCCCTCGTATTTTTTTATAGGACTCACTATAAGGCAAGTTTAAAAAGAAAGCTAGCTGCCAATAAAAGGAGCATTTAAGCTACTGGAGGTGGTCCATACATTGCAATGTACTTATATATCAATTAATCGTTAAATAAATATGTTTGGTTTTTTTTATAATAAAAAGTTTTGTTTATTTTTAATTGCAGTAATTATTTTAAAATAATTTTAAATATGTGCGTGTATTTGTTTAATTGTTTTATTTTTGATAGTTTTCCTTATGAAGAGATGTAATTTTATGGATAATGTATGCTGCAATAAAATACAACCCTGTGACATACTCAACATTTAGATGTTGTAAAACATAATCGAAACAAATATAAATGTTGTGTTGTAGCCGAGACAATAGGTACAGAGAAAATAGGTACAAAACAAAATGTCTTTATGAAAACATTTCAGTAAAAACATTCTATCAAGGAATGACATCGGTTTTAAGTGCAATGACACGTAATTTTACACAGTAAACCAAATGGTAGATTTTTGTGGCTTAAAGTTAAAGACCTTGGTACAGTTTTTTCAAAAATATTAGTTAACTATTGAAGAGCTTTCTTTTTCAAGAATTTAGATTTATTTATAGCTTGAAGTTAAAGCAAAATGCTGTGAGAATTACACTGAATTACAAACCGGAAAGGTTTAGTGTAATACCACGGGACCTTGATATCTTTTTGGAAATTGTGACAGAAATCTCTAACTTCGCCACTGTGCATATAAAGTAATAAGACGGTGACCGGTCAATATTAGCACCCTCACAGAGATATTCCTTTTGGCTTTCACAATAAAGAATTTAACTTTTAAAGGCGGCTATAGTTCTCTTTTCTATTTCTTTTCGCTTCCTGGGTTAGATCCTTCAAGGAAACCTTGGCATATATTACCTTAATCTTTGAAGTTTTGAGGTGATACTAAGTGTGACAAAAATGTGTGTTAATGTACTTTTCGAGACATAGCCGTGATTAATCTGTCGGCACGATGTTTCATTTTAGTGGCATAATTAATTTGACTTATAGAAATAGGCGTATTTTATCCTCGTAGGTATGCGAGTAAAATGTAACTCATCAGTTTAACTCCAATACAAACTATTCCTAAACATTCTGAAACTATTGCTGAACATTCACCGAAAAGTAATGAAAGAAATTCTGAATACCCCTGATATTTGGACACTATTTTAAATAACACATCAGTACATTACATACACACACAACCCTACACACACGAGTGCATGCGCTTGTGGTTAACCATAAAAGACTTTAATATTATACGACTATAATCGTAACATCTTCTGGCATATATCTAATGGGATTTGTATATTCATATGTATATTAATGTGCGTAAGTGTGCGTAAAATGCTTTTAAGTTCACTTAATGTGTTAATAAGGTGGTAAATTTCCTTTTCATTATTCAACGCAATTCTCATCATGCCAGAAATTGTTTTTCGACAGCGTTAATGTAAACACTATGAACTCATAAGGCATAAATGTAACTCTGCCTCTCTTTTCTCCAACTGCTGCAAATACAATTATTTATGTGTCGCAAAAATACAATTTAATGGAATGTTATAATACAAATACATTTACATACATGTAAGTAAAGTGTAGGTGAACTTTTAATTCTAGAAGAAGTTTTAAAATTTATGTGAAAAAAAGGAACAGAATTTAATTAAAAATCTTAAATATTTAAATAATACATAAATTAATTATAAATTAAATTGCTTAAGTATGTTTAATTCGTAAATTCATTGGGATAATAACTAAAGTGAAAACTCTACTAAAGACCATGACTCAGCATTTTCCTACACAATCGTACGACTAATTCAGAAGAAAATCTAATGGAATTCTGTCTATGTATAGTCTTATATTTTAAGCTAATCAGGCCTGAATTAATCCATGTAAATAAAAAACAATTTTTATTACATTTTTCCCCAACGTTTCGTGAATTTTTTGTTCACTTTCTCAAGGAATTCTGTCTTACTTAGAAAAATCAAAAGAAAATGTGGGTTCAGGTAAAGCATTGTCACCCAAGAACAACTAAAAAAACACTGATCGTACAGAAATATCGGAGGTGGGTCAGTAAGTCCAGACAGGTTTTTGAAGAAAAAAAGCAGCTTGACTTTTCAACGCAGATGTGGTCGTTTTTTTCTTGTAATTTCTTATTAAATTGGGGCAATATAATCGTTAATAATTATTTTACCCTTAAGAAGATGGTCAATATGGATTATATCCTGTGCATCCCTTAAAACCTTCGCTATCACTTTATTGGCTCACTAAATCGCCGATGCACCCTGAAAAACCCACTGACTGTTGTTTTAGTGTGTGTTGTGGTGCATCCACGTTTCTTCCAAGATTACGAAACGGCACAAAAACTCGTTCATATTGAATAACCTTGTTCACATTTTGACAGGAGTCAAGTGACAGATTCTTGTTGAACGGAGCAGTGTTTGTCATTACATTTGATAGGTGGAAAATTCAAAATTAAACGGACTTATTGACTCGCCCTCGTATTAATTTGTGAAATTTAAAAATAAAATAACAAATCTGTAATGCATTTTATTTTAATAAATACCACCCTTCTTTTTGGGCACACGTACCATTTTTGACACATTTTGACACGGCTTCAATAAATTTTGTTACATTTCCTGACAAAATGGTCAAAAACGATCCGGAAAATAAAAACTCCGCTACTAAGAAAATGAAATTTTATTTTATGTAGAACCTCTCGAATAGTTTAATAAAGTCCAAATATTTTAAAAATTCTCTTGATAAGTTTTTGGCTCTTTTAAACGAAAGAAAAAAGAAAAAAAAACACAACACACATTTTTACTCCAGGTCTTATATTTCATATACATGCATTTACTTAGAGCTTTATATGTGTTCTTTACCTGTTCATTACTATTATGTGTCCCTTTGTTGTTGTTGCCATGGTCCGCATCAATTTCAGTCCCTCTCGCAAACAGATTGTGGTAGCATAAACATTTAAATCATATAACTCTTTAAGCTCCTTCGATGTGGATTCTAAATAAATGTATGAAAAATTTAAAAAAGAGTCAATTCGAAAAATTAATTTATTTAAAGTGATCAAGAAATTTTAATGTAATAATCATATGCTTCTACAATTTATTGATACACTTTCATTTACATACTTACTTACCAGTTAAAAGGTTGGCTTTAATTATACCAGCATTACAAATTAATATGCTAATTGCTCCATGGGCGGTGCGTATCCAATTGAATGCTTCCAAAATACTATTTTCATTGCTTAAATCGCAATGGTGAGAGTAAATTTTACCATCTCCTACAATGTCTTTGTTTAATTCCTAGATGAGAAATAGTTTTTTTTAAATATTCAAGCTTAGCAAATTCATTCTTTATTTATACTCTTACAATTTATTTCTATTTGCTATTTTTATCTAATAAACAGTTTGTAGACATTCAGTATACTAAATGTTGAAACATTTTAACACGGTTTTTCCAGAACAAAATCTTTTAATAAGTTGTTGTTGTTGTTGAAATAAAATTGTTATTAAAATGTTTATTTAAATTGGCCCATATTCATAGTTAAAATAAAGTATACTTTAAGGGAACTAAAGTCGGTTTTACTTTAGAGTCGACTCTAATTCATTCATAGAGAATTTAAAATATACCTTTGGCGAGAAAGTCAACTCTAAATTTAAAACTACCTAAAGCTGTTTTTAACTCATTTTTCAAAAATTATTTTATTTGGTTTAAGAACACAATACTCTATATCTGATTTTTATACCAAAGTGAACAAAATAATAACAAGGTTACTTTTTTCTAATGGTTTGTTTCTAATGTTTGTTTGGTTTGTTTTCTTTGGAAAACGTCCGCATACATTTGTAAAATAAATTTTCTTTCTAAAAAAGATTTTTAGAAAGTAAAAAATAATTGAACTTAAGCCAAATAATTTGTATTCATTTATTGTATGAAAACATTTATCAAATTACAGTCGACACCCAGTGGAAGGTGGCTAAACTTACTGCCTGGCCCACGATGTCGATTGATAACTAAAGCGAGCGACAACAAGTCACTCGTTATCGTTCTAATACGGGCCCCACTATCTTTCGACTTGTCGGTCGCCAGGAATTACGTTTTTAACGTAATTAATTAACTTATTGTCAGTTGATGATATTGAAGCAATAACTATTTCAGACGTTAAACGCTTGTTTGAAAATAAAAATCGGTAAAACAAGTAAATTAGGCAATAAAAATGCAAAATTTTAGCACCAGTAAAATTTTATTTTATAAAAAATGGAAACATTTATATTTTTTTAAAAATTGTTGTAGATATTTTTGGCTGTGTTCTACGAACAATTCGGCGCAGCTAATTTACACAGTTCCTTACCTTTTTCCACTCAACAACGCTACACATTGGTGGCCAATGCGAATTCAGTTTCTTGGTGAGCTTTACCCACTGCTCTTCCGTTGAGAGTTTGTTGCTTCCATAAACAGCAGATCCTCTTGCGAACTCTGGATTTGCTTCCATATATTCTACAAGAACCTGCAGCTGCTTCAAACTTGATTTTTTTATGTTAAACAAATAATTTTTGTTAGTTTAAATTGTATAATATTATTACTAATTTTATATTTACAATTTATTTTCCATTATAAAATTTTTAACATAAACAATAAACTATTTTTTGGTTTCTTTTGTTAAATTTTTTTCCTTTTTGTGTCTGTCGACAACCACAACACAAGTGACTGATTTTGACATTTATGATCGCATGACATTTCATATTGGGGCGCAAAATTGTATGAAAATGATTACGTTTTTGTACGCATTTGTTGTCGATCGACTTGTCGTGTTGAAAACTTTAAGTGGGGCGCAAATCAGCTGTTTGTCGTTGAAAATCCATGCGAACGATAGCAGTCGATATCGTGGGCCAGGCAGTTAAAGTATACTTTATGTTTGACTATGAAAGCAAAAAAGAGAATAAGAGCCTTTTATTTTAGAGTATACTTTAGCAAGAGTCGACTTTATTCTATAACTATGAATATGGGCCATAGTTTTTTATTTTTAAATTAGCTTTTTATAAAAAAATAATTTTAAAATATTTTAATAAAACACGAAATATTGACTTTATTTCCACTTTTTGTATAAAAACGTATGTTAATACTTAAAATTTCAAAATAAGTAGTATTATCTGTAGCGGAAATTTTTGGAGTAGTTGAAATCTTTTTTTTTTTGGGTTTGTGGGGATAAAATTTATCTAATTGGGAATACGACTCGAAAACAATCTGGGAACCCTGCATTATGTTGGAAAAATTACAAGGTATGCCTTTTATTACCTCAAAGTTCTAAAACTTTTCTTACACCTAAAAGTATGCTTAAGTTTAGTTTTTACTAACTCCTGTTCATAATGCAGAAAAAATGTGTCCTTAATATTAGCTCTAGCTCTTTCATACTTAAGGTTCCCGGACTGTAAGTTTAATGTTATTTATAAAAATTATCATAAGAATCATAAGAAATAAATTTTAACGCCTGAAAGGCTGCTACAATTCAAAAATGTATTCTTTATAATATCATATACTAGCAGTGCCCACGACTTCGTGTGCGTGCCATTTGTAATTTTCTTAAAATTCTAATTTAGAAAAATGCGTTTTTAAAATTTATTCAAGACTTCTCTAAACAGTGTTAAAAACTTTCTATCTACAAAAATGAACTGTGCTGACAACTGTTTTAGTACCATTATTACAGCAAAATTTTCCGCTTTCACATTTGTATCTCTATTTCGTCTACGAAATGATTTATTTTTACGAAAAAAAGTAATCTATATTGGATTTAAGGTTCTAAGGGACCTCCTCACAAAATTTTATTCAAATTCCTCCAGCAGTTTTTACGTGATGTGAACACAGACAGACAAAAATTACAAAAATAGATGTTTTTGTATTCCATATCGATTACTATCTACACCAGCACCAAAATTTCTAATAAATAACTTATGTACAGGAATGACCCGGTTACAGTTGGAGATAATTGAAAGGTTTTTCTCTATTTTGATTTAATAATTTTTGTTTAAAAAATTTTCTTTTTAAATCTGGCAATGTTGCACTGCGTTGAACCCATTCTACACAGACAATTCAGCAAAGAGTTTATTCTGGTATTTATCATTTCTTCTACAAAAAACATTCTAAGAAAAACTTAATGTTCTATCTCGTGTTATATCATCACTTGGCGCAGTTATTTTCCTGTTTTTATTTTCTTGCTGTCTGTCACAAGTCACAATACCACAATTCTACTCTTGAACAACTCGAACAGAAATTAATTCTAAGATTTCTGTAACTTACCTCAATTAATTCAGTGCGACGTGCCAAGCCAATAACAATAACACCAGCATTTGCTAATTTTAAAGCAATTTTAGATCCAATTCCACTTGAAGCTCCCGTTATTACAGCCACTTTCGTTTGCCAGTATAGAGACATGATTTAATTCTTATTCACTTTTTCACTATTGTTTACAAATAAATATGAAATTACTGCCGTTAACTTGAAATGATATTTAATTGCTGCGACAGCTTGATGTCAACTAAAATGAAAATTTTGATGCAGTATCTCTAATATAAATTTGAAATTTGTGATCTCTGATCATAAAAGAAAATGAGAGATTTTTTCTATAAAAAAAAACTTTTCCATAAACAATACAAAAATAATAAATGTATTAAATTTCTTTTGATATGTGTATGAGTGTTTGTGTATATGTGATTCTATAAGAGTGTTTGTGGCTGTAGCAGTTTTGCAATTTAAGTTTTTATTCTAATTTTTCATTTTTGTGATGAGAAAACCGCAGCATTTTATTTAAAACTATTTTAGTGCTTTGAATTATTTCAACTCGCGCTCTCTCCCTTTTGCACTCTTTTATTTTTTCTAGTATTTATTATTGGTGCAAATAAATCTTCAATTGGAACAAAGTTTTAATACTCTACATTTTTAGTTTTGGCAATAGTTTGTATTTTTTTGCTTAAGACAAATCTGAGGGGAAAATCAAGTGACGGATAAAACACAAAATCTGTAGAAAAATCTGGTGTTACCGTTAAGAGTAAGTTGGAGAATTAAAAGCAGAATTTTCATGTCATACTCAACTACTCAGATTTTTAAAATCATCGCAAATTTTTCTACGTAACTTATGCTAGAATTAAAATTCGGTCAGACAGATTTAAGTGCTTTGTAATCACTTGTATCAAAAATGTATGGCAACAGGTCTACACGTAGAAAAAAACATGGTTGTGATATGGTCACAATAACCATATTATGTTCTTTGTAACAATGTTTGGTTGCGGAGAACCAATTATAGTTGTTTTCTCCAAAAATTTAGTCACGATAAACATTTTTTGTTAACTTTTAACCATTATATGTTTACTGTGCACAAAAAATGCAACATGGTTGGTTTTATCTTAAAAAAATTTCAACCACAACCAAAGTTATTTAACCTTTTAAAAATAATATAAAATATTTAACCATAATATATTATTATTAATCAAAGTATGGTTAAAAGCAACAGAATAATGTTTGCGCTAAAAAATATTTTGTTCTAGTACTTGACTGTTTAGTAATTTTTCTGGTAGCTAAAATTGGAAATTGCTTTTTATTGTTAAAGAAAGTGAAAAATATAAAAATTTATGTACAAATTTATGTACTATAAGCAAATAATTGATTTTTTTATGAATTTATTTTTTTAAATAATTTTTATGACAAATCGTTAATAAATAAAAGAATAATAAATTTTTTATATCAGGAAAATTTTGCACTTACGAGACTATATTATAATTCAATTATATAACATGACATTTTCAGCCATATTACTTTATTTTAATTTAACCATTTAATGTTTATATTTGAACATATTTATGTTTATACTTTGGACAACAATATGGTTGCAAATGTAACAATACTATGTTTTGATAGCAACCATATAATGCAACCATAGTATGTAGCTCTTAGATTATGGTTACCTCAACCATATTTTTTCTTTGTGTGTACTTGCCTATTGTATAAGCCACAAGCGATTGGTGTCTCTTATTTTGTGCCAGACTCACCATTATCGATATGCTAGAGTCATCGAGAACTAAATCAAGCTTAACTGTGAATACAACGAATTAAAAAACAAGTAAGAGTGCTATATTCGGCCCGAATCTATATATAAGCTATATAAGTGTATAAGCTTCACCATCTAGTTTAGTAAAGTAACTCCAATCAAAAAAGCAAATATTGAGGTGACAGAGAATTAAAAAATAAAAAATTAAAAAATTGGCACAGCAAATATATTATTTTACATAAAAATGCCATTGGCTCTTAATGGGTAAATCATTTTTAAAAATTTTAGTATTTCCTTAAAGATCTCTTCAAAAACTTTAAAATGATACCCATATTGATATTTTAAAAAATTTTAAAATTTTAGGCCCCGTAACTCAAAAAATATGGGTGAGTGCCAATTTTTTCACTTGATGTTTTTTTCTTATTTTTTTTTTATTTTTTTATCGCCCCATATATCTATTTTTTGTTTTGAGTAACCTTATTGTTTCAAATGACATGAAAAAATTAGAGGTAGGCGTAGTGTTTTGCCTTCTGCCTTGAAGGACATGTACCGATCATGCTGATTTCCAATAGCATTTTCTTCGACACTATATCTGATCGATTGAGATATTTGTTTTTTTATTTGTAAAATCAAGTTTGCCTTGGCTTGATTTCAACACTAACACAAACGGACAGACGGACATCGCTCAATCGACTTCGCTATGCATAAGAAGTCAGAATATATATACTTTGTTTGGTCGGAAATGGATATTGTAGAAATTACACACGGAATGACAAACTTAGTTATACCCTTCTTCCACTTGAATTGTGATAAATTACAAATATGTATTTTTAAAAATAGGTTTTCATGTGAGCCATTCAGACTACAATGCATTACGCTTGTTGGCACTTGCCGCTCTTATTAAAGGTACATGGAGGACCACGAATTTTCTGTTTTATTAAACGCCTAACATGCGGTAATACAGCAACTATTTACCCCCACTAATCGAGAGTCCAGTTGATTTGAACTGGTCTTGAATTCATCCACTAATTAGTTTTTTTTCTCTAGTCGCTATTGGGATT
Organism: Gymnosoma rotundatum; assembly: GCA_916610165.2. NCBI lineage: Eukaryota > Metazoa > Arthropoda > Insecta > Diptera > Tachinidae > Gymnosoma > Gymnosoma rotundatum. Next base: position 7,545,705 of record OU744336.1, read on the forward strand.
TGAACTCATTAACCGTCTTTTTAAGAAACACCCAAAAGTCTCTAACAACATGTGTTAGCTAACTTTACTTTTTATTATATTTATGCACACCAAACTCCTTTAGTGGTGGGCGTAACAACTTATTAAGCTCTAGTTACTAAATACTTACAATTGTCGCTTTTGTCATACTGCTTAAATGCGTGGCTTTTTGTTACTCAGCCACTTTATTTTTTTTACTTGATTGTGCACAAAATCAAGTAAAAAATACAGCAAAGATTTTCGATAATGACTGATCCTGATTCCTAATCATGCACTAGCAGCTCAAGTCAAGTAAACACGTTTTCTGAGACTCTTTGTTAACGTAATTGTTTTTATATAAATCCATATAAAGTTTGTGATAACAGAATTTAAAAAAAAATCTGGTTTACAAAAAAAAAAAAAAAAAATAAAAAATAATGAAATGGCAATTATTTCGTATAGAGTGCTTGTTGAACTGATGACATATAAAATTCAATAATTATTGGATGGCTGCAATTCTTTATTCTTTGTTAAATGCAACCACTTCAATCCACTCACTAATCGTTTTTAATTAATTGTAATTTGCAAAAAATGTTTGCATAATATTATCACAAACACACTTACGCACACACACAAACACACGAACACACACACACTAACAGAACTACACCATACTTTAGTTTGTTCTACATTAGAGTAAAAGTTTTTGTTTCTTTATTGCTTAAAGTCTGTATAAATTAATGCCGCTGTGCTTGTATTAGTTTATCAGCACGTACACAAAGTGCATGTGTAAGTTTGAATTTCAATAAAAAATCATTTAAAACATAATTGATTGCGTGAATAAATATCTAGATAATAAGTTTTAAAGTTTGTACGTTGTGTGTGAATTGTATGTTGTTTGTATGTTGTCTATTTAAATTTATGTGTTGTTTGTTTGTTTGTCTGTATGCCTGCCTTTTTGCGAAACCCTGTGTGTATGTGCACCGATTTAAATAAATGGATTTTTATTTATTTTTTTTTCTATAAATCGCTTTGGAATTTTTTATTATTTTTCAATTATTAGTTCTCGTTTTTGTTGTTGTAGCTTTGCTGCACAGCTATTCATTATAAACCATTTGACCACTGGTTGATTAAACATTAATCTGCTTAGTTAGATACAAATTCCAATAATCGTGCTCGTTCTTTTTTTCTACGTTCTGGTATTGCATATTATTATTAAAGCTCAAAATACTAAAATTTATTCTGCCAACATTTTAGAAATGCAGTTTGCATTATATTTTCCTGTTATTGTTAATTTTACACATAAAACAATAAATAGAGCAGTTAACGAAATGGGGAAATTATTAACAAAAAAAAAAAAACACAAACTAATTAACACCACATGGGATTATGTTTCATATATGTAAAAAAAGTATATGAGGCATCCATATTGAGAAGAAATGTATAAATAGTAGTTAGATTGAGTTACGTTCATCTAAAAAATAACTTCATTTTTTATAAAAAGGAATGGATCAGTTTGTGTGAATATATGGGTCATTTCATATTATAATTAGTGCAGCTTGTTTTAGCAAAAGCAGTGCTGAACTGTTTGAGAACTCAGGTGAGTACAGTTGCTGCTTGTTGTCTTCCAGGCAAAAGTTTCATATATTTCAATCACTTTAATCGATTTGCATTTAGCTTTTTTAACATTTAGCTTTTACGACGAAAGTAATGAATTCGCCATCGAGACCACCTGTATTATTTTGCCATGGACTTAACCAAGGCGAATCAAATATAAGGTGGTAGCGATGACGAATTCATTGATTTTTGCCGGTAGTCTAACTGTCAAACTCCATATACAAAAAATCCAAGGCAATTTTTTTTATATGTAGTTTGACATTTAAGCGTACGGCAAAAACTAACGAATTCGCCATCGCTACCACCTTATATTTGATTCGCCTTGAACAGAACTTTAAAAATTTTATCAAGGCGAATTAATTTTAATAGGTGGCAGCACGGCGAAGTTAATTATTTTTGCTTTCCTTTGTTAAGTGTATGCCAGCTATCAAAAATGTATATTTTTTTTTATCAAAAAGAAATTTGAAAATAAAATTTAATTAAATTTAAATCTAAAAAAAAAAATTACAAAAAAGTGTTAAGAGCTGTAAATATTAGTGCTCTATTCTTTTTTGTTGTAATGTATTGTATTGCTCCTTTCCAAAAAAAAAAAAAAACAGTAAAAACTATAAACTGCTAAAGTAACAAAGCATGAATTTTCGTTCATGCATGTTGTTGTTTCCATAATTCTTTACTATTTAATATTATTACATAATGTAAAATATATACTTGTAAATAGTGTTAATTGTTGTATATTTATTTAATGGCGGCAAATAAAGCTAAAATTCAGAAGAGATTAAAGTTGTCACTAGGCATAAATATTGATGCAGCAAGGCAAGGTGTGGGTACAACAAAAAACGGTGGCAATACCGCAAAAAGGTTTTTCGAAAATCAAGCAAAAACTGCAGATGTAATTGGCATAAAAGAATAGTTAATACATAGATTTAAAATTGTTTTTGGCCGAAATAAATTGTAATGCAGTGATCGACACTAACAAATTTCATATAAATTGTATGGATACGGCCAAGTTGTGTGTGGATCTTTATGGCTGGAACTAAATGCCTGTAACTATGCATAAGATTCTGGTGCATGGTAGAAAAATCATAGCAGAAGCTATTCTGTCAATAGGCATGTCTCTATCTTAAGGCCTTTTTTGAACGATTTTATTTTTATTATTTTTTTAATTTTAATTAATTATTTGTATCAGGTATACTGTCCGAAGAAGCTCAGGAAGCGAGGAATAAAGACTATAGAGCCTATAGATAACATCATTCGCGCAGAACTGAACGTGTAGCCACTATTACTTATTCATGTTTTTTCTATGGGAGATGGGCGTAAAAGTGGGCGGATCAGGTATATATTTTTAGGAGCCCATTTTACAATTATATTTAGTTTTTGTGAAAATAGAGTTGATGCATTAAAAGTAGGCGGATCTTTTTCAAATTTCACATAAATGATTCTGAGTGTTTAAAAATGCTATGTACTAAAAAACAATGACATATGTCAAAATTTTATTTTCACTTTGTATGGAAAGTGGGCGTAAAAGTGGGCGGAATATTTTGATTTTTAAAATTTTTTCTTGATTCAATCAAAAATTGCCTATGTGCCAAGTTTCATTGTCCTTCGACAACTTCTTCTATTTTAAGCCGCTCGTTCTATGAACCTCAATCAATGTGCGCTGCCACCTCTCATTTAGATTTTTTTTTATTATATTTATTAATATGTAGTATTTGGTGCAGTTTTTATTGTAAATTTAATTGTAAGAAAAATATCAATTTCTAGTACATATTGTAATATTTTATTTATAGCTCAGTAGCTCGTTTTACATTTAGAGAATTTTTCTTTAAACTGGCAACACTTCCTCATACAAATTTCAGCAAAATCAAAAGCTAAAAACTTGGAAAATTTTTGATTGTTTACCTAAATATTTATAACTGTTAAACAAATTAATAATTTTAACTGTCTGTAGATTTTAAATTTACTTTTATGGCTTCATTATGGTTGGAATTAGATACACACACATACACAATACAATCGTTGCAAATTATAAAAAATATTCATGAATGACATACATACATCGGTTTGAGATGTAATATTCTTTTTAAAGAGGTTTCAAAAAAGAACGGGTAGTTTTTAATTACTGTGTATATTTTACCTTTTATGAATTTCAGTATTAAAATTTATAGTATTCCATGATACTCTCTTGCAATATTTATTATTTAAAACTAACAAAATATAAATCGTTTTTAAAGTCATCCTCACAGTTAGATGTCCAAGGACCTGGCCACTGGAAATGGAAGAAATCACTCACAGCCAAATTTGGAGATGATAGAAATGCTAATGAGATAAAACTTATATCAGCCTTAAAACTGCACAAATCTGTAAACGAATAAATTTCAAATGAATGATAACTTCTTCGGGGGTTGCTTGGATAATATAATCTTTCTCATATTATTTTTTCTAGTTTTTAAACTTTTTTTCGTGTTATATAATTTTTTAAGAACATAAACAAGAACAACAAGAACAACTGTCCTAGAGTTGAAAATTAAATTGAATTTATTTCAGATCTATAAAGAAAGTTACACCCCTACAAGTTTCAAACGGATAAAAAAGACGTAATCCTTCCTTGTAATATATTTAACTTTTTGCTATGAAGAACAAACGAATGGCTTAGTCATTACCTTAACGTCAATGAAACATAACATCTCTGTATATAATTATTAATATGTCTGTCCCATCTACCTGTACCGATTGGAGTTTTCTTTACATGAACTGCTGCAGTTTCATGGCAGCAGACTTGACAACGTTGTGCTAGACTGAATAGTAAATTTATATTGCTTTCAATGTCAGAGATATTTATCAAAGCAACTATAGCATCGCATGAATAACAGTTAATGACCAGCGAAAAAAAATTTTTTATTGGATCGCGATATCCCGCATTAATATAAGAGATCGTAGATAAAATGGCCGAACTATAAGAAAAATAAATATTTTTAAAATTGAAAGGATATGTATGCTTTACAGCTGCCAATATTTCCTTCGTAAATTGCGGTAAATTACATAAATTAATTGACACTTCTACATTTTCACAAGGTGTTATGGCTGGAAATGTCCATTTTTCCACCTAAGACAAGTTTTAGTAAACAAGTTCTAGTTTGTACAAATATCGAATACCATCTAGTTTAGTGCAGTAACTTCAATCAGAAAAGCAGTAACTTCAATCCAAAGTGATGGAAAATTAACAAAAAAAAAAAAAAATTAAAGCACTACGTATTGTTACGAATATAAGATCTGATAACCCCTGTTGTTGTTATCCGTATGAGCGCGGTGAATAAGTTAATTCAACTAATGGTGTGTGTGTAGAATAAAAACCACAATTAGCTAACAAAAGCTGAGCAGCCTCAATGGCTGCGTTAGTAGAGGTGCGTACTGCAAAACAGGGGATCCTGAGTTCGATACCGCATTCGGACATGCGTGCAACGAAAAAATAATAATTGTTATAATGCAATTAAAATAAACAGCAGTACAAACCTCCCGAGAGGCTAAAGAGACAATTATTGTGTGAAGCCATGGCAGATAATTTAGTGGAGACGTCAAACTTAATATAAGAGCAACAGATAATTGTCAAGAAGCCCTTTATAATAAAAAGTAAGAGCCATAGCGGTTAGCGCGGGGAAGTGTAACAGCATAACAACAGTGTATGGCAGATGTGTGTTGTGTATTGGCCACAGTGGTATTTGCAATCAAAAGAATCCGTACGTTTGTCTAAAAGGGAAAAAGGTAACAGTATATATAATTTTATTTAAAAATATCATAGGCTGTTAATGGATAAGCATTTTTTAAAAGTTTTTGTATTTCCTTAAAGATCTCTTCTTAATTTTACCAAATGATATGACGAAATTATAGGTAGACGTGGTGTTTTGCCCGCTGATTCGAATGATATACTCGTAGTTCTTGCTGGTTTCCAATGATTTTACTCTAGTTGATCTAGTGCCTCGGCAAACTTGATTTCAGCACTAACACGGACTTCGCTACGCATAAAAAGTTAGAATATATTATTTATGGGTTCGAAAAAGGATATTGTTGAAATTAGGAATGACAAACATAGTTATAGAATTTTTCCACTTTTTGTAATGAAGGGTATAAAAATAGTGTAAGACCGATTATGAGAGCTTTTTTTAATCAAGTACACAAGTAATGTTGTGAACATTAGATCTGGCAATTCTTTTGATTTCTGTAATAGCTTATGTTGTTGTCCGCGTGTGCGGTAAACAGAGCTGAACAAATTGTTACTTTCGCCACCAATAAAGTGTGGTGTATATGAATAGAAAATCAAAGCTTTAAGTGGAAAGAAATTAATTGTCCTTGATTACCCGCGGTAAATAAGTTGTAGTTAAAAATTCTGGAATCTCGATATATGTAAAACAAAGAAGTAATTAATCTGAATTGTAATAATAATTTTAAAATTAGTGTAAGTAAAATATCATCCTCCAAAAAGCCCTAAACAATTAGAATTTTCCCGAAAAAATCTCCAATCTCCAAACATGATTTTTACTCCCATTTGCAAACAAAAATCCTCATTTTGAGAATAAGTCCCTTAATTTGACAACAGCTTGAGTATTGTGGATGGGTACGCGGGTCAAGGTTCATGAAGTTCGAGTTCCAACGGAGTCATAGATCGTGTAAAAAACGATCATAGGAACAAATCTTAATCTACAGTGGTGTAAGGAGGGTGCAAAGTCAGAAGAAGATTAGGGTAATTTAATAAAGTTTGTATAAATTATATTTTTCCAACCACAAGAATAACGCATATGTTCCGCAGAATAGCAAAAACTTTTGAAAAATACAAAAAAGTCAATTGAACGAAATGAACCATTTCGATAGTATCGCAAATAAGCCACGGGATTAGCACTTAATCCAATTGATATCCTTTCAATCACTTATGATCTTTCAAGAAATTTAGTTTTCGTATTAAAATTTATGCCTTCTGCATTAAAAGTTCCTATTGAAAAAAGAAAGAAAATGAATTATAAACAAAGTTGCGCTGTTTTTGTTATTTTGTAGCCAACAATTTAAAATGTACTTAACGAAATCTGTTCAATCTGTCTTTGTGCATGAAATGGTTTGCTGTCTTGAGCAAATAAATATTTTCATATTCATAAACTTAAGTAGTTATAAAATCAAGCTCACAAATGTTTTTCCTTCCATCAAAAGACAACACTTAAAGCTTCTTTCTCAAAAAAAAAAAAAAAAAAAAAACAGAAGCCATCAAAATTTCAATCTTTATGATTATTCACAAGTAAAACATCTTGAGAATTTCTAATGTACAGGAATAATAACAAACGAGATACTTATGCATGAGTTCTTTCATTTCTTCCTTTTAATTCTATGTTCAGTTTTTTTTCTTTCGAATTGGTTAAAGTGAAGAAGATTTTTAAACTTAATACTTTTAGATTTCTTTTTTTTTATTTTACTGATTTTACTTTTTTGACAAACAAATTGAAATTTTACAACTGTCACAGAAAAAGTTGTATTCAAAGTATGACTGCATTTGTAAGTTGAATATAAATTTTATACTTCTTGGTAACATTTGTATTCAGTATTGAAATAAAAGTGGCAATTTTGGCACTATGGCTGCCTGGACGCTGAATATATTTTTACGCTTTACCACTTCTCAAATATATGATTTCTTTTGATTTACTTTGGCGAATTTTGATTCTTCTTTTGTTTATTTTTCCATAGCGCCTTTACCCCGCCCATCAATCCAGACCATAATACACTGTGGGAGACCCGAATTTATGATCTATGGTTTTACCCACCAGAAACTTGTAATTAACGCAAGTACGACTGCGACACTCTGTTCTAAAGTTGTTGCTTCTAACTTATGGCCCGTTAAGATTTGGACCACGATTTCTTTTTTTTTTTTTAACCGACTTCAAAAAAAGAAGAAAGAAGAATTTGTCTGAATGTTGCTTTTTTTTAATGTTTGTGCCCGCAGAACTCAGTCCTATCTAAAACCGATTTTGAAATTTTTTTCTTTTTTTGAAAGCTGATGCTTACAGGTTAGTCCCGGTTTAAAAATAGTTAATTACTTTAAACATACAGGTTTTTTACATGTATTATGAACCGTAAAGGGCACCACTTTAGAACTAAAAAACTGCGTATCACTGTAGCTCCTAGCGGCAAAAATCAGTACAAAAATAAATTTACAAATTAAAGGGTGTCCTCAAAGATGACGAAAATTTATCCATATGGGCCTGTCGGTTGAACTGTTATAGACAAACGCTTGTAAATTGGACAGAATGTCGACTGCTATGATCTTTATAGTAACAATCATAAATACTCAAAATTATAAATTAAAGGGTGTCCCAATATTCATTTAATTTGATGTATTAGGCCATACTTTTGAACAGTTACACATAGACGCTTGAAATTTTCAAAGAATCTATGTTGCTGACTCCGCTATAACAACAAGTATTAAATTTGGATTAAGAAATAAAAGGGTGTCCCAATACTTGATGTAATTTTATATATATATTTGGCAAATTGTTGAACCGTTATTAAAATTAACCAGGAACCTGATTGCTAAGTCTACTACACTAGCAGTATAAAATTTGAACTTGGAAATTAAAGGGTGCCCCTATAGTTGCTGTAATTTTATTGATATTGCCGAACTTTAGCTGTAGATAGACAGTTTCTGCTATAACAACTATATAACAAGTATAAACTTTGGAGATGGAACATAAGGGGTCCCAATAGTTATTGTAATTTGATGCACGTTGCTATACTTTTGAAACGTTATAGACAAACAAATGAATTCTGTTTTGAAGTCGGTTTTTTTAACAAGAATAATTATGTAATCATCTCATCTGTTGTATCCACAGACAGGCGTGTCTCCTTTACCCCGGCTACACAACAATTGGTTTTAGCGGATAACATTGTCTTTTGTTTTTACAAATATGTAAAGGGTTGCCCAATCTTATCTTTGCAACAACATTTTTTAGCTAACAGATCCCAATGTAGCGCTTTTTTGGGCTTGTAACTCACGATGAAGCTTAAACTACGATTAGCATTATTCCTCTGAAGGAGCCTGACTACTGACCCGTTAAGACTTCTTAGTTTTTGCGCTGCCAAGTCTCATAGCGAAATTAGATTAAGTTACTAGTCAAACACAAAAGTTATATTTCTTTAAGTTTCTGGTACAGGGAATTAGTTTTCTTAGAAACCGAAGATAATTGGCCGATGCAGTTGTTACCACTTTAATCTCTCAAAAGTGTTTCTGTTAAAATTTATCATTAAATTCCCATTGTGCAATTTGGCATTCGGTATACGTTCGCGATTATTTTAGAGAAGCATGTGTATCAGTAAAAGAATTTTTAAAGTCTTGAACATGCCTCTCTAGCAATTGAGTGAGACTATATAGACCTGCTGGATTTTGAGGATTGTAGCACTACAGTTACCCAGCAAAAAACTTAGACATTACCTTAAAAAGTACTTGCCATATAATGACTTACTTTTGTGGTTACCATATTTTCTTACTCGCTTCCAAAACACCTTACATTAGTTTCCAAAAAAGGAAGTAGTAATGGATCTAGTTCTTTATGTTAAAAGAGACTACCGTACTAAATGTACTCATTATTTTCTACAGTAATTAATGTAATCGATTCTCAGTAATTGATTATAAAAGTCTCATGCCTTGTTAAAATCATTAAGTTAGCAATCTAGTTAGGAAGTACTTGTGCGAAAAATGCTTAATTCCACACTCGATTACCTTTTCAAAAATTTTTTGCTGAGTATATTAAACAGTAATGAAATTTTAGTTAGAACCTCTCACAGACAGGCAGCTTTGCAAACTAGCAGCTTTGCAAAAATGCGAGAAATTAAATCATTTGAAGAAGAAAGTAACCGCTGTTGGCACAAATGTTATTCTTTGCAATCTGAAGGAAGTGGACATTCATTTAACCCTGCGTTGAGTAGGTTTTGTACTACTCCTAATGTAGATCTGTAGGCATTCTCACAATTTTTTTTTATTTTCCCTCCAGTTATCAGTAAGGACAGTAGGTTAATTTTTATCTACTCTCAATTTTATATGCTTTGTATGAAATACCGGTTTTTTAAAAATACACTTCGAGAAGGCACCCTTAAAAGAAAAGTTTTTTTTTTTTTTTTACAAATTTGGAAATATATTATATTTTGATTACTTTTTAAGTAGCATTAAAATCTAAAAATTAATTTACATACATATGTTTGTATATGGAGGGTAAAGAAGGGCCTGCTTTATCCTGCTTCACTTTCTTCGTTGATTTTACTTTAAGGAAATCTATAGTTGTGTCTGTGTTCGTATTTAATACCAAAGAGAATTAGAAAATACTAAAATTAATTTTTGGAAAACTTGAGCAAAACTTTAAAAACTCATGAATAATAATCGAACAGAGATGAATTGATTTTAATAAATAAAAAGCTCATTAAAAACAAATACACTATTTTCTTCATTTATTCTTAAATTAAATGTTCATATACATTTTCACATGCACAACTTTATAAGAATGCAGAAAAAAATTTTATGAATATTTAAAATATTGCAAATACTTATTTCAATGTTCTGTGATTAAGTAAGCATTAACTAAGGATTGTTTTTTTAATTAAGGTGTTTTAATTTGAATTTTAACACTTAACTTAGCGTGTGCAGTTGAAACTAAAAGTCTGAGAGTAAGATTTTTTTAGTGTGAACCAATGTCGTTTTTAAAAGAAAACAATTACAAAGAGTCAAATTAATCACTAAATGTAATAAAATTAATCAAATTGATATCAAATCGAACAGGCGCAATGATTTGTAAAATAAGGAATAGTTACTTTCATTCGTAAATTCAATGTTAAAATCATCTAAGAATTTAGAGGTTTTTATTATCCGGCATATGTGTGCCGCAGCGCTAGAAACAAACAATTAATAATAAGACGAATCAAAAACCAGGTGACTGCACTGGAGAGTTCAGTTAATTCTTTTCGTCATAAACTAGCATTACTGCTGTATAAGAGCCGAAAAAAAGTTAGCCGTATACAGTGGATAAAAGGAAATTAAAAACTTTGTTGTTTATTGCTGTTTTTTGCTTAAACTTTTATTTTTATCTTTACTTTATTGTTTGGACAAAAACTTTAGTTTATTTAAAATATTTGCGAGAAGTTTCCTTAAGAGATAAGTAAGCCATCGAGGCATTCTTTTTTGCTGGTGAAGCTTACAGTGTGGCATGACTTAAATTTTGTGGGGATCTTACTGTTGCTTATGATTTGTTTAAAAAAGCGCGTATCGCTGCAAAATTAAAAAAAATTTTCATCAGCAAATCGCATGGTGTAAATCACGACTTAATGTCATTTTGAAAAATAAAATAAATTTTTTAATTGCATTTATTTTTTATTGCGAGCGTTAATTTGACAGCTCAATTTTTGAAATTGTTTTGGAAAGAACTCACGTGAAAACACCTTAATCATAAATGTCATACCCGTGGCGAAATCATGTACCCAGTGGTGACAGTGGCGAATTCATTAATGAAAACTTAAATTCGCCAATCGATCGGACTTTGCTATTGAAATTTTGCTATTCATAGAAAAGTACGACTGTGCACCGTATTATTTATGATATCAATATGGATATCATTTAAAATTTTTCGAAGAGATCTTTAAGGAAATATTATAATTAAAAAAAATGCTTAACCCATTTTGTTTTCTTATTTTTTTGTTTCTCTGTCACTCCAGTATTTGTTTGTTTGTTTGATTGGAATTACTTTACTAAACTGGATTTAGATTAATGGTGAAGGGTATATAAGATTCGGCATAACCGAATATTGTACTATTACTTGTTTTTTATTTGATTTTACCATTTAATCAGAGATGGATAATCTATTAAACTATATATTGTTACAAATTTGGGAAAATATTTTCTTTATTTGATGTGTTACCTAGTTAAAACCGGTTCAACTATAAATAAACTTTATTTTGACTGTAGTATCAAAAAAAAGTTTATATCAAGTTTAAAAATTAAAGTAAGAGAACCCGACTTTAGTGTGTTTCTATGATAATGGCTAATAAATTTGATAAATGCTAAGAATGATGATGACGAATGTAGCAATTAAGAAAATGCTAAATGCTTACATTCATCTAGTGTCTAAGTTTTCTTATTTCCTTTAAAAATAGGAGAACTCATTAAAATGATGGATTTTTATCCATTATTATAATTTCCAAAGAATATTAAAATACAGTAATTTAAATTACTTTCAATATTGCTAAAATTTAAATTAAAGCCATTTATGTACATGTTTATTACCACTTAACAGTCAGAGCTAAATGATTTGAAATCAATTGAAAAAAGATGGAAATTTAAAGATTTTTCTCAAGTGATAAATTTAGTACTTTATTTCTGAGCCCACATCTTATAAAAGGAACGTTTCAAACAATTAGTATTTGCACCATATGCTTATGGCCATAAGTGTTTATTTGTGTTACTCGTTGCTTGTGTTAGTGTTTTTATGTTTAAGATCATTTTGTTTTTATTTGGGGTTAAACTTGTTGTATACAAATGTCAAATACAAAAATCAAGATATTAAAAAGATTTTTTTTTTCATTTCTCTTATTTTATTTTATCAAAAACAACTTTCGTTCTAACTTGCTACACACAAACACATTTTTACACTTGACAAAATAATAAAAACAAAAGTAAATAAAAGAATAATAAACAAGCCAAATTAAAAAAGGAGAAAATGGACAAAAGGCAGAACAAAAGGCCATGTCTCCACCATTATAATGAGAAGAAGAAAAAAAACAATGGGTCACAAAAATAAGAAAAAATTTATAAAAATAACACTAAAAGCAACAACTGATGTCTTAATACGTTTATGTATGAATGTGTGTGTGTTTGTAAGGATGGTTTAAAGTGCAGGAATACGAAATTATGTTTGTATTTGTTTTGCTGTTGTTGTTTTAAGTATAGACATTTAAGCTTAATCTCTAAATATTGGTGGGCTCTAGTTTCTTAAATATTTTATTTTGTTGTTGCTGCACACTCCTTTGTTTTCTCTTAATACTCGTACAGCAGCTGTCTAATAATGTAGACACAAATATTTTAATGCACGTAAATAAATATTAGATATCTGCCTGTAGCCCCCAAACTCCCGCTCTAAAATCACACATTAAAGTCATAATAAGAAAGGACAATACAAAAAGAAAGCAAAAAGAGTTTTTTCTATTTAACTGTCTTATGGTTTCTTTTTTTCTTTTTGTTTCAAATTGAATTTGTTTCGGTCAAATTCCTCTTTTAATGTTTAAATATTGCGTTGTTGTAAATATCTTCAGAACGTTTAAAGATGTCATTGCAAGTAGCCATGTTAAGGAATTCAGTGTTTTAGTAGTGGCGTACAAAATTAAAACTCTACTGAATTTTTAAAAATTTACAGTCACAATAACGGAGGTGAACTTGTACATAAATAGCCCTCTATCCTCTACCTGTCTAACAGAAAGTTTTAATTGGCATTTTTTTTTGGTAATTTGTAAAGTTTAATTATAAATTTAGATCAAAGGAATTAAAATTATTTTATCCTTTTAATAAAGTTTACTTTTTATACCCTTCATCCCAGAAGAATTTTTACAATATTTAGCTTTGTAAGTTCTACAATATCCATTTCGGACCCCATGAAATAACTACATTCTGAGTTCTTATGCATATGGAAGTTGATTAAGCCATGTCCGTCTCTCCCTGTTTAGTTGAAATAAATTTTTGCAAGGCCTTAGATGAGCTAGAGAAAATTTAAGTTAACCAATCGATCATAGTTTTGAAAAATATGATATTAATTATCAACAAGATCAGTCCATATCCTTCGAGGCAGCGGGTAAAACACCACGTCTTCCTCTATTTATTTTTCATATCATTTAGAACAAATCTGGTTTAGTGAAGTTACTCTAATTAAAAAAAACAACAAATAAATGGGGCGATTATTAAGAAATAAACAAAAACATCACTTGAGAAAATGGCTCTCGCCCATATTAACCGAGTTATGGGCCTCTAAACTTTTCATAGAAAAGTACGATTGTGCAACATATTTTTTAAAATATCAATTATGGGTATCATGTAAAAGCTCTTGAAGAGGTCTTTAAGAATATACTAAAATTAAAAAAGTGCTTAACCCATTAAGAGCCCATGACATTTTTATGTAAAATTATATACAATACTTATAATTTTCCTAATTATTTCTAATTCTCTATCAAACTGGCTGCTGTAGTCTAGGTGGTAAGCACGTTGACTACAAATCTGGCTGCCCTGGGTTCAACCCTTGCGGCAGTCAAAAAATAAAAAATGTTTTTTTCTGTTTAATGGTATAAATACATAATCAGAATTAACACAAAAACATGCAGCCTCCTTCGTCGGTACTTCTTCATAGCATATTCGCCGGCGAAGTAAAATAATTAATAAAATGGATATATCTATCTCCTTTCACCACCTGTCTTCTCTGTCATCTATCCCTTTCCTAAAGAATGTAGCACGGTTACAAAAACTAAGTAGGTATTAAGGCCTGAAGTGCTACTTCTCTTTAAAAAAAAAAAACCAATATTGTTTGATATTGACAAGACGATATTAAAACAAAACTACTTTAGATTCATAAATAACTTCTATAAACTACCTGATGGACTCAGAATGGGAAACCCAACATCCGCAATCTTCATAGAGATTTTCATGCAACATTTAGAACAACTACACATCAAAAAACTGATGGAAAAAATAAAATAACCCATTACTACAGATACGTAGACGACATAATATGCATCCTAGAAAGAGACAACGCCGAACAAATTCTTATAGACTTAAACATAATACATAACAAAATCACATACACAATGAAAAAAGAGCAAAACAGAACTTTACATTATAATGACATATCAATAACACGAGGAATTGATACCTTAAACTTCGACATTTATCGAAAACCAACCATGACAGACACAACTATCTACAGCTTCTCAAACCATCCTACTCAGCATAAACTCGCAGCATTTAAACATATGATTCACAGACTGAAAATAGTCCCACTCTCCCCAGATAAATACAACAAAGAACTCGATACAATTTACACAATAGCTAAAAATTAGTGGTTACAACCACACAATTATCGACAAACTACTCAGACAATACAATAACAAAAACAAGAAGAAAGAAGACAAGGAAACAATCGATACAACACGACGACACATCTTTACTTACACAGGACCAGAAATATATAGATTGACTAACCTTTTCCGGAAAGAAGGTTTACACACAACACTAAAAACGACCAACACTCTACGCAACAATCTCAAGACATCAATAGAAACAACCGATAAATTTAGCACCAGCGGAGTATACAGACTTACTTGTACCTGCAACCATACATACATCGGACAAACTGGATGAACATTAAAAACAAGGTTTACAGAACACATACGATCATACAAAAGGAAAAGAGAAGACTCCAATTTCGCAATACACCTTAACACACTTGGACACGAACCAAGGGAAATAGATGAATGTATGACAGTATTATACCCAATTAAAAAAGGACGAAGACTAGACATTCTTGAAAACATGGAAATTTACAAAACACAAACGTTTAACAGAGATATTATTAACGAACAGGTAAACACAACTTCTGACACGATTTTTACACCACTAAAATTACTAAAACACTCTTGCAAACGAAAAAGACCCAAATACTCGTATTAAACTATTTACCCCAATAAACAGAACAAATATCAGGCAATCTACCTGCGTAATACTATTTAAATGGACAAAAATTATTCTTAACACTATCGCTTCAGTATTAACAAACACGTGGCTTGAAAATGATGTTATCACATCGAAAGCGCTCGCCAAACATACGAAGTACACAGCCACAGACCTCAGTTTTTACCGAAAGTTATAACAACAATATTTGTTTGTTTGATTAGAATACTAAAAAAAAACAAGGTTTACATTAATGGTGCAGGGTATATATGATTCAGCATAGCCGAATATAGCAATTTTCTCTTAAAAAAAAAATTTCAAAATTCACAGAATATAATTTTGGAAATTTAAGGTTTTTACAACTTAGAAAGCGACTGGTTTTGGATAAATTTAGTTTCTTGTTTTGCGGGTTTTTGATTAAACCCATACTAGTATTAGATACGTTTTGTGTCCTTAAAAGAAAATACAACTGGGTCATACATTAAGAATTCCATACGAAGACAAAATTCTGGAGGGTTAGTTCTCACCAAAAATCGTTATCAACGCCTGTTTGATTTCCGCAGTTTATAGTAACAATAATTTTCACAAATTTTTTCACTTGACCCTTCCCTCAGAGTCACGAACTTCTGTGTTTACGCTTTCCATCGTAGTTGTCATCGAACGTATTTTTCGCTGGAATGTTTATTATCATTAGATCGACATGCCCTTTCTAGCGCTATTGATGTATTTCGATAGACGTAACAACATTTATCTCGGGATACTGCTAGTGCAGTTCATGGTTTGTTTGACGACTTTACTCTCCAGTCACGCAGATACGCCCATTAATTTTACAAAGGTATTCCTCTCGAATACACACAGAACTAGTTCGTACGCTTTTGCAAGAATCCAGGTTTAAATGCCATATAAAAGCACAGATAGAATAAGAATGTTGTAAAGTGTAATTTTTGTCGTTTGAGGCTCTGTTTTACCAAGTCGGCAGAATCATCTATTTGCCAGCACAATGCTTCCTCTTGTTTCGGTGCTGACAATTAATTATGATTATTAACTATCATATTCTTAAAAAGCGGATTTATTCTTGGATATCTAATGTTTAATAAATGTGAGGACAAAAACAAAGTTAGAAATAAAATTCTATTCCGTACGCGTCACTTAGCAAATCTCCAATTTCTTGAAGGGTTTTATTGCTGATTTTAGAATTATCGACATAAGTGCAGTTGCTAAACACGATTTAGCAACTTTGCTAGTAATCAAGTTGGGTGTTTTGCCTACAAATTATACAACTTCCGTGCAATAGCGCAGCACCACTTCATTTTCTATAGAAGCCATTACAGTAAAGATGTTGCGTATGTTGTAATAGATGAAGTGTTTGACCAATAAGAAAAAGAATGCAAACAAAAGTTAGGAAACAAAATATTGTACAATCATCTTTAACTTTTTGTATTCATTTAATAATTTATTGTAACTTTAATTGCAAATGTTTTTATTTTTATAATATTCATTACTGCAGTTCCACAATTGCACGGATTTCATATGAATCCTCCTTTGTTTATATATTTACTTTTCTTTAAATGTATAGAATACTTTTGCGCTGTGTTTTGCTATGTTGCTACTACGAAAATGAAAAGTAAAATGGAATAATGTTGTGCGACATGTCCACTAATGTTGCGACTGAGTTGTACAACTTGCCAAAAAATCAAAACTTTTTGATCTTTCGTACAACCAACACGCAACTTCATACAACTACACCACAAACATTGCAATCTGTTGTACAACCTTCTCAAGTTGCACAACAGGTCGCTACGTGTATGGCTTGCATTAGGCATTGGCTAGCGTTGGGCTTAGGACCACGAGCAGAAATATCCTAATGCTAGGTATTAGATGATTGAGAGGATCAAAGCCTTGAACCAATGTTGTCATTTAAGAGATACATTGTGAAAAAAAGTACGTAGACAGTTACCAGCCTATAGTCAGAAATCCCCCCAGTAGAGAGTGAAGTCTAGTCACAGCACGACACTCACTGAAAGTAGGAAAGTCGTATGGTGCAGAAAATAAGCGTTAAATGAGGAGGGTAGAAAAGAGACCCTTAGAGTTGGTGGTCTGCTACGGTAGAAATTTCCCTAAATTGCTTTTATCCTCACCACTATCCAATTAAGTTCTGTGAATTTTCCAACAAATAAAGTTTTCAAAAGTGAGGTTAAAATGATAAGTATGATAAGTGCTCAAGGCCATTTTACTGATCTAACAATTAAGAATGAAAACTAAGACTTTAAAAGCCCCAAAAATAACAAGGCCGGAAAATATAAGACAATTTTCTATTTTACTCTAATAAAAAGTTAGCGTACACTTTTCACTTGCACTGTAATTCCGTAAAACATGCTTCAATGTGTCTCTAAATATCAAAGAAAGTAAATGGAATCTAAGAAAGTACAAGTACAAGACATAACTTCGTCAATGTTACAAAAGTCAAATCAATTGAAGACTTAACTTGGAATCTTCTACTTTCTCTCCCTCTGTTTTTTTTATTTAACATTTGATTTTTATATAAACATGACATCACGTTGTTCCCTGGTGGATATGGAATTGTATTTGTCTATCCTTGACATTGTGTGCGTTTAGATAAACTTGTTTACTCTCAATATATTTGTGTGTAAATTTGTACTAAAATATTTATTTTTATATTCCTTTCCCTTTCTCTGCGTAATCATAATACTGTTTGTATTATTGTGGCTGTTGTAAGTCTTTCAATATGTCTGTAGTGCTTTGTTTTTTGAGGTTTTTATTTTGTACACATTAAATTTGACACCACAAATTGCTAAATACTAAGAGAATTGTTTTTTTTTTTTGCTTTATTTTCTAAGGACTTTCTTTTCTTTCTGGTACAACTTTAAGTAAAAAAGAAAACACATTTTAATAAATTCCAAAAGGAAATATAACAGAAATATTTAGCAGTTAAAACAACTTCAGCAAAAAGAAAAAATAAGATAAAAATATTAGCTTTAAAACAATAACAAAAACAACCTAAAGCAGCTTAACTTAAGCTTAATGACAAGAAAATAAAAACAAAAATAAAAAGGACAAATAAAGTTTAGGCCATATTAAATTACTGTGCAAAACATAAAAGTGTAACCACAATGAGTATGAATCAACTGTGTTTTTTTGTTGTTGTTGGGATTTTTGTATAAATTTAAGGTCTTATGAAAACCACATTAAATGATGTTTTGTGTTAAAAAAAAAAAACTAAAAAAAAATTTTTTAACAAAAAAAAAAAAAGGTTCGGTAGCAACATATTTAGAGAGAAACATTCAGGTGCCTCAATGGTTTTGTTTTTTTTTGTTATGATAGTAATACTTCAACTGTCTAATCGCTGTTCATACAACCTGTATCTGACTATAAATGTAATACAATTCTCATGTATGGTCAAGAGATTCTAAATTAATTTTAAAGATGACTTTCCGTATATAGGAAAAGGTAAAGACTCTCATCAGTTAAGGTAAGGTGGCTGTTTAAGTGGAAAGTCGGCGTTTTAATCCATTAGTGGATGAAGTGCCCTGGCCTGTTTTCTTAGAATTTTTTTTACCAATTATTAATGAAAATTATATCATTAATTTGTTATAAGAAGATCTTACTATAAAAATTTTTGGATCGTCTCTTGTAAGGGACACTACGCAGTTGCTACACTAGGCAGGCGAATGATAGCTTTACAAATATTCTTTGGGCAGAAGCCCCTTTTTGCATTTGTTCGAAATAAAGTTTGCTTTTCCCACAATGTCCACATCGTTTATAATCTTTAGAATAATTAATAAGATGGCTTCTGCCATCATATCGTCGCTTTATCAGTGCGCAAATGCCTCATAGATGGACTATCGTAAGATTATAGGTAGAAAGTAAGAAAAATTTCGGCGAAAAAAAGAAACCATGTATAAACAACTGAGGCGTCAAGGTCGTAGCAAATATTACCCATCTCTGCCTCTTTTGTGTAATTCGCTAGCGGTAGACTGCGACTAATTGATCGATCTTAACACCGCCTCCAATACCTACACTTTTGGTTGGCAAATAATTTCACCCTCTCCTTTAGCAACAAATTGATGACACAATCTCGTTTTATTGACATCAAAATTTGTTGCAATTGTTACAGAGTTATTATCCTTTCATGGTGCGAGCAATATATTTCTATTATTTACAAATCTACAGATCCCCTTTCTTCTTTTTTCATTGCAGGGATTAAAAAAAGGTCGTTTTGTGTTACATTCAAAGACACTACATACACGTGGCATGAAATTTTCTCATAATTTATTTATTTTAATAGTTTTTATTTGACCTTTTCAATTAATTATATATTTACTTAATTTTTTAAGTAATTGGTCTTTTTATTTTTATAAATATTTTCGATATTTCGCTACTCCATTGTGTAGCATCATCAGGAAAACAAATATTTAATATTTAATCAACAAAAAACAACAACAAAATGTAATAAAAAATTATTTCAAACAAACATATTTTAAAAAACAAAAAATTATTTTGTCAAATTAAAAATTTTTTATAACAAATGCCATGATTTAATAATAATACCATCACCTGCATGGGCTCTGTTATATCCCCTCATATGGAAGAGAGATTTGTTTGTAAGATGGGTCTCTGAGACCAATAAAATGTCGATAAAATTATTTTTAAGAAAGACTTCTATTTCATTAATATGGTTCAAAATTCTATTCGCGTTCCATTCTGCTATTACTCGTTTAAGATTTAATTGCATAATTTTTTCATTAACATAGACATCATGTTCATTAACGTATTTGTTAATTCGATTTGTTTTTCAAGCATCGCCTCTATTTTTTGAAGAACATTATTAACATTGCTATCATTGTTATTTGCGCCTCTAACTGCTTGAGCATAAGTAGACTGATCATTTTGGATTGGTGCAAAAAGGTAGTGTTATTATTGTATTTATTTTGCTCAGGAACATTTCTAATGGTTTTATATGAACGTTTATTAACAAGCTTTTGGTAAACTTCGCAGCCCTTGTAGTTTGCACTGTGATTACTTAGACAATGAACACATTGAGGTGGAGTATTTGGCGATTTAGTACATTCAGATGTAGAATGTTCTAAACCACATTTAACACATCTGTAGGGCTTTTTACAATAAGACTTTGTGTGACCAAATTGCTGGCATCTGAAACATTGAACAATGTCGTCAAGTTTTTTGGGCGCTTCTACGATAACAGTTGCATGAGCAAACGTTTTCAAATCATAAATTTTATTTTTATTAGGATTTTTATTAGGAAGCGGACCTGGCCATCTCTTAAAGATTTACAATAAAATAAACTACTCTCTACCACTTTACTTAACTTATTAACCATTTTGGCAATGTCATCAACATTTGGAATAAAAATTGGTGGCGGTTTCGGCTGCTGACATTGTTGGGGTGTTTCTTCATCTATATCGTTTTTCTCATTTTTAGAACCCAGAGCAGCAACACGGTTTGAAGTTGAAGGACCGGATTCTAATTGCTGACGTTTTGGAATGTTTATTTGTGGTGGTTTGATGCTAGACCTCTTACGGCTATTTTCAGGGATTTGCTGCCAGCTGCATTCATTATCATCAGAACTGCTGTCACTTAAATTAATATTATCAGTTTGAATATCTTTGTTCACATTTTGTTTCATCACTTTACTGATTGGCATATTGATGTTTACGTATGTAGCTAATTTTTGTTGTTATCAACAAGAATGCCACCTAATTTTAAGCACCTTTGCATGTGCTTTTTATTGTAGATATTTGTTGTTTCAATTTTCTTGCTCTTTTTCTACTTTAAATTTGATATATTTTATTTCTTTTTTTTTTAAATTGTTATCGTAGAAAGGAATGTAAAAATATTTAACCCGACAAGAATTAACTTTTGTATTATTTTTACGTCTTCTTTTGATCGCATTCAAATAGAGATTAACTATACAAATTGAATTGAAATATTAAAGGTTGTTCTCAAAATTGATGTAATTTGTCTTAAGAAAAAAAATTTAAGTTTTTTTTTAAGTCAGTTTCTTCGCAAGAATTATTTTACTTATTTTACTAGTTCCCGTACATTACATTGCATGGGTAAGGGTCATGCTCTGAGCGCTGATTCAGGATAATGTAGAAGTTTTACTGTAATCTCCCGGCAAAAGGGAAGAAGTAAGAAAGAGAGTATCTACAGAGTCATTAAAATATAGCGATCGAGCGAATCTATTAACACCTTGACTGGCCAATATTAATTAGAGTAAAATATGTATTCGGATGCAAAAAGCCGTTTGGTTACCAGTACTATTCGATTCAGTTTTTTACAATTATAGCTTCGTAAGCATGTAAATTAGTGTTGCCGTTTGGTTACATAATTTACATTTTTGTAACTTTTGAAGGCTACACGTAACATGTATAATTTTGTTATATTAGACCGAATTTTCGTAACTTTTCGTACAGTCACGAAATAAAGTAATATCACTGAAAAAGTATTTGTTTCATTATTTGAGGTAAGAATCCCTGTTAGCATATCCACCTTTCTTAACACATCAATTCGATTTTAATAACAAATGTTACCAATAAATGCAATCAAAATCCGATATAAAAAATTAGTCTGAAATAAACAAAAAATAACATTGCTGAAGATTTACTCTGTTCAATTCGAGAGAAATCACAAAATGCCTCTTGATTCATGTTTAGAAACAGCAAAATGTTTCTGGCAACAATATCTTCCAACTGTAAAATAATATGAGCTATATTTCGTGCGAAAAACTGAGCATTCTGTTCAAACTTGCGAAGGAGGAGATTTCCTAAATAATTACAATTTTAGTGAAATTTTTATAAACTTTGTTGAACAAGTATTTAACAATAATTGAAGAATAAAATAACAAAGTGAATAATTTCAAACTCCCAATTTAAAGTTAATTTTTGAGGCACTTTTCGCTTAATTAAAAAAAAAATTACTCATGCATTGCACACTTCATCAACGTATAAATATCAATTTGGCAGCTTATTATCATTAATAACACGGAACACATTTATGAACATAATGTGTATAAAAATCATTAAAATCATAAAAATCAGGGCAAAATTGATGTTTGAAAGAACAAAATAATAATAAATTTTTATTATAATTTCCTAAAAATAGGCAAACAGTAGCACTTGATCGTATTGGCTTAATTTAATATTTATAATTGAAATCTTGAAAACCTTTTTTTTAGAGATTTAAAACAAAACTGCAGTTAATACACTGCCTTAAATAAGTATAAAGACACTTGTTTTCCTTTTCAGTTTTCCAATGGGGAGTTGAGGCCCAATTTAGTCTTCGAGTTGATTCTGAACATTGATGGCTTTAGATACTAATTTAAAGTTGCTGTTCAACTTTGTTGTTCTCTTTTAGTTTTTAGTTTTTTATTAGATTAAATTACGTGACGTTTGTTGATATTATAAATTTTCCTTTTTGCAGTGAGAGAATTAAATCAAAATTTGTGGTTTTTATAGTAATGGTGTGCAGTGTTGCTGATTATGATAAAATCTAATGCCGTCAGTATTTATTTGTTTAATGTAAATGCCATATCTATAAAAAGTAATTTGAGTTTGAAATGTATTTTAAAGCAAAATTAAAAAATTTTTTTAATAGATTTGAAATCTAAATTATTTTATTAAAGTATGGCAGATAAAGCATATTATACCTTTCACCACAAAAAATGGAAAAAATAGTATAACTAAGTTTGACATTCCGTCTGTAATTTCTACAATATCCATTTCTGACCCCATATTTTCCAAGTAACAGGCCCCTGAAATTTTCATTTTTTTTTTAAATATCAATATGCATATCATTTTAAAGGTTTTGAAGAGATCTTTAAGGAAATACTAAAATTTTTAAAAAATGCTTAATCCGTTGAGAGCCGATGACATTTTTATGTAAAATTATATAAATGCAGTACAAATATTTTTATTTATGTCTCGGTCCCCCAATATTTGCTTTTTTGATTGGAGTTACTTCATTAATAAGATTTGGCATAGTCGAATATAGCGCTCTTATTTGCTTTTCAAATAAGGATAACAAAACAATGAAAAAGAAAAGAATCTGAAACTGAATTTAAATAAAATAACACAAAAGCCAAAAGCAGGCAAAAATTTCTTTTCTTTTTTTTTAATTGAGCTGGATGTTGTTATGCAAGCAAATAGCGTGTTGAGCACTATTTAATCGATTACTTTTATCGCCTTATTTAGAATCTAAGCCAGAGTTAATCAAAGATTTCAATTAATAAAATGGCTATTGGAGCTACTCGTACCACCAACTGCGTCTATTTAACACCAGGGTCATTGCAAGACGGCTTTAAAGAAATCGCTACGTGAATTGCAGAGTTGTTCTGTACAGAGCCACCATCTGTCTCTTTTAACCTTTCGCTTCCCGGAGAAGGTAACACAATCATTAGAAGTTCCGAACTGTTTTAAAGAAATTCTTAAATTAAACTCCACATAAGGGTGAATCATCTTCTATTTCTACTTATCTAAAACATCTGCTTAGAAGCTTTTCTTGATCTGATTCTCATTTGTCTGCTTCTCCTAAAGTAATAAGTGTGTTGTGTGCTGACTTAACTTTGCCCATAAAGTTATCAAGGCAGACCTCTCATGTTATGGTATCCTTTTTAGACTCCTTCGTTTCTAATGATTTCTAGCACTCGAATGATAATTTTCGTCAAACTTGCTTTCACTAAGTCTTTTGCTGTCATTAGCTTTTAGTCTCGACAGTAGTTATTTTAAAAAGTAGACAGGCAGTTGTCGGTTATCCTTCTTTCCTACTTCAGGGTCTCCCTAATTATCAACATTTTTCAAAGGTATTTTATAGAATCCATATTTAACATGTATCTTGAAGTGGTCTTAAGTCTAATGCTCGCCAGGTCTGGACAATCAGACTCAATGTTCGCAGCGGTCTCATTTTTTATATTTATCTTGACCAGGTTATATTTGATGCTTGACCTGTCATCATCGCAGTTATCCAGCGTAAGTTAGATTAATTATAATAAAGTACTTTTGAGGATTTCCTGCAAAGGGGTTACTGCCTCAGGAATATTTTTACAGATTAAACTTGTCTTGTCTTGTCCTCTCCGGGGGCACCAAGAGCCTGTGCTGACCTAACCTAGGTGCCGACAAGGGTCCTCGAGGGTATAGATCGAATCAGTCCCCCGGTGTGCAGGCACCAAATCTGGATAAACAGTAGGATACTGTCAAAGGATGCACCAGTATCATAAATAAACTGGCAGCATGGGAACCGGTAGACCATACAGAGAGCTGCCCATGTTTGTAGCCGGTTATTGGGAAGGTCCGTTCAGGGTACAAGTGGTGGCTGTTGGTTAAAAGTCTATATCTGCGGGTCTGGCGAGGAATGGATGGAAGTTTGCTAATGCATTCTCAACAGACGGGGTTGGATAGCCTCCAACCTTCAAGGAAGGGGAAATTCATGGTCCTTCAAGCTATGTTCTTGAAATTGCAACGCTGTTGGCTACGTCCGACGGAGGTCGCTAGTCGACGCTTTGTATTTCATTTAGAGGTAAGATCACCGTCAGGTTAGGCCATCAAGGGCAGGTACTGACGTTAATCTGCATCACGTATTGTTCACTTCTTGTAAGGTATTTTAGTCCTTATCTTTTAAGTTCTCCCATTAGCCTATAAAACCAGACTTCCTTTGAAAACTAAACCTTTCCACCTCTTGTAAGGCTTTCTTGTCCATCCCTGTTGGCATATTAAAATCCTCTTTCAAACTGAAGAACGACAGTTGTTAAGAGTTTGTTTGTCTTTATTTATCCCGCCTGATAGCAGAGAAAAGAACTAACAAGAAACCTTTTGCAGTCATTAACGAAAGACAAACCCTTGTGCTGTCATTCGACAGACAGAAAGATGAATGGATGTCTTGAATTAAAAATATTTAATAAAATAATGATATTGTCTATTTATTATAAAAGAACCATTACTACTGACAACCATGAGACATTATCTTTATCTATTTTCAATTAAAGTTAAACTATTTAAGTTGAGAAGGTTTCATTAAATAAAGTCAATTCACAAACAAAGGATTGAAAGTATAGATGCGTCAAGCACAACTTCTTTAAAAAAGCAGTAATTGAACTTTTAACATGTCATCGACTATAATATTAAACAGAAAAACTAAAAAAGGTTTGATTTGAATTAATTTGACACTTGCAAAGGAAACATAAAATTTCCGCTTGAGTGCTCATCTTTTTATTTGTTTTTTCCCTTGCGATTCTTCTTAAATAACTTTTATCCTTTCTTTTCTTCTTCTGCTCTTATATGGCCATGTTAACAATTTATGTATTTTGTATATGTGTTTGCGTGTGTGTGTGTAACTGTGTCTGTCATATGTCTTTATTATATGGTTACCCTTGTTATTGTTGGTTGGTGGCAGGGAACAACAGATGTCATCAACCTGCAGTTGAAAACCACAAAATGACATTAAACTTTTTCTTCATGCCGTTTCATTGTTGCTTTTGCTTTTGGTTTTATTTTTATTGTTATCGTTGTTGATTTTTATTTATCTGCTTTTTTTCGTGATTTATTTTTTTTATTATTTGAGTTTGTAAAGTTATAAACTTTTTATTTTTTAACTTGAAAGAGAGAGTGATAGATTTTGTTGTCTGGATTTACTTTATTTTCTGATTTGTTATGTTTTTTGCACTATGGAAAATAACAGAAAAAATTCATGCTTAATTTGCACGCTATTTTTTAAATTGTTTTTAAATTAAATATGTGTAAGTGTAATGATACAAGATTAAAAAACAAATTTTAATAAATTTTTTCATATTTTAAACAAGTTTTTGCTGGCTGAAATTAGTAAACTTTCCACATCGTGAGTTACAGCCAATTTACACTATGAGATTTTTAATGAAATTAGAAGGAAATTTTTGTTTGGAGGTAGGTGAAGCAAGGGGTGGTAAGTAATATGTCATGGCTTTAATTTTGAGGGCATGTTATTGCTATTTATATTTTGTTTAAAATAAGGCATATCGCTGCAACTTAAAAAGACAATTTAAAAAATTGCATCAAAAAATGGCACGGTATAAATGTGGACTTAGTATTCAGCGCCTACATGCATCATTTTCCTAGATTTTAATTTTAAGTAGATGATATCAGTATTCCCTTACTAAGGCAGTTCTCTAGCACAAGGTATCATTCGCACCTGCCTGTTAAGGAATTTTTGTATTTTCTTAAAATTTAATAATAAAATATTAATAATAGTTTAAAAAAGACTTTATGTTAAAACGGGGAAGAAATTCATAAGGGAATTAAATAATTTTTAAAGGTATATAATTTTTTATTATCAATCTTTTGCATAAAATATTGCAATTTTATTGAATCTATACAGTAAAGAAAGTGTAAGTCCCTGAATTCCCAGATAAGTTTTAAAATTTCCAAAAATTATCTTATAGTTTAAATTATTTTTTGCTGCATCTACCATAAAAGCGTACAGAACGTTCTTTTGGTCTTTTAATTTCGTTTAATACATGAAAGAAAATTTGGTTAATCTTTGACTTTTCTTAAATAGATTTGTCTGATTTAGAAAGCTACGACTCAGATATATTGCTTTATAATAGTCTTGGGCAGTGTATAATTGGTTTTTTTTAATGCTGTTTCCACAACTGCAAAATATTTGTTGTTTTGAAGAAATTAATGAAAATTGTTTTAATTAAACTTATTAGGAATGGACTTATACCACTTTTAAAAGAAATATTTGTGCGATAGAATTATACAGCAAAACTGTTTTTGTTTTTTTATGTTAATATAGAAATCTATTGGGATTGTAATTATGGAGAGAAGCAGTCTATAGCTCATTTAAATTACCGTTATCTTAGTTTTTTAAAAAAGTGGACTTGTACCACTTTCGAAAAAATCAGCTCAATTATTAATATATATATTTTTTGGGTAATGTTTTGTGAGAATATAATTTTTACAACAACACAGATTCTTTCCTAAAACTTTTCAGCTAGATAGGACTTTCTAAATTTTTTTCTCAATACTAGATTTTTTTTAATACAAATCAATAAATTTGAGATAATTAAAAATAATAAATAAAATTAACACGAAATATAGTAATCAAACTTTTTTCAGAGTTTAATTGGAGCTATCGATAGAATTTAAAATTTAAAAAAATCAGAGCCAAAACGAGTTTTTCGTAACGTTTTTAAGTTTCTTACATCTTTTTCACAATTTCAGGGTGCTGTCTTCCCAAATATCATATCGTCCAAATTAACTTCAACTAAACTGTACCTAAACTAAAGCCGTGTAAAGTTTCAACACAATTGAGGGGACCAGAGTACGAAAATTAACAAAAACCGAAACGTTTGCTTACGTTTGGTTGGCTCTTTGCAGTGAGAAAAACAAACTTAAAGCAATGTAAACCAAATTAAGCGCATACAGCCAAAAGAAAAAATTAAAATCTAAAATTCATATATTTTGGGAAAAAACGTTTCGGAAACGTTTTGATAATTAATTTTAATCATTCCTAGTAAATAACATAACGCAATTGAACGATTGAGTTATATTAAGGCATAAAGATAAGATACACCCGAAATGATTTGATGGAGCTCGTTGCGATTAAAAACTTTTAAAAAATTTGTATTTTTGCGTTAACGGTTAACGAAACGTTTTGTTTATTTTCATACCCTGCTTCTAACAATTAATGGGTAGTAAAATTCAAAGTTTATGGCGTATTTGGAAATAATTTATTTTGTAAGTTATTATCTAAATATTATTGTGGAATAAAAAAAAAATGTTTTAAAATATTTTTTTGAATAATAAAATTTAAAAAAATTAAATAAAATAAAAAAGATTATCAATTTTCGACATATTCAATTTTGGTAACTTCTTATTCACACAAAAAAAATCAGTTTAAAGCAATAAAATTTTTTTACTAATCTGTTTTGTCTTCTCGTTCCATTGTGCAGTAAACTGATATACATATATGTAAACGAGGATGCAGGATAAATCATGGCGTTCGTTGAGGAGGCCTTTCTTCTTTAAGGCTTTAAATTTCATTTTTTTATTATACAATTTTATTGAGAAAGTGTGAACAAAGTGTGAATGATTTTTTATAATTTATAATAAATAATTAAAATAGAAATAAGATGAAGGAGACTTTTAAAAAAATTTATTTTTATTGCTTAAATTCGTTAAAATCGGTAACAAAACTATGTTAAAATATGAGGCACTTTAATAAAAATAATCATGATGCAGGTGAAAAATTGAATAAAATAAAGGGAGTAAAAATACAAGTTTTAATATCCGATGAATCAGGTCCTTGGAATTACATGCAAGCATTACTTATTTACTTTTGCTGAGGGTTTTGTTTCCGCAATTCAGGGTTTAACAGCAACAATAATAATCAGAGTGTTGTCACATTTAGGGCCATCTGGCGGCCCTTACGCTGCAATTCTTAAGGGTGGCAGTAACAGTATTCTTACGTGTAAAGTACTGCAAACAAATATAGTAAAAATAAAGGTTACGAAAACTGAATATATGGCTTCTATCAGTTCCTATTTCTTCGTATTAATCCTCCCTGTCGTAAACACAAAAACAAATAACTGCCGTTACTGTACAAAACGTGAGTTGATTTTTTAAATTTTGAGATGATTGCATTTTACTCCTTGAATGAGATGAATTTACAAAAAAAAAAAAAAAATAACAAAATCAACAACAACAAATAAAGCAACAAATACAGCAATAAATAATGAAAGAACTGAATGAATGAAAAGATGTATGGTTGGATAAATGAAAAGTGTTTGCAGGAAAATGTTTTTGTATTGTGTTTGAGAAGCTAAGTATGTGGTTAAATTGAAAGTGATGACACTAAAAAAGTCAATAACGTTTAGTGCAAACACACACACACGCACACAAATACACACTCAAACGCCCCACAACTAAACGTACTTTTACGACATGTTGGAATAAAAACTGGCAATTTTTAAACCACTCATAAAAATGAATAAAAAATTTAAACAAAATTTAATGCAAAAAAAAAAAAATAAGAAATGAAGAACTTTAATAGAAGAAACTGTAAATGATGTTAATGGAAATGTAAATAAAAATTGAATTTATGTTTGCATGTTTACACCATATATTTACTAGGACGCGGAAATTGGCTAAAAGAAGCTGAAATAAGATTTTCAACATATTAAAAGAAGTTTTTTTTTGTTTTGTTTTTAAATATATTGCCAATAAATAAAATACAAATTTATTGGATTTTCCAAAACAAGTACTAACAAAACAACAGACAGGATTTATTGTTTGTATATTTTACTAAGAAATACACAGAGTGTAAATAAACTTTAATCTTCTCTGTTGGCTGGTAATGTATATTTATCATTTCGTTTGTAACACATCGATATTTTATTTGGCTGTAAACAAAATCCAGATTATACAAACACATGCATATATTCACTTAAAATAGTTAATAAATGTTAAAAGGTGTGCATAAACTGAAGCCCAACTTGAGCTGGACAGAAGGCACAGGTTTTTCTTTCGACTTTTACTGTTCATGGAATTCAAAGGCATAGGGGAAAGAGCCACAGACAGAAAAGCATGACACAACTCGTTCAAGCGCACTCTTCTGTTGAATATTTCAATCAAGGCAAAGTCTATATGTCAAATTTTTAATTTCTATAAAATGATTTTGTCCTGGTGGCACTGCTTAATCGGAGAAAAAAGATACGTTATCACAAAATGTTTCACGGGATTTTTCAGACTGCATGTCATTTAAAACCAAATGACGTCTCAACAATATAGCGCATTAAGTCAGAATGATCTTTTGCAAATTATTCAATATCTGATGGTTCCTATCTAAAAATCCCTTATTTAATGAATTGAAATTGATTTTGGCTTAAGTTATTTTTTTTTTAACTTTTAAAGACCTTCTTTTTAAAAAAGAAAATTTATTTTACAAATGTGTGCGGACGATTTCCAAAGAAAACAAGAAAAATAAGACACCACAGCAAAATGTAATTCTGCATTTTTTGGATCGCTACATCCTTCGCCAACGTTCTTCGCATCTATCTACCTTAGGATGTATACATTGTAAACATCATATTTTTAACCAACTAACTTTGTAAATAAGAACACAAGGAGTATTCATATCAATATTAATTTGGTTAGACTACACACAAATTAAAGTATTTCTTCGCTGTTCTCTTCAATTCGATTTCAATTCATTTAAAATACCCAAAGCTCAACAACAAATTTAATAAAATTTAAATCTCTTATTTATTATAATTTTGCCGTTATCAAAAGAGCGTAACTGTTTTTGACTTACTCGTTTCTCTCAATGATATTCGGTTGTTGACTTATGGTTTTATTACTAATTTCGCTTAGTAACTGGATCTTAGACTACGTACCCCATAGCATTTGCACTCTAACGAGTTTGACTTTAATTTTCTAGCAGTGCTGTACATTAACAATCACTACTTATATGCCCTGAAAGTAAGGGCACCACTGAGTTTTGAAGGTTTTTTTTTGACAAAATTTTGTCCCATCCGAGCAATCCAGAACTCGGCTCCTCGCTCATCTGTTATACGATGCAATTTTCGTTTTAGCAAATCAAATCTAAGCATTTTTTAATGATTTCAATCAAATAAGATTGAAACATTATTTCGGATATTAAAAACTTCGAGGAATAAATTACAGAATAGTTATCAAATCAATCAAAAACACACACTTCACGAATAAGCTCATAAAACTTTCTTGTGCCGTTTTGCCATACCACTGCAACTGTTATTTTTATTTATAGGCGAGTAAAAGCGTCTAGGTTTTTCTTTCATGGAAATATATGGCATCATGTGCTTTACATTTATTTTATACAAGTACTTATATTTATACATTATATATTTATTAAATATACTTTCGAAACAACATTTACATATCCTTGCATATTTTGCATTATTTTAAAAACTCTCGTTTTTTATATAATTCATAAACATTTTATCTAGGTTACATAAGATTCGGTTTAGTCGAACAAAAGTTTTTCCAGTTTATTCCTTACAAAAAAATCCATTGCCACCAACTTTGTGCAAACAGTAAGTCATCGTTGCTCTTGTTTTTTTAACTTTTTTTATTTTTTTTTTTACCACAATAAATCCTTGATTTATTTAAAAATTCAATGAAAATAATTTTCTTTACTTAGTGTTGTTTTGTTTGCTCTTCTCCAAAAAAATAAAAAAAGAAATAACCGAAATGGGAATAATTCCATAATTTGTAAATGGTGGGTATTTATTTGTTGATTTTGGTTTAAGGGAAATTTCTTTCATTTTATTTTGTTTCACTTTAAACTTTTTTTCCATTATTTTCATTGTCAACAGTTATGAATATGAATTAAAAAAAAAGGAATGCAAAATGAGTTGAATGTTAAATTTGTAAAGTTTGTTTTATAAGACGTTGGATAAACTTTAAGAAATGCTTCAATAATAACATTGATTTTAGTCAATAAATGAATTTGCTTGAAATATAATTAATATATAAATGCGTTCAAAATTGTCAATATTAAAAGCAAATAAACAAAACTGAAAACATTCATTTGGTTTAGGGTCCTTAAAGTTTTAACACTTTAGAATATATTTATGGGCAACTAAAATGGTTTTAAAGCAAAATTTATTGATCTCGGCCACAAATTAATTTAAATTTCTAAATTAAATTTCTATTCTTTAAATTCACTTTTAAACCAATATTTAAGTATTTGAACGAAATTAAAAGAGTTTAAGCCAGGGGTGCAAAAATAAACAAAACGAAACGTTACCGGAACAATGGACAGAATTGCGCTCGTAACCACTAAAATTATATTAATCTAGCGTTTTACTACCTCAATAATAGAAGTTATAACAGATTATATTATGCCTGTTTTTTTTTTTTTTTTTTTGTTTTTATAAAGAGAAGTAGCACTTCAGGCATTAATGCCTACTTAGTTTTTTTAACCGTGCTACATTCTTTAGGAAAGGGATAGATGAGAGAGAAGACAGGTGGTGAAAGGAGATAGATATAGCCATTTTATTAATTATTTTACTTCGCCGGCGAATATGCTATGAAGAAGTACCGACGAAGGAGGCTGCATGTTTTTGTGTTAATTCTGCTTATGTATTTATACCATTAAACAGAAAAAAACATTTTATATTTTTTGACTGCCGCAAGGGTTGAACCCAGGTCAGTCAGATTTGTAGTCAACGTGCTTACCACCTAGACTACAGCATCGATTCCGCGCATTTTTCCTCTTCCCCACTTACCCATCCTGTTCCCTTTTTTTTTTAAATAATCATACCATTAAACCTTCTAAATAAGTATGTATCACTGTTTTAATTTTTTTTCAAGTTGTGTGCCGTAAATGACCGTTGTAGTTATAACTCTCGGCCAAATTCGTTCAAACTTTACTTTGACCATCTACTTAACCATACAAAAAACTCTACAAATTTAATCGAATTCGCTTTGACCATTTGTGAGTTATAAAGTCACAACACACTTGAAATTTTTTTTATATATATGTATAAGAAGCTAAAATAAACGTATGCAGCCAGAAGGGAAACAGAGAAAACGTAATTCTTAAAAAAAAACAAAAATCAACTGCAAAACAGATTTCACTTATCTATCTATCAAGGTTCAAAAGTTTGACCACATTCATTACACTTCATCAATTATAGGGACAAATTTAAATTTTTAACTTGACGGTTTGGCGGATTTAGCGGTTCATTTTCTTTGCAAATTTCAACCGTCCTTCTACATAAGTTCAACAGTTTAGCCATACAAATCAAATTACATTAATTATTTTAACTTTTTAATGTACCAGATAAGTAGTGGACATTCTGTTTAATATTAAAGTGTTCTTATATAACGGTTCAAAAGATAGGGAGGGCCATAAAGGTAAAATTACATCAATTATGCGAACACCCTTTAATAACTAAATTAAACTTGTATACTTGTTGTTATAGCAGTTATTTCTCTATATTGGTTCAAAAGTTTGGCCACATACTTCAAATTAGATCAACTATTAAGACACCCTTTAATTTTTCCAAATCCAAATTACTTAATTCTTTCTATAGCTGACTTATTAATACAGCTTCTTTGTAAATTTCAATTTGTCTACAACGGTTTAAAAGTGTGGCCATATACATCAATTTAAATGAACTATGGGGCATCCTTTAAGTTATAATTTCAATATTTAAACTTATTATAACGATCATAGTGATTGACATTATGTCCAATTTTCAAGCGTTTGTCTACACAGGTTCAGAAGATAGGCCCATATAAGCCAATTAGAGTCACCAATGGGGCACTCTTTAATTTTAAGGCTTATTTTTGTATTATTCTGGGTTATTGAGAGCTACAGTAACACTGAGTTTTTTTTCATTTTTAGAGTGGTGCCATTTGTGTTTTATCACACACGTCAAAAACACATGAATGTTGTATTGGGACACTCTTTAATTTCATTTTAATTTTAACGGGATCAAATAAAGAAAACATTTCCAAAATCGTTTTAGAAATGACGGAGTTCTGCAGGTACAAACATAAAAAAGCAACATTCAGACGAATTGATAACGCCCTTCTTTATTTAAAGTCGGCTATAAATTAAAATTTTTTTCGAAAAAAAAAAATGGTAACGTATTTTCTGATTAATTTGCTTTTTATATTACAGAATACAAACAAAGTGCTTAAAAAGAAATACTTATTTCTTAAAGGACTACATAAAGCAATCGTAGAATTGTAATTACGAAGTAAAGCAAGTAGAGGAGTGAAAAGCCAATTGTTTCATTTGCACTTCTTGTCATTCAAAAAGTGTTGTAATTATTTAAGCAAAACTTTTCAAGTTAACAAAGATTATAGAGTTTCATTAAGTTTGTATCTTTACTTGAAATATCTACGAAAAAGGCTTTATTACATTCATGCTTTAAATACAATAAGATTTCATAGTCTGACTTTCACCAATAATTGAAAATCGATCTTAACTTTATTTAATTTTGCTAACGTCCCACAGTTGTTGATATTCTTTTGATTGAATACCTTTTTTGTGCACCACAATAATGAACTTTTTTCGAAGGAGTGCTACGATATATAAGGAGAACGCGATAGTTCCTCAATAAATATCCTGCATGCATGAATTTATTGCGTGGTTGTTTCATACGAGAGTGATTAAAATGGTGGTCTTTATGTCTCATTCAAAAGTGACATTGTGTCCTGTTTTTAGTATGGACATCGTGTCACTTAAAAAAATTGCATAATGTCCGCACTTAAAACAACACCGGTTTCGCTGACCAAAGATTTTCTGCAAGCCAGTTTATAAGAACGTTGCATCTTTCTTACATAGAATATCATAAAATATAATATCCATGGACGTTACGACTTTTAGTTGACGACTCTTCGTATTGTGACATAATATCTATGGACATTAAGTCGCCTTAAGAAACATTATAATGTCCATGGACATTATGTCAGTATTAAGTTCGACATAAAGTCTATGGACAAATGTCCTTGGACATTGGGTCCGCAATCTAACGTATTTTTTCAACTAGAGCTTATGGATGGTAACACTTAGCTCATGTCTGATTTGACAGGTAACTAGTTTTATCCTTCCGCTAATCGAATATGGTTGTGTATACCCTTGAGCAACGTTGGAAAATATTGCGACATTAAGATGTCGATTTTGCCAACAAAAAAAATCATCAATTCAGATGAAGCTCTTTTTGATCTTAGCGGGTATGTAAACAAGCAAAATTTTCGCATTTGGGGCACAGAAAACCCGCACGCATACATTGAAAAGCCGGTGCACCCAAAATGAGTCACTGTTTGGTGCGGTCCACAGGCATAATTAGGCCATTTTCCTTCGAAAATGAGGAGTGGCCGTTACGGTCAATGGCGATCGTTATCGAGCCATTTGAACGAATTTTTGTTCACAAAAATTGAAGAGGAAGATATTGGCAACATTTGGTTTTAACAGGACGGCACTAGCATTTTCAAAAAAAAAAAGTTTTTTATCGGACCCTATATAATTTGATATATTTCAGCCCTTTCGTTTGTGGGTTTTTAAATTAGAATGTGTTATGCCAGTGTGTCGCAATCAATCGATGTCTTTAAAATCAACATTCCGTTGGCCGACGCTTAAACTCAACTCGATGTGTGCTCCGCATTTTTTGAAAACTAAACCTCACACGTTAACACGTGTAAAGAGAGCGGATATTTAAAGAGTGTTACCATACCGATTATAATGTCATATAGGAGTCCTTCGACGTCGAACTTCCTTTATATACAAATTATATGCGCAATAGTTTGCATTCTTAGGTTGGTGTGTAAAGTCAGGCTGTTTAGTAAAACTTAAAGCAAAATATTTAATTTAGTGCGATATTTTTGTTTAGTACTTTTTTACTCTTTGCCTTCAACTTGTTTTTATAAAAAATGTTCTACTGCAAGAATTTTATCATTGGGGATAAACGAAATCGTAGTTTATATATTTCGGCTTTAACCCTTTTCTTAAATAAAAATTAAATTTATTTTAATCAACTACATTTTTGTTATTAAATTCACTAACTTGTTAATTTCCTCAGAACGTTTTTTAGTAACCAAAAATTTTTGAGGTTTTACAATAAAAACTACAAACTACACAATGTGATTTTTAAAATTTATAGCTTTTTTTCTTTTTTGCCACAAGAAAAAGCCATGAAAATAACAACTGGAAGAAAATTCAATAGTTCAATACATTTTAAAATAGTGGCAGCCAACATGAACTGTTGTACATAAAAAAAGCCCATCATCGAAGGAGCAGAAAATAACGTTGATGACAAAACTGATTATAAATAGACATCAATTTTTGGTCTCATGCTACACTTTTTATAGTTTTATGTTACATAAATACACACACACACACACACAACGGCGAGAAGAACTTGACATTTGAATCCTCTTAGAAATGTAAATACAACAATGAAACAAATAAAATCGTAAAAAACATATTAAAATAAAAAAAAAAAACGAAAATATCATCAAACGCACATACATATGAAATCCACGTATGAGTGCTACAAGAAAAAAAAAAACTCTTAAATCATGTGAATCATAAGCTGAGGAGTCTGATGCTAAATGTAATGTTCGAATAACATGATGTTGAAATAGAATTTCAATTACTCAAACCAAAACAAACAAGAAACAAACAAATGCACACACGTGCTGCTACAAACCATAACACTTACTAATGCTATGCGAGGTTAACTCAAAAAGTCTTTAAAATATTACATAAGCAGCGTTAAGGGTTTAAAACAGAAAAGCTGGCAAAGCTTTAAGAAAGCTTTAAGATTCGGTTCACTTAGATTAGTTTGTAATTAAAACAAAAAAGAATACAAAAGCAACTACTTCTTGAAAGGACAAGTAGCTAAAAAATTTTAGATAACTAATTTACACCTGAAATGGGGTGAATGTTCATTCACAAATAATAACATTTACACCTGAGGCCACGAGCATGTTACATTTCAATATTGCATACAGGAATGGGTAGAAAAAGAAAATTGCAAAAGGATGCCATCCATACCCTATTAAAGTATAACAGCAAGCGTTCGAAGAAGTTAGAAGCTTTTCATTTGTGATCCTGAAAAATTATTTAATCGATAGAGAACTGCTGAGAAAACCTAGATTCAATAATAGACATTTTAAATTTTACAACAGTTAAGCCAATGTATTTCAAGGGTTAAAACTGCTCCGAAAGAAGCAAACAGCAAAGTCGGCTGGTAAAATTATGATATAGGAATAGTGGATAGTTCCACTTTCTTTTTTCGTCGCCATATTAACGTTTTGACGGTTGCGAGAATTATAAAAATTTGTGCTAACATAAAAATTTTTAAGATCCCGGTTTTTAGATAAAACCATGCGACAGGGTGGTTGTAATACTTATAACTAAAATCTATATTTGGATTGACAGAGTTAAGAGTTTACACTTTGCTAGTTGACATGCCAATCAACTACTTCAGCAAACTAAGAAATATTTAGTTACAAAGACTTATGGAACTCCCTCTTATATACTACATATTGTTTTAAAGACTTTTATATCGTACTTTTCGTTATAATTTTCCTCTCTCTTTGTCTCATTGAAACGAAGAGGCAAAATACATAATTTGATTACAACTGTCATTATTTGTCAAAATATTATTAAATTATTTTATTATTTTTGCTATGAACTTGTGCTAATGTTTCTTTTGCTGAACTGATTTACATTATTTTCATTTTTATATGTAATATTTGTCTACTTTTCTTATACTGATGAGCAATTATGAGGATTACAGGCTGCTGAAGATGTTGGTTGTAAAAATAAATTTTATTGTTTCATATTATTTTTTATTATTCATTTGTTGGCATAAATCTTGACAGCTAAAACAGTAACATCGAACACAGCAAGAGTAATTTTTTCTTTAAATAAAATCAAATTGAAGCAATTAAAATTGTTTATAAATAAAATAAGAGACTTTTCAAGTGTATGTACGAAAACAGACATTTGTATGCAGCTATATCTATGCATATATGTACATACATACATATGTACATGCATATGTGAACACATATTATATACATACATACAGTAGCTCCAAGCGAAACTAGTACACCTATGAAAACAAATTTTTTCAAGGTTATATGACTAAAGCTAAATAGGCTAATAAAATAAATTTACTTAATTTTAGTACAAAATTATGTACTTAATTAAATACCAGAAACGATTTTTTGAATATATCTTTATTAATTAAAATACACAGAAATATTTTAAAAAGTGGCAAATTTTGACGCCAAAGCCAAACTCGTACAGTCTTATTTAATTTGGCAACATTCTTTTAATTTGCATCTAACTTCGGGATATTTCGTAAAAATAATTTAACAAAATAGGGACTTTCCCCATTATCACCTTTTTTATTGTCATTTATTTGAGTTTTTGCTTGAAAGAGTTACAAAAGGGAACAAAATGCGTTGGCAGAGAGGACAAACTTCTTAAAGTAAAAAAATTAATAATTCAACATCATAATAATAATAAATCGCTGCGAGAAATATCTGAGATAATTGATAGAAGCTGATCAACAGTGCAATATATTATAAAAAGGTATAAAATGGAAGAAGAAAAGTGAAAATTACAAAATTTTCTCTGCTGGAGACGAGCAACATATTTTACGTCAAATAAAAAATAACCCATTTTTAAGTGCTCCGAAACTCGTAGAAATTGTTGAAAAAGACAGAAAAAAGTGTTGCCTACAGACCATAAGAAACATATTAAAAAGGGCTAATTGCAATGGTAGATGGACAAGAGTTAAAGCTCTGATTAATAGGAGAAATCAAAAGATAAGGTAACGATTCGCCAAGGAACATGAAACAAAGGATTTTTCATTTTTGAAGCAGGTTTTATTCACAGATGAAAGTAAATTTAACTTGTTTGGTTCAGATGGAAGACCTTATGTATGGAGAAAATCCAATGAGAAGTTGCTTGCCAAAAACATGAAACCAACAGTTAAGCACGGTGGTGGGTCAGTAATGGTTTGGGGATCATTTTCTGCATCTGGGCCCGGTGGTTTACACTTTATTGATGGTACCATGTATCAGCATATGTAATTGATGATTTTTAAAGAAAGTTTGCCAGTTTGTAAGCAGAAACTTTTATTTTTACCAAGACAACGGCCCTAAGCATAAGGCTTATATTAATATTTAAAACCAACAAAATAATATTTGATTAAAGTGTGGTGTACGAGTTTGGCATTGTCACAGAAATTACTATTATTTTATGTTTTTATTAAAAAATTTTTTTTATTGAGTAATACGAGTACGAGTAATTTAAAGTTTTTATGTTTTGTTAAATTTGTTATAAAATGAACTAATAAAATAAATACAGTTTTATTTGTTAATGCTATAAGAAAGTTTAAAAATAAGTCTAAAGTGTACGAGTTTCGCTTGGAGCTACTGTTTGTATATATTTTGACAACATTGTATGCAACGATTTTTTTTAACTAAAGGTATGTTTTATTTATTTTTTTTTTTTAATTTGGTCAACTCACAACCTGCTGTAAGTTGTATGTTGTAACAAATACCATCAAGGTAAGTAGGCGTTTTTTTTTAGTCGAATGCTACTACGACCATGAAATATGTTTACGACTTGTGGGTTTGGATGTGTTTCAAGCTTCTTGTGATGGATTGTTGCACGTTGAACGATTTCAGCTTTAACGCCTGCCGCGTTTTAATTTTTAAAAAATCCAGTTATATTCATACAAGTTTATTTTAGTTCTTTTGATTTTCTTTTTAATTTAATCTTTGAAAAGACAAAGATAAGGCCCCATAACTAAATTGTCTGTTTATACTTTTTTCAAGCGGTCTGCAATTTAAAAATCATATATTTCTGCCATGCAGTCACAACTTTTGTAAAATTGAAAACAAATACCAGTCACCTTATTTTTTTCGCTGATATTTTATTATCGTATTGTACCCTAGTGAAAGTAAATGGGACCTTAAGAACTATTTCGTACTTTAAATTTAAGTCGTCTTCGAGAGACAAGAGCAGACGGTGAAGAACTTTATTAGTTCAATGGGTAATAAGATGCAGACAATATCAAAAATGGAATGCGAACGGCATGAGCGAACATAAAATATGAATTGACTTCAAATTTCTTTTTGTATTGATAAAATGATGTAATAATGATTTCTGATACTCATATTATTAAGGATTTTGTGTCAAATGAGTCAATTTATTTATAATGCTTTTCATTTAATTTGTGTCAGCTTATAGTATGGCTTTTCCAGGTTAAGCGGTGGTCTAAAGTATTTTACTTCCCTGACTCGATGGCTTACGTGTTAAATGTAAAAAATTTATATAAAAAACCAATCATTGATTGATAATAACATCCACGGGTGCTATCCTGCTCGGTCATTGTACATTAACCAACTTAGTATATGTTTCACTAACACTTATACAATTTCTTATTAAAATGTAAGTATTATTATTTTCAATTTTTAAATTCAATCCGACATTTTATTTAATGTCAATTGGACGAAAAAATTGATTCGTTTTTTTTTTACTAATTTGTCTCATATTGACATTTAATTCAAATTTGAATACAAATTAAAAACAAATATTTTATTTTATTGAATTAAAAATAATTACAAATAACATATTTTTTTAATGTTTTGCAAACCAAAACACTTAAATAGAAGAAAAAAATATTTGTTTAATAATAATATTATGTTAATTAACCACAAAATTTAATAACAACAATGCAATTTATTTGTTGGGTGGTAATTAGCACAATATTATTAAACAACAATAATAAAAAAATAATATATTTTTTGTTTGCGTATTTAATCTATAAGCAGTGCTGCCAGATTAAGGAAAAAGTTTATCCGAAAAATTTGATTTTTGAATCGCAGCTATTTTTCCATACTTAAAAAGGCATGCCTATATTAGGGCAAGAGTTCTTCTATTCATGGACCTCTTTATTTAAATTTTGTGTAGTTACTAAATTATTTTGGTAGCTGTATCGCTGTAGTACTGTCTTGTTAAAAACACAAGTCCGCAGCTATATCGTTCATCAAGGAACTATACGATCATGTCGAGCCCATTAAAAGATACTGCTTATTCGATCTCATTTTCGAATTAGCTAGATACTTTTGAATCAAAACTTAAAACTTCATGGTGCATTTATTCTACTATTAACATATTTTGTGTTTTTTTAAGTAGGGGTTCTTTACATCAATACCAACCTGTCAATATTTAGTTTGCTCTTTTGAGGCATTTTACTTCTTCTCCATTTCTCACTCTGTGGTTTTTGCTAAATTGTTTCCAACGATTTGTTTTCTCGATCTCTCGCGATCTCTTTTACAAACTTTCGCAGTCTTCCCTCTAATACTTCGGCAAAACTGGAACTCTTCGATGTCCTTTTAGCAAACATGCTAAATTTATTTAGTTTACCAAAAAATATTTCTTATTTACTTTAACAAAAATATTTGAAACAAAACTATTTCTATTTTTAAAATGTTAGACGAGTATTAATTTTGAACATTATTTTGCTTGGAATGAAAACTTTTATTTCATCTAAGCGAATTCGCTTTAAATTAAGAAAGAATTCTTGGTTCAATTAGACGTGCAAAAATGCAACCAATTCCAGAGAGGAAGCATTTAATACCTAGCGGTGCAACAAACACGCATGTACTGATTCGCTACTCAAAAAGGCAAGATTTTTTTGTACGAGCAGCGCCTTTATGCTAAAGTTCTTGCTGCTTCTCTGGGTAGCAAGAGCTTTTGGTCATTCGTTAAAAGAGTGAAGGATAATGCTAGTTCCTTAACTCCACCAATTCAATTCAAATTTTAACGACACTGTAATTCTCAGTTGCCAGAAAGCAATCAACAACTGCCCGCACTGGAAAGGGTATCAGTAACTATGCCAGCTATATTTTTTCGAGCTCGTGCAGTTAAAAAGGTCTTGGTCCCCTGGTCCGGATGATTTTCAAGCACTGGTCTTAAAGCATTGCTAGTTGACGTTAACGGGTCAATTACCAAAACTTTGAAGCATTTTGTCTCATGTTGGTCGAGAGGGAAGCAACCTTGAAAATTATCGCCCCATTCCAATGTACTTTGCACTTTCCAAAGTAATGGAAAATATGCTTAATTTCCATCTTGCGAAATATCTGGATTTTAACAGTTTACTGAGTGACCGGCACTACGGCTTTCGTAAGAGACGCTGTGCGGGTGACTTACTGGCCTTCCTTTCGGAAAAAAGGTGTCAATCTATTCACCATTTCGGCGAGTTATTTCCTAGAAGTTTGATAAGTGTTGCATAATGCACTCTCTCGATTTATATCGAGCTTTCTTAGGGATCGCACTATATGAGTTGTTATAGATGGAATCCCATAAAACGACTTCATGATTAATTCAGGGGTACCGCAAGGTTTCGTCCTTTCTTCTATGCTA
This sequence comes from Gymnosoma rotundatum, assembly GCA_916610165.2. NCBI lineage: Eukaryota > Metazoa > Arthropoda > Insecta > Diptera > Tachinidae > Gymnosoma > Gymnosoma rotundatum. The sequence goes on from OU744336.1 coordinate 7,587,997, forward strand.
TTTCTTATTTTTCTTAACCACCTTCTACATCGTACTTCTACAAGTGCTTATGACCACAAAAACGCACTCACATTTGATTACTTTTTTTTAACATTTATATTGACCAATGCCGACCAACTTACTTACCGACCGGAACTTGAAGTAAATACATTGGCTGGTTTTATAAATTACCTTTGACTTTTCTTTTGCTGATTTTTTCTTTTTTTTAGTTGTTTGTCTAAATTTATTTGTTTGTTGTATAAATTGTGGTCTCCTAAATTGCCCCAATTTTCAATTGTTTAACTCTACTCTTACGATTGATTTAAATTTGTTTGCTTTTTTTTCTATTCTTTTAATAACAATCTGGTGTGGATTGGGTGGTAGAAAAAGTCTTTTCTGTATTGATAAAATGAAAAATAACCTATTTCTTTGTTGCAGGAAATTGCAGTGGTGGCAAAGTTTGGTTTGAAGCAATTATTCAACAATTAGAGTAGTATGTTGGCAATGGTCCGGACAATATTTCATTTAAATTTGTCTAAAGTTTGCATTCATAACTGAATGATAAATCTAGAGATCTTGGTAGAAATTGACTAAACTGTTTTCCTACGTCTTATCGGTAATTATGGCGTTACACGTGTCTGACGTTGGGTAATATCCTTGTCGGAAGAAGGTAAGAATCAGTACTTATGAAGGAGACAAAACAATGATTTTTTATGGATGCAACAGTGTCTGAAGTTTTTTGCCTATTAATATACCCACTAATCAGAAAATGAGTTTCATTGCTGAACCAACTATTATAATTAAACAATGAATTGATTTGTAGGCTTTTTGCTATAAACATAATCAAAGGCTACCGACCATCGACTACCGACTTTTTGTGTCATCTAATAGTCTTTCTTAGAGATGAGTAGTACGAAATCATTTGATCTGCTCGGTCAATGCCAGACATTCCATTATTGTAATCTCGAATTATATTCGGTTTCATAGAAATTCTTCCATTGCGATTGGGCAACTCTACCATTTCAATAGAGTGCATGTTTGAAATGGAAAGGACTTCTCGTTTGCCTTTCCATTTGCATACAGTAACAGGTCCATTTGTCTGCCAAAAACACTTCCCTCTTTTTACTTTACGATTTACCACATCTTTGGGGTTTCCTTTTCTGTTACTTCGTAGGGTTCCACACACATAAGTTTTTCGTGTATATAACAGTTTTGTAACACTAACTGAATTATATAAATTATCCATGTAAAGGGCGTAGCCTTTATCGATATAGTCCTGAAGTAAATGTAAAACAACGTCAGCAGTGTGACCTACATTATGGGTAGTTTCCTCAGATTTTACGCTGCAAATTTTTTTTATTACAAGACCGTCGGATTCACATAGTTTATATAGTTTGACACCATATTTGTGTTTTTTATTTTTTATGTATTGGCGGAAAAGCAATCTTCCCCGCCATAGCATCATGAATTCGTCAATACAAATATTTTTACTTGGTACATAGTTTTCACGCATAATATCGTTGAAATGATTTAGGATTGGTCTCACCTTGTATAATCTGTCGGTAGATGGTTGTGAGTTATCAACCAAATGAAAATAACGAAGTATCAACTGGAATCGATTGCGGCTCATATGTGTGCGCCAAAAGTTTACATTATATAGCTTGTTTGTTTTTCAGTAATGTTCTATTGTTGAAAAGGTCCAAGGTCCCATTTGCAATAAAAGTGCAATAAAAACTTTCATCTCTGTAGCACTTACGTTTTGCCAATTTGATATCCTTTTAGATTTTTTATAGCATTTTGATTTCCATTTTCCCATGTTGCAATTTCTTGCGCAGCATATAAATTAGTTTGTTCTACCAATAATGCAAGAAACTCATCCGGAAAAAATAAATCCACCAGCGTTTGTACTGTAAAATTTGATGTATCTAATTTCACACCAACATTTTCTTTGAAAAGAAATAATTAAGGATTGTGTTGAACTTCTGTCCACAAATCGAATGATGATTTGACGTTGTTGCTTGAAAATCATCGTCATTATCATCAGATTCGGAGACGTCTTCAGGTTCGGAGATGACTTCATCTTCACTATCGCTTGTATCTTCAGAAGGCTCATAAACGTCGTTACTACCATCGCTGAAATCATGTTCTGAATCACTAAGATTTACGTTGTACTCAATTTCACTTTGATTCAGTGACCGTTTCTTATCCATATTGGGTTCTTGATAATTATAACAGTAATTTTAGAGAATGTTTATAAATCTAAAAATAAAAGAAAATAATAATAAAATTATGATAATTATAATAAATAATAATAACTATAAAACAAAATACTATAGAAAGCAAAAATGATGTTTTTTATAAGAAAAAGGACCTACGAATTAACTCGTATTTGGCTTCTGCGTAGCGACTACGAGATAATTCTTTTTCCCAGAAGCCAACTACGAGATAATTCGTAGCGAGTTCTTTCCCAGAAGCCAACTACTCCTTTAAAGAACATCATTTTTGATGATACCGATGATCTAGAAATAGAGTTTTTAGTAATATAATGTGAAAAAATCAAAATGTCATTTCTGGCCAGTTTTCTGAAAATGGCCTTGGCAGTCAACGTGTTAAAGTTGATATCAAAAGACAAAAATTAATTAAATTTGGTTTAGTTCACTTTTCAGTGCAATAATAACCCAAGCATATTTAAGTAAAATCACCGAAATATATTATTGGTTGTAAAAGTATTTTTTTAGCCATTTCATTGATTGTTCAATTTAACTTACCAGGGAAGAGCCTAAGCAAATTAAAAATAAGCTAAAACTGCTGACCAAATGAGAAGAATACAAAAAAAAAGCTAAGCCTGTAGCAATATAGTCAAACCTAATTTTGATATTTATTTTAATAAAACAGAACAAAACTGTAACGTCAAGCAAAAATGCTGTCATAAAAATTTAGGTTCATTAATAAATCGGAGTCAGTAACTTTTGTTACTATTGTTGGTTATTTCTGCTATTGCAGGAATAAAATGCATAAAATTTTTTGAAAGTATGGCAACATTGTTAAGAGAATACGTGTCTCGAAATGAGAGAAAAACAAAAAAAATCGCTCTAAAAAAGGAAATCGGATGTAACTTACAACCGCTTTCCCAACTCCCTTTTGGGTACAAATTCTAGGAAGCACACTACTTAATGCGATGCACCGGTGATTCATTTAGATTTCCATGATGTTTTTCAATCAGGCCAATTATATTTTACTTTTATTTAGTTTTAATAATGAAAATGCAGATAAGCAACTGTAAGTTGAGCCAAATACTGCATGTAGTTTAAAGAGTTAAATTTCTTTGTTGGCTAAATATATTTTTAAATATTTGTCGAGAAATCGAAACGAATTTTATAAGTTCTGCTTAATTTCAGTATCTTCCTTTTTCATTTGACGTAACATGGGATAAACATTTAGGTCCATTACATTTCCTATATTAACCAAATTTTGAAAACGACTGCTGTAGGTTTTCAAACACGTGATATTATATCTTGAAGTTTCATTAAACTCTTCTATTTTTTTTATTAATTTTCCCAATTATTATTTTTTAACTAGAAGATTCGATATACTAAACATTCAGTTTTACCAAAAATAAAATTTTTTTTCGGCAAATAAAAAATCATAATCCCATTTTACATTTAACTTTTCTCTTAATGTATAAATAAGAACAATATGTGTACGCGTACGCGCCTTACATCCATACATAAGTGAAAGCGGAAAGCGGAACGTTTTCTTCCGCATAGCTTTAACTCTCAAATGCCATTACTAAACGAAACCTCCAACGCAACGTCGAAATGATGAAAACAGGGTTATTAAAAAAAAATAAAGGCTTAAACTTACGGATGCAGCTCAAACATGAAAATAAGGTTTCTAACGCAAAAAGTTTATTTCTAATGATTCCAATATAGGCCATATAATACATACAATCTTTGCGTCCGAAAACTAGATTTGTTCCAAAATATATATAAGTAACTTCCTTGATAATTTTTACAAGAATAACATTTCTGGTGTTTGTGTTGTTTAAATTAAAAAAGAAAACGAATTATTTTAATTTTTATTTAATTTTAAATATTATTATTATTATAAAAAGCCTTGTTAAAATGGGATTTTCCAATTTTAAAGCGTTGCCGCCGCGGTATTTCAGGCATGAGAACTTTTGAAATAAAAAAACCCTTTCCGCTCTTGTTTACGTATGGCTGTGACAATTCGATGGCTCACACAAGACTTAATGATTTCATTTGTTTCTCTACCATGTGTGGCGGAAAAGCAAGCGCTCATGTGCCTAGGTTTGTCGGGCTCTGCTTTGAACCATAAATCAGCTAATAGTGGAGTGATGGGTTTCTTATATTTTCTTACATTGGGTATTTCGCATTAAATATAACAAAATAAACCTGGTATTTTGTTACTTACTTTATTATACGCACACGTAATAATATATACCAATTTTTTGATAAGAACCAGCGATCATAAATATCGGGTTGATTTACTATAAATTTGTAATTTTTATCAAAATGTTAAGAAACTTCTCATTTACTTGTAATTATGTTTCCTTTTAATGTCAGTTAAGTATTGGTGTCTAGTGCTTAAAGTATTTGTATCTTAAGCAAAATAATTAAATGGAGTATTTAAAATAGAGGAACACAGACAAGCAGTAGTCACTCAAACTTGTACTCATGTACGTAACATTAAGTATCACCAAGTTGGCCAACCGTAAAAACTAAATATTTAAAAAAAATACATATTTAAACATTAATAAGTTTTTAGTTTTCCCTTTTATAAAAATATTCACTTGCCAAGAGTGTGTATGTGAAGAGGAGAAAGTGCAAAAATGTACGCTTTGATAGACAAAATTTTCATATATTTACACATACACACACGTATAGATATGTACACTATGCATCATTAAATTAAGGACAATTCTACACAAAAATAAATAATATATTAATAAACATAAATATATTTCAAATATTAAACAAGAATCGAGAATAAAAGCGAGCATTATTATCGATCCTTATAAAATGCTTTGAGTTTCCAGAATTGTTTATTAATTTCTTCTACTAGAAATAATACAATATTTTTTATTGACCAATTGAAATAAGAAAACAGAAATTATAAGTAAGAAATGAACAAAACCAATAATTGAAAGCGATTATAGATATAGAAAGCTTCGAAAAAAGCTTTAGCTGGTGCTTGATCTGTATTTTAATGATAGTTGAAGTTTATAACTCGAATATTTTTTATTCTTGTTGCTTGGATGGTTAAAGAAATAATATTTACACCGTAAATAACCTCAAATAGATAGATACGAGGAACATTGAAAAAGGATGTAACATTGGAGCTTTTTTGTCCAAATAGTAACATGACTTTTCTTCAGAATTATAATTTCAATACATACGAACTTAAGCATAAGTAAAAAGTCTTCTTTTGGCTACACTTAAAGAATATTAAATTTAATTTGAAAAGATAAGAAAGCGATAGCGAAATAGCCATTGTGACATACTTTCACCCCCAATAATAAACGTCAGAGCCCTTAAATATTTTAACTGGAATTTTAGCACCTTTAAAAAATTTCTAAAAATTACTATGAAAGAAAAATTATTTGCAAATGTGTGCGAGCGTTTTCCAAAGTACACAGGAAAAAGTTGATACTAGCAGAATGTAATGCAGCTACCTCTGTCATCAGCATTCTTTGCATCTTTTTACCTGTGGTTGTGTACATTGTAAACATCGTCTATTAAAAGAACTAATTTTGTAAAAAAGAATACGAGGAGTATTAACCACACAACGCAAAATAGAATACTAAAATAAAATAAATGAAATGAATTTAATTTTTTATTTTTGTTTTATGCGAAAAAAGTGCGGTGTAAATTTATTTATACCAACTGATTATTTTACATAACAGACACTCCATAATTGTACAGGGTCTTATTTATTGGTTGTTTAAATGACTTATTTAGCTATAAGCTGTATTCCATGGAGTATAATATTCATATTTGCTCTTAATCCAAAGGCCCTGCCAAAGTGTTAAAAACTGGCTGACCTCTTTAAATAATTCGGGTAGAGGGAAGAAAGTTATTAAATAAATTGATCTGGGGAACTGAATATCAAGCGAGTTCTTATACAGACTTTTTTCTTTTTTCGCCGAGAAGAGAAAACTGTACGAAAAGGTGGTTATTGAATGCGCAATGGAGATATCTAAGTTTGAAGGTACATGGACGCCAGTTATTTCAACAGAAATTTTAACTAGAAGAAGGTTAGTGAAGGGACCACTTGGGAGGATCGATATCATGATAAAAACCATAATTATAAAAAATAAAATTAAGCTGCAGTTCGAAAGGGAAAAGAGCTTGCATAGAGGAACAACGCTGAAAATAAATTGTGATAATTTTCTGGGAATATCAAACCAGACTGGGTTAGCTTTTTCTGAGTTAGATGCTAAAATGCTGCGAAGAAGCTGTTAGATAAGTAAGCAAAACAGATACTAAAGCGGTAACTATTTCTTCAACTATTGAATATCATGTCGAAGTGAAATTTAAGACTTAACACTGGCCATAACATAGACTGCATGACGAGAATACAGTTTTAAGACAAACAGTCAAAAGAAGCAAAAAAAAAAAAACAAAAATAATATTAATAAAACCAAAAGTAGATTGTGGAATAGAAAGTCTTATAGCAAAAAGTGTATGCAAAGCAAATCTATTAGAAATAAAGCTGGATTAAATAGGACACCAAACTTTAGCAGTCACAAGATTTGTAATCGTTAGTTCAGCCTTAATATATGCCCTAATAAAATTTCTTTTTATAAATTTTTTTACAGTTATACACCCTTTATTGCTCCACCCTTTTATACCTATTTTTTATATATTTTTATATTTCTTTTGAAGAGTCAGTCAGTCAGTTATAGTTTCCGACTTTTTTTGTTACTGAAAACTCTCTGTTCATGTTTCTTTTTTTAAAATACTTTTTTTTAACTTATTTTCTTTAAAATCATATTAAATAGAAATTGAAGTATCTGTATGTAAATACAGTTTAGGTACATATGCATGTGTTTCCTGGATAAGTATGTGTTTTATCTATTATGTCTGTGTAAAATGTTGTTGCAGTCTACCATTTTCTTTGTGTGTTGTCTGGTTATGTCAGTGCCTCTGACTTGTGTCTCTACATTCATGCATCTATTTATATGTGAGTGCGTATGTTTTTATATGTGAAGGTATTTGCAAATAGTTAAATAAACATTTTTAATTAAATTATGCAACCACAAATGACTTTAAAATATTTGTCGTCGTACACATGCTTTTATGAATACAGATTTTTGTTATTTGTGTCATTTTGACAACCCTCAACACACGACTGTTTACACTAAAAAGCAAAGAGTTAAAACTGAAAATAGTTTGGCAAATGTTGTTTAAATAAAAACAGTAAATATAAGAAATAGTATTAATGAAGTTTAAATAAATTGGTATGTTTTTATAAAGCTCCTTTTTCTGTTCAGAGTTTTTTTTTTGATTTTAGTTAAAATCAAAGAAAATTTATTATGTAGGAATTTATTATTTTTATATATTATTTAGAAATGAAATATTCAAATTTTTTTTTTATTTTTTCTAATAATTTATATTTCAGAAATTTCTCTTAATTGTTTCATATAACCCTTTATTAATTTTTTTTCATCAACTTTGTGTTTGCCCCGCAAACTGTACTACACTACAGATCATAAGAGTATGGAAATAATTTATTTACTTAATAACAATATAAACACAACTGGGACGAATGACGAATTTCGCACAGAACTACGAATTCGTCGTTTAACCATTTTTGCGTAAATTTGTCGTCTATACGCTTTTGTGAAATAAAGTAAATTCAAATTTATAAAATTATTTTTTTTTTATATTTTTTATTGAATTTTTCTAAACTTATTTACATCAAATTTTAAGAATGGAATTTCTACTGGTATGGTTCTGTTGCACAAAAATTTTAAATTATGCCAGTAGAGGATAATTATTGCTAGTGTCAGTAAACATTACGTTGTCAACCAACATTTTTTATTTATAACAACTCTGTAGAGAATTAACATAAAAGTATAAAAATTTCTTATATTTTATTTCTTGTAAATATTAGTTACAATTGATAACTATTTTGTAGATATATACAAAGAATGCCATTCTTTAGTATGGCGCAATAGACCTATTTTTAAAATGAGGAATTATAATTTTACAATTTATTTGATTAAATTATTTCAAAGGAATAAAACTCTTATATTTAAATCAGTATATCAAGCCATCATGTTTTATGCTGCTCCATTATGGTTTACCGCTGCACAGTATGACATTAAAAAATTACAGACAGCCCAAAATAAGCTGTTAAAAATGATACATAACCTGCCTTAGCATTATCCTACTATACAGCTTCACTCTCTGGCTCACATTGAACTTGTCAACACACGACTCCGCAGGCTTAATCACTGTTGCCAGAACTTCTAGGGGTGAAATCATCAAAAACTACAGATTTTTTGAAAAAATCGTAATTCTGAGTTTATCCATATCGATGAGCATCTTTTATTTGAAACAAAAAATCTTCAGAAAGGTTTTTTTTTTAATTTTTCCTCCTTAAAATAATATTAAAGTTCAAAGCAAATAAATTATCATACATTGTTATTATATAATTAATCAGAAAGGAAAAACATCCTAAACTTTTAAAGATTGTTAAATTACTTAATACTTATATACTTATATTCCAAAATAAATTAATGCAAAGGTAAATGTACGGTCAAATTGGTCAAATATTTTACCAAAAATGCGTAACCACTATTTTTACAAATGTCTACTTAATCTTTCCTGATACATATCATTACGAGTTCTAATTTCGAAATAAATGTGACATATTACCTTTTATATTAAGTAGAATCTTATATTTCTTACTAAGTAATTGAAAAGCACAAAAATTTCTTTCTAAAATTTAGTGGCTACATCTACCGTACCTTAACTATTTCTTGAGTCGACAAGGGTCGAATTGTAGGGTTTGTGCTACTTGCATGAACCTTTAAATGTATGTATCTAAGTATGTATCTAAGTATGTATCTAAGTATGTATGTATGTATGTATGTATGTATGTATGTATGTATGTATGTATGTATGTATGTATGTATGTATGTATGTATGTATGTATGTATGTATGTATGTATGTATGTATGTATGTATGTATGTATGTATGTATGTATGTATGTATGTATGTATGTATATATGTATGTATGTATGTATGTATGTATGTATGTATGTATGTATGTATGTATGTATGTATGTATGTATGTATGTATGTATCTGTGTATGAATGTATGTATGTATATATGTATGTATATATGTATGTATTTATGTATGTATGTATGTATGTATGTATGTATGTATGTATGTATGTATGTATGTATGTATGTATGTATCTGTGTATGAATGTATGTATGTATATATGTATGTATATATGTATGTATTTATGTATGTAAGTATGTATGTACGTATGTATGTATATATGTATGTATGTATGTATTTATGTATGTATGTATGTGTGTATGTATGTATGTATGTATTTATGTATGTATGTATGTATGTATGTATGTATGTATGTATGTACGTATGTATGTATGTATGTATGTATGAATGTATGTATGTATGTATGTATGTATGTATGTATGTAAGTATGTATGTATGTACGTATGTATGTATGTATGTATGAATGTATGTATGTATATATGCACGTATATATCGTTATGAATTTATGTATGTATGCATTTATGTATGAATGTATTAATGCTTTTCTAAGACATTAAATAAAAAATAAAATATTCATAATAAAACCTCTGCCGTTTCTTCTTTTATATCAATAGAATTTTTTTAATTGATGACCATAAAAATGAAATTGAATTCCTGTACTTGTTTTATGCTTTTTTAATATTTTTGTTTGAAAGCATTTTATTTTTTTAAATGACGAAAAAAAAATTAAAATCGCCCAAAGGATTTAGTTTCTTTTTTAAACTATTATTTGATTGTATGTGTGTTAGTGGTTTTAGAGAATTTTTTAATATAATTATAGAAAAAATGAAATCAAATGAAATAGAAACAATTTGCATTGACATGAAATAAATATTAAAAATAATATGAAAATGTAAAATCCTGATTGAATATTTATTAATACATCAAAATTTTAGATTTATTTAAATTTATATCGGTTTAAAGATTTGCTTTCATTGCTGGCAATATTTCATTTTAAACTATTGAAAATGATTGATTTGCCTTTTAAAAAGAACTTTTATCTCTTTCTTATTTCTAATCAAATATAAACTTATCATTTCAAGATAAAATTAGTATAAAGTTAAATTATAATATTGTTTGTTTTCATAAAACATAAAATAAATATGCAAAAACTTACTGAACTTCACAATAAAATTTAATAAAAAAAAAACAAAAGAAAAATTATCACAGAAATACTTACAATAACGAACAAAATTTAAGAAATCCGCATAAGACGCTCATATACTAATGTCCATGCGAAGTAAATATAGGAATGTAGCACATTGTTATAACTACCAAAAGATGTTGAAATATTTTCAACTAGATGCAACAAAAAAAAAAAAAAAAGAAAAAAACACACTAATACCGCATTTACACTATGCAATTTTTCATGAAACTAGCATGAAATTTTTGTTTGTTTGTGAAGCAGGAGGAGTAAGGAATATGGTATTGCTTAACTTTTGAGGGGATGTTACTGTTGCTAGTGTTTACTTTTAGATATCGCATAACCCTGTAACTTAAATAGAAAATTGAGGAAAAAATGCCTCAAAAAATTGCATAGTGTAAATACGGACTAACTCAAATAAATTTCCGGGGTCTGTGAGAAACTTAAATCTAAAAAAATTATAGAGAAAATATAAGAATATAAAAATACACACTTTATTGCCAAGAAAACTTTTCGACTACTTTAGCAACAAATGCATAAAAACACACACACATACACAAAATAACTAAAACACGCACACCACGTGTTTTTGTGGACCAAAAGCATAAAAAATGTATCAACTGAAACGACCCGTAACTACAGGTAGAGGCAATAAAATAAACTTTTATTTTGGGAATAAGAAAAGATGAAATTATTGTAGAGACTTTGGCCGAATTAGCAATCAATTACTTCTTTCTACCTTTTTAAATGTTTAAAGTTGAGAAGTTTACTTTGTCACCGCTACTTTAATTTTAATACGAGTAGTAAAACCTCTACGAGGAGTCTGACAGTAATCCTATAGTAAATATGTTTCTATCTCACACAAACTTTTTTTGAGAAGTAAAGAGGGTCATTATTAATTATTTTTCCAGTTTTCTTCAATGAACCAAGGGAAAGGCAATATTCGTTCCTATGAAAGTAATAAAAATATTTTATATTGGAGCTTGCAACAAAATTACTATTTTATTGCACTTACGACCAAGAAAGCGCTTGTTCATATTGCATCCGTCATACGTTGTACTTTGACGCATTCAACTGAAGTAATGAAAGTAACGACGAATAAGGTATGCACAATGAGTACCTTGCTGACGGATATTAAACCAGCTGTTTATCATTTCATCAGTGTTGCCAGGGTTAGGCAGAAAAAAGTTACGCTCTTCTTTAAAAAAAGGTACATTTTTTCATTTTGAAATTTTCCTTAAATAATTAGTGATTAAATGTTATTTATGTAAAATATAGTAAAAAATTTTATTCCATATTTTTTTTATTGAAAAAAAAAAACAAAACAAAACGAAATCAAAAAAAGAAAACGAATCAAAAAATTTCATACTGATGATACTTATGAGGATTAAAATTTAATAAATCCGTTTTACCCTTTTCTTTGTAAGATAAAGTTTCAATAGAATCTACTGCACTAAATACTTAAAAGATATCGTCATTAAAGACAAATTTAAGCCTTATTTGCTTAAAACTACAACATAAAATTAGTCACAATTTTTCTCCTATATAATCCGGCACTTCCTCGAGAAAATTTAAATACAACTTTCTTTTAAATCGAGGTATTGGAACGATTGACAAATTTTTTAAGCGGAATAATTTAAGTCGCTAACGATTTTCGCAATTTTGAACAAAGTACTCAGTTTTCTATAGGAATCGCAGCTCATATTATTTTACAGTTTAAAACAATTGTTGCCAGAAACATTTTGCTGTTTCTAAACATGATGCAAGAAACATTTCGTGATTTATCACTTATTAAACAGAGTAAAACTTCAGCAATGTTACATAGAGCCTTCAAAAGTTACAAAAAATATAAAAAATGTAACCAAACGGCAACACTGCTTTTCATGTATTTGCAAAAAAAAAAAAAAAAAAAAAAATGGAGTGCAATGGAAACAGAGCGAGAATTAAAAGAAAACAAAGAAGGAAGCGCAATTGATATCTGTCAAAGTATTAAACCTACGTAAAAGTTGACCAACTTTTGTACTTTACGTTGACGAAAACGCACTGATTGTGACATTGCTAATGCTCAACTGACTTGTCAGTTGAATATGTCAAAGTTTAATTTATGACGGATTCTATTTGCCCCGGCTTTAGGAGACGCCGCCAAAACATCATTGGCTTCGGAGTCAGCTAACTAACAAGAAAAATCCAATGCTACAAGTAATTGCATGAAAAGTTGTGGATTGTTAAATGTATTACAAATAAACGTTGTATTTTCACTGCAAAAATCAACATTACTCTCATGCTGATTGCAGGGTATCGCATTAAAAACAAAAACTTACTCAAACTACAGTTGCAGATGGCTAAAAACTTCTACTGCCGTATTCTAGAATAATATTTCTGCTGATTACAGCGCAAATAGCTTTTGATTTTACAAATCAAAACTTTTGTGCGCGAACGTGATTTATGTGAATGAAAAACAAAAAAAAAAAAAAAAAAACAAAACAAAAAACTTGTAAAAAAGAAAATCCAAGTCCTAGCAAATGTACAAGAAAAAGAAGAAAGGATTCCCTAAGAAATGGACACTAATACATTATCAAACATACACACACACACACATAAATATATTTGTCTAAAAATCATGCAAACAAACAACTACAAAGAGAACAAACTGAATTATTTTATTTCTCATGATTGTTTTTGGTTGTCCCAGGAAAACTAAAAGGAAACGAATTGCAAGTTTTCCAAAGTGTTATTTTTTTGAGATTTTTCACTATTTTTTTGTTTATAGCAGAACTAGCTTTCGCAAATTATTCTTATATAAAATGGGTTTATCAATAGAGACGAGAAAATATTGATATGTTTTATTTGAATAAAACGAGTGACGTTTTTTAAAATGTAGTCGACTCTTATTTAATTCAACATAAATCATATTTCGTGTGGAATATTAAGCAAACTTAAGGTGATCTATTTAAAGTTTTTCACTGACAGAGGCACACTGCTCAAGCTATACGTAAGTGGCTTAATAGACTTCGAGGAAATCAGTAGCTTATGTCTATGAGTTACGAAAATTAATAAAGAAACATATTGAAAGTTTCGAATGTCATGGTCTCTGCGTAAAGTTAGTGGCCCATATTCATAGTTATAAATTGAGGTTGACTCTTGTTCAAGAATACTCTAAAATAAAAGGCTCTTATTATCTTTTTTGCTTTCATAGTCAAGAATAAAGTATACTTTAAGTTTTGCCGCCTTCCACTGGGTGTCAACTGTAATTTGATAAATGTTTTCGTACAATTTCTAAACAAACATTAGAAAAAAGTAACCTTGTTTTTATTTTGTTCACTTTGGTATAAAAATCAGATAAAAAGTATAGTGTTCTTAAATTAAATAATATAATTTTGGAAAAATGAGTTAAAAACTGCTTTAGCTAGTTTTAAATTTAGGGTTGACTTTCTCGCCAAAAGTATATTTTAAATTGTCTATAATGTATGTTTTAAAATCAGGATACGAAAATAAACAAAACGAAACGTTTGCTGTAATTTTATTTTGTTCTCTGTTTCGTGTTTGATTTTTTTTTTTGATTCGTTATCACGTAATGGACATGAAATAAGGAGCACGCTGCCAGAAGAGTAATAAATAAGAGAGAGAACTACACTATGCAACTGTGGGATTGTATTGGTAAAAAGGTAAGTGAAAAGCTATTTTTTCCTACCCTGTCAAACGTCTGTAAAATGTTTTATTTGTTTTGATACACTGCTGGTAATTGCTCGTTAAAGCTGTTTTCACACAAGATGTTTTTACAAATGGCTTTTCAAATTTCACACAACAAAAGACAACCATGACGTGTGAACAAATTGAAACATTACAATTTTTCTCTGTAACGAGTAGTGCGATTCATTGGCCAATCGATCATAAAGGGATGCGCTCTTGATGTAGAGCGCGTTGCGCGCCCGTGATTTCGGTTTTCAGGGACAATTTTCCGTATTTCATTAGAGCACATTCCGTTAGTAACGATAAAACAGTGAAACATACCCCACATTGCATTAATGCTCCAATGAATCAGTAGAGCTGAATAACCTACTGTCACAGATAAGCTTCTTCGCGCTCTCCTGCACGCGATCGAGTAACTTCAAAATAATCTTTAAAGCACCGGTCCATACATGAGACTGGTATTCCATTTTCGGTCCGATAAAGGTGTCATGGATAGTGAGGAGATTAGATGGAGATAAGCAAGTATAATCTGGTAACTTTGCTTTTTTAAAACACAATTGTAAAACGCGGCGCTTAAACGTTAATATTATTATCTTCAAATGTACTGTAAGGATGAAGAGGAATTTGCTACTTGAAATTCTTCCACCTATTCCCACGAATAACTGCCAAGTTTTAAAAAGAACTTGTGTTCAGTTAAAGTCTTCAGCAATAGAGTGGAACTTTGATAGGTTAGAAAAGATAAATATCTTGGCCTGGCGTAACGCACTCATCGTAGTTATGATTTTTTTTGGGTTGATTTTTCATCAACACAAACAATTATGAGTATCAGCAATTAAAAACATTATTCGTTTTCAGATTGAAATTTAATTAAATTTTTAACTGTCACAATTATATGTTTAATTGGAAAATAAATATGACACTTTTTAATTAAATAATTTATTTAAACAATTACATATTTAATTAAAAACGAAGACAACAATTTTCTACTCAATAAAGAATTAAATCAATTAAAAATTTAATTAAATTGCAATCTAAAGTTTTGTTTTTTGCTCGAGGTTAAAAATTGTCCTTACTACTACACAATCCTTGTTGCGAAATATTTTAGTTTAAGTGTGTGATAGAGAACGAAAGAGAGATAGAGAGACTTAAGAAAAATTGCAGAAACATTAATATTGACGGTGATTAATTGAACATAATTATTTGCCCTATTTATAAAAAAAATTAAGCCCCTAATAGCTGCCTATTCCTATTGGAAAATCCTTTCTACGAACGACTAGTTCAGACATCAACAACAAAATATGTTGTGTGTGATTGTAGAGCAAGAGCAAGAACAAGCAAAATATTTCCATCTTCGTTTTTTAACATCTTTGATTAACAATTGTTGGAAAACTAAAGATATCACTCACAAATTTTGCAATTGCAGTAAAAAAGGGAACTTAAAATTATACGAAAAATAGTAACAGCAGCAGCAAACATACAACAGCACACAAACATCAGATAGCAGCAGCATTTACATGGGTCATGCATGGACACACGCACACGAAAAGAATATGCAAAAAAATATAACAGAAATGCTTGTGCTAGCAAAAATTGAGGGGGGTGGCAGGAAGAAGAAGATTTCTTTAAAAAAACTATTTGTAGCATGTTCTTGCAAGAGCTTCGCTGGGGGAAGTTTTTTTATAGTTTAGTCTACGACCATTCTCACTCTCAGTGCCACCTAATGCTCTGTAACACACATAATTTATATGCGAGTATTTCCTTTAAAACAAAAATATTTCTAACAATTTGTCTGGTTTTTAAAAGCGTTAACTACCTTCATCAATTTATCTTGGAATGCAAAATAAAAGCAAAAAGGTTAAAAAAAATAAACTAAATAAAACAATTGTAAGCCAATTTTTGTTCAAGTTAATAAAGTTCTGTATTTAACTGACTAGAATAGAGACTATGTCTGGAGTAACATAAAGTTATGGCAATGGAAATGCAAGTGAAAATTATTTGTTTTATTTTTATTATAATTTCCCTAAGATAATTTTTATAACCATCAACACTCATGATATGGATGCATGCCCTACAGGTTGCCTGAAAGCTATCTGCTGAGAATCTTTCGTTAGCGTCCTGAAATCCACACACACTGAAAAATCAATTATAAATGTATTTCTAAAATAGTTTTATGTAACATTGAACAATATGATCAGATAAATAAAGATATATATTTAACAATTGAACATAAAATAAATTTAAATTTAATTACACTTATTGCTACGAACACAATTGGGACGAGCAACGAATTTCTTCCAACACGACGAATACGTTGTCAAAAATCCGTTGTGTAAATTCGTTGTATGAAACGAAATAACGACGAAAGAACACAGCTGTTATAATTTTTGAAGTTTTTTAATTTTTGTGAGCTTGCACTTAAATGTGCGTGCTAATCAAGAGCTGATACCCTTTTAATCTGCTATTTAATTTCTAAAAATTTTTAGAAAGAAAATTTTTTTACAAATGTATGCGGACGTTTTCCAAAGAAAACAAGAAAAATTAGACACAATGTAATGTCGTATTTTCTGAATCGCTACATACTTCATCAGCATTCTTCGCATCTATCTTAGGTTGTTTACGTTGAAAACATCATCTATTTAACCAACTAATCTTAATTTAATTTTATTAGAGGAAGTCCACACACACCCTAAAGCATTTTTTTGCATTTACAAATGATTTTATTTTCTGAAAATTTTTTGAAATCAAATTAAAAAATGAACCTGAGCCGAAAAATAGTCAGTTTGAATTCATAATTTTCATTTAACTAATAATAATTGCTGTAAAATAAAAATACATAAATTTATTAAGTAAAATCACTTTTTTTACTGAAATATTTTGAAACTGAAGTCAAACATGGTCACACTGTACTGATTTGTTCGTCTTTCGCCGGCGTAAGAAATATAAATAATTCTATTGCAAAAATCACCGCGTATGACAAATTTCATCCGACGTAATGATTGTGTTTGTTTTCATACACACAATTGTGTGTTTTTGACGACGACTATTCGCGACCAATAATTCGTCGTTCGTTCCAGTTGTGCTTCTGGCAAATATTTTTTTATTTTATGAATAAAACATATTTCACATTAAGTTTTGATGCAAATTCCAAAATAAATTCGGCAATTGTGAGTTGGACAAACATACTAAGGGTTGCGTACCATTTATGAACCACCTTTTAATTAAATCTTCTTATAATATGTTGTGTTAAAATCTTATTTTACTATTTAACAGATAAGTAAATATACATATATAATATATTTTAATTTTTTTATTTATCCTTATATTTATCCTATTGCAATACATACTCCGTATCGGATTTAGATAACCTTCTATAGCGGTTTAAAAGATAAAGACATATTCGTCAAAATTACGTTCTCTATTTTTTAACCGACTTCAAAAAAAGAAGGAAGTTATACAATTCAGCTTAATGTTGCTTTTTTTATATTTGTGCCTCTAGAACTCAGTCATTTCTGATCCGATTTTGAAAAATTTTAGTAATATGCTTACAGATTGGTCCCGTTTTAAAAACAGCTCAAAATCTTAAAAACTAAAGGGTGTCACCATACAACATACATACTTTTTACGTGTATTGTGAACTGTAAAGGGCACTTCTGTAAAATTTAAAATGACTGTGTATTACTATAGCTCCCAAAAACAAAGAATTATACAAAAATAAATCTAAAATATAAAGGGTGCCCCCATAATTGATGTAAATTTACTTATATGGGCCTATATACCGTTATAGACAAACGCTTGCAAATTGTACATAATGTCGATTGCTATGGCCGTTATAGTAACAAGTTTTAATATTACAAATTATAATCTAAAGGGTGCGCCAAAAGTTTCTTATATTTGATGTATATGGCCATACTTTTGAACAGTTGTAGTCAGACGCTTGAAATTTACAACGAACCTGTATTGCTAAGTCCGCAAGTATAAAATTTGGATTTGGAAGTTAAAGGGTGTTCCAATAGTTAATATAATTTTGTTTATGTGACCAAACTTCTGAATCGTTAAAGACAGAACGCTGAAACTTAAAAGTTTGCTAAATCCGCTATACCAACGAGTTATAATTTGAATTTAGAAATTAAAGGGTGTCCCATAACTGATGAAGAATTACTTATATGAGCCTATCATTTGAACCGTTATAGACAAACCCTTGCAAATTGGACAGAATGTCGATTGCTGTGGCCGTTATAGTAACAAGTATTAATTTTACAAATTAAAGGGTGCGCCAATAGTTCCTTAAATTTGATGTATAAGGCCATACTTTTGAACAGTTGTAGACAGACTCTTGGAATTTACAACGAACCTGTATTAGTAAGTCCGCTTTAACAGCAAGTATAAAATATGAATTTAGAAGGTAAAGGGCGTTTCAATAGTTGATGTAATTTGAAGTGTGTGGCCGTACTTTTGAACCGTTATGGACAAACAGATGAAATTTACAAGGGACATGTTTTGCTAAGTCCGCTATAACTAGAAGCTTATAATTCGAATTTAGAAATTAAAGGGTGTTCCCAAGATTAATGTAATGTGTTCTATATTGTCGTATTTTTTGAACCGTTGTATACAAACACCTTAATTTTAGAAAGTAGTGGAACTTTATTATAAATTAAAGAGTTGATATTATCTGGTGTATATGGGCAAACTGTTGAACAGTTACAGACAGACGGTTGAAATTTACACAGAACCTGATTGCTAAATCTACTACAACAGCAAGTATATAATTAGAAATTGGAAATTAAAGGGTGACCTTATAGTTGCTGTAATTTGATGTATATTGCCAAACTATTAAACAGTTGAACTAGTATAAAGTTTGGAGATATAAGGGTGTCCCACTTGAACTGTTATAGGCAGACAGATGCAATCTGTTTTGAAGTCGTTTTTTTCGCAAGAATTATAGCGAAAATATTTGTACAAACTCTGGGTAATTTTATATGTTTTTCTATTACGGTTGTAAAAATAAGGCCATATAATTAAAATACGTAGCTATATTTTATATTTTTTAATTTTCTTCTGGCAAAAATAAAAAAAAAAAATTGAATTTAATGTGTCTGTCCTTGAGATTTAAAAGCTAGGTCAAGAATGTAAAAATATGTCACCATTGGGACACCCTGTAATATAAGTTTTTTTTTTGCTAAAGAGTTTTACGTACACCTCTGCCTATCACAATTCAAAATGTAACATTGTTTTTATGAACAAGATTAACGTCAGTACCTGGCCGGTGGTCTTATCACTATTTTGTCGCAATTTTAAGCACATGCTTTGCAGAACCATGAACTTCCCATTGCAATCTACCCAAACTCCGTCTGTTGAGAGTGAAATAGCAGACTTTCATCTATTCCGCATCGGATCTGCAGATAGACTTTTATTTAACCACAGCCACTACCGAAGGGACCTCACTAATAACCGACTACAGAGATGGCTGTTTTCTGTATGAGCTACAAGTTTCCGTGGTGCCAGTTTATTTAAGGACACTAGTGCATCCTACAAAATTATCCCACTGTCTTTCCAGATTTGGTGCCTGCACAACCGGGGGCTGGTTCCCCCTTTACCCGAGAACACTTCGTCTGTGCCTAGGTTAGCTCAGCCAGACTCTTAGTGTCTCCCGTGGGTATTTTTATGAACAACCCGTCACTTTCGGAATCCACTTTTACGTATCTAGAGATAGACAGCTGTGCCAGCCGGTGACGCATTGTAGTGAAAACAAAAGGGTTAAGTTTTTACTGTTTGGCTACGGAACCCTAAAACAGAAAGTGTTTGTAGTGCAAAAATCTGTGAAACACATCCTTAATGGTTGCGGTTATATAATGAGTTAATAGAGTTGGCGTATTTTAACCGATGTGTATCTCTGTATCCGCTTTTAGTTAGATAAGAGTTCAAGCTGAGTTATATATTTCATAAGCCGGGCTTAAAAAAATTTTGATTCAAAGTGCAGCAACATTTTCGTCATGAAAAACCTATGTATGTAATACATCTTCCTTTGTGTTTGTCTTTCTATTTTTCTCTTTCACTATACTGCGAATTTTCGTTAATAGCTGCATAATAACAAAGTTTTGGAAAAATTTATCTACAAAAATCTCAACGAATTTATCATAAAAACAAGACAAGACAGCAATTGATAAATGTTTTGCATTCTGTCAAGTCATTTCGGTTATTTTAAAACATTCAAAACTCTATTTAGAGTTCTTGATCTCTCGCTTTGTAAAAGTCATTCGCTTTAATGAAAAATAGGGACAGAAATTTGTGAAAAAAAATAAAAATAGAAAAGAAACACATGGAAGCAAAAATATATTTTAACAAACAGCAAATTTGCAACAAACAGACAAGAAAAAAATAACAAACAAACAAACGGACAAAAACAATTCAATTGAATTTAAAAGCCAAAAACTCTCTCATGATTTAATTTAAAATAAACGTAAGAATGACTGAATGTACATATGAATAAATAAATGAATGAATGAGTTAACAAACGTTCTAACGAATGTTGTTAAAACGAGTTGGCTGGTGTTGAGAAAAGTCACTGACAGCTAAATAATGAAGGGAAGAATGGATGAACAACTGAAATGAATGCATACTCAGCACTTTATAGTTTTAAAGTTTGTGCTAGTTTACACACGCACACACACACGTAATGTTTAAAAAACACAAACACAGCAATACCTATAAATGAAATGAAAGTAAAATTGAAATGAAAACTTTTTAAATAAACATTTATATGGTACAACTTTTTTTCCACCAACTTACAACAAATTTTTTGAATGCATAGAAAAAAATTGCATGTATTTGTACCATCATAAACATGTGTTTGGCTATGACTGTGACTGCGTGCATGTGTGTGTCGTGTGCATGCAAATGTAGGATACTCATAGACAGACAAATTTTTGTGTCAATATGTTTGTTGATTTCTATGTGCAGGGAAATGTTATCACACATTTGTTAAATATTTTATGTGTCATAGTGGGCCATGCTATGTAACTTTTATAAATATGCTGAACAAAAAGAGTAGACATTTAGAATAAACGATTTATTCGGCTCTTGTAATAAATTGTTTAGTAACAGTAAGTTATATAATATTTACATTATATAAAGAAATAATTTAGAAATGCTAAATACGGTTGTGCACTTAATTCCGAAATTCTCCAATCATCAGTAGCATCAGCTACTGGTCGGCTAACGCAACGGCCATGTCAGTTTAAGAATAATTATTTTTTTCTACTCAAGGCTGAGCTGCAATTTGAATTCACAACTTTTTTCGGTTTACTAATGTGAGACTTTTAAAATTAAAAGCAAGCATTTGTGATAAGAACGTGCGTTGTCAAGCTAAAAAATTTTTGATATTAATATTACACATCGCACCAGTTATATGAACTAGAATTCCTTAGAAATAGTTTAGCAACCTGCATACAGTAAAAATATTCATTACTCTTAGGTTAGGTTAGGTTGCACAGGATGCCGATATGAAAAAACTGACTTACTTGGGTCCTAAATGGTCCCCTTTTGTTGCCTGAAAAGAAATGTGCAAAGGATCAGTTCAGGTGTCTATGTTACCGTCAGATGCCTTCTTAAACCACCTCGAAGACTGGATAAGCGAGTTAATCCTAGCAATATCACAGACCGATAGGTATGCAAGATTATGCAGTTTCGGACTGCCGAAAAGAGCCGCTCTATTCTCAGAAATAGCTGGACAATGGTAGATCAAATGCTCCACCGTTTCTTCCCCTTCCTCATCCTAACAACTTCTACGGAAGATTCAGTCTCTTAGCATGGGTACCGATAACAACAGTGTTTTTTTTTTTGCACAGCCATCAGAGTGCCCACCTTTCCTCAGGGAAACCTCAGCTGATTTGTAGATCTCCTACTATCATACTAAGTCTATAATGTCCTCGAAACCATGCTGGTGATCTTGTCAGACCATGTGGTCTGCGTGCCCTTAAAATGTCGCCGCTGAAACAAAACCTGCATCAGTTTAACGGGACTCCCACCAGTGGACCTATCTCCTGGTCTCTCAGCCAAGTTTCAGATCTAGTGAGTTCGTCCGCAACTATGTTTCCGGGTATGCCCGATTATGCCGGCACTAAAATAAGTTCCAGGCTGGAATGTCTCGCCATCTCATCAAGATATGTCCGGCATTCACAAATCAATCTGGATGTTGTCGAGACACAAAAAAACGTGTTTTTTCGCGGCCTTGCTATCAGTACAAATCCGGATATCCTCCCCGTATATCCAGTGGTACCTCATCCAGCCAACCGCTCTTCTAATAGCTGTTATTTCAGCCTACATTACGCTATATTGGTCTTATAGCCTAAATTTTATCCTCATCTGAAATCTAGGAATAAAGACGCCTCTCCTCACTCCACACATCTCTCTGATGATCCATGTAAATCATCATGTTTGACGTATCCCACATGGATACGGCAAATCCAATGTCAGACATGGGGGTGGGCGAGCAATAATCGATATCATTGGGAAAAGCCTAGGCACATCCCAAGATAGCCGCATAGTCCTGTGGCCTCCGAGCCATAGCTGCATTCAGCCGAACTGATTAGTTCATGGCCAGTTGTTTGGCCAATGGATCGGCCGCTAGCCCGTGCAGCATAGTAAATTACTCCTAGTCGAGAACAGTTTTTCGAGAAGAGCCTAAAAAATTTGTGCTCGTTACTCTAAGAATAATTTGTGTAGTCGGATAAAAGCGGTAGGCGTTGTAATATATTGAAAAGTAAATATCAGCAAACCAAATATCTGATTTTAATAATCAGAAAGTTTTTATTCTTTTTTTTACAAGTTTTTTGTTGTCCTTAGTAAAATAAATAGCAAATAATTAGATCACATAAACAAATTATGCCTAATTAATAGGCAAAACAATTTTTTGCTCTACTACTAACGCTCACTTTATACCACCGATTGTGAAAAAAAAGTTCTTGTGGATTTTCACAATCTACTTTTATTGAAATCGTTCCTGTACCCTGGAA
This sequence comes from Gymnosoma rotundatum, assembly GCA_916610165.2. Taxonomy (NCBI): domain Eukaryota; kingdom Metazoa; phylum Arthropoda; class Insecta; order Diptera; family Tachinidae; genus Gymnosoma; species Gymnosoma rotundatum. The sequence continues at coordinate 7,611,141 of OU744336.1, forward strand.
GTTATAAATGCATACCCACAAACATTTGAATTAATTTTTTTATTCATTTTGAAAATTATGGAGATAATATTGGCGACTAAAGTTCTGACTGTCAGCCGCACTAGTTAATAATCAGTTCTCAAATATTCCCGGAATATTATAAAATTAAAATAAAATAGTATTGCCGCAAAGTTTTTGTTTTGTGTTCCAGAATTTTAAGTTTTTATCTCTAAAAGTTCTCTAAAGTTCCCCATTTAGGCATGGGTATACTTTTACTGTTAAAATATTCTAAAAATATATAATTTAAACGACGTATAAACTCAGTTCCTCAAGCACATCAAATTGTTTGCATTGCAAATATTTCTCCTCTAATTAAATTCTATGGTAGATATATGTAGACTTGAAAGTCCGTAAAAAATGAAATTTTTTTATTGCTTGTAATAATTCTTATTTTTTGTTTCCTTATTTTGGTCTTAATTAAGTTAAAAAAAATCTAAAAAAAATGATCCTAACACCATAAAACACCGGGACTTCATGTCTAGGATGAACCACTGACTTGGAAAAAATTGACGAGAAACGTTTTAACTGCTGATGCGTGCCTTTTTGCGTTTTCTTTTTTTCATATCAAAGTATCTTTGTAAAAATCAAAACATTAAAATTTATTTATTTAAAAATTCCCCAAACTAGAATCATGACTTTTTATTTCTATTAAAATAAAAATAATTTCCCATTTTAAGAATAAATCCCCAATAATGGCAACTCTGTTCCTAGAACTATTGTGATTGAACATAGAGACACGATGGCATCATTTATTTGGGAAATACTTATCGTGACCGCCCTAATATTTTTTTAAGAAGAAAAAGAACTTACCAGATGGTTTATTTAACAAAATTAATAGATACAAAAAAACATAGAACAGAAAGGAGTGTGATGCTATAATCACAATTAAAGGCTACCGACCATCGACTACCGACTACAAAAGTAGCTGGCTACAAAAAAAATTAAATGTCTCAAGAAAATTTAAATAACTTTATAAGTAGATACTATTGCTAAAATAGTGGAAACAAAGACTTCAGTGTATGAAGTGTCCACGTCCATATTTGCATGTAAATTAATCTAAACATTTACATTAAACAATATAATAAATACATATAAACACTAAAAATGACTATTATATACTTACCAATTTCAATAAAAAACCCAAAAAATAAATATAAATGAAACAAATTAGAAATTGATGAAAAAAGAACTAATTGGAAATAAATAGTAAATGAAAAATGTAAACAAATGAACAGACGATTATTATTTTACAATGGTGCCACTATAAAAGTTTTAATAGCGATATTTAATGTATTGCGTTTTTAAAACCACCATTATATGCATTTATTGTATTGGCAGCACTAATCTGTTTTTTGTAGCCAAGAAAAATAGAAATTAGCCTAAGTTGGCTACGGGCTGCAAAAGTAGCCCGTAGTAGTGTAGTCGGTAGTCGTGTAACTGCTAAAAGAATTGTTCTCATAAGCACGCATATATTCTATTTTTGACATCTTAGTAGTAATCGATGGTCGGTGGACATGATTATGTTTATAGCATTATGCTTAAGTTTGCCCTTATATGTAGTTATAATTTCTCGCCGCTTGCTATTTGGTTTTTTGTGGCAGGACATCAGAAAATATGTATTTCTTTATATTTTCGCTTTCCGAAAACTTTAAGTGTGTTATTATTTTAAAAATATTGCCTTTCAAAATACGAAGAATCATAACATATTTTACAGCGATGTTAAAAGGTGTATTAAAAATGTTCTAAGTTTTCCACTGTTAAAATATTAGTTTTTCTTGTTGTTTTACATTTTTTGTTGAAAATTCGTTTATATATTTGTTGAATAACAAAGTACGAAAAAAAACCTTGATCATTTTTTTTTCACAACTAGGACCAGCTGTTTTTTATATTATTTTAATTTTTATTGCATTTTAAAAGTTTTTTGTTCATTCGGTTGTTGGTTTGTTTGTTTGTTTGATGATTCGTGTGCTTGGAAGTGTAAACGTGTTTGTTTTTATATTTTTTAATTTTTCAATAAATAAACATGTGTGTTTGTGTAAGTTCGTACTTGTGTTTCCATTGTGTGTATTTGTTTTTAAACTTTTTAATTTAATTTACCACATAAAAGTAGGTGGTGGTATCTCTAAAAAGTTTTGAAGCACGTTTTAACTGATTGATAGACTTGTTGATCACACGCGAGTTTTTGTTGCCACTTTTAGTTTTCTTTTATCTAGTATTTTTTTTTTTCGCGTTAAAGGTTGCTCACATAATCAGCTTTTATAGAATAAATAGCCACATCATCGACAGCATTATAATCGACAGCATCATCATGACAAGAATCATCACAAGTTTGCTGGAGCACAAATTGTTACAGTGAAAAAAGTTCTTTTAAATTTTATTTTAGCAAAAAGTTTTTTATTTCCATTTTCAATATATCAAATATTTATTTAGTTATTATTTTATAACACGTACTCATAGTTCTATGAAAATAATTTCAAGTGCTATTGTTAGGTTTTTTTTTTAAATTTTGTGTTTAAACACTCCTACAGTCAAGTGGACAAATTTATTTTATTCATTCAAGAGGAGGTCAAGCGTATGGAATTTTATTTAAAAATAAGAATTATTTGAAAAAAATGTTATTTAGTAACAAAAGTGTTATAGTTTTATTAAAAGGTAAAGAGGAGTTAAATTTAAATTAAATTAAAAAAGAGCAATATAGCGATTATTAAATTTCCAACAGTGATTTTACAACTGGAGGACTGCTTTCCCAATGTTATCTATTAAATCTTAGGGGGACAGTAAATAAATGCAGTGAACAATTTTCTAAGGATCAGAAAATAATGATTTGGATTTTTGAAAATTGATTATAAAAAAAAACGGACACAAACTAAACATAAACTCCCAGACAAATGGATGTACTCTTTGTCTTTCTAACCACGCCGCTTTCCATCTACACATTTGCCTTACGACTTAACGGACACTTAGCGACTTCTTCAATTACTCATCTATGTTGGTACATAGTTACTTTTCTCAATAATCAGTGGTAGTCAAAACTTAGACCGCCAGTTACTTGTTTTTACTGTACAGGCGCCTTAACCATTTCATCGATTGTTTTAATATAAGGACACCTTCATAATTTCTTCTACCGCTTGTTCATAAGGCTTATTTTTCTTTTTCTAATATATCGATTTTCGGGAGGTTCAAACTGCTATTTTGTCATAAATTCGCCTTCTAAACAACTCATCCATCGCGGCTGCTCAACTAAAAATCTTGTTTTTTCTGTTTTCATTTTATTGATTTGAATTAAATTTATGCTGTGTGATCTTTTGTTTTACAATAAGCAGACACCTCTACCAATGCGGAGAAGTACCGTCACCTATACTCTTTAATATTTATCTTGCTAAACTTCCTGCACCTCCCCAAGATGTCAAGATGGTGTCGAACGCAGATGACTGTACAATCCAGATGAGGTGTTAAAATTGACGACATCGCAGAATATTTTCAGGAACGTAGACTTCAGCTATCACCCTCAAAATCATCGGTATCCCTTTTCAGTTCGTGGACTGAGGAACTAAGAATGGAATTGGACATCTCGGTCGAAGGCCTCCGTATCTCTAGGGTACAGAACCCAAAAATGTTAGACATAGTCTTCGACAGGCTCCATCACTTCTCATCGCACGCTACCTACATCCACCACAAAGTGAAAACTCGGAACAAAGTCCTAGAAGCATTCGCAGGCACCTTCTGAGGAATGACTAAGGAGACGATAGTGGCAACATACAAGGAAATTGGCCGCTCTCTCCTTAGTTAGGCTACCCCGATTTGGACCTCGTTCCTTAGGGATACTAAATGGCGAGTATTACAGACTACACGGCGCTCGGAATCGCGACAGGACTTGTCAAAATGACAAACATAGATCCCCTCAACGAGGAGACTAGAATGCTTCCAGTCAGTCAACACAATGAACTAGTGATCAAGAAATTCCTAGCGGCTTCTCATCTGCCCAGTCACCCTAATCACGAGGTGATAATGCAATATCCCTCACTCTGACACATCCGGCAGGACTTTAGGCGTTATCGTTATGACATCCGGGATATTATTCCATCTACAATAAACCGGATGACCTTTACAGATACCCAAAAACTTTTGCATCGGCAGGCGGTTTCGGACGACATAAATGGCTTTAAATGTAATAAAGTCCTAAACGAACACCCACCCGCGATTTCAGACGATGAGAGTTTTCTGCCCAGGCAAACGAGATCAGTTTTAGTTCAATTAAGAACCGGATGATGCAGTATTCTCAACTGCTACCGTGAACAGATTGTTCCCGGCGCTTTAAACCATTGCCCAGCCTGTTTTCAAAGCCCTCACGACACAACCTATGGATACGATTGATTGAGGTTGCGCAATTTTTTCACATCCCAATAACACCTGATGACACACATACACATAATTGAGTATTTTAAATTTTTTTATTTTATATCCTTTCAGGAAAAAACTCTCGTCAGCAGCAAAGCTGTTAGAACAACAAAAGCTAACGCAACAACTATTCTAATAATGTTTTACTCAGCTGTGTTCTTTTAGATAACATGAATAATATTATCTTTTTAGGGTTGACAAAATCTTATTTTAAGCGCAATATTCTTATTAATAAAAAGTGTAACAATTATTCAGTTGTACTTTTTGAGACTTTTGCTTCTTTGCAAACCGGAGGATACTGATTTGAAAAGATTATTTTTTATATTACGACCAATGGCTTCAAACACTACTATCAGTCTCAGGGAGCTTCTACTAGACAAATTATATTGAAACCAAAATGCTTTGACGACATAAGATCTAGAGGATTAGTTGAGAGAATCATTAGAACAATCTTTTTTAACCTATACTCTGGCAGGCAGTCGGTCAATGAAGACTTGTGGTCTTACACGCAAAGAAAAAATATGGTTGAGATAACCATAATCTAAGAGCAACATAATATGGTTGCATTATATGGTTGCTAACAAAACATAGTATTGTTACATTTGCAACCATATTGTTGTCCAAAGTATAAACATAATTATGTTCAAATTAAACATTAAATGGTTAAATTAAAATATAAAAATATGGCTGAAAATGTCATGTTATATAATTGAATTATAATATAGTCTCGTAAGTGCAAAATTTTTCTGATATGAAAAACTGATTATTGTTTTATTTATTAACGATTTGTCATAAAAATTGATTAAAAACATAAATTAATAAAAAATCAATTATTTGCTTAAAGTAACAAATAAACGATTTCACAATTATGCTTCAAACACAAAAGTTAAGGTTTACATGCTTACAATACATACATATTCACTTTAACTTTTTTAAATGTTTTGTTTCCCTTTTTCCTTTTTATTTGTTATCATCTTTTGCATATTATTTCTAATTATTTATTTTATACACAAATTCTTATTCTTTTCAATTTCTTTAACAATAAAAAACTATTTCAAATTTTAGCTATTAAAAAAATTACTAAACTGTCAAGTACGAGAACAAAATATTTTTAAGCGTTCTGTTGCTTTTAAACATACTTTGATTAACAATAATATATTTTATATTATTTTTAAAAAGTTATAAAACTTTGGTTGTGGTTGAAATTTTTTTAAGTTATAACCAACCATGTTGCATTTTTTGAGCACAGTAACCATATAATCGTTAAAAGTTAACGAAAAATGTTTATCGTGACTAAAGTTTTGGTGAAAACAACTATAATTTGTTCTCCGCAACTATACATTGTCACAAAGAACATAATATGGTTATTGTGACCATATAACAACCATGTTTTTTTTCTGCGTGTATTTGCTTAGGGAAAAATCTGCCTCGATAAGTTTTAATCTCAAGATCCCAACACAAAGGATTTATTTATGACATTGCAGTGATGATCGTAACGAGAGCCATATTTGTACCTTTGATGACCAGAAAGAATATCTTTGAAAGGTTTCATTGGTAATTGCTTCAATGAAACAGATAAATGGCGTAGAGAACTCCTTTGTCACTGTCTAATATAATTTGGTTTGCTTGCTTTCGCGGATCTCTGTGAACTATCAGTGGTAGTGATCAAAAACACATATTATATTATGGGCTTTTAATGACACTTCGCTCTATAGACTCTGTTTAGGTTGAGGTCTTATGGACTTTTAGTTTCATACCAAACCTCTATTTTACTTTCATAGAAAAATGCCTCCAAAGAAGAAATAAGTTTAAGTACTAAGGGATTATTTTCTCTCACTCTCACTGGAGCATAGGGCACCAAAGCGATTCATTAGCAAATTAGTTTTAAGAAATGTAGATTGCTTGTTCTTTCTTAGATTGGTGATAGGGCTGCTACCTGCGTGTTCAATCCCATTATGCAGTCATGCCTCAGCAGTTATTTTCAGAGTACATGACTGGGCGCCTTCTCACTCTAGCTAGTTTTCAGAAGATTTACTTGGTTAAGGATCGGAAGTATTGAGCTGCTTGGACAGTCAGGCAGAGGACGCATTACTGATCACTCCCGAGTGAATGACAGTCAGAAAACTCTCCGCACTACGTGCTCCTTTGTTAAAGGTCTGGTTTCCCATTTTTAAATCATTGACCTCACAACTTTATTATTTGTTTAATTAGGAAATGCTATTGTATTCCAAGAAAGCAAAAAAGTGATGCAGGCAGGATCCGGTTTAATACTCAAATATAATATCAGCCTCAGTTTTTTTTTTCAAAAACGCAACTAATAGGGTAAATTATAGAAATAATACATAACAAATCAAACCTAAAACCTAAAATTTTGAATCCGAATACTCAGAAAAACTATTAAAAAATTTTAATTTTTTTTTCAGAAATTTTTAATTGGCTAAATTAAATGTTTAATTGGAAAATAAGCATAAAAGTTTCTAATTAAATAATTAATTGAATCGATTGCGGATAAAAACTGTAACAGGATCATTTCTGCACTTCAGTCAATAATACCAATTAGTTACTTTTTAAGCGTTCTATATTCTTTAAGAAAGGGATAGATGAAAGATAAGACAGGTGGTGAAAAGATAAAAATATAACCATTTTATTAGTAATTTTACTTCGCCGGCGATTCGGCGGCGGATATGCTATGAAGAAGTGCCGACGAAGGAGCCAGAAACAGAAAAAAACATTTTATTTTTTGATTGCCGTAGGGGTTGAACCCTGGCCAACTAGATTTTCAGTCATTACTACAATTGGAATTTTTGTCTGTCTGTCTGTGTTCGCAACATGTAAAAACTGCTGGAGGGATTTGAATAAAATTAGGTGAGGAGAACCCTCTGAACTTTGATTTAAATATGAAAATTATATAGAAAAAAAAGCAGACATTAAGTTTGTACAAGAAAAAAAATAGTTTACAGAACTCTACAATAAATAAGTACTTAAAAATAAATATTTTCTAAATTTATATTTTTTAAAAATTAGAAATGACACACTGGCGTAATTGTGAGCACTGGTACTTCCGAACTAGATAACCAACCTAATGATTTTAACAAGGCAATTGCTGAGAATCGATTGCATTGATTATTGTTGGAAATTATAACGATCATTAGTACATATTTTGAGGTATTTAACTTAAAGAACTAGTTCCATTACTACTTCCTTTTTCGCTTTTGGCCTTGAAGGCTTATTGTATTACAAATGAAATAAATAAATAAAATAATGTGGTTTGTAAGCGAGTAACAAATAATTGCAATCACAAAAGTAAGTCATTATATCGCAAGTGCTTTTTAAGGTAATGTCTAATTTTTTGCTGGGATTAAGTGCTTGAAAACAGGTGGCCACTTTAGTAACAAGTTTTAACTAAACAGCTTTAGTGTAGAAAATGAAAAAATAAATAGAAAAAGTCATAATGAGTTGTGTAAAAATATCTGCTTTAAGGAAACTTTCTCAATAATTATGATTATGGTCGGTTTGATATCAAAAAAAATTTTTAAACTTTAAGTCTGGTGTATTGCAGAATACCAAACAGACGATTATTTATTTCACTTATTTTTTCAAGAGGCAAAAATATTGTAAGCAAAGAAATCACAAAGATTTAAAAACCCATTAAAAATTTCGAAAAATACCGGGATTTTTAAAATTAACCCCACTCTTATAAAGTTGTTATAACAATAAATTCTTTAATACTTAAATATTTTGAACTCTTAAGAATTAAAAATTTTAACAATAAAAAGGAAGAAGAAAAAGAAATTTTGTTAATTCAATTTTATATTTTAACTTGTGAAAAAAAACTTTCTTTAATTTTCTTCTGTTGTTCTATTCAATTCCCCGCTCATTTTATTTTATAATCCACTACTTAAGTGGTATATTTTTTTGTTCGGTTTTGTATTCCACCTCTTGCATTTAATATTACTTCACCTCAAGCTAAATAAGGTTGTATGTTTGTATGTTTGCCGCTGGATCTTGTGTATCTTCTACAAGTATTCCTTGCAACTATTATCTCTTCTAAATGTTTTACTATTGATGTCTTTCAGACAATGTCATATTATAAAGTCTCTATCCCTACGGCTACAGTGCGTGGTTTTTAAAACAGATGAGTGTGTGTTTATGTGTTGCTTTGCCATTGTAGTCACGACTCTTAAATGATGTTTAACTATTTTTGTATTGCAATCTCTCTTCAACACGTACGTTAAGAATAGCAAACAGATACACGTATACATGTAATAATATACATACACTCATACATACAAATTCAATAAACTATTGTTTACTTTGTTGTTGTATTAAAATATAATTTATACATATAAAATCATATAACTATATGTTAGTATGTGTGTTTGTTTGAGCGTTGTGCCTTCTTTTAACTGAAAAAAAGTTTACACTTAAGACGTCTTCGTTGAAAGTTCTCTGAAAGTTCACATAAAATAGTTTACAACAAATTCTGTTTTTATGCAATTTCTTTTACCAACAGCAATGAAAATGAGTTTAAACTAAAGCGCTCGCATCAGGGTAAGAAATTGTGCAATAACGTTTATAATTTAAAACAAATTTTCTTAATAAAAATGTTGATACAAGAAATACAAAAGGGTTAATTGATAAGTTGTTGTATTAATAAAGTTCAACAAAATTTGGTTGTGAAACCTTGAGCGAAAGGCAATTGTCTGCTAGGAACTACATATTCAAAAGAGGTTGACATTTCCTTGGCAACTAAATTATACTGAGACGGAAATAAATTGATTGTATTTGTCGACTATGGTACAACGCGCAGGTAGTTTGATAGTGCGAATCGCTAGTTAAACCGGGAATGCAGGTAGAACTTAAATACTCTTAACTTGCTGAACCTAGTTTCGCAATATATTATTTCAATGGGAACACTTTGGTTTTATTGCGGTTAATTTTGAATTAACTTTTGTAAAAATAAGAAGGAAAGTGATCATTTTGAGCATTTATACTGGTAAATCTTAAAAATACACACACACTGACACCCACATTTACTTAAACTATCATAAAAAGTTATTACATTAAAAAGCAACAACAACAACAATAAGTAAAATGATGATGTTACTGCTGTGTTACTTAAGTTCATCACTACCCCAGCAATTGCAAGTGTCGTTACTATTGGCTGGTTGGCATAATAAATTCGAGGGTTATGAGGTTTTTCTTTTATGACTTCAAGTAACAAACTGCCTTAAACTAGATGCATGATTCTTAATGTCGATCGCGTAAGGCTTTCGGTAGCTTTACTCTTAAATTATAAAATACTAAATTTATATTTATAAAATAAAAAATTAAATTCATTAAATAATTTTGAGAAATGTACATTTTCAGATAAGTCGGAGTCGTATTAAGTAGTCGAAAACGAAACAAAGTAATTTTAAGAAGAAATCGAAATTCCAGAAATATTAATAACAAGTAAGTGCCATATCGGCCATGCCGAATCTTATATAACCTTCACCATCTTTGTAAATCTAGTTTAGTGAAGTAACTCCAATTAAAAAAGCAAGCATTTGGATGACAGAGAATTAAAAAAATGAGGTGCTGCATATATATAATTTACCATAAAAATAACATCGGCTCTTAATGGGTTAAGCATTTTTAAAAAATTTTTCTATTTCCTTAAAGATCTCTTCAAAAGCTTTAAAATGATACCCATATTGATATTTAAAGAAAATTAAAAATTTCAGAGCCCTGTAACTCGGAATATATCTATGGACGAGCGCCAATTTTTTTCACTTGATGTTTTTTTTCCTATTTTTTAATTCTCTATCACCCCATATATTTGTTTTTTTTTTGATTGGAGTTACTTTATTGTTCCAAATGACATGAACAAATTAGAGGTAGGCGTGGTGTTTTGCCTGCTGCCTTGAAGGACATGGACCGATCATGCTGATTTCCAATAGCACCTTCTTTGATACTATATCTGATCGATTGATATATTTGTTTTTTTATTTGTAAAATCAAGTTTGCCTCGGCTTGATTTCAACACTAACACGAACGGACAGACGGATATCGCTCAGTAGACTTCGCTATGCATAAGAAGTCAGAATATATATACTTCGTTTGGTCGGAAATGGATATTGTAGAAATTGCACACGGAATGACAAACTTAGTTATACCCTTTTTCCACTTGAATTGTGATAAATTACAAATATTTTTAAAAATAGGTTTTCATGTGAGCCATTCAGGCTACAATGCACTGCATTCTGTTTTATTAAACGCGGTAACCATCAGCACAAAAAACCAAAATATTATTGCTTTTCTTAATAAATATCTCTTTCAAACTTACCACCCTGTATAATATTTCGCAGATTATATTGACTTCCACCATTTACATAAATTCAATAATAGAAGATGCCTTTTGCAGATTGGTCTCTTAAGTCAAAAGTTCTAGACTTTCACATTAGCGTTGCCACATTCCTTGGATTTTCCTAATCGCCAAGAACCAAGAAAAAATTCTTAGTGTCAAGACTCATAAAAAAAAATTCTCAATCCTATAGTTGATAGAAGATGTTGATTCATAAGGATTTACGGGGAAAGAACCCCACATATAATGACTTACTTTTATTATTGCCATATTTTGTTACTTGCTTACAAAACACATTACATTTGTTCTTTAATTTAAAAGAGAATACATTGAAATATGTACTAATGATCATTATAATTTCCAGTAATTAATTTTCAGTAACTCATGTATATATATATATAATTGTTGCAAGTGTGTTGTGACTTTATAACTCGCGATAATTACGGTATTCAATGTTAATATTTATGTGTAGCGAAGCATGCCTGGATCCACTAGTTGATTATAAAAGTCTCATGTCTTGTTAAAATCACTAGAATGGTAATCTAGTTGGGAAGTCCCTCCGCCAAAAATGCTTAATTCCACACCCGTTTACCTTTTCTAAAATTTTTTGCTGCGCAGATGTTACTTGTTTGCATACCCAATCCCAGCATTTTCCCCATTTTTTTGTCTAGAAACGTATCAGGACTTAAATACAAGCATTTACTTAGATTGTTATTGCATATCGCTGCTGTTGCTCCTTGACAGAAGGTAGTGTTTATTATGGTATTTAACACACATACAGCCAAACTATTGCACTTTCTACAACTACAAAATCTATTTAATAGAGAAAATATTTTAAATTTTGTAGCTGTTTATTGCACATTGTCGTTGTCGTTGTTGTTGTTGCTGTTTGTTTTTAGTACAACTTAAAATAGCTGAGCCATAAATGAAAGTGTTTAAGTATAATTGTTGTACTTATTTTATAAAAGTGTACACTCTGTTTATAGGTACATGTGTTTGTGAGTGTGTGTGGGTTTATATGTATTTTTATATGAATGTTTATGGCCACAAAAAGTAATTTTAAGGATTTATATCACAAAATTTACGTAATGAAGAAGAAGTTTTTTCTCTTTTAGTTTCTTTGTTTAAAAAAAAAAGAAAATAAAAACTATCTAAAGGGTTGTTACAATTTTATTTTATTGCTGAGATTAAGGCCATTTATTTCCCAAAAAACTTTCAAACACATGAATGTGTATGTGGCTGTGGCTGTGTGTATGCGTAGAGGTACATTTATAAAACTGGTTATAAATTTACTATAAATAGTATTTTATTATTTTAATTCTTATTTTTTTTTTAATTTTAATTTCTTTTTTTTTTATTATTATTAAAGTTGTTGTTAGAAGTTTGCTGTTGTTTTTATTGCTGCTGACATTGTTGCTGCTGTTGTTATTTTTTTATTACTGCTTGAGTGGAGCAAAATAAACATTAATTATAATTTTAATGTTGTTTCCGTGCATATAAAAGAACACAAGGTTGCAAAGACTGAAGTTTATGTGAAATATTTTTAATGAATATTTATATGACTCTTGTTTATTTGTTTTAATTATTTATTTTAGTAAAATCATTTAAATTACCAACTAGAAATTTTTTACCGAAGGTGTCTGACTGTTTTGTTTTATTCCGTTCAAAGGGGATATTTTTACTTTAAGAACTCAAATCGTAGCACAAAAAAAAAAACAAAAAATTTTATAAAATTACATTAAATTGCGCAGAGATTCTGTTAAATAAATGCCATAACATTTATCTGTGTTCAATATTTACTTAAGGCAGAATTAGTCTTTACTTTCCATTCCGTGACGAATCAGCTGATCAGTTTCTATTAAATGGAAAATGTCTGTTTGTAGTTTGTTGTTACCTTGACGTTCTGTTCTGTTCCGTTCAAATCCGTAGAAAATAGAATTGTATTCCACTAATTGTAATTGAGTTTTTTCTTGTTGTGTCGCGTATTGTGTTTTTTTGTTTATTATAAACAGCTGATATGTTGTTACAGAAAAACTAATCACAATAATTTAAAAAGCAGAACGACACGGAATAGAACAGCAACAGAAAGTAAAAACTAATTAGTTCTTTAAACTGAAAATGTAAGACATGTTTAAAAATTTATTATAAAAATGATAATTGAGATTTTTTCAATATTCTTTAAATTTCGTTGTCATTGTTTGAAATTATAACGAAGGAAAAATTTTACTACCACTCATTGCTAATGATATTTTTGAATTCTGATTATTTTAACTAATGGTAATGAAATTTTAATAAAATCGTTTAATTATTAATTAGAATTGAATAAAAAATAATTGTTTTTAGGTGTTGGAAATATTCAATCTAACAACTCCCACTAAAATTCACTTGTTGTTATTTATTTATAAAAACATAAATTCATTATCACAAAAGTTTAAGAAGGACTAGCCACAATATAAATAAATTTTCAGCCTTTTGTAGATAAATATCTATTTGAAAATTAAAAAATAATTTATCAATCTTAAGTGAAATAAAAATTTATGTTTAAGGTCTAAAGTCACCTAACACACCAGCTAGTAGATCTTCTTACTCACACGAAAACATAAATATCTTTCTATAGTGTCTCATTTTTCTTAAAAATGTTAAAATATATAAATTGATTGCACCAAATTTTTTGTGAACCATTTACTCATTTACACGCAGAAAAAAAAACATATTTGTGATATTGGTCACAATAACAATATTATGTTCCTTGTAACAATGTATTGTTATATGTATAGTTGTTTCACCAAACATTTTTTGTTAACTTTTAACGAATTTATGGTTACTGTATACAAAAACTGCAACCTGGTTGGTTTTAACTTAAAAAAAAACCACAACCACAACCAAAGTTTTATAACTTATTAAAAATAATATAAAATATTTAACCATAATATATTATCATTAATCAAAGTATGGTTAAAAGCAACAGAATAATGTTTGCACTAAAAAGTATTTTGTTCTAGTTAATAATTTTTCTGGTAGCTAAAATTTCAAATTGCAAAATATGAAAACAAATAAAAAGGAAGAAGAAACATTTAAAAAAGTTGAAATAAATATGTATGTATGTTTTGTAAGCATATAAATCTTTATTTTTGTGTGAAATCATTTATTTGGGCTTATAAACTATATTTTAATATAACTGATTCTTGTAGCCTATAATCTAAGCGTTATTATAAGCAAATAATTGATTTTTTAATGAATTTATGTTTTTAAATAATTTTTATGACATATTATAATTCAATTATATAACATGACATTTTCAGCCATATTATGATATTTTAATTTAACCATTTAAGGTTTATATATGAAAATATTTATGTTTTTACTTTAGAATGTTATTGTTTTGCTAGACAACAATATGCTTGCAAATGGAAGAGTAGTATGTTTTTTTAGCAACCATATAATCCTCAACCATGTTAAAATGTTAATGAAAGCTTTTTATTAAAAAGCATTAGCAAAAATATTGATTATGCCAAAAAATTATAAGCATTATTCATCATTCAATGCTTATGAAATTGGCAATTAATTAGTCGATCTAATTAATAACTCCCATCTATGACAAAAAGTTGAATAAATTGGGAAAACAATTTGAACCCTACAAAATTTTAATTTATCATCTGTAAATTAATTATTAGTTTAAAAGTAGGAAAAATATTGTAAAATATTTATTTATTTAATAATTTGGACTCGTGACTAAGTCGCACAAAGTACCAAACAATTACTTTCCATTCTTCCTTTTCTAATTTATTAAGCACTAGGTCAGTTTTATAAATAATAAAAATTTTTATTTATATTTTCAATATTTCGCCACACCTTTGGGTGACATCATCAGGAAACAGGAAACAAAGAATTAGATTTTTTTTTTTTTTTTTTTTTAAATAACAAAATGAAAATCAAATTTGATTTTTTGTTTTTGTTTGAAAAAATAATTTGATTTTCATTTTGTTATTTTAAAAAAAAAAGAAAATCTAATTTTTTGTTTCCTGTTTCCTGATGATGCCACCCAAAGGTGTGGCGAAATATTGAAAATATAAATAAAAATTTTTATTATTTATAAAACTGACCTAGTGCTTAATAAATTAGAAAAGAAAAACTATTTAAAAAGGTCAAAAAAAAAAAGAAAATCTAATTGTTTGTTTCTTGTTTCCTGATGATGCCGCCCAAAGGTGTGGCGAAATATTGAAAATATAAATAAAAATTTTTATTATTTATAAAACTGACCTAGTGCTTAATAAATTAGAAAAGAAAAACTATTTAAAAAGGTCAAAAAACATTTATATACAATTACTTTCCAATTAGGTTATTTTTGGCTGTCTCCTGATAATTATAGACCTCCACTTCTGAGTCAATCTATACATTAGCTAAATGGATACGATGTTCCTTGGGGGTTTCATATTTAGTATATCTAATCCTTTTGCACTTATTTAAATAGCAAAAGGTGCTTCGTATGCTATCGCCTTAGACGCTTTCAGGTACAGCTTACAAATACATTTAAAATTGAAATGCTTTTATAACAACACAGTTGTACAGTTTAGGACATTTTAATTAGATCGACCATTCTCTATCGATTTTATGCTTCACGATTTCTAAAGCCTCTTTGATTAGAAGAAGCTGTGTTTTGCAACATTTTGCAGCAACGTTTTACATCAACATTTTATAGCAACATTTTGCAGCGACTTTAATTTTTCCATAACCATAACAATATAAAATAGCTGTTCAAACATACCTTATAAGAAACACTGTATTTGATTATTGGTGACAAGTCATATTGCCTTAACCCTAATCATAGACAAATATCAATTAAATTTTATTATTTTTTACCATAATCATGTACAGTTGAATATTAAATTCAGATATAAACTGTTTGTTTTTTTTTATTTTGTTTTTATTTTTCACGATGAAATATAGAACAATAACTTTTTAGGGCAATATTTAATGTCAACATTGCTAGTAAAGACTTCTGTGGATTCGCCTTCGTGGACGTAGATAAAAACTTTTTTCGAGACTGATTAGAAGACTCTTGTTGTAGATTCAAGAATAGATTAAATTTTTGAAAAGGAAGCTAAAGTGAAGGTGAAAAAAAATTTTGTACCTGCAGATATTTTTCTGTCGGCAATAAAAGCGAATACCTGACGGATTAAGAAAACAATTGTTAAAAATTGTCTGAATACTCCATTATCTACACTAGGACAGATTTTTTCAAAGGGTTTGTTAAAAATAATAATAATAAAAGGGCTCCGATCTTGAGAAATATATCGTTCTTACTGTAATGAATATAAATATTTTGATTAAAAGGGGATAACGACCTTTTTTCTCCTCATGTTCTTCTTAAAGCTTTGACAAATTTCCTGCAAAAGATACGAAGGAGACTGGTTTTAACTTGTAGTTTTAATAATAGGTGACATCAAAGTTGCAACGAGCAAAAGCTAGATGTAGACCATAATTTTTTTTTATCTTATTTTTTGAGAAATTTACCATAAAATTTTTGGAAAATGTCAAATTTTTCCGGAAGATTTTTTTACTGTTACAAAAACTTAATTTTGTAGAACAAACTTGTTTAAATTTTTAACTGTTTGTATTTGATGTATCAATGTTTTTTTTATGAAAATTTAGTATTGCAATCAAACAAACAATTTTGAGTCAGGCTTACGTTCGAAGTTTTCATTATTAATTTATGAATAACACAAAATAATAATGGAGTTGATGTAAAGGAGAACTACTGCCATTTATCAATTACATCGACTCACTGTTGATTTAAAAAGCTGAAGATAATCTGCAGTAGAAAGTGTGTTTCGTTGTTGTTTGCATAATTATTTCACCATATAGTCGTCGCATTTTTTAGTCTTTCTAAAAGTATTTATTTTTGCTTTGAATATAATAAGTTATTTGTAATGCGAGAAATATTTTTAAAGAAACTTTTATTATGAAGCTGTAATTTATTTTTTTTTTATCTTCATTCCACATTTTTACATTTTAATTACTTTTGCTTGTATTCTTAGTCTTCGTCTTTTTTTCCCCAGGATTATATCAGCTTATTATTCAAAATTTTATTTTCAAAACTAACCACAGGATACTGTTTGAAATTACATTTACATTTAAAATAAAATTAACAAAAATCATATTTTCCCAGCAATGAAAACTTGGAATTTCTGCTGCTTCCTTCTTAAAATAAGAACATTATAATAAAAATAAGCAAATTTTTCAAACTTAAATGGCATTAAGGGAAAAAGAAAATCATAAAACACTAGAGAAAAATTTAATTTATATTACAACACTCACAATAACAAAAAAAGTAGTAATAAGATAGAGAATTTGCTAACAGAGTTATAATTCATGGCTTTAAAGAAACACAAATAGTTGTTGTTACCAAAACTGTCACACTATGGGGCCACAGTAGTTTTCTTAGTGACACCAGCAAGCAGCGATATTTGGATAATACAGCAGATGCTTTTGCCAACCACCATTCCAGTCCAGAATCCAACATAAGCAGAATTTAAGGAGAATAGCACATGTGCCATAACTAAGATTTTTTCCCAAGAACATAAACTTAACGGGGTCTTAAAAAAAAGTAGACCCAAATAAAAAGCATAGAAATAAAATAACAAAAAAAATGGCAGTTTTTAACAACTTAAAGTAAAATGCATAATTTTATTTAAACATATATTTTTAAGAAATGCAAAAAAGCAAATTGAAATAAAAAAAATAAATAAAAAAAATATTTTAAATACTTTCTTTTGCAGGGCTTTAAAGGAGTCAAATGTCATTAATTTTTTTTGTTAATACAAGCATCTCATATTTTGTTGTAGACAGTAAATAGCTGCTCGGAAAAACCTGATCAACTCGTATAAGTACGATAAAGATCTTAAGGAACGAAAGGCCTTTCTTAAATGTGTTTGTTATTATAAAACACCGAAAAAGTTTTGCATTCCTCCCAGATTCGAAGTTTTTTTTTTTTGGGTAGATTCATAGAGTTTTTGTTCCTATTAAAGGTTTTAATAGTTTTAATTAAATATTTAATTAATTTAATTATTTTTTTAATTAGTAAATTGTTTTCTGCTTTTTTTAATTAAATATATAAGTGATTTAATTAATTATTTAATTAAAAAAATATTTATTTATTTTTCAATTAAAGTTTTAATTGAGATAATTAAAAATTGAATCAACTTTAAATCTTAAAACAAACGAAATCTTAAAAAAGTGCAAAATTTTTTTCCTGTGCGCCCTCCCATTGATTATCATAAACCTTTTCTTTCAATACAGTCAGCCAAAATTTGTTTTAGAATGAAGTCATCGCCGATATTCACATCCTATTAGCAGCGTGCCGTTATCTCAGTGCTTCTCACGCTAGCCACCAACACAGCGTGTTTTTGAGCCTGCCTGCATGTGCGCTTATTTTTTGTATGATCCTGGTTTCGTCTTGGTTGAACACCTGGATGCCCTGTCTGCCAATTTGCAAAATATCAACTGTTGCTGACTGGTTAAACTCTTGTTTTGGATGTGTGCCGGACCACACAGCACTTATACTATTAAACTTTCCTTCCATGATTTGGATTATAAGCGTTTGTATCCATAATTTTTTTTTTGGCAGTTTGGTAGTTTTCGGAGCAGTGTCTTCGCTGATTACTCTATCGAATCGATTGGTAACTTTTGCGACAGTTTTATGGTCTTTACGGCCGTTGCTCTTGCGCCTATATTTTTCCGCTCATTCTTAGCTTCGATTTTCCATCTATTTTTCTACCAACTTGTTTGAACTGTGCGGCTTGTCTCATAACGTGTAGCTGTCTGTACCATCTCCTGTCATATAAATTTCAACTTGAAAATTTCAAATTTTGATGCATCTTATAAAAAAAGGAAGTCAGTAGTATTAAAAAAATCTATTTTTAAAATATTTGTGAAAAAACTAACTTTTTATTCATTTTATAATCTTTCCAATTAATAAACTTGACTCTTGATCCTCTGACTTGCATAATATTTCTTTAATCTCTGTTTAAGCCAAACAGCCCCATCTGTCTAATATGCAGAGGCACAGATAAAGTTAGTAAGACTTTTCTATAGACAAATTAAGTTTAATTTTAAGTTTTTCAAAATCTTTCTTTTTCCTTTTCTTTTCGCTAACAAACACTTGCAGCAATTTAAGCGGTAAAAAACTAAAAAAAAAAATAATAATAAAAAATTGTATGCAATATTTTTGTTGTTGTCGTGTTACGATGCTTAAATAGATTATTTTTGTTAAATTTTTTTTTTTAGAAAATTTCCTCTTTCCTAGTATTTTTATGACTTTTTTTTGTTGTTTATTTAGCTTTCGTTTCGTTCTCTTTATCAACAGCTAACAGCAGCAAATATTGTTACAACAGCGGGGCAAAAATAAACAAGCTAACAAGCTGCATTTGAGCTGCACACAATCAACGTTTAGTTAAGCAGCCAAACAATTTAGAATTTCTTTTAGAACAGTTTTTTTTTCCTTTCACAGTGCAATGGACAAAATCCTACTAACAGCAAACAATAAATAAACTTTCTAGTTGTCCCGATTTTTTCGCTTCTGCAGATTTCCATTTCTATTTAAGATTTTTTATATTATATTTTTTTAATTTCTTGATTAGTATACTAAACTACATGAAAGTATGAATGAATGAGTTTGTTTGCAAATTTAAATGCACACTGGCACGTTTATATTTACATTGTTATCCTTGCAACAGAGCGGTGGTGGTGGTGGCTGTGACACAGTTTAACTTCTGTCTTGTTTTCATGTCTTTAACTACCGAAAGAAAGTGTTGTGGACTTGATGGACTTAATATTTTCCTTGCATTCATTTAATACTGCTTAACTCCCTTCAATCTCCTGTGGCATCAACGCTTAAATATCTTTATTTGGGAGATCTTTCTTTTTTATTCTCTCGCTTATGTTTTCGCTAAGATAAAACTTAAATTTAAGGAAAGAAAAAGAATATCTGCAGCACTTAATAGCTATTAAAATAACAACAATGTGTCAACCAAAAAAAGTAAAAGGATTCGACGACAGCCCTTAAACTAAAGAAAAAAAAACAGTGCTCGTAAATTAAGAAAAAAAAGTTATTTAAATTAGAGACACTGAACTAGATTTAATGAAGCACAGCATATTTTGAAATAACTATTATACTAAAAGCTACAACAACAACAACAACATTTTTTGATCTTAAAAAAAGATTAAGGCAAAAAGTGATTCAGTTGTTGTTAAGATTGAAATAAATGCCCTAAACTAAATTTGAAGTGGAAGTTTTAACAACTCTGAAATGATAAATAAGGATACAATGTTTGAAAAATGAAGCTAAAAGTGGATTTTAAAACAACAGTAACATAAACAGCTACAACTACCAGAGCAATAAACTTGATAATCGGCCGATAAGTGGACAACAAAAGCATATAACACTCTGCCATCCGGAACGAGTTCTCCATGCTCTGTGCTTTATTCTTTAAAACACCTTAAAAATATTATGCAAATTGGAAGAGAACATATAAAAAAATTTAATTTACAAACACTCACGACTAAGTTTCGCAAGTTTAGAAATTTGCTGGAAACGAAAAAAAAAATTTCTTAAATGAAGATGAATATTGCAATATCGGCAGCATAGTGGAATTATTGAACTGTTAAGTGCCTCTTCGAAAATGTCGTAAACAATATATTACAAATTTTCACAAAATCTACGGTGTATGTTTTTGCATAAATTTTAGTGCCGAGTCTAGGTTTATCCTATTTGAATGCGATGGTAAACAATAAGTTTGGATTAAATCCAATACAACGTTGGCAATGATAAATTTGATACCAACTGTAAAGAACGTTGGAGGTGCTTTTTAGCTGCTGGTCTATACTGATTTTCTTTGCTCAAGTCTGCTGGAATTCAATTTCAAGATTATCGGGGATAAAATGTAGCTCTCGGGTAAAACAATATTTCATTCGAATAGCGAATAAGGCGTATCTATTAAAATAAAGTAGTGGATACTTTATTGCTTTGTGTTAATAGCGTTCTCCTCCCCAAGCTTTGGACATGAACCCAATAAAAATAAATTTAAACAATATGACTAAAGATAAATTCTTAAGGAAAAGGTTTACTAGAAGAACAGTATAATTTGGTGACCCAAGACTCAATTAACTGATATTAACTACTGCCAAGATATTAGCAAGCTTTAATAGATTCTAAAGTTGGTTAGATCAAAATATTTTTTAGATTTTTCTTACGAAAAAAAAAACTTACAGAAGTCAAAAGTTTTATTTTTTTTTCAATATATTTTTGAAGCTAAAGGTTGTTTTTTTTACCCACCAAACTTCTGGTATTGCAACAGGCTAAATGCTGTGCAGCCAGACTTAATGCCCTCTCACGCTGGCTCAGGCTGGATAAAGGGCACTCTAAGTTTATCGATTGGGATGTACCACTGCCATCAATGGTGGATTTTACCTCTTCTGCTCCCGCTCTGGACCACGGATTTCAGACCCATATTCCGAGTAGGGAGATATAGGTCCGTAACGAAGTGGTTGTGGGTGGTACTGTTGACATCTACAACGATGGCTCGAAACTTGACGACAGAGTCGGTTGCGGAATGTTCTCCAATAGCCTTGGACTAAGACTCTGCCTTAGACTTCCTGACTGCAGTGTCTTCCAAGCTGAGGTAATGGCCATTCTGAAAACGTTCGAAATAGCGCTTAGGGACGATATTTCTGGCTTTGCTATTCGGATATTATCGTAAAAATGGCCATAAAGAACCACTACCTCAATTTGGCTCGCAAATTATGGGTAGAGGAAAGTTCCTGTTATGTCTCCAGACAACTGTGGACTACACTGGACCTCAAGCGGACCAGGCAGCTGCTCAGACTAGACAGAAAATCCATAAGTATCACGGTCTCGGTACTTACTGGACACTGTATAATCGGCGGGCATGCTGAAAGACTCGGTCTGTCCTTTAATGATTTCTGTCGCAGCTGTGGTTCGGAGGAAGAGGAAGAGACCGTACTGCACCTCCTGTGCCACTGCCCATCCCTGGCTTGAAGAAAACTAAGAATTCTGGGCTCTCCTTTCTTTGGAACTCTTACGGAGCAATCATCTCACTCTATAGGGGACATAGCGAAGTTCATCCGTGAATCCTCAAGGTTCTCGGCTGGGTAAGGGGAGTCGCGTCGCTTTCCTTGTGGTATCACAACGGGCCATTCGATTGTGCTCAAGTGACCTTCGTCGCGAGAGGCTGCCACTCCTAACTAACTAAAGGTTGTTTTAATTTATTTTAAATAAAGGAAAGTCCAGAATTGTGTTTTAAAACACTTTCTTTTAATAAATATATATTTTTTTATCAACAAAATTTTAATAAAAAAAAAAACATAATTTCTTGCACTGTTTGCAGACTTTATTGAGCTACTGTAAAAAAAATAATCAACTGTCAAACTGCACTCACCTGATGAACTATTGTGCCATGATAAAATATGACTGTGATATACATATCGCTCCTTTATTGCAACATAGTCATAAATAAAACTTATTGCCATCTTCAGTAAATATTCATTCCCAAAATATGAAAATAAGTCGGAATTAATTAATAGAATTTTTTTTTGTACTTCAGTGGTTGCTCAAAAAGGATCAGTAAAAGTGCGAGGCTCCCAATTTTAGAATAAAATAAAAAATAGAAATATATACTTAAGATCAATGAATTTGGTTATCTGAAAACATTAACATTATTTTTGAATATACCTTGGGAAATGTAGCAATTCGGGGCTGGCGCACAAGTGGCACAATGTGGATGAACAATTTTCAAAAAATAATGAAAGGTACAACTTGACACAATCTTAAAGCAAATAATTTGATGGTGTTAGAGCGTATGGTCAGTAAACAGAATCATAACGCAAAATTAAATATTTTTTGTGTGGAAAATTTGCCTCCATATTAGTTAGTCAGTCAGTGAGCCAAATTAGTGCCAGCCAATTCAAATACCAATCATATGTCTATTCCATTCAGCGTTGTCACATTAATGGCTTGTTGATTATACTCACTTTAAATGTGACTTTACTGTTTGTTTGCATATCCATTCAACAAATGGAGTGAGTTTTATTGTTAAACAAAATTTTTTAAAGCAACTCGCAATTATCAAGCTTTAAAATTGTCGCGTATAAAGGATGTTTTTTTAAAGCATGATAAACATAACTTAAAGTTATAAAAAATAACACTAAAAATTAAATTTTGATGCAAAACTTTTTCTATTCATATGATTTCTCTGGCAAATCATTATCAATAGGCTCGTTCTAGGTCGTTCTTTCGCCTATTAGGTTCTGGAGAAGATGACCCGTTGTTTTATCGCCAAATTGTGTTCAGCGACGAAGCTGATTTTTGGCTTTTGGTGTGGTTTACACGCTGGTGGCATCATCGTAACTTACTCCTTCAAAAATAAGGCCGGATCTCACATTACGATCAATGGAGATCGTTACCGCGCCATGATTAATAAGTTTTTGTTTTAAAATATGGATGACATTGATAAACAATTGAGGCTATAAGGGCAAAACTTTTCACGTTATAAGTAACATACGGCCAGCAGTACTTAAAAAAGTTACCCAAAATTCGACGTCTAGAATGCGCTTCGTCATGAGCAGCAGCGGTGGCCATATGACCGAAAACATTTTTAAATATTAATGCCATATTCTAATCTTTCGTATAAAAAAATTCTTCATTACAATTTATTTTTTTGTATTATTTTTCACAATATAAAGCTCTATCGGCTTAAAAAAAAAAATCACCCTGTAAAAGAGTGTTGCCAACTCGAGCAAATAAAATGTAAAAAAATAGACTTGAAAATAATTCCAAACAACAAATTGAGAATTCTTTTAAAAATCTAATAAAAAATGCAGAACCGTCATCAACAACAATAACAAAAGAACGAAGAATTTTTAGTTCCGTCAAGCCATGGTTAATGGGTCCAAAATTAAGTATAAAAATATAGACTGCCGTAAAACTTCTAAGGATTATCACTATTGCCCACATCATTTAATGACTTTAGGTTGTCGCGACTATTCAACTGCTTCAACGAAATGTTTCCATAATAAAGATACTGAAATTAATTTCATATGTTAAAAAACATTTTATTTGTGAAAACATTATTTTTTTTAGTCTGTGCATTATTTAGACTGTAAACTGAAAAATAATAGCTGACCATATATACACAAAAATGTTCTAATGATAAAGCTGGAGCCAAAATAAAAAATTCTTTAGAGCATTTTGCAACTAGATTAAATCGACGGAAAATTGCTGCAACAATTGCTTCTAGTCAGGGTACGAAAATAAACAAAAGGAAACGTTTGAGTAAACGATAAGGATATTTCTATTTATACGGCATTTATACTATGCAAATTTTCATGAAACTAGCACGAAATAGCAATATAGCATAGCTTCAGTTTTGAGGCGATGTTTATGTTGGTTATATTTTGTTTAAAATAACGAATATCGCTGCAACTTATAAAGAGAATTGAAAAAAAGTTGCTTCAAAAAGTGGTGTATCGTAAAAGTGGACTTAGTCTTGTTTTTGTTCGTTTGCAGCCAAAAGAGCAAACAATGAGAAAAACGCTTGCTTATTAATTTATTCGAGCAGTGCAGAAATTGTCTTTACGTTCATCACAAAATTTTTCTATATAGTTGGCAACATTTCTTCATATATACATAGAAAAACCGTTTTGAAGCTTTACAGTAAAATGTTTTTAAATGCTTTTTTTTAAATTTATTTGAGTCCTCTTTAAGTGTGTTATTTATGTAATTACTCGAGGTACCACTTTAAGCTAGAATAACGGTGTTATGATAAATAAATAAATTTTATTTTATTGCATGGGTCATTTAAATATTTCATGCTCCTTTTCTTGCCCCTTCCTAACGAAAAAAAATAAATATATTTTTTTTGCTGATAGTGACCGGCCTACTTGTCTTGATTTTACGCTCTAAGGCATTTACTTCTGCTTTTTGCTCTTCTTTGCTTCTTCTTTCAATCTTTCTCTTAGCTAAAGGCCTAAAGGTGTCGGTTGGTTCTGTACAATCATGATTAAACAATAAAATATTTTTCGTTCTTCTTTTGGATTTCACATCAAATGCAGCTTAAAGTTTAAATGTTACAAATTATTTAAGAAGTTTCAAAGTATTACAAAGCTTTGCTAAAGCTGTAGGCAAGTGATTAAGATAACAAGTCATAGTAGAAATAAAAGAAATTTTTAAATAGAGTAGCAAATAAAGTAGAAAAGCTTAAAAGTTACTAAAGAAAATTTTCAGAAGTTTTTTATTCTTTTATATGCTTTAAAAGAAAACTAACTGACATGTACAAAAATCTGGTGAAAAAATTAAAACTTTTAAGGCATAATGTTGCAAAGAGAAAAAATAAGAAATTAATAGGAAAGATAGAATAAATGCGAGTATTAAATGGCAACAAAATAGATGCAGTTTAACAAATGTTTGATCAAATAAAACAACATTTTAAAAGTTGCTTCAAAGTAATAAATTGTTGCGAGTAGAAATGAATTTAATTTAATTAATTAATTTTATTAATTTTAAAATATTCAAAATTCTGAATTTATTTGTCTAAATAAATTTAAATAAATTACTCATACGTCACGCGAACAGAGTGATTTTTGCTTAAAATCGGTGTGTATGTGTGCGTGAGTTGATCTGCATGATTGAATAATCATTTGTGTTTTTAAGATTTACAAAGTGATAACAAATTTGTTTATTTATTTATTATCTTTTTGTTGTTGCTAAAATTGTTACAAGTCAATTTGTATATTATTTTTAGAGCTTCTGTTGTTGTTTGTGTATCATCTAGCAACAAATTAGTGTGAAATTGCACACAATCAACATTCCGCCATTAGACAGTCATTCGTTTGTAACATTTTTATCATTCCCTTTGTATCAATACAATATTTTAAATTGTAGTTGTTGATTTAATTGCGTAGAAAAACTGGTATTTTATTGTTGTAAAACCTATTTTTTTTTGTTGTTACTCAATCTACCAAGTGTCAAACAACAGCTCTATTGCAAGAGTATTTTACCTGATAAAACAATTCCACAAAATTGCAATAAATATACTCGTGAGGTATTGTGCTCTGTTGGCTTTTAACATTGTTAAATTACACAGTTATTTTATTAAATAAATAAATGGCAGCCAGCAATACAGGTGTTCAAACGTATAAACGGTAATATTATCATTGAGTCCGCAAACAATAGAATTGACAACAAAAGAGTTCCAACAATGATGACAAAAAAAAAAAAAACAAAACAAAAAAAAAACATCAACAGTTGACACTAGACGTGTAAATAATTTATTATTTGTTCGCACATTTGTTATAATAATTTTAGATTTTTTCCCATTCGCCATTTAATGTGTTGTGTTAATAAAGCCAAACAATATTTTCGACAAAAGTGGCAAATTAAGTTTAATAACGTATAAAAGGAAATGGTTACACAGCAATTTGAAATAAATTAAGTTTTTGTTAGAAAATTTAATTAAAAATATGCACAGGAAAAAATTTCGGTCCCTATTAAAGACTGCTGGTTTTCAGGTTAAAATTTAAAAAAAATTTTAATTGACTTAATTAAATATTTCATAGATAATAAATAAAATTTTTTTAATTAAATAATTAATTGAATCAATTATATATTTAATTAAAAAAAGTAAATAATTTCCAAATTAATTTATAATTTAGTCAATCAAAAATTTAATTAAACTTCTATATGAAAACAACATAAAACTTCAATAGGTATAAAAATTTTTTCTGTGTAAAATATGTAGCCTAATGGGCAGATTCATATTTAAGCAGAATACAACTTTTATTATAAGTTACCTGATTAGTAATGTCCGATTACTTTAGTTTTATTAGCTCTTGTATCGCTTCTAACTTGTAGTCTCTAGCATTTTCGGACTATTGGCTACATATTTTCTCATCACAAATTAATTCTCTTTTCATTAGTAACGTTTTTCTAAGTCGAAGGTTTCTCATATTTCATATGTGTTTGCCCGAGGACGTAATCCTTACGCTTATCTAGGCCAAATGATATTGAGAATTGAACGATCAAGAAATTCTTTTCGTGATAAATTAAACTAGTTAAGAGTTTTAAAATAATTTGGGCAGATATTATGACACAACTGCTTCAAAATTTTAAGATACTTACCATTGACTTCATAAATTATGATTTTGCAGTAGACTTAGAAATAGCGAATCCCGCCCTATTTAAGCAATGATATTGGTAATCATTGATATGATCAGCGATAAATTTGTAATCATCGAAGAGGTAAAGTGAGTGGGCATATCACAGTGTTTTGTGACTTTAATTTTATCATTGACAAGTGGACTGTCGTGTATGTTAAAAATGAAGAATTAAAGTTTTCGTGTGCCTTTCTAAATAACTCCGTTAGAGATATTCTGTTGCTATTTTAACAAATTTCTTTTATGTTTTTATCTCTATTTATGAACATTGGATTGGAAATGAATTAATAGCGAATTAAAAAACCTTTACCAGGTAAATCTCTACCAAGAGAAGTAAAAACGATCGAGTAAATATGGCCACTGTTTTTTAGGATCAATATATTTACATGGAATTATCTATGTACCCAATTCCTTTTTTATCTGATCTGTCAAAAAGTCTGTCATATACATACACTTTTAATACACACTGTTAAACTTTTTGAACACACATTAAATATGCTTTTATACAAAAAAAGAAGAAAATTCCCCTAAATTTGTGATATGAACATATCGCTCATTTACTTTAAGAACGTCATAACTCAAAATTTTAAATTTTGAAGTTAATCGTACAGAATTGTTCGCCATTTCATGCTTTATATTGTGTAAACCTTTTATCTTTATGTCTTTTTTACTTTCCACGTTTTAAGAAAATAAGTCGTTATTTAATTTCATGTTTCGAAACTTTGTTTGTCAATAAGAGCGACACGTTTTGAGTTGTGAAGTTAACTTCATGACATAAAGATCATATCGCTTTCTAAAACATTGTCACTTTTCGTTTTGTGACGGTATACTCGTATATGAAAAAAAGATATTTTTTAAATGTATCGCCTTTGCGCATATAATGTATTATTTTCAATTATGGCTGTGTTGATGAAAAACATTAAGTGAAACTCCTTGCTTGAAAGTCATGCAGATTATATTTATAAAATCAAAACTACAAACAAGAAAACAAGCTGGAGCTTGTCCTTGCTATAATAGTCAACGAGTCGATGACTTATACATTTTGACGTCCTCTTTGTAATGTCGTAAAGTGAACAAAATTGTGTGTCATAAGTTTTTACCTCAAAAATGATTTTTCTTTGTCAGTTAAAGCCGGAGCCGATCAGAATTCGTGTCTACACATAAAATTTTACTGATGATATTTTACTCATTATTCACGAAAGAGTTGGGATATTTGTAGAACCATATATTTTATTTGGAAAAACAGAAAAAAATAGGCAATAAATAATACTTAAACTCGCAAAACTCAAATACTTCTTGATCCACTCTTAAATAGGAGAAGCTCTATATGTAGAACTAAAACGACGTTTACCAGATAAAATAAAAAGCAATAAAAAAGCTTGCTGATAGGCAGAAGTTCTAATCTTAGTTTCACTTAACATGGCATTGTTAAAATTTTTATGGAGTTATGAAATTTAATTGGAATGCATCTCCATTATAAACTAAAAAACAAAAATTTAAGAATGATCGCCGTAGTCTATTGGTATGACGAAATATTGAGCCTTCAAAACGATTGAAACATGTCATTACTTAAGACACTTACTAGCAATATTGAAGCATGTTGGCATGCCTTTAAGGAAGCTTGAAATAAATCCGAATCTAGAAGTACTCATTAATCTGAATAAATATTTTTACATTCGCCTGAGAAGGAGGGAGGAGGAATATTTGTAGAACATCTTAGAAATAATTCCTAAATAATAACAGTAAATATCGTAAATATTTTTGTCCTTCATTGGCTGGACTTAATAAGTATGATTTTTTTGTTGAATATCGCAGTAAATATTTTTAGTTTAATTCAAATCCTATTTTTCTGTTGTTCAAGTCAAGCAGAACATAATGCTTCTCTTTGCAAGTGTAGGGATTTTTTATGCACATTTGACCAGCAATATTTCCTAATTTTATAGTTTTTTGGTTAATTACAAATTTTTTTTGCAGCTCAATTTTGTTTTGTTTTATAAAATTTATTTTTGTTTTACGCAGCGGTAAATGTTATAGAGATTGTTTAGTTAGTTTTTACATTAGGGATGAACTGTTTATAACTTTATATTTTTATTAATACTGTAAATGTTATTAAATTTTAATCTTAAAACAGATAATAAGAGCTAGAAATAGCCAGGAATATTTTATAAGTATAAAAACTTTTTAAGACTGAATAAGAGTTATACTAGAAAATTAAGGCAAATTAACAAAGGTTTAAAAAACTGACTACTAAACAACCAATGCTGTTATTTTCTAACACCCTTCTAACCTCTTGAGTGTTCAGCGAGTACTTAAAGGAAACGCCAGGAATTTCAGAAATAATACTATTACTGCTACTTTTGACAGTAGCCTTAGTATTTATAAAATAATTCTTGCTTTTCTATATATAAATGACTTGAGCATCCAGTTACCAATGTATACTTTCTGCTTCCTTCACAGATAAACGTCGTAAATTATGTAACATTTTAACTCACAAAATAGTTCTGTAAATAAGCAAATAATAGAATTAAATCAATAAGAATTGTTTTACATAATTCATAATTCTTAATTAATTCTCATTTGGTGAAAGAAGTTTTAAGAAAATAAAATAATTTAAATTTAAAAGTCGATTTAGCGACGTCTGCCTGATCGTCTGTCCGTCCGTATTAATGTTGAAATCAAGTTTGGCAAGGCACTAGGGAAAATTTAAATACGCCAATCGATCAGACATAGTGTCGAAAGAGGTGCTATAGAGATCCATGTCCTTTGAGGCAGCGGGCAAAACATCACGCCTGCCTCTAAATTTTCCATATAATTTGGGACAAGCAAGTAACTCCAATCAAAAAACAAATATATTGGGTGATAAAGAATTAGAAAATTAGAAAAAACAATAGGCGAAAAAACTGGCGATTGCCTATATTTTCTGAGTTATGGACCTCTGAACTTTTCATAGAAAAGTACTATTTTTTTAGAATATCAATATGGATATAATTTAAAAGCTTTCGAAGAGATCTTTAAAGAAACACTAAGGCAAGAAAAATTGGTAGCTTTTCTCCACTAAATTATACCATGATCTGATACAGTAACCTTTTCATTTACTAAGCTGGGACAACAACCATAGAAAACTAACAATTATAGGAAAAAACTTGTTTGACTTTTTTTGTTTGGCTTAGTTATGGGTTTAATATTTGAAAAATCGTTTTGGTATTCGGCTTTTTAGGTTTCTCAAAAACTGGGCCATTCTAATATTCGGACTATTGCACAAAAATAACAAATTTATATACGAAATGTTAAAGTATGCGAATTAAAAAATATATGTCTACGAGCATATTTGACTTTAGGTCGTTGTATTGTTGACGTATTTGTTTGTACTTGTGTTTGCGTTTGTTCTTGTTCTTGTTTTTGTTTCTGTATTGTGTTGCATTGTTTACCAGTTGACGCTATAAAATTTCAATTAAACAGAGTTATACATTTCAAACTCTTTCCTTTGTCATTTTGTTGACATTTTTACCTTCTATCCTTTTTTCTATTTACTTTCCATTGTTCACGCGTGTGTGTGTGTGTATATATTAGCGCTTAAAAGCAGTTGAGTGTGTTGTGTGCATTGAGTTTAATAATGGATTAAAAGCAAAAAACCAAAAAACAAAAAAATAAAAATAAAATTGTGTTGAAATTTAAAAACTGAATAACAATGGAGACCCAGAGTTTATTTTTGTACATTCTAATTTGCCAACACTTTAACTTTTGTCAATAGCATTTGTTTCAAAATGTGTCAAATGGTTTTATGATTTGGCAACAACAATGCAGGAAGTTTCCGGCAATTTTATACTTATGTTACTAAGGAGAACTTTAATGTCACAAAATTTTGTTGGTCTAGACTACGGGAAAAGAAACTGTCACTATTTTTTAAATAACGTAAATGATAGGAATGTTTATTGTTGTGTCAGCCATAAGATCTGTTTTTTTTGAGCCATATATCGTTCAAAGTAACATAGCCAATTTTTAACAAACACAATAAATTAATGTTAAAATTTAAAATTTATATACATACATATGTATATGATTTGAGCGATGAACACCGTGGCAATATTTAGTATCGTTGGCCACAAATAAAAAAACAGAACATGAACCAAAATATGTAAATGTGTATGCGAATGTTATTAAATATATAAAATATCTTCTTAAAAGCCTTTTCGTTTTAAAATTTTGTTTATTTATAAAGAAATTATTTTTGGCAAAAGTACAAATTAAAAATACATGTGCAACTGTGGCAAATTAGTAACTAAGTTTACGTAAGTACATTGTAGTCACATAATTTTTTTTTAATAAGTTACTCAAGCATTTGACAGGCTTTTCGTAGGGTTTTTGACATAAGCTCAAGCTAACTTATGTATATTATAGTTGGGCCTTAACTATAACACTTTTCTGGCTGCCCTAATTCTCTTGTGAGGAACATCAATTTTATGGCTGATTAAAATTGAATTTAAATTTTAATCTCTCACACAATTCTACATGAATCTGGTTTATTAAAACATTTTTTTTTTTTAATTTTTAGTCAACATCGATTTAATTTTACATGCAATTTTTTTTAGTTTTCCTCAATGATTTCTCAAATCCCTCGAATACAAATGAAACTTTGCAATTAAGTTTACAGAGTTTTTTTCGTTAGTTTGCCATACTGAAAATTATTTGGTTGTTGATGTTATTTGTGTTTTTCTTTGCTTTAAAATGGTTGTAATTCCCTCCAGAAAAATAACTAAAATTGTAAAATGTAAAAAAACAAAAATAGATTTCAAAATGTTTCCCCAATAACCTGTTTACTCCAGCGTTTTTTTTTTGTTTGAAACTTATAGATTTACGAAAAGATAGATACGCGCAGGGAATAATTGATAACCCCAAAAGTGGTGTAGGAACACACACGTTAGTTAATGTTGCTATTGCTTTCGGGTATGTACGCATAATTTAGCGAAATCGAAAAAAAACATGTTGAGGGAAAATAAAAACTCAAAAAGCAGAAAATAAATGCCAGACACTAAATCGTCAGGGCACCACAAATACCACATCAACAAAACCTAAATTCACCCAACTCAACGTAACCACGTAATGCCATGTAACTCTTACTTTTTATTTCATTTTAACGTTGCCCCTACATAAACTACAATAGCAGCAACAATAATAACAACAATAGCAGCAGCATCAGGAACGAAAACAACCACAACACTCTATTTTATGTCACTGTGCGATGTGTGTGCGTGTGTATTTCACATGTGTTGGGTTTTGTTTGTGGGTGTGTGTTGGCTCTATTCTTTTCGGTCACTGTGTTTTTCGACTTTTCACTGTAAGGATTAGGGATTATAAATACACAACACATACACACACTAAAATCCAGGATTGCCCTCGGCAAACATACGCATTGTACGTAAATGAATTGGCATAAATGTGTAAGTGTTAGTATATGCCGTACACCCGCGGCAAGCTGATGCATTGTTAATACGAGGTTTGTACTAGAAGTTAAACTTGAACTTTGCTCAACTGTTGTGTAGTGTCTTAAAACGCCAGTTTCAAGGCAGGGTCGCGTTCTTTCACCAAAATGTTAAGACTGCGTGTAACTTACTTTAAGTGACTTAAATATTTATGGTTAGAGAACCCAAAAAAGGATTCTTGAATGGATTTTAGTTTGGAAAGTTCGTGATTTTCATGCCGAGCACCGCCATAGCTGTAAAAGATGAATGGTCATTGAAGAAACAGTTCATGAAACCTTAAATACTAAAAATTTGCTTTAAATTTAAGAAGCGGTCTTACGTTTTCTGGCAGTTGCTTCTTATTGAGCACAAAACTGAAAACCAAAACGAGAGTGCTGTGTAAATGTTACTGAAAATCATAATGTCGGCTTTTCAGCCGTTCATTGAAAACCTCCAATCAAATTAGGTACAGAAATATGTAAAATAAGATAAATGAGGGTGAACGAATCTGCGTATCCAATAATAATGAGTTTCGGTCAGGACGGACAGTTAAAATAGAAACTTTGAAAAACATCAATAAAATTCATGATTGATTCTAAAGTACTGGACGACCTAAAGGAAACCAGGGGTCGGAAAATGTTTCAGTAGTAATAAAAAATTATCAAGGGGCTTCAGATTCATACTTGGAGTTGGTCAAACGTTATTGTATTTTCTAATATAAAACATTAAATTTTAAGTAGTTTGAGAATCAATATATGTAAATAAAAATAATAATTTTTTTTTATGAATCTAGGAGACCTTGTGATATGCCACAAATATTTTCATGCTTCCGCTTGTGAATTTATAATTTCCAATTTATAAAATTTTATTATTTCCTTTTATAATATTTTTTGGACCACCCTCGAATTTTATTTTGGTTTATAATTTTTCTTTTTGTTTGTATCAAAATGCCATATTGTTAACTGCCATTGTCTGCGGTTGCTTGTCACTTTATTCAGGCGGAAGTGAAACATTTGCTTGTTGTTTAATTATAATAATTATTTAATCAACCACTCTTCCCTCTTTATCGCCATTTCAATGTGATGACGATGTGAAAATGATGGTAGTAATATTGGTTAATATTGTTTGTTGGTATTTGTTTCAGCTACTCATATACGAGCATAAGTAATGCTTATTCTGACCCAACAAACACAATCTTAAACATTTAAAATCTTAGGACTTATGATCACACCTTCTTTTCAAATTTGTTTTAATAATAATGAAATTCAATACTGGGAAAGGAAAAGATAAAATATTAATTTTCGAATCAAGTTTGAAATTTCGATCATATCTTCGATTTGTTTAATATAAATAAAGCATCAGCTAATATTTTTGCAAATATTTTCATTGACTAAAAATACAGCATCAAAAAGAACCGCTACTTTTTTCCTGAGCTTATTTTGTGGTAATAAAATACACATTTAAAAGGTGTAGAGCACAGCTTACATAAACAATTTAATACTTTAGTATACAAATGCAAAATATGCATTTTTTAATCAAGTTCGAAATTTCGAACATAACTTCGAATTGCTTAATAAAAGTTAGAACATCTGAGAAAAACATGTTATAATAAAATAACCTTTAAAATTTTTTACAATTTATATAATATTATTTAAAATAACTTTTATCGAATAAGCAATTAATTTTTAATCAAGTTCGAAATTTGGATCATATCTTCGATTTTTATTATTATAAGTAAAGAACCAGTTTTAAAGCTAAAATGTCTCGAATTATTTTCTTTTAATAGGAATGCATGTAATAACACCATCAAAAAGATAAGCGTCTTCGAAATAATTAGTAAGTTCGAAATTTTGAACATAACTTCGAATTGCTTATTAAAAGTTAGAAAGTCTAAGAAAAAATCGTAGATTAAACTACTCTTTTAAAATGTATAAAATCCATTTTATATAAAAAATCTATGTTCGAATAAGTAGAAGCAATTTCGAAATTTCGAACATAACTTTGAGTTGTTTAATATAATGCACATAAAAAAATTAATCCTTGAATACAAAAATGCTTAATATTAACATTTGAATTAAGTTAAAAAATTCGAACATAAATTATTCTTTTATTAAATCTATTTCAAAACCAAAATTTTTCAAATCTATATTTTCAGTAGAAAGGATAATTCTATATTTTTTATATGCATTTATAATTTTTTTATTTTCCAATTATTTTCCGAAAAATTCCTATAGACTTTATTAATATTTTCTTTTTTAATACTATCAAATCTGTAAAAAAATTGCTTTGATTTCAAAATATTCGAAAGAATTTACTTCAGTTAATTGGAAAGTGCTTACGTATTGTAAAAAATAACAGTTTGATTGTAATAAAAAAAAAATGACAAAAATATAATTTTGTCGCATGTTCGAAATTTCGAATATAATTTATGATTAATTCGTACAATAAAAAGTTTGTGTTTACATTTAAAAACTTTTTTAGAAAAAGAAGTTTTAAGAACCAAAATTTTATCCTAATTTTTTTAAATTAGAAAGTTTTCTACAGTGTTGACAATTCGAACTTAAGTTGAATAAGGTTTAGGTAATATTTCTTTAGCTAAAAATGATGCTCTCTAGGAAATACTCACACTAAAAACCATTTTTTTTTTGTATTCAAATTAAATCTAAATTTGCAATTGAACGAGTGTGGTTGTTTGCTGGGTTTGCTTTAAAAATATTTGTGTGAAATGTTATGGAAAATTTTTGTCAAACATGTAGTCCAGAAAGAGGTTAAGGCAACATAAAATCTATTAGTGGTAGTGATGGTTTTTTGTATTCAAGCTTTAAGTTTAAAATAAAAAATACTGTATTTTTAATAGTTTGACAAGGCACAAATTGTTTAAATAGTTGGACCTTTAATTTCCTTCATATTGGCTTGTTATGTATTTGTATAGCATGAGCAAGAATATATGTTAATATTAAGTTAAAGCAAAAATTTTGAAAGCTTTTATTTGCGCTTCGCATTTCATAAAAATTTTGTTAAAATTTGTTTCATTTAGTTTTCAAATAAAGAGTATTTTTTTTTTTTGTATAAAAGTTATGTCATCAGATGGTTTTATATGCTTTTTTATTTAATTAAAAATGGAAATCACTTAAATATACACATTTGTGAATAAAAACATATATTCGAAATATTCACTAAAATCTGCTGCCAGATGGTTGTTAAGCGGAATTATTTTCATACTTCTACTTCGTATCACTTTAAAATGTAAGTATGAGTGTAAAATCTTTCACTCGTTTATATTTTATCTAAAATTAACTTATTTTATCTTTACCTAGATTTAAATATGACAGCACATCTTGATATTTTCAACACTCACGCACATACACATTTAAATTTTTGTTTGAGACATGTGCGTGCATGTATTTATTTTTACATTTAACAAAATCGTTTAGCATTAAATTTTAGAGAAATAAAATCTGAATCTTTGGGAGTTGTGTAACTTCACCATGTGTTCTTATAATTTTTGACATAAAAAAAGAACTAAAGCATTTCAATGTGGAAATAACATTTAAGTAATCGTATGTAAGAAGAATTAACGTCACACAGTGCTTTGAAATTGAAATTGAGAAATTGCAGTGTAAAGTTTTTATGTTATCAGTCGTTATTATGTGGAGTGTAGTCCACGAGTCTATTTTAGGACTTAAAACTTAAATATTTATATGACCGTAATAGAGGAATGAAAGCTGCTCCATCATTAAAATATTTTCAGGAACAAAAAAAGCGAACTTGTGTAAGAAATCAAAAGTGATAAAAATTTCTTCGAACATAGAAGGCCAAGACATCATCTCATATTTTATTTTTGAATTTATAGAAGTCCGGCTTTTTTAATTTCGACTCTGGTTACACAAGCGTAACGATCTTTCAAAATTTTTTTTATGTGAGAATTAAGCAAAGGAATTTGGAAAACAATGTGATCCATTATTAAAAGAGTTATCCTATGAAATTTCGTTATGTCTGTCTGTCTGTCACAGAGCTCTTTCTCTGTAACCGTAATAATTAGAAGCTAAAAAGTGTAGCGTTACGGCAGCTAGAACAACAAAAAAGAGATTAAAATAAAAGCGTCTCCTTTTAGAGATGTGCTTTTTACGATTAAATTACTGTTTTTCCAACCGCAACTGGCAGATCATTGAAATCTACTCTCTATAATAATAAGAGATTAAAACTTAAAGGAGGTTTCCATAGAAAACCTAATTTAGATTGTTTTTTATTTTGACCTGTAACAGGCAGATACTTGATATTAAAAAAGAATAATAAATTAAAAAAATTAAATAAAAATTAAAGAGTGACCCAGACATGGTACCGAATCGTTCATGGGTGAGTCCAACTTGAACTTAAACCAATTGTTTAAGAGAATATCTTGAATCTGATAAGAAAAGCATCTTTGCAAAAGCACATTAAATGGCGCTTTTGAAGTCTTATTCTGCAGACGACTGAAAAAAGTGAGAATCTCCAGGTGAAGTATATTAAATTAAGGCCAAAAAAAAGGAATTATTTAAAAGAGTAAAATAAATGCTTTGACAGTTTTGTATGATCCTCTCTCTCTGTTTTTCGTTTGAAATGAAAATCATTTAAATCATTTTCTAGATCATTATTATACGAGTACACTAATAGATTTTAAGATATCTCCTATCGAAGTTTTATTTTAAAAACTCATTTAAATAAGCGTTACACTGTTTTGAATTTATAATTTAATATTTGCATTAAATACAATTTTAGTTGAACGAATGTACACACACACACACTCACATGTTCATACAACAATCAAATTTGCATTCGTACAAATGAGTCGAATCCATTCATTTTCGTTAGTTTCTTTCAAAATATAATTATTCTAGTGGATTTAGTGATTTTAATCTTAATCTGTTTAATTTGCCATATATGAGCATTTTTAAGCTTGACTGCATTTAAAATAAATGTCTGCCTTCCTGCCTTCCTGCCATTCTGCAAGTTCTTGTTCCGCTTTTTCTTTCTTTGCAGCCAGCTAAACTTCTACTCATTGAATCTTTAACAAATTTCTACAAATTCTATTTTAACTCTACATATGTATTTATTTATGTATGTATTTGTGTGTGTATACACATGATATTGAAGCATCAGAAGTTTTAATATCTGTGCTGATGTATTTATATTCATATTTTCATGTATCTGCTTTTCCACCATCTCAACTGTTGACTTTGTCTTTTTGTTGCTGTTGTTGTTTTGGTTATTTTATAGAAAATTTTATTTTATTATTGTATATAGCAAAAATCGTCTACATCATCATTTTAATGCTACATTTTTTTTTTTTAATTTGCCATATAAATTTACATTAAAGCCAGTCATGATTTTGTGATTTTTCAAGACAAATTTCTAAAAAGTTATTTTGTATTCTATTGAAATAAATAAATAAATAAATAAATATATTTTGATGAAACCGGAAATTATAGAAAGGATTAACATTAAGGCATTTGTTAAAAATAGCTACTTTCAGTAGGACTTTTACATATTAAAATTATGATTAAATTTAATTACTCGAAGAATATTAATTGCCAATTAAATATAAAAGGATGTGTACCTTAATAGTTTTAATAGTATTCGACGGGTAATCACTGCAGACCGTCATTATATAAAAATTTTGAAGTTTCACAATACACGGAACGATTGTGTTTACTTTCGACTTAGAACGCTAAAGAAATGAAGGCTTACGATTATATATAGATACTATTATGCATAAAGTTTTTGTCAAGCACTGATAATGGACTAATCTCGGATCTTTTATTTGTTTTCAATTTGAAATTAAAAAAAAAAAAAAAAAAATTTTAACTGTCTCAATTAAATATTAAAAAATATAAACTACAAAAAAAATTCTAGTTAAATCATTAATTAAATCTATTTTATATTTAATTAAAAACGTACACAAAAAATTTCCTAATTAAATAAGTAATTGAATTAATTAAATTTTTTATTAAATCTATTAAAAATTTAATTAACATAAAAACAGATAAACCTTTAATAGATGCAAATACTTCTTTTTAACACATTTTAGGCAATAAAATGGCAAATGTTGTAATGAGTTGTCTTTGACGCACAGACAGAATAAAAGTCAAACCTTTAAAAAGCCAATCAATAATGTATAATTATTAGACCTAAATTATTAGACTAAAAATCATTACGAACAAATATTGACTCCCATAAGTAAAACGTTTATTGAAAATAAACCATGGGAATATTGAATTAAATTAATTAATTTAAAAAAATTTTCGTTCTATTTTTTAAAATTAGTAAAACCTTTTGTTGAAAGAGATTATAAACCAAAAAAAAAGATTTTAAGCAAGTGATGACATTACTCCCCTTCACAAGCGCTTACTGTGGGAAAAACATTCTCTGAAGAATTTCTGTGTGTTTGAAGTGGAGTAAACTGTAAATACTTTTAAGGTCTGAACAGTAACCTGGATCTGTAAACAGGCACTAAACGTCGGATGAACTAACTTTCTAACACTAAATATGTTTAAGATAAAGATGTCAATGCAGAAAAATTACTACTTCTGTATCAGAAACATATAAGAAAGATTATGTACATGATATGTTGACAAGAAAGTAATTTTTCAAAAAGCGTTTAAATTGCTTAAAAAAATTAATTATTATTTTCTTACATGGGACAGAATTAACATAATTGCACAATCCTTAAATATTTTTTCATGTTAAGCTAGAGATTGTTATTTTTATTGCCAGCAATAATTTAAATTGAAATCACTCATACGCCAGCACGAACACAATCATTTATAATAAAATCAGCAGCAGGAGCAAGAGCAAGAGTAGAAACATTAGTGACAGCAATGATTATTAAACAGCATTAAAAAAAATAATAGTAATAATACCAACGATGGCCACAAACAACTTAAAATACTGTTTTTAAAAAAACGTTTAGCACAGAATCCTCTTAAAAGCTCGTTAATCTTAAAGCTTTGGTTAGTAAGTAGATAAAGAAATAAAATATTAAAAAAAAACTTCATACAGATTCATACGCAGACAACACAACAATAAAAACGCACAAAGACAAATGTTAAGGCAACCATTTTGTCACAATAATTGAAACGTTTGTTGTTATTATTGTAGAGTCATGAATATCAAAAAGACTTTAAGCATTTTGCCTCATTTGCATTTTGAAAACAAAAGTCATCATCATTCCTGTACACAATGTCTCTATGTTGTGCTGTTTGTTGTTTGTTGTTTGCTGTGCTATTTGTAACGATTGTCATTGTTTCCGAACGACAGAAATCTTTTGAACATGTCCTTTATTTTTTCATTCCTTTAAAGTTTTTGTTAGGATCTCACTTTTCACTTCGCAACTTGGTTTATGAGTTGGTCGATTTGTTGGTCGATTTGTTGGTTGGTTTGACGATTTTGTATGCATAATAAATGAATACATGAAATGTTAAATGTTTATAAATGTGAGTCTATGTGTGTTTGTATATAAAGATGCCAGTCAGCGGTCGAGATGTTGATGAATTTTTTTGTAGTTGTTGTTGTTGCGTTCCGGGTTACTGTTGGTGGCATAATTAGACCATCAATTGCGGCAAATTCATGACTGTCATGAAT
Organism: Gymnosoma rotundatum; assembly: GCA_916610165.2. Lineage (NCBI taxonomy): Eukaryota > Metazoa > Arthropoda > Insecta > Diptera > Tachinidae > Gymnosoma > Gymnosoma rotundatum. Next base: position 7,651,230 of record OU744336.1, read on the forward strand.
ATCTTAAAAATGGAATGTATGGCCACAGGAATATTAGGAATAGGCATCAATTTAACAACCACACTCACACAAAGATGTAGTCGGTTGATCCTACAAAGAAACGGAAATGATACGAGGACAGTTCTATATGTTTTTAAAAATTATAAAAGAAGTTTTATTTTCGAAAATAAATTTTAAAGAAAAGCTTGCTTTTAGTTCTTTTGAACAACCAATTGCTTGAAATATTAAAATATGATTTTAGTAATGAAAATGCCTTCCGAAGACGAAAGTTAATGAAAATCGGTTTTGACGTTTATAACAGATTGGAACGATTCTTTTGCAGACAGAAAAATTGTTTGCACCCATTAAAAGTTTTCTTTCTTTTAAGATTAAAATTTAACAAAGAGTTTAATTGATTCAATTATATATTTAATTAAAAGAAAAGTTTTTTGAAACTGAATCAATTAAATTTTTAATTAAAAAATATGAAAATATATTTCTGACTCAATAAGAAATTTTATCAATTAAAATGTTCATTAAATTTCAATATCAAATTAAATAAAATCTTTAATAAATACAAACAACTTTTTTTTCGTTCTTCTGTGCAGGACTTCTGTATAGTTATTTCGAAATCCTTTAATAAAATCCTTTAATGTTTCACAAAATGGAAAAACATACCAGCGTTATTCAACCCTTGATGTCGTGGTAAGATTTGGCTATTGTGAAAAATAAACTTAATGGCCCAACTAATGAAGCATTTGAAGAAAATGCTTGGATTCGTACTTATGAAATTTTCATGACGCATCCACTTTGAGTACAATGGTTCGTTTACCCCGCCTCCGTTAAAAGTTAAAGCCTACTCTTTTTAGACCTACTACATCAAACCTCGCATATATTCTAATACGCACATTAACGCATAAAGTATTCCCTCAAATAAACCGAGTGCAATCAAATGAATGACTAAATTGTGAATATCTTTTCATATGCCATTTTTCCAACATCGGTCTGCTGTTGGCAAAGAATTATTCAAGTGTTGAACGTTGCTCATATCGAAGCTGTTAGTTGATACAAGTGCTGGTGTTTGTGGCCGCACCAATAATCCAACGGAACCAATGCTTTTGTATGTGCGTATCTCTCTGTGTGTGTGTTTTAGTGTTTGGCAAACAACTATAACTTGAGCCATCATCATTGTCATCATACACTTTGTTTTATGGCATCAAAAAAATAAACAAAAAGTATCATAAAACAAAACCAAATAGAATATTAGAATTTTAGCGTGCTTCTTCGATTCTTAAGTGTATCGACAGTAAAACCATCAGTACCTCTTGGCAGCAACTACTATCAGCCACAATAAAAACTATAAAACATTAAAGAGAATAAAAAAAAATATTAGCATCAAATGTTAGATGAGTGTTGAGTAGAGGAGGACAGTGTGTTGCAAGGCAACACATTTCTTTTCAAATTGAGTTGAATTAGTGCGAAAGCACCACTTTGCAACTCATAAATATTCGAAACGTATCGTTTTGCTATTTTGTATATTTCTTCCTTAGTCATTTAGTTGTTGTTGTTGTTGGCTGAAGCATTATCTATATGCTTTTGCTATTTTGTGTCTTAATTTAGTTACGTTTTGTTATATGACTAGAGCTGTATGCATGTCAACTTGGGTGTGTGTTTGTAACAACAAACATTTCAAAGTCGTAGAAACATCGCAGTCAAGTGTTGATTTTAAAGATTTTCTGGCAGTTACAAATTTGAAGTGGTTGGTATTTAACTCTGAATCGGTTACAAAGAAAGCGAAAACCTACTTCTTTTAAATCCCAAATGCTTTAAAAAAGGAAAAAAAAATGCAGAAAAATATATTTTATTTTATTTGTTATTAAAGGATCCCAGAATTTATAATGAAGTTTTCGCTATAGTGCAGCTTAAAGTTTTTAAATATTTAAATTTGTGAAAAAATGCTGTGTTTGTATTCTCGTCATAATTGCTAATGGAATTTTATGTTGTCTTTTTAGTTGCTGTAAAAAATAAAATCCTTAAAAATATTTAATGTACAGATACGATCATGTTAGAGTTCTATTAATGTATAGAGATTTGTAACATTATGGCAGGTCTTACATATTTTTCGATATTTTGGGTATTTATTTTTTCGCGTGAGTTAGGGATGTGACCATAAGCCAAGACACGAGTAATACTGGAGTGAATATGATAGAATTAACAACGAAAAATATTTATTCATTTCGAATTAATTTTATAAAAAAAAATAATTAGAAAATATATTTTATCAATTTTAAGTCAATTCCTTTTATCACTGGCTAATATTTTAAAACTTTACGAAAGTTTTTAAGGGTTCCCTACTCAAAGTATTTTTAGGCAATACCGACATGATATGTGTCACAGGCATCTATTTATGAAGTTATAAACTTTTTGAAGTACTTAATTTTTTAGGTCCGGTACAAGAAGCCGTCATAGGTAAACACTTGAAATTTACCGATATAACAGTATGTTTAAAAAAAATTATATCAACTGGTGGCCCATACAAAACGATACTTTAATATTTATCGGGTTAACCATTGTACCACAGCAGGCACATAATTATTTTTTAACCGACTTCAAAAATAGAAGGTGGTTATCAATTCGTCATGATGTTTTTTATTATTGTTTGTGCTTGCAGAACTCAATCATTTTTGAACCGATTTTGAAACTTTTTCAAATTTGATAGATTATGCTTACAGATTGGTGCGGCTTTAAAAACAGTTTATAATCTTTAAAATTAGAGCGTGTTGCCATGCAACATACATATTTTTACGTATATTATGAACTGTAAGGGGAACTTCTTTAAAATTTAAAATGACTGCGTATTACTATAGCACCCAATAACAAAAAGTAATACAAACATAAATCTAAGAATTAAAGAGTGTCCCCATAGGTGATGTAAACTGACTTATATGGGCCTATCTTTTGAACCGTTCTAGACAAATGCTTGCTAATTGGACATAATGTCGATTGATATGACCGTTATAGTAACAAGTATTAATATTTAAAATTACAACTTATAGGGTGTCCCAATAGTTCATTTAATTTGGTGTGTATGGCCATACTTTCGAGGAGTTGTAGACAAACGCTTGATTATTACATCAAATCTGTATTTTTAATTCCGCTGGAACAACAAAACTAAATTTGCATTTAAAAATAAAAGGGTGTTCCAATAGTTGATATAACTTGATGTATGTGGACAAACTTTTGAGCCCATATAGACAGGCAGCTGAAACTTACAAGGGAGCTGTATGGCTAAGTCCGCTATAACAACAAGTTTATAACTCGAATTTAGAAATTAAAAGGTGTTTCTAAGAATAATGTAATTTGACCTATACCCAGCAAAAAATTAGACATTACCTTAAAAAGTACTTGCCATATAATGACTTACTTTTGTGATTGCCATATTTTGTTACTCGCTTACAAAACACATTACATTTATTCCCAAAAAAGGAAGTGGTAATGGAACTAGTTCTTTATGTTAAAAGAGAATACTTTAAAATACGTACTAATGGTTCTAATTATTTCCTACAATAATTAATGTAATCGATTCTCAGGAATTTATTATAAAAGTCTCATAAATGCCTTGATAAAATCATTAGGTTGGCAGGTACTTCCGAAAAAAATGTTTAATTCCACACTTGATTCGCTTTTCAAAAACTTTTTGCTTTAATGTTTTGCTTTAATTTAGTGACAATATTTTTCTGCAAGGAAAGCCAATCTTCCTCCCTACGGAAACCGTATTGGCTTCCTTGTTAAATCTCTATAATGTTGGACTCCAAATATCTCACAAAATGGATGTTTTTCAGCTTCTTTGATGAAACAAATTTATACATCAAAGATTTAACAAGATTTGAAACAAGTAAGAGTGCTATATTCTACTATGCCGAATTTAATATACCCTTCACCACGTAAATCTATGTAAATCTACTATAGTTTAGTAAAGTAACTCTAATGAAATAAAAAAATATTGTAACAGAGAACTAAATATAAAACTTTCATGGGCTCTTAATGGATTAAGCATTTTGAAACAATTTTAGTAATTCCTGAAAGATCTCTTCAAAAATATGGTGCGCAATTGTACTTTTCTATTAAAAGTTCAGAGGCCCATAACTCGGAAAATATAGGCGAGCGCCAATTTTTTTCACTTGATGTTTTTTTCTTCTTATTTTTTTCTTTCTTTCTGATATGGAAAAATTTAAAGTCCACTGCTTTGAAGGACTTCGACCGATATTACTGGTTTTTAATAGCAAAATTTTCGAAACTATGTCTGATCGATTGGCGTAATAAAATTTCGTCTAGCTCATCTAATGCCTTGGCAAACTTGATTTCAACACTAACACGGGCGGGTTTCGCTTCGAACTGAGAATTAATATACTTCATGAGTCGGAAATAGATATTGTAGATATTACAAACGGAATGACAAACTTGGTAATAATGATAAAGAGATGATGATAATCAGTTTAAATAATTCGGAACAATTGCATCGTGTGGACTGGAGAGTGGTTTTGAAAATGCCCAGCGAATTGTTGCCACTCACCACTGAGGAAATATGTTACTTAAAAGGGAATTCAAATAGTAGTTGCTCATTTGTTCATTCACCCAAATAGTCCGGCGTATTATATTTACTGTAGACATTTCTGTGCATGAAATATTTTTTGAAAATTTTGATGTTAATGTAGATAGTAATCGATACGGAATACAAAAAACCTATTTTTAGAATTTTTGTCTGTCTGTCTGTGTTCGCATCACGTAAAAACTACTGGATGGATTTTAACAAAATTTTGTAAGGAGGTCCTCTAGAATCTCGGTTCCTATATATAATACTTTTTTCCGTAATAATAGGTCATTCCGTAGACAAAATAGAGATACAATTATGAAAGCATCCAATTTTATTAATGAAAATTTTTAATACTGTCTACAGAACTCTGGAATAAACATTTAAAAATTTTTTTTTTAAATTTGAATTTTAAGAAAATTAGAAATAACACGCACACAAAGTCATAAGCACTGCTAGTATTTTAATAATTGATTGTTTCAACTTTAATGATTTTTTTTGATTAAATTTTATTTTACTTTAGAAAAATAAAGTTTTTCTTTACCAAAGTCCTTGCTTTTATCAACTTAAGACAACTTATCTCACACTTGCTTTAATACTAATACGAAATGTTTCCTTTTGTCTCTTTAAAGGTGAGTATGTGCAAGTGTTTAGTTTTACTTATTTGAATAAGATAAATATATAAACACTCTGCTCGTTAACTCTCGCATGAATTGGCAGGAAATAGTTTTTATTCATTAAGAAAACTTAAAACGTTTCATAAGTAAAAACTCCGATTTCTTTTTCATGTGAATCCCTAGTTATACAGCTGGTGTTATTGAGGGATTAAGTTTAATGAAGCCGGAAAAAATTAATTCCAAAATTTTATGACCTGTTTGAAAGAAAAGGATTTCAAGGATTTAAATAAAAATATAACTTGTGAATAGCAGGATTTCTGATTCGGTTTTAATTTTGGAACAAAAGATTTAGTGAAAAATTGTATGTTTGTATTTTTTGCTCATAAAAATGTGCATCAAATATTTAAAATCGTAAATAAATGCTTAAATCTTAAATATAAAAAACGAAAACATAAAAAACAAAAGTAATTTTACAGATGTCAGTGTATGTGTGGCCGTATATCAACATGTTGGATTTAATTTTTCATAACACATGAAACATATAAAGAAATTTGTAACAACATCATCATATTTCAGATCTAAAATGTGTAAGTTAACATTAATATGAATCTTTGTTCACACTAACACATACACACGTACAAACAAAACTTACACATATGGCCAAACAAGTTATTTTCCAAAATAATAAATGTCTGCTTAATCTGCAAAAAAACAAAACCAGCACCGTTCACCTACTCATTCATTTGTGGCCATTCCTTTTCCAAATTTATTTTGAGTCTGTGTGAGTTAGAGTGTGTAAATGAATTTCCTCCAGAACTTTACGATTTTTTTTGTATGTGATTCATTTTCCTGTTTTGCTGTTTCTTTGAAAATACGTTACTTTACGATTTACTTTGTTTTGCTGTTGGGTAGCGTTCTTTATTTTTGCCTCAACATTTTTCATACGTCTGTTTGCTGTTGCTTCAATTCAACATCTGTTGTTTGAAATTCCTCCATTTTGTTTGTTCGCTTTACAAACGTATTTTTTTCCGTTTTTTTGGAAAGGAAAATGCTATTTTAGTTACTATTTTGTTGAAACTCTGCTCTTCTATTACTGCAGCTTTAGCTGAATATAGAATTTGCACAAACAAATTTAACTTTAATTTATATTGGTTGAGCGAAAATGTACTGTCTGAAACTTATTAATTCTGAATTTAAAAATGATCAATTTCTTTTTTATTTCTTTGTTAAAAAAACCATCTTAAATAATAAAAATAAGCAACCAACAGGATACAGTAGAAATTTATTTTTGGTGGCCTGGGTTCACATCCCACATGTTGGCAAATTTAGAACAATAATATTCTTATATGTATTATGAACTTTTATAGTGGTATATATCTCTCAGCGCCCTCTTTCGCCAGTGTTTTTTTTCAGCTTAAGAGGATCGGTAAGATAATAACTCTTGACGTCTGTCTATAACCATTCAAAAGAAGGATCATATTAACTATTAGGACACTCTTATATTCCATCTTCAAACTTTATACTTATAGCAGGATAAACACTGCAGCACCTTTTTAATATCAACCGTCTTTCTACAACTGTTTAACAGTTTGGCAATACACATTAAATTACAGCAACTATAGGGCCAACCTTTAATTTCCAAATTCAAATTTTATGCTTGTTGTTATAGCAAATTAGCAATATAGGTTTGATTGTTGGTGATTTCAAGCGTCTGTCTACAAGTGTTCAAAAGTATGGCCATATACGTTAAATTAAACGGATTATTGGGGCACCCTTTATTTCATAATTTTGAATATTACTACTGGCTACTATAACGGTCGTAGCAATCGACATGCTGTCCAATTTGCAAGCGTTTGTCCATAACGGTTCAAAATATGGGCCCATGTAGGTCAATTTACGTTACCTATGGGGATACCCTTTAATTTTTATATTTAGTTTTGTATAACTTTTTGCCATCAGGAGTGATACTCAGTGCTCTACGGTTCGTAATGCACGTGAAAGGTATGTATGTTGCATGGGGACACCCTTTAATTTTTAAGATTATGAACTGTTTTTAAAACGGGACCATTCTGTAAGTATCGCCTTTCAAATAAAAATAAAAAATCAAAATCGAGGCTGCCTTAGTCATGTTGGAAGGCACGTTGACTACAAATCTAATTGGCCAGGGTTCAACCCCTGTGGCAATCAAAAACTAATTTTTTTTTTTGATATTATGGCTATATCTTTCTCTTTTAACCACCTGTCTTATCTCTTATCAATCTCTTTCCGAATGAATGTGGCACTGTCACAAAAATAACTAAATAGGTTTGCCTGAAGTGCTACATCTCTTAAAAAAAAGATTCACTTATGAAGGCACAAATATGAAAAAAGCATCCATCAGTCAAATTGATAACTTCCTTCTTTTTTAAAAGTCGTTTAAATATTAACGAAAATGACTGAACACCAGACTGAACACCAGAGACGCCGCAGGATTGTCAAAAATGAAGCTTTTTTTCTAACACTCTCCTTCACCCCGTTGCTTATCCATTTACCCATTTTCAAAAGAAGGTATCTGAGGCATTCGAGCCTGAGTATTATTTCGGTTCAAAATATAAAACGGGATTTTTTGGAACAAATTTTGTTTGAAGGCGTGTTAATTATTTTTATTTTAAGTTACTGGAATTTTCATAGAAAAAATGAATAATAATGAATTTTTTTTGAAAGTCCCATTGTGACATGTTTGTTTGATGCTGTTATTATCATTGTTGCTCAATTGAAGTCACATCTGTTGCTTATGTATACGAATGCAACAGCTGATGATTGTAATGCCTTCTTTTCTATTCAAATTTATGTCTGGCTTGTAGACACTTGACAAAATATCCAACGTCTCGTATTTAGCGTAGTATCTGTGATCAGTTGCAACCTATTTGGAAGTTATGTTATTTGTTAAGAAAGTAAATTAAAGCGGACAACTGCAGTTTCGGTTACTTTTTAATCCGCCCATCATTTTTTAGTTGAAGACATTGTGTCCGCTGCAGTCATTAAGAATGGACTTGCAGATGTCAAAGTTTTTTGAGTTCATTAATTTCAATTAATAAGTAAACTGCGGTCTTTCCGCACATGTTACTATATGGTTTCAGTTTGCAATTGTATTAAAGAACGTTCTGCTTAAGGGATTTTTAAGCATCATTTGACTTGATCCCGTAGCTGCTGGTCATGCTTAATTTTTTTGTGGTGTCCAGACCCAAAGAAGACCACAGCATAACACATTCTTTTCACTATAAGCGAGACCTTTATCTGATCTGAGTAAAAGTTTCTAAGCTTTACATTCTTGTACACCTTTTTCAATCTTCTAACTTAAAAATCCGCTGCCTAATGCTAAATGAGAATGCCCTTCTACCTTAAAGAAAAAAGCAGGTTTATGTCAAACTTCATTTCGCTTCCATTAAAATCGTTTTATAATAGCATTCAGTGTCCTTCGCGTTAGGCGAGGGTACAAATTAGTTTGTATTAAAATTGATGGTAGTAGAATATTCAGAGATCCTAACTAAACGAGTGAGCTACTCTTCCCTGTACAAACCCTGCTCAACTAATAATGAGATATTTTTTAAATAAGTTTTCATCTATTGAGGTTTCTGCTTCTGGTCATCTTCATGAGGAGGTGCGCTTTACATTTTCGATGGTGGTATATAACGCAGCCATGTAGGACCTCTATTCACGGTCGCTATTTGAATTTATACTGCAGCCTAATTCTTTAATTCTCGTAGCTAAAGCTAAATCTTAATCACTAAAAAGCTAAAAACAAATTACGGCGAATATTTTAGCTTTATCACTAAATTGGTATTCTGTAATAGCAATCGCTTAGCTAAAATTTTACATTTTTGCCGTAGCTAATTTGCTATCACTATACTTATCCTTTCCCTCTACTTTAATAAATTCCTGTTAAAAAGAGACAAATATATTGTGGTAGCTTCGCATTAGTGTTACCTTACTTTATGATTCGCTCTCCTTACAATGATTAGCGTTTACCCACAAACAGTTTTCAATATATGTATACTCGTATAATGTATTTATATAAATTATTTGAAATTGTGTAGGAAATTTTTTAAATCCTCCGAGTACTCGTATACACACTTAAAACGTATGTATTTGAATAAAAAAACGTGTAAATTAAATGTTGAAATTATTTACCGCCGCAATGATGAAAACATATTTTTAAGATGTAACACTATTTTACACTAATATTTTGTGCAAAAAGTGAACACAGAACAGTCGTCAACAACAGCCTTTGAAGAAAAACTAGATTTAAATTAAAAATAAAAAGGATTTAAATTTAAATTACTGGCATTTTAAATTAAATTTATTACCTTTAAAACTGCTGTGCTAATTATTCCGAACAAATTATTGAAATCACCGATTTTGATTATTAAAGGTAAAAGCACGTCTCGATGGGCACTTCGTTACCGCTTATTTAGCTCTTTTTCTCACAATAATTTTATTTTAAAATTCTCGTTATTTAATTTTAATTATTAATTTGCAAGTGCCCTTGTAAAAGACATAAATAAATAAAGGTGACATTTTGTGATATTTTATTTGTTGTTTTAGTGTTATTTTTCATCTTTTAACTGTATAGAAGAGCCAAAAAAAAGTCAGCCGTATGCAGTAGATAAAGAAAAATAAAATCAGTGTTGATTATTGTTGTTTTTCCTTAAACTTTGATTTTTGTCTTAACTTTATTGTTTGGACAAAAATTTTTAATTTATTTAAAATGTTTGTGAGAAGTTTCCTGAAGAGCTAAGTAAGCGGTAGCGAAATGCACATCGAGACGTGCTTCCAACTCCAGTAATCAAAATCGGTGATTTTAATAATTTTTTTGGGATAATTAGCACAATTTTTTTTAAATTAAAAAGCATTTTAATCTTTTTAAATCACATAAATTGGCAAAAATAGTCAATTAGCATATATTCCTGCTCTTTAATTGCCCAAATTAATGAAATTTACATAAAAACGCAAATAAAAAATGTATTTGTTTTTTGCAAATTTTAGCACTCAAGAATATTCGTTGCTAAAAATTTTATTTGTTTTTTATTTAAAATCAATTATTTGAAATAGAAAATACAATTTTAGAAAATTTTAGCGATGACAATAAAGGCTGAAATTACGGCGAATTGGATTTTTATACATCGCCAAATTAAGCAATATACAGTACAAAATTGCTTTTACAGCTAAAAATCGCTAAATGGATTTTATATATTTTTAGCGATGGAGTTTTAGCTTTAGCGACTTACAGAATAGGGCAGCTGATATTCTCTTAAATTTGTAAATTAAACGAGACGCTTAGCTGTTGAAGCTTAAAAATTAATAGGCAAAAACTTTAAGCAAAAACTTTCATTAATTTGTAGCAGAAATTATTTTTTCAAATTTATTTACTGTTTGTAAAAACAACTATTAATAACTAAAAATTTTTTACTCCATCCAATAGTAAAAGTGTAAAGTGTTAAACGTATGAATGAATGGTTGAAGATCAGTTCCCGTTTTGCCACAATGATGAAAAGTATGCAAACGGCATGAAAAATATATATTGTTTATATTTATTTGTGCATGAGTAAATGTATATAAATATATATACTTGTGTAAATGTATGTGAATACTTGTGAGTGTGTTCATAACTTACAGTTTAATACTAAATATGAATATTTTATGTGGTAAAAAAAATAAAATTAAATGCTAAACGAGCAAATCGTACACATACTTGTACATTCTTCCATATCATTTACAATTTTAGCTCCACATATGTGTTGGCTTTGTATAGAAGCAAAAGCATTCGCACACATATATAAAAGTATTCTATTTTTTTTTTGCTAACAAAATTCATGAGAATAAATACGTTTCTGTGAATGCATTGCAAACGAAGAATATTTTTTAAACGAATACAAACACAGCTTTTTTTATAGTTTTGTTTTATTTTCTGTTATTCTTTCTAGTTTTTGAAATTCTAAATTTACCGTCCAAACACATGCATTTTTATTTAGACGCGTTACTCATTTGGGTGTGCGAATATGTGTGAGTGTGTGTGTGTGTGTGTGTGTGTGTGTTAGAAAATGTATTCTTTTAACAAAAACATTCAAGTTTAGTTTTGCTTAGCTTGTGATTGCAGTTGCCGGTAATAAAGTTGAATTCGCTCTTCCGTTGCATATCCTAGAGGCGTGTGTGCCACATTCATATGCTTTTTATGTATTTCATTTCCGTATTAAACCAAATGTATATAAATATTCACAGTAATGCAGAGCGTTCTTTTGTTGTTGTTAATTTTCTAATTTTCGTTGGTATTTTTTTTTAACTGCACTTAGAGAAATTTTTTAAACATCGTTTTTTAAGTGGACAAGATTTTTTGTCTGCTAATGTTTTTGTGTGATTTTAGAAGTTTATTGCAAGACGCCTAACAATCTTTTGCTTGTGTAATTTATAATTGCTCACGTAAAAAAATATATCCAAATATCATTTCCACGGTATATCAGCCAAGATTTTTATATATATTTTTCTGCTTGACATTTTTCTTTTCCAGTTGTTATTACAAAAAATTATGGCGGCAATATCGATTTATAATAATCTCTTTTGAAAGGCCAGAGAAGCATATCAAAGGGTTGTTTCAGTCAACTTACTTCGCTTAACTTTCTAGGATTTGTCAAGGAAAGCACTTTGTTATAAAATAATTATGTACTCGCCTGGTCAACATAATACTGTGTGTCATAATGCTCAACCTGCATTTGCTAATTTCGAATATACTTTGGATTAAAACTTTCTTTACGTTTCTAACATGCAATTGCAATTAATTCATTTACTATTGATATGAATAATCCTCGTATTCTTATTTACAAAGTTAGTATGTTAAATATGTAGATGATGTTTACAATGTAAAAAATCTAATGTACAAAGATGCGAAAAATGCTGCTGGAGGATGTAGCGATGAAAAAAAATGAAGCATTACATTCTGCTGGTTTCCTTGGAAAACGTCCTTGTAATAATTTTTCTGTCTTATAATTTTTTTTAGAAAGTTAAATTAAAAAAAAAAAAAACAAAAAAAATAAAGCAAGCCAGATCAAATTTTATTCATTTGTTAAAAACATAAATTCATCCAAATTCAAGTGTTTCTCAATTGGCTATTACTTCATCTTTAAATAAGAAAAACATATTTTCTTAAACATTAGCATATTAAAGTATCGTTTTATTTCGCTCTTGTTATGCTCCTTGAAGTTTTATAAAGCGGTAACATATTTTGCTAAAGTTTTTAGGTCTTTCCTTTTTTCCAAAAAAAAAAGTATTTTCTTCCACACTAATTTTATAAAAAATTTTGTAAAGTTCATTCTTTTTAAACCTCATACAACATATTTTAAGGCAATTTAAAAATTTCTTTTGTTTTTTTTTCTGTTTAATATTGCCTCTTAAATATTTAATATTTAGTTGAGATAAAGGGTCTAATGCATAAAAACAAGTAAAAGCGCTGAGTTGAGGCAGGTGAGCAATTGCTCGTTAGTCTAGTTAAATCAAACAGCAACTGCATTTGCTCAATTTCGTATCCATAATAAATAAATGAGTTCAAACCAATTTCAATTACTTGTGCAAAGGGAGATCAAACGTCTAATTATTATTGAAGTGCAAACATGTCATCAAGTAAAACTGAAGCAGAAGTAGAATCAAATAATAATAATAAAATAGAAAATGACGACACTTCTTAATTTTTAGTAAAAAAAAAAAAAAAAAAAAACAAACAATAGAAACATGTGTAACAGAAATTAAGCAAAAATTTAGCATTGAATTAACGGGAAAAAATATAATAAGAAAAAGTTGCTAACTTGAAATGTCACATAAAAAAAATAGACATGAGTAAAACAGGCAATAAAAAATTATTTTAAAAAACTGGGAAACTGATTTGTCACAATTGCTTTGTGCTAAATCTAATCCCTCAGCAAACAAACTTCCAGGTAAGTGTACCCTTATCGAATTAATTAAGAATACAAACCTGTATAATTTTCAAAATATTCAGCCATGATTCCTTTTTAGAGTACGTGAGTCAACTATAAGGCAGACTCAACAAAATTTCAGCAAGAGCTCACAAAAAAAAAAGCAAAAGCTTGTTTTTATGCATATAAAAATGAGCACAATCTCATCTAACTTAGTTCAAACTGAGCAAGACGAGATCAAACGTGAGCAGTTAGTAAAAGCAAATAAATCTAATTTTATTATACATACGACAAGCACCTTTTTCTCAAAAAATCGAGTCCGAGCTCAAGCTCACATTTTATTCATGAGACCCAAAGTCTCCTCTTCTTTTTTCATTTCATAAAAAATAAAAAATGAAGCTGCTTTTCGGCAAGCTTTTATTGCATTATAATAGTTTCGGACAGTGTATAATTGGTCGTTTTCTTTAACGATGTTTTCACAACTGCAAAATATCTGTCGTTTGTAAGAAATTAATGAAATTAAAGGAATAGACTTATTCTATTTTCAAAAGAAATTTTTGTGGGATGGATTATACAGCAAAATTGTTTTTGTTTATTTTATGTCAACATAGAACTCTTTTAAAATTGTGATTGTAACTCATTAAAATTACAGTTAACATATCTTTATGAAAAAGTGAACTCACACCTCTTAATAAAACAGCTCGTTTGTTTGCTTTAACAAATAATTTAATAATATCGTGGTTAAATGTATTATATTAATTATAATAAGTTATAAAACTTTGGTTTTGCATTTATTGTGCACAGTAACCATAAAATGATTAAATGTAGACAAGAAAATGCTTATCGTGACTAAAGTGTTGTTAAAAACAACTATAATTTTTTAGCTGCAACTATACATTGTTACAGAGAACATATCACAGCCACGTTTTTTCTCTGCGGGTGTATTAAAAAAAGGCGACTTTTTAAATTTAGAATTAAAATTTGTGAGGATGAAATTGACTTACAAATTTGACATTTTTTTTTGCTGTGTTTAAATAACGCCACATGGTGGACTTAGGCTACAAATGCTAAGCCTGTGAAGAAACCGCTAATCCAACTAATGGTTTATTTAGGGAATATTTAAGCTCTTTTAACCATCCAGCATTACCTTTTTAACGGACTTCAAAAAAGAAGAAAGTTATCAATTCGACTGAATGTTGCTTTTTTATGTTTGTGCCTGCAAAACTCCGTCATTTCTGAATCGATAACAGTTCATAATTTTAAAAATTAAAGGGTGTTCCCAGACAACAGACATGTTTTTATATGTATTATGAGCTGAAAAGTGCTCCACTCTAAAATTAAAAAAAAAAATAAAAAAAATCAATATCACTATACTCGTAGCTCCCAATAGCAAAAATTTAGAGAAAAATAAATCTATAAATTAAAGGGTGCCCCTACAGGTGACGCAACTTATCGTTTAAGCCGTAAAAGAAAAGCACTTAAAAATTGAATAATAAGCCGATTTCTATTACCGCTATAATAACAAGTATACATTTTTTTAAATTATAAATAAAAGGGTTGCCCAACAGCTCATTTAATTTGATGTATGTGGCCATACTTTTAAACAGTTGCCGACAGACGGTTAAAATTTACAAAGCACCTGTATTTATAAGTTCACTATTACAAGTATAAAGTTTGGATTTGAAAATTAAAAGGTGTGCCAATAGTTAATAATATTTAATAAATGTGACCAAACTTGTTATCCGTTATAGACAGATAGTGGAAACTAGCAAAGAACCTGTATTGCTTTTTCCGCTTTAACAACAATACAATTTAAATTTAGAATTTAAAGGGTGTGCCCATAATTATAACATTAGTTGATTGATTAATTGTAGATTAATTGTAGACAGACAGCTAGTAATGCAAAGTCCGCAATAATAACAAATAAAAAATAAAATTTTGATTTGAAAATTAAAGGGTGTCCCAGTAGTTAATGTAATTGAATGCACGTTGCCAAATTTTTAATACCTTATATATAGACAGCTATAATCTGTTTTGAAGTCCGTTTTTTGCAAGAATTTTATTTATGCTGTTACAGATCTGTAAAGGTTTTACAGCTAACTTTGACTTATGTCATTGTTAAAATAAACTGCTCTTCTTCAACATTTGAATATCCCCGGAAAGTGCACGCCTTTTTTCTTTAAGTGCAATTTATTCCTTTATACTCCTATTGTATCTAATTAAAAATATGTTCTCATTTATGCTCTGGCTCTTGTGTTATAGTCCCTACTACATGTATGTGTGTGTGTGTGTTTGTGTGTATGTATGATAATATGAATGTTTGTTTTAGCGAGAAGTATTTTATATCAATGAATTTTTTGTTGTGGTTACATTAATACATGTGAAGATGCTGGGGCAACTAATTTAAATTAGGAGTTTTATAACAGAAAAACAAAATTAATAAAACATGAACAAAAACTTCTAATGTATTTGCAAAATTATTGTAGTTTTTTTTTCTTGTTTGTTTGTTAATTACAGCTGCTGTTGTTGTTTGTTGTTCATTTCTTACACTCATCGCACTCTAAATATGAATAGATGTTGTTTCCTTGAAAATTTCGAGTGGCTTTTTATTCAGTTGTTTTTAAAACAAATTTTAATTATTAATTAGACTGTGGTTGCAAAATATTCATACTCGTTTAAAATAATGAGTTTTAGAAACATAATCAAGACTTGTGTTTTTTTTTTGCTCGTAAGTGTATCTTTGTGTCTGTAAAATTTGCAACAAAGTTTTCATGTGTTGAGATGTTGTCATTGCAAGCTTTTCGATATTTTTCTTTTTTGTGTTCCACAGATTTTTTTCTCTGTCTTTTGGTAACTTTTAAGTGCCTTAATTTTATAAAATGTATAATAATGTTTTGGATTAACTTTATTATATCACACACACACACTGATATAGTTTGCGATTATTATGAGGATGTGTAAAAACAGTGTGGCCTAAATACTGCTACTTTTTTTTAAGGACAAGATGAGAATCTTAAAAACTTTTAGCTTCACTTTATGGCTTGTAATTAAAGTTTGTTAATTAAAAATATAAAAATATACATTATACGAGGGAGAGTTCATGAAAAGTTCTTAGGTCAATATATTTCATTTGGCCATACTTAAATACTTTTAAAGTTTCTTTTTAAGTGAAATTGAAAAAACTCTAAAATATGCTTATTTATCCTTGTTGTAACAGGAAAGAATTGCAAGAATCTAAATATAGAAAATAAGGTGAATCTTGGTCGTGATGAAAGATATTATTATAGCCTTCATTACAAAAAGTAAAAAAGTGTACAACTAAGTTTGTCATTTCATTTATAATTTCCACAATATCCAATCACGAACCCATAAAATACATATATTCTGACTTCTTATGCATAGCGAAGTCCGTTTGTCCGTCCGTGTTAGTGTTAAAATCAAATTTTCCGCACACTATATCAGCTAGAGAAAAAATAAATATGTCAATCGATCAGATATAGTGTCAAACGAGGTGCTATTGGAAATCAGCATGATCGGTCCTTGTCCTTCAAGGCAGCAGGCAAAACAACACGCCTACCTATAATTTTTTCATGTCATTTGGAACAATAAAGTAACTCCAATCAAAAAAATAAATATATGGGGGGCGATAAAGAATTAAAAAATACGAAAAAAACATCAAGTGATAAAATCGGCGCTCGCCCATAATTTCCCAGTAACAGGGCTCTGAAATTTTCAAATTTTTTTGAAATATCAATATGGGTATCACTTTAATGCTATTAAAGAGGTCTTTAAGGAAATGCTAAAATTTTTTTTAAATGCTTAACCCATTAAGAGCCGATGTAATTTTTATGTAAAATTATATATAGGCAGTACTAACATATTTAATTCTCTCCCACCCCAATATGTGCTTTTTTGATTGGAGTTACTTCACTAAACTAGATTTACGTAGTTGGTGAAGGGTATATAAGATTCGGCTTAGCTGAATATAGCACCCTTACTGGTTTTTCTATTATATTTTTTTGATCTTTTCATAATTTGCTCAATGGGGATAAATACTATTTCCTTTTTATTTTAGTTCCCTTCACAATATTGATGATGCCATTTACAATTTAAGAAAAAATTGGCCACATTCTTACTAGGCGACTTCGGAGTCATACGCCCTAACAAGCCATCCAATGCCCGAGATGAACGGGAGTTCTTCCATGTTTCATTGTAAACTTTTAAATGTTTAAATCTATATTTTGTTTAAATTTTGTGCATCAGTCTTAAAGTAAAGATATTTTAAGATTTTTCAACTCTATTCACTTTTATAAAATATTAGACGATTTCTTTAATTTTTTTTAGGGATGTAAATTTTTTTTATATTTTTCTTCGGGCCCTACGTCACTATTTTTTTTTATTTAAATAAAAATCTTTATTTATTTTATTAAATAATAATTGAACATATTTTTATTAAATATTTCGAACACCTTCGGTGTCATTCTTGAGGATTTTTTTTACAGTTAAAAAAAAACAGTAACCTTTTCCTTACGAGGGCTGCTATATATATTTCTGGCCTGGCAACACTGAGTGCTGCCAAGTTCAAACTGACATTTCCATTGGAAAGTTTGAGTACGATCAACACCTTTTGACGCACGACCATTATTTGTGTTGTTAACAGTGACTTGAAAAAATTAATAAAGAAAATATGGAATTAACTCGTGAACATATTAGTGCCATCATTTTTCACAAATCTCGACGTGGATTATCACGACAAGAGTGCATTGATGAATTTAAATCTTTGTATGGCGATGAAGCACCATCCTATAGCACTGTGAAAAATTGGTATAATGAATTTAAGCGTGGCCGAAGCTCGCTCAAAGACAATTCCGTGAAGGTCGTCCAAAAACGGCTGTTGTGCCAGAGAACATTGATGACGTGCGTGAACTCATAATGCAAGATCGACCTGCGACATACCGAGAAAAAGAGACATCCTTGGACATTTCTTCCACCAGCATACATTCGATACTGCATGAACACCTGGCCGTAAAAAAGGTTTGTTCTCGTTGGATCCCGCACAATTTGAAAGTCGCTCAAAAAAAGGCTCGCGTCGATTGGTGCAAAAAAATGTTGCAAAAATACGATTGCGGTGATTCAAAAGACGTTTATAAGATCGTCACAGGTGACGAATCATGGATCTATGCGTATGAGCCCGAAACGAAACAACAATCGACCATGTGGGTCTTCAAAGACGAGCAAAATCCAACGAAAGTTGTTCGTGGAAGAAGCACTTCGAAGCAAATGGTCGCCTGTTTCTTCGGCAAAACTGGTCATGTGGTGACTGTTCCGCTTGAGCAACGTAGGACGGTCACTTCTGAGTGGTACACACCAATTTGTTTGCCTGAAGTCATCGGAGAAATTCGAAATACCAACAAGAGAAGACGAATCATTGTTCACCATGACAATGCGAGTTCTCACACATCAGCTCAAATCAGAGCGTTGTTGACCTGCCAAAACGTCAGATTAATGGGTCATCCGCCGTACAGCCCTGACTTGGCACCTAATGACTTATGCTTGTTTCCGCACAGAAAAAAATGCGTGGTCAACGATTTTCGTCGCCAGAAGAAGCTGTTGAAGTGTTCAAAAACCCTGTTTTAGAGGTGTCTCAATCGGAGTGGAAAAAGTGCTTCGACAACTGGTTTGAGCGCATGCAAAAGTGTATAAATCATGCTGGAGAATACTTTAAAAAACAATAAAACCATTTTTGATTATAAATATTCGCATTTTCACTATTAGGCCAGAAATATATAGAGCAGCCCTCGTAAATATAAAATATTTTTTTAAGCCAACTAGATTTTTAAATTTCAAGAAAACTGAGTTTTTATTAAATTTAATCTAAAGATTATTACATGACATCAACATTTGATATTGGCGAAGCGTATTGCAGACAATTAATATTGAGCCACTTTTTCGAGCAATGTTAGCCATATGTAATGAATAAAATGAACAGTCTTGGCTTTAAAACGTTTTTTGTTGCTGGTTAATCAGCATAATTTAAAAACTTTTCGTTGTCGCACAGAAAATAATAGAGAGGCATAAATTTGCTGTCCTTGGTGGCCAACTGACAGGTCTACTGCTCGAAAACAACTTATTCCCAAATTTTGATATCATTTAGTAGAAGGTTGCGGTTGCCATATGGTTCGCAGGTCCAATCTGTGAAAACCAAACTACATCAATGTCACTAAATGCTTAAACAAAATATCATTGATAATGGAGCGGTCACGATCTCCATCGACCGTGGTATTATTTTCCGTTTATTTTTATTTTTTTACAAAGACAATAAAGTTTCTTTCTGAAAAATTGGGTTCGAAATTTCGCTTTATTGGAGTGGATTTTTTTTCTTTTAATTTCATTCCTCAACTTGGGAGTTTGTAAAACCTTTAAACTTTTGATTGATACATTCTCACATGAATAGAAAAAGAACCCAGGAATAGAATAATGACCAAAACGTTAACTTTTTTCAGAGCTCTTTCCCATCTCGATTTTATTTAAATTGATGATGCCAATTAGTCTTCCTAATACTTAACATTTATGTTTGTACATCGAGGGATTTCTTTATTGCCAACTAAACTTTACTTTTTTTTTTAACAAAAGCCGTCTTGAAAAGCATTTGCCTTCAAGATTGCCATCACTTTGGCGGTTTACTATCCTGTGGAAACAAGCATTGTGTGGGGTATTGAACTTAAGGAACTGGTTTTCAATGACTAAATATTATCAAAGTACCACCAGCCCTTGTCCGCTTATGGGTGGAGACTTTGTCCATACGTAAAATAGCCCCCAAATCCACAACAAAAGTATTATTTGATCTAATCTTACAGCTGCAAAGACCATTAAAGCGCAACATGCAACCTTAAATATTCTAACGTGAGTCATTAAATTTTTATAATTGAAAATATTTGGCAGTTTTGTTTTATACAAATCGATTTGATTAATTCTAGGACTGTATTTTACTGATTCCAAAATAATTATTATATCCATCGTTGGCTCAGGCCTTTTGTAATAGTTTTACCTTATTGCGATTAATAAAATGTAAAATAATCCTAATCCACATTAAAAACACTCTTACACTGGATTCTTCTTCACTGTATTTTCGACTCCAGCATCAACTAAGAATTTCATTTGCATTTGTATGGCTTTTTATGACTTTAAATATATTGTGGCTTTAAATCTTTATGTGATTTTGTTAAGTACCTGTGTACGTGTATGCTTGTCGTGTGTATGTGTGTGTTTGTGTGTGCAAATGTACTATTAATTATCCTTATAATAAAAATGTGGTTTTCAACTTAGTGCAAAGTTAATGTCCTTTCTATTGCTCCATACTTTTACCGTACGAAAGATTTAATAAAATTTTAGGTCTGTACGTTAATGTTGTTGTGTTCTGTTGCCATTTCCTACCAACTAAACAAAAATTACAATTTTAATATTCATTTGTATGTTTGTATGCTTTGTAAGTGTTCCTTTGACCTATATGACCTCTATACATATAAGACTTACCTACTTAAATGTGTCTGCTTGTGTTTGTATTTGTGTGTGTGTGTGTGGATAAGTGATTGTGCATTTGAAAATGAAAATAATTGCAAAAACGTTTTTTCAAGTTTTTTTTTTTTGGCAAAACATTTTTGTTTATTTAAGTTTTATATCACATTTTTATGCATCACGCGTTTAATTACGTGCTCCATATGATGAAGTTAAATTGTTGTTTTTTGTGCTGCTATGCTGAAGGCATATATAATTCTATTACACGAAAGGTAGATATACACTCATGCTTATATTTCGTTGTGTAAAAGAGTTGCTCATATGAAACTCTTAAGAATTTTCTCTTAATTACTGTGGCAAATTTAAATTAATTTTTTATTCTTCAACACTTAAGCGGCTTCGAGAGAAAAATTTTTTTTGGATATAAGTGGTAAATGGGTAAAGGGTAAGATACAGCATAATTCACTAAAAGGTGACCCAGAGATTATGCAAGATTTGATCTCGGAGATAAGCTCGAGTTAGCAATTACTTGCTCATATGTATATAAACAGATTTAAATCATAAAACCTCAATCTGCTGCGTTATAAGACTGGGCATAGATGTGATTTGCTTTATAAAGAGCAATTGAAACTTAAGCGCGATTATGGAGGCGTTTAAGACTTTTGTTTACCTGTTACCATTAGGCTTGAAGAAAACGATAATTGCGGCAAACTCCGCTATTCGTACTTGTCAAACCATGGTGAAATAATACAGGTGGTCTCGATGGCGAATTCATTAATTTCGCCGTAAACGCTAAATGTCAAACTCCATATATAATAAATATGTATAATTTTTTTTTGTATGGTGTTTGACATTTAGCATATGCGGCGAAAACTAATGAATTCGCCATTGCGGCCACCTGGTATTATTTGGCCGTGTGTCAAACGTTGTCGTGGAGCGAAAACACACGCAGATGTGTACAAAAATCTAAGTATAGAAATTCAGAGTAAAAGGAGAAGACACTTTAACTCCGTTGATTTTTGGATAATTCTACAAGACGATAGCACCTCATTTAGAAATGGTAAACCTTGGCACATACATTTTTACACAAATAACTAGATCACACGAAGCTTGCGGGCTTATTCCAGTTTCCACATATCGAAAACAATTCGGTCTATAAAGAAAATGGCGAAGTACTCGAAAGAGAATATAATTTTATCTTATCTACCGCATGAAAAATATATGTATTTGTGTATGTATGTAGTCGTGGGCTTAGCATCTTCCTTAACAATCGTCCCTGAACAGTTCAATGTTAGAATCTATAGACATGCTACGGGTTTAAAAAGGCGTAGATATGGCAACATTCTTATGCAAATTCAGAGTTCAATGCGAAATGGTTTTCATTGTATCTGTTCCTATAGCCACCGAAAAAGTCTTGAGAGTCTTTATTATTTAGTGTTCTGGTTGAAAGGATTCTGCTCATACTATTTGTTAGATGAACTCTAAGCTCGCTCCGTACATTTTGCAGTTTCTGTTGCAATACAACAGCTAACTGGGAGCATAACGTTCGCATCGCTGCCATTAAGAATACAGGAATAACCGGCACAAGACTATAGGTACTTGAAATAAATACGTTCCCGTAGCCAGGGCCCAAATATATTATTTTTCCCACATACAACAAAATTAACAGGGCTAAAGATACAGATATCACAAAGATAAATTTGTCGCTGAAATGTAAACCAGAACAGGAGTAAAACATATTTAACTTTATTTTTCGGAAGCATTATCCTGCAGCTCAGCTTTGTAATTGTTATATCATAACGGAGAAGCGTCAACATTACAACGTAAAAAATACGAAAAAAAAGACCTGAAATTGTTCGAGGGTCTATGACAAAAAAAAAAAAAAACATTATAAAATAAATTCGATTGCAAGTGAATCAAATGTAAGCGAATTTTATTTCAAACATTGAAAAGAATTTCACGATCTTTGCTCACGAATTTTATTTGTTAATTTTATGAGAGAATTTTTGTTTTAAGAGTATTTTATATCCAACAAGTAATAGTTTTTTTTGGCTATGTCGAATCTTATATACCCTGCAGCATATACGTAAATCTAGTTTAGTGAAGTAAGTCCAATAAAAAAATAATATTGGGGTGACAGAAAAAAATAAGAAAAAGAAAATTAAGTAATATTAATAATTTTACATGAAAATTTTTTTAAAATTTTAGAATTTCCATATTGATATCATAAGAAATATGGTGCACAATCGCACTTTTGTATGAAAAACTCGGAAAAAATGGGCGAGCTCCAATTTTTTTACTTGATGTTTTTTTCACTAAACTAGATTTGTTCCAAATAATATTAGAGCAGGCGTGCTGTTTTGCCGGCTGCGTCGAAAGACATGGACCGATCACGCTGATTTTTAATAGCAAAATTTTCAATTTGAGTAAGAATTGAATATTGTAGAAATTACTAAACGAAAAGACAAATTTAGATACACCCTTTCTCCACCTGAGGTGAGGGGTATAAAAATAAACGTAAAATCGCGAATAGAGTTAAAGCGATATTCCAGCGAGTTTAACACTCTTGTGAATAATTTTTGAATTTAAGAAATTTTCGTGGCTTTTCATGCGTATGTATGTATGCATGCATGCATGTATGTATCTATGTATTTATATATGTATATTTGTTTGTATGCAAACATTTACAATGTATGATTGTACGTATGTAAGTATGTATGTGTGTTTGCATAGTAAGATAGAATTTATTGTTTTTCCGTATAAATCCTTAACATATTTATGAAGCCATCAATTAACTGTAACTCCATATAAACTTAAATATTGCTGTATGTTTGTGCGTGAAGGCACTAATTTTACAAGCATCCATAATATGTCTTGCGTTTAATTGTTTAATTGTACGAGCTGTTCGTTGTCAATTTCTTTTTGCTCCCTTTGAACTCATAAGAGTCAAGCAATCATTCAGTTTTTTCTTCAATCAGTAAAAAATATTAAATAAACAACTCATATCAATGTTTGCTTAAGCTACCTTTACACGATATGTTTTTTTACATCTGACTTTTTAACTGTGTGAGTCATATGTAATTCCGCATGTGTTTCAAAATTGGTATTTTACAAAAGACTTTTAATATTTGGTCACAAACGTACATGTATAATTAAGTCTGACATAATTATTATTTGTTAACAACAGCTGATTAAATTCGCTTTTTTCACTGTACAGATATCTAAGCCTTTCGGTTTCAAAAAAGCTTGTAGTCGTCTTAAAATATTTTTTTCGTGTGTTATGGAATTACTGAAGACTTGTTAATTTGAATTATTTTCTTTTTACTATAAATAAAAGGGAGATTAGTTTACGTTGAATAATGATACAAAATTTACATAACAGCTGATGTCAGACGGTTAGTCAGATCAGATAGAATATGTTTTAAATGAAATTTTGTCAGATGACTTTTCAAATGTATTTTACAGAAGCAATGTTTCAACAGCCCTACACGATATGTATGTGTTTAACAGTGGACAATTTGAAATGTCAGATATAAAAAACATGTCGTGTATGGGCAGCTTTACGAGTTGAATCTCTGCTTGTTCCTTCTTTCTAACCGACTTTAGAAGAGAAGAATATTTATGCCTGCAGAACTCAGTCATTTCTGAACCGATTTTGAAACTTTGTTTTTGTAATTTGATAGATTATGCTTTCAGATTGGTCTCGTTTTAAAAACAGTTTATAATCTTAAAAATTAAAGGGTGTCCCCATACAACATATACATTTTTTACGTGTGATATGAGCTGAAAAGGGCAGCTTTTTAAAATTTTAAATGACTGCGTATAACTACAGCTCGCAATAACAAAAAGTAATTAAGTAAAAATTTAAAAAATTAAAGGGTGTCCCATAGGTAACGTAAATAGATCTATATGGGCCTATCTTGTGAACCGTTATAGACAAACGCTTGAAAATTTTACAAAATGTCAATCAATATGACCGTTATAACAACAAATATAAACATTTAAAATTATAAGTTAAATGGTGTCCTAATAGTTAATGTAATTTGATATATGTGGCCAACCTTTTGAACAGTTATAGACATACAGCTAAAATTCACAAGGAATCACTATAATAACAAGTATTAAATTTGGATATGGAAATTAAAGGGTATCCTAATAGTTGATGTAGTTTTATGTGTGTGGCTGAACTTTTGAACCTTCATAGACAGAACGCTCAAACTTAAAACTTAGCCCCCTATAGCAGCAATTATATAATTTAAATTTAGAAATTAAAGGGAGCTCCTATACTTGATATAAATTGACTTATATGGACTTATCATTTGAAACGTAATAGACATTTGCTTGCAAACTGGACGGAATATCGATTGCTATGACCGTTATATTTTGAAATAATAACTTAAAGGGTGCCCAAGCAATTCATTTAATTTGATGTTAATGGAAATTTACAATGAACCTGTATTGATATGTCCGCTATAACAAAAAGAATAAAATTTTGATTTCGATTTATAAGAGGGTATCCCAGTAGTTGATGTAAATTGATGTATTTGGCCAAACTTTTGAACCGTTCTAGACAAACAGGTGAAACTTACAAGAAACCTGTATTGCTAAAAAAAGTTTATAAGCTATGAAGACAATTTTATAATATGAATTTAGAAATTAAAGGGTGTTTCCAAAATTATTGTAATTCGACGTATATGACCGTATCTTTTGAACTGTTGAAAACTCGAAAATTATACAGAATCTCCACTACTTTGTTGGGTATACGAGGGCTGCTATACATATTTCTGGTTTGGTAACACTGAGTGCTGCCAAGTGCAATCTGGCATTTCCATTGGAAAAAAAAAATTAATATAGAAAAAAATGGAATTAACTCGTGAACATTTTCGTGCCATCATTTTTCACAACTTTCGACGTGGATATCACGACAAGAGTGGATTGATGAACCTTAATCTTTGTATGGCGATGAAGCACCATCCTATAACACTGTGAAAAATTGGTATAATGAATTTAATCGTGACCGAAGCTCGCTCAAAGACGAATTCCGTGAAGGTCGTCAAAAAACGGCTGTTGTGCCAGAGAACATTGATGACGTGCGCGAACTCATAATGCAAGTTCGACATGCGACATACTGAGAGATAGAGACATCCTTGGACATTTCTTCCACCAGCATACATTCGATACTGCATGAACACCTGGCCGTAAAAAAGGTTTGTTCTCGTTGGATACCGCAAATTTGAAAGTCGCTCAAAAAAAGGCTCATGTCGATTGGTGCAAAGAAATGTTGCAAAAATACGATTGCGTTGCTTCAAAAGACGTTTATAAGATCGTCACAGGTGAGGAATCATCGATCTATGCGTATGAGCCCGAAACGAAACAACAATCGACCGTGTGGGTCTTCAAAGACGAGCAAAATCCAACGAAAGTTGTTCGTGGAAGAATCACTTCGAAGCAAATGGTCGCCTGTTTCTTCGGCAAAACGGGTCATGTGGCGACTGTTCCGCTTGAGCAACGTAGGACGGTCACTTCTGAGTAGTACACTACAATTTGTTTGCCTGAAGTCATCGGGGAAATTCGAAAAACCAACAAGAGAAGACGAATCGTTGTTCACCATGACAATGCGAGCTCTCACACATCGGCTCAAACCAAAGCGTTTTTGACCGGCCAAAACGTCGAATTAATGGGTCACCCGCCGTACAGCCCTGACTTGGCACCTAATGACTTCTTCTTGTTTCCAGACATCAAGAAAAAAATGCGTGGTCAACGATTTTCGTCGCCAGAAGAAGCTGTTGAAGTGTTCAAAAACCATGTTTTAGAGGTGTCTCAGTCGGAGTGGAAAAAGTGCTTCGACAACTGGTTGAGCGCATGCAAAAGTGTATAAATCATGCTGGAGAATACTTTGAAAAACAATAAAACCATTTTTGATTATAAATATTCGCATTTTAACTATTAGGCCAGAAATATATAAAGCAGCCCTCGTAATAAGGTTTATAAATATTTTAAGTTATAAATTAAAGGGATTTAAAATAGTTAATCTGATCTGTCTATAACTGTTGACCTGTATAGACAGAGGATTGAAATTTACAAAGAACCCGATTGCTAAGTCTACTACAACAGCAAGTATAAAATTTGAATTTGGAAATTAGAGGGTGGCACTATAGTTGCTTTAATTTGATGTATGTGGCCATACTCTTCAACCATTATAAACCAACAGATGGCATCTGTTTTGAATTCGGTTTTTTTTTTGCAAGAATTATTAACAATATTAACATCATTTTTGTATGCCAATTGTCGAAAATGTATTTTATCTGAAAAACCATCTGTTTATTAAGAATAATTTTTTAAGTTTAGTGATTTAAAACTTTTTCTTTAACTTTAAACAACAGCTTCATTTAAAACAAACCGACCAACTTTATTAAGTATGCAACAACTTAATGCTTATCCTGCTGGCTCCGTGGCAAATTCTGCAAAATGTTTTCTTTTTTGCATTTAAAATGAAAACAACAATTTTATTCTTATGAAAATACTTAATGCACATTCAAATAGTAAAAAGTTCGATAAAAGCCATTTTCATCATTGAGTAGAGGGTGGGTAGTGGCTGAGTGTGTTAGTGGATGGTTTGTTTGATACGCATATTCCTCTTAATGTTGCATTTATTTCCGTTGAATTGCTATCACTATCTGTGACGGGTGTACGTGTGTTATACGTTTGTTTGGGTGTGCGCGCGTTGTGTAATTACTGTCGTCAATGATGGAAATGTTGACAAACTATTTCCATTTACAATTAGTTCAATGTATTTTTGTTGAGGGGCTGGTTGTTTGGTTTGTTAGTTGATTCGTGGGTGTGAATATTGTTTTGTTGTTCATTGCTGTTGTTTTTCTTCTTATTATTATTGTGTTTGTTGTTGTTGTTATTGTATTACAAGTTTGTCGTTCAATTCTATCATTTACCACATTTGCCAATATGAAAAGTTGCTGTGACAGCTGTTGCTCCATTTCAATTTGCTTGCTTTTGTTCCTGGTTTTTGTTGCCATTGTTTTGCTAATGTTGTTGTTGTTGGTATTGTTTTATTCCTGCTTGATTGACTGTTAAAATCTGCGTGTAGACTAAATTTGTACGATGCTGTTGATCTTAACGATTTTGTGGTTGATTTACACCATTTGTTTTCTTTGGTGTTGTTGTTTTCGTTGTCTGTTGCCAATATTGTAAAACTGTTGTTGCTGTTGTTATTTTGTATTGCATACAAACTTGATGATTTTATTGTATTAAAGTTCTCACTAAAGTTTCTTCTTTTCTAATTCTGATAACCAAGACTTTAGCTGGAAAGATTTTTCTCTTACCAATAGAATTTTTATATTTCCATTCTCTTTTCTTTTTTTCCCTCATCTTTGTGTAAGTTGTTTTTGTTTTTGTTTTTCCTATATCTTTTGTAACTTGTTGTTGATTTATGGGTCTTTGTTGAACTTGTTGGCCTGTGTTTGTTTGTTGCTTTCATAGGATTTCAAAAAACACATGATTACTCAGCCAGTATATTATCGATGATAAATTGCTGATAATTTTAAATTAACTGGCCCTTGTTCTTTTTCAGACAAGGCTACATTGAGTTTATTTTCTTAAACAGTTTGTTTAGCATATTATCAAATATTTTATGCGATAGATAATTATTATGGATTTCATGAAATCGTAACTTTTGCAAAATGTTTTTACATTAACTCCAAACGTGGCTTTTATTTATTTCGATAGTGTGAGCGATAAATTGACTATGAAAAGTAAGAGTGTTGGTAAGAGGAAAAGGGTCTGTCAGTATTTAAAAGATTTTTTTAAGCTTGAAGCCTTCTTTGATATAACGGAAATATCTTAATTTAATTTATTTTATTCTAATTTTGTGCTAATACAGAGATGTTGACCTAAATACTGATTGTAAGTGAATGCAGGAAAAAGGAAAAGTGAAACATAAGCTGGAAGCTTATTTTTAGACTGACATGAATGATATTATATTATTTATAGCATTTTATTTTATTTATAGCATTTAATAAGTACTAAATAAATAACGTATCTTCTGCGATTAAAAACATTTCTTGCCTGTAGATCTATAATTCAGTCGTTTTCGTTTTTTTTTAACATGGAAATTCATTATTATTACGAAAACTTTAGACAAAAAGCGCATAAAGGTCTATTGGTAATAATTATAAAATATTCTTTCTTTTATTTGAAGCTGTCGATGCAAAAGGTGAAAACTTTAGTAGAAATGTTACAAGGACGATAACGTAAAATTTAAAAACTAACTCCTAAAGTTTTAAAAAATCATATTTTTAAACAGTCTTTCGATTTTCGTTTCAGAAGAATACAATTTCGAATTTTCTTTTATAAGGAGATCTCCGAAATGTTTTTAAACCTCTATTACAGAACTTTACAGATTTCTGAGAAGCAAATTGATATCGTACAGTCTATAAACATTGATTCGATAAAAATAAGATGCCTTTAAAATCTATATTGGCAACAAAACTGCTGAAGTGAAGTTTAATAATTCAGCCACAAGAGAAATTGCTATACATAAAGGAGTACGACAGGGATGCGTGCTGGCCAGTTAATTTTTAATGTATATTCTGAATGCATATTTTAAGAAGATCTTTTGAATATAAATGTTGGCTTAAAAGAAAATGATCCAAATATTAATAATATTAGATACGCTGATGGTACAACACTTGATGCTGATAGTTTCGAAAGGCTTCAAATTTTGGTTGATGCTTTCATTTCCTGCAGGAGCCTTCAGTGGAAATAAAACGTTGTGTCGAAAACTCAAGAATAAAATTTTTTTAAATATAAGAAGGTTGTTAGAAACCGGACATTGAAAGTGTCCGATATGAACCGCTTAGAAGCCTTTGAGGTGTAGGGTTTTAGATTAAAAATAGCAAACAAATATTGAAATTCTTGCAATTATGAACAGAGAACATGAACCTTTAAAGTTAATAAAACACAGGAAAATCAGATACCTAGAACATATCATGCGCAATGAAAAATACAACAAATTGTAGTTAATAGGTCTGTCTGCGTACACATATTTTGCATCATTTTCTGCAAAATGTTGTATGCGTACTCCAAATCTGTTGCAGCGAGAGAGCCAAAAAGAGAATTTTTTGACAGTTAGAGAACTTGCAAAATGTTGCTGGAGAAATTTCTGCTTGCAAGATTTTGCAACTACTTTGAACATCTGTTTTTATTTACTTTTTGAATGAAATAATTTTTATGAAAAAAAGAAAAATTGAAATTTAACAAATGGCGGAGGTAAGTAGTTAGAATTGTGTTGATTTTTAATTTTTATAATAAATTATCACATTTTATTTCATGCTAAAAACGTCCATATACAGTGCGACTGTGATGTAACTGAATTGAAGATGGCAGAACCAGCAGAACTTTGTTGGATAAACTTTGCAATTGAAGAGGCGAGTATTTGGATTTTGTGTTATATGTTAGTGTAATCAAAGTATTATTAACATTACTTTATTTTCGATGCTAGAATCCTCCAAAGAAACAGTGTGTTCCTCGGGGAAACAGTGACATGAGGAAGAACATGAAGAAGATGATTCAGAGCCAATTTTAAGTACACTACAAAAAAGATGCATAGGCAATGATATATTTTCCAGTCTAAAGCCTTTTGTTATGAAGCCAAAAGAAAGAATTTGTGTAAAGCTGTATATGGAAGAAATAGTGCCCAATTACTGCGAAGAGGATTTTGGATATCGAGGCAACTGTTTGAAATCCTCTGCGATCGGGTTTCAATTAAATTTTGCGTAATTCGTTTGCTTTGTTATTTCAATTGTTTACACACTGATCGGCTGTTTTCTTGCAAGTTTTTCCTGGATACTATCTGCGTACTTTTTGATATATTTTCAGCCGACAGAGTCAAATTGTTCTTACTCTCCCAAAAAAAAATTACTGAGTATTGGCTACTGAAAATGTACCTAGACAGACCTAGTATTTAAAGGAAAAATTTAGAGAAAACTTAAATTGGGTAGAAAACAGGCATCATGGCTTTGCAACATAAGGCAATGGAGTGAAATCAGAAGTGCAATTTTTTAAGGCATTTTTTTTTTTAATTTTCTATTTAAGTTACAGCGTTACGCCTTATCTAAAAGTAAATATTAGCAACAGAAACATCCCCTCAAAAGTCAAGCAATACCATATTGCTTACTCCTCCTGCTTCACAAACAAAAAAAAAAAAATTTCATGCTAGATTCATTAAAAATTGCATAGTGTAAATACCGTATTATTTAGAACAAAAAAAAAAAAACATGGCAATGCGAGGCCATCGTCCGATTACGGATAGGCAGATCAAGAATAAAAGCCAGGTTAATTTATAAGTGTTATAATACTTTAAAGTCTTTTCACTTCTAATCTCGCCAAAGTCTTGGATCTATGCTGCTACAAAGAATAAAGGTGATCCTCTTTATTCTCTAAGCATGTAGAGAAAAATCATATTTAAGGTGTTGACAAAAAAACTATGTTAAAATCTTTGTAGGATTGTGTGGTTACGTTAAACATATTATAGTTATTTTTTGACAATACCTTAGTCTCGATAAGGAAGTTTTAAGTTAAGTGTCTGCTTTTCTTTAGATAATTCTTTTCTGTATGTCTCGTAATTCAATATAAAACTTAACAATTTTAAGATAAAATATGTGTTTTCTACACAATTAAATTCTTGCGTCAATTTTGAGATACTCAAAAACAAAAGCTTTTTTTTTAGATTTCATTTTATTTAACGAAAATTATTTAAAACAAAAATAAACTTGCGTTTGCTTGAGAGGTTAAAGAGATTTAAATAAATTTTAAAATGATGCAGATGATTACACAGATGTTTGTGATGATGTTGACAATATTATAAATACCAACATCTATTGACTGCTGTAGAACGATGGAAGTCTGATTGTTTTTTTTTAATTATTTGTTGTTGCTGTGTCATGATGAATGCAACAGGAATTGTTGATAAACTATTTTCATTAACAATTAGTACAATATTGTTGGATTTATTATAGAAGTACTGTAATTGATATTGTTTTATTAGAAATAAATGCTGTTCTTGTAATTGGTATTTTATTCGAGTTTATTATTGTTGCTGTTGTTATGGCTGCTGGTGGTTGTATGCTAAAAAGTTGCCATTGTCATTGCTTTCGTTTTTATCACTATTCATGATAGAAGTCTGTCACTTAATTCTATTATTCACCACATTTAGAAATTTAAAATAATGCGGCGACAGCTGTTGCTTCATTTTAGCTTGATTGACTATTAAATGTTGCTGATTTAGATGATTATGTGGTTGATTTGCACCATTTTCTGTTATTGGTTTCGCTCGCCTCTACTACAGTTCTCATTTGTTGCAGATTTGTTGTGGTTTTTGTGTCTACTGTTTCTCCTTTTTTACTTGGATTGTTGGCTGGTTGTTATTTTAAATTTGTGGCCAGTGTTTAGTCCATATGCCGCTTATGTGACTTTAAGTAATCACTTCTCGACCACCAACTGTTTCTTGGATGTGTACTTTATTTTGCGGCTGACGTCTAAACGTTAAAAGACTTGTTTTCATTTTGGTTACAAAAGGAAAGAAAGATTGTACGCGTTTTGAAATACGGCAAATTTTCTTAAAAAGTTCGTTATTTATTTTAGAGCCATATAAACAAAATGACTTGTGGAATGGTTACAATAAATCTTAGTAAAGAGATTGTTTGTATAATAATTAAGAATCAAAAGCTTTTAAAACCTGTCGGTGTATGGTGTATACAACTTTAGGGGACAAATGACACAAAATAGTTCAAATAGCGAAATTTTTCTGTCTTTAGTCTCGTTAGCGGTCTTAATAGGACGGTCGACATGCTGTACAACTGGTGAAACAAATTCATTCTTTGGATCTGAATTAGGTCCCATTTTAAAGTTAAATAAATTTGTTGTACTTTTTCTCAAAATCGTATTGAAAATATGTACACTCGATTCATATCTAATCATTTATAAAGTAAGCAAAACCATTCTCGTTCTAAAAATTAATCAAAGAATTGAAGAAATTAAGATCAAATGCTTGAATTCAGTAACCAGGCTTATATAGGCATAGTTCAGAGTGTTACGGTACTTTTTTCAGAGCTCCAGATTAATTTAATATAAGATTACTGGATAGAAAGTTACTAAACTCAAATGCTGGGGAGAATCTTGAAGAAGTAATTAGTTTGAAATAATGCCTTTTGAATAAGCTTGTTTAAAAAAGTACCCTCAAAACAACTGCTAAATAATTAATAAGTTCTTTTATAAAAAGTACCTTTTCAAAAAAGGTACTTTCGAAAAGTTAAAGAAAAAAATACAAAATAAAAAGTTTTACTAAAAATTTTTTAAATAGATATTTTTAAAATATAGAATTAAATTCCGTTTTAAGCTTCTTGTTATCAGGTTTACACAACTTTAAGTTTAATGAACTAACAAAAACTGTCAAACTTATTTTTTATTTTAAATCTGCTTTTTTACTCTTCTTTAAATTTCTGAAGAAATTAATATTTTAAACATCTTTTAAAATAAGAAAAGCTTTTTTTTTTGCTGTCAACTTAACAGTCAGGCACATCATTTCTACAATTTCATCTGTCATCTTTAAAGTTTAAATGTTTACTTGTGCTTGACTAAAGTGACAGGCAATTAGGATTAAATTTAATTTATATATTTTAAAGAATTATTAAAATTTTAAATTTTAATTTTTATTTAATAAAAATGACTGTTTTAATCTATAAGTGAATGGAAATATTAAAAATTATTATATTTTTTATTGAAGTGGCGTAAGCAGAGTTTTTTACTTAGCAGTTTATTCTTAGAGAAATCTACTACTCTAGCGATGCAGGTACTACTGGTATTTTGCATAATATTAGAGAATAAAATATTCGATTTTGGTAAAATTATACACCTACAGAATTTTTTACTTAGACTTTAAATCCTTTTTGGTTTGTATAATTAAGAAACATTTTTTAGGTATAGATATATAATAAATTATAACATAGAATTTTTTTTAAATTTTTTAAGTGATCATAGATTAAAGCCCTTTTTCTCCTGGGACGCACAGTTACCGAGATAAATGAGTTTAAAAAAAATAAATTTTTGGGGAAAAAATGAATTTTTTGGTCTAAGATTGAATTTTTTAAGTGATTACAGATTAAAGCCTTTCCCGCTAGGACTCATAGTTACCAAGAGTTTTAAGTTTAAAAAATTTGCTCTAACATTGATTTTTTTAATTTTTTAAGTGATCACAGATTAAAGCCCTTTTCCTCGTAGGACGCATAGTTACTGAGATAAATAAGTTTTAAGTTTTCCATATAATAAAAAAAAATTTCCATATAATAAAAAAAAATTAAATTTTTTTTTTAATTTTTTGAGTGAGCACAGATTTTTTTGTTAATTCTCTGTCACCCTGATATCTGCTGTTTTTTTCGGATTGGAGTTACTTCGCTAAACTAGATTTACGTTAAGGGTGAAGGGTATATAATACTCAGCACAGCCGCACATAGCATTTTTACTTGTTATTTGTTACTGATGCACGCATCTATTGGAACGTTAATTACTATACAAATGATGATTACATTTAATGTATAAATTATTTTTTATAAATGTACGAGGGCTGCTCTATATATTTCTGGCCTAATAGTGAAAATGCGAATATTGATAATCAAAAATAGTTTTATTGTTTTTCAAAGTATTCTCCAGCATGATTTATACACTTTTGCATGCGCTCAAACCAGTTGTCGAAGCACTTTTTCCAGTCCGATTGAGAAACCTCTAAAACATGGTTTTTGAACACTTCAACAGCTTCTTCTGGCGACGAAAATCGGTGACCACGCATTTTTTTCTTGATGTGCGGAAACAAGAAGAAGTCATTAGGTGCCAAGTCAGGGCTGTACGGCGGATGACCCATTAATTCGACGTTTTGGCCGGTCAAAAACGCTCTGGTTTGAGCCGATGTGTGAGAGCTCGCATTGTCATGGTGAACAATGATTCGTCTTCTCTTGTTGGTTTTTCGAATTTCTCCGATGAATTCAGGCAAACAAATTGAAGTGTACCAATCAGAAGTGACCGTCCTACGTTGTTCAAGCAGAACAGTCGCCATATGACCAGTTTTGCCGAAGAAACAGGCGACCATTTGCTTTGAAGTGCTTCTTCCACGAACAACTTTCGTTGGATTTTGCTCGTCTTTGAAGACCCACACGGTTGATTGTTGTTTCGTTTCGGACTCATGCGCATAGATCCATGATTCGTCACCTGTGACGATCTTATAAACGTCTTTTGAAGCACCGCAATCGTATTTTTGCAACATTTCTTTGCACCAATCGACACGAGCCTTTTTTGGAGCGACTTTCAAATTGTGCGGGATCCAACGAGAACAAACCTTTTTACGGACAGGTGTTCATGCAGTATCGAATGTATGCTGGTGGGATAAAAGTCCAAGGATGTCTCTATCGCTCGGTATGTAGCATGTCGAACTTGCATTATGAGTATGAGTATGAACTTAAATCATGGGATTAAAGTTCATCAATGCACTCTTGTCGTGATAATCCACGTCGAAAGTTGTGAAAAATGATGGCACGAAAATGTTCACGAGTTAATTCCATTTTTTTCTATATTAATTTTTTCAAGTCCTGTAAAAAACACAAATTATGGTCGTACGTCAAAACGTTTCGAGTACGATTATGCTTAAAAATGACAAACTTTCCAATGGAAATGTCAGATTGCACTTGGCAGCACCCAGTGTTGCCAGGCCAGAAATATATATAGCAGACCTCGTACTGAAAAACTATATTTTTCTGTATAATTTTTATTATTTACATAAACGCTACTGCTTCCTTTTCACATTTTCAACATTTATTCAATTTCGTACTAATTTTTTTCACCCTCCTTATTTGTTTACTTTTGTAATTATTTTCTGCTTCACTCATAAACATTTTAATTGACAAAAATCTTTCTGTAATTGATATTGGGTTTCATTCAAAGCAGTTCTAAATGCCTCTCAATTTTATTTTCTAATTATAATGTGTTTTCGAAATCACTAAAGAATTATTGAAATAAAAGTTATTTTATGTACAAATATTAATCCTCCTTTAATTACAAATATCAACCGATCCACGCCAAATGCCATTTGCAAAATAGTTGGCATTCATATATTTATTTATTCATGGAAACTGTACACTTTTGTATTCATTTATATTTCAAATAATGGTCAGTAATATTATTTTAGGCAGCCTAACTCATGCTTGGCTGAAATTTAAATTATACCAGTATGAACAAATTTAGGGGTCACTTATGCTGCTTTTGCAGTGATTGTAATTTATTGGCATGACTAATGCCACCAAAAGCCATAAACAAATACAAATTAACTAACAAAATAATACAAAAGCAAACAAACGCCTGCACACAGACTTTAACCTTAAAGACTTGAATGTACTATTTTGTGGGCCATTAGAAGGAGCAATATTTGTTTAGAAGTGTGCGTATTATCTTTTCATCATGTTAATACCACGAACAAGTTTGAACATGTGCTTAGAATAAACGAGTGTTTACGACCCCGCTAAATAAATTCTTAAGTTATTTACAGCTCAGCGACTACTTTGTTGTACCACCCACCCTCTTGTTGGAGCGAGTTGTAAATGGCAATTAATGTTTTTTGAAAACATTTTCGAAATTGTTGTGTAAATTTTTGTTTAAACTTCTTAAACAAACAATTCGTCATTGCAACGTAGACCATCATCTTCTACATTTTATTTGCGCCAGAAATATTTTCAAGAATTCAAAACTCTTTTCTTCATTAATCATGTTACAGCAATGGCTGTTGTCATTAGATGTTGAAAAATAGAAATTAGACAAAAATCAAGTTTCTTTATTTATTTATTTACTTTTCGACTAATTACAAATGCCAATCAGTAACAGCAAATCTACACGTACTTATGAGCAACTCATTCTCATTTCACCACAGGCTACAATATTCACTTCGATCGTTTTACAAATAAACACACATACAAACACAAACATTCACTGCCTTTCTGCCACAACGAACTATAAAGCAGGATAGAAAGCAACAGAGGAGACAACAACGACTACGACTACAACGACGAACTCTTTAAAAGTTTCAAATAAAAATAAATGAAAACAGCAATAACAACAACAAATATTACAAGACCGAACTAAAAAAACTAAAATGAGAAAAGAAATAAATTTATACAATGTGTAAATGGATACAATTTGAAAGTGGTTTATTGTGGGATATATATCGTTAAATTATGTGCTTACGAAAGGCAGAGAAGGATTCTAAAATCCGACAAAGGATGTAGCAACAACTTTCGAATTATTTGTTGCCTTTAATAAATTTGTTTGGTACCACTGTATCTACAGTAGCAGTGTTGGTTATATTTTTTATGGTACCCTTATAAAGATACGTAGAAGGAGGGGGAAACTAGCATGTGAGACTAGTTGGAAGCTCTTGGAAGATCAATACACAGAAAAGGTATTCTCAGTGAAATCCCATTGGCCAGAGAACTGAGCCACAAGTTGATGTCCGTCGGTTGAGTGTTATTTGGAGTAAGCAAAGACTCACGTAGCTCACGACGCATCTCATATGCCATGTGGTATTCTGTGTTTACCAGCCACTGAGAATTTTGTAACATTACTAAGTTGAGAGCTTAGTGAGCTTAGAGTCAATAGGTTAAACAAAGATTTGAAATAAATACTGTATGTAGGCTGAGCAGTTCATACGGTCGTATTTATATTGACTCTAAAAATTTACTGAAAACAAGAAAAATTGGACCAAGGAGTCCAAGTCAAGTCATTTGTTTAGCAATTACAACTTTAAATGTCAATGAATATTTTAAAATTTAAAGTGGGACTCAAGAGATTCTAAAATGGCATTTTTGACCCGCCCCTTTTTGTGGGCGGTGAAATAAAATATTATTTGATAAAATAATGAAATTATTACATAAAATGGTTAACATACGCCGTAAAACCGTAGAAATTAATTTATACGGGCAGGGGGAGGTATCCCTCTAATCCCAGCCCCAAAAACGTTCCTGTGAAATAAATCTTTTTCAATTTCTTTTGCCAATTTCCTTAAAACATTTACTATTAATCTTTTCAATTCCTTGCCAATCCCCGCCTCCCAAGAATATTAATAAAACGACAATTTTGTAATTTGTTATTTCATAGTATTTTATTTATCTGAAAATAAGTAATTTATTTAGAATATAATATTATTTATGATTGTAACGGTAAATTTTGTTAATTTATTTAAAAGATCTTCTTTGTCCTAAGGTAATAATGAGTGCTATGGTCCTTCTTCGTATAATTCTTCAAAGACCTCTTCCGAATCTGAATCCCTTTCAGTGTTAAGTACAGGTGGAAGCTTTAAAGAAAGGTAATAACTTTTTTTTTTGGAGTGGTTCTTATACTACACACAGAAAAAAGATTGGTAACAATTCACTTGGTATGTTAAAAATTTAATTACTAATATAATAATTTGATTTTTATTAATTATAATTAATAGTCTTGATATTTTAGTTGTAACACCTCTTAGAAAAGTTATCATGACCGATTTGTGTCTCTACTAAGATCTAT
Organism: Gymnosoma rotundatum; assembly: GCA_916610165.2. NCBI lineage: Eukaryota > Metazoa > Arthropoda > Insecta > Diptera > Tachinidae > Gymnosoma > Gymnosoma rotundatum. The sequence goes on from OU744336.1 coordinate 7,689,482, forward strand.
TCTATTAAATAGAAGGTGCAACTAAACTTATTCAGCACATTACTATCGACAACCAAATTTTGGTAATGAGAATCATAAAAATCGATTGTATATTCTGGAATCGAAAAAAGTTTGACATAATAAAAATAAAATTTGTACACATTACAAAAATCAAAAATATTTTAGTTTAAAAATAAAAAGTTCTCCAATATTGGTAAATGGCAAGTTCAAAATTATCCCAGAAAGACATTTATATATTAAAATAATTTTATAATATTTAATTTATTTCGCAGCGCAAAACGTGCAGTATGGGATAGCAAGTTAAAGAAACTATGTGGAAAAGAAGATATCATGATGTAAAGGAAGAAGAAAGCCGCATTCAATGGTTCGAATCATGAAATTTATAATTTTATTTCTATAATTTATTATAAAAATAAAAGTAAATATTAAAAAATTATTTTGTTTTGTTTAATTCACAATATTATTTTTTTTAATCACCCAAGAATTATTTTTAAAATAGTTGTGACTGCTATATTTACTCAGTTACTACAACCGACTGTAATATAATACACACACAACCGATAAAATTCGATTGGCAACAAATTCGGTTCGTATAACGAATTTCTTTTCTCTGTGTAGTAAATAGTGTGTTAGGAGCAAAAACGAGCAACGTTTTTTTTTTCTACAGTATAAAAGTAGAGATCGTAGATTTTATAGTGAACAAAAAAAAAAAAAAAAAAAAAAAAAAAATACGAAGGACATTTTTATCATAAAAATTTAAGATAAAATTTTTCCAAAAATTAATAAAAGTAACTGCATGTATAGCCTTTCACAAGAAAAAAAATCAATACAAAAACTTTATCCGTTTAGTCACAAAAAAAAAAAATATTTTGCAAACCTCTCAAATTCGTATACAATGCAGAATTTTGTTATCTGTTCAGCTGCGTACTAAAATTTTACATTTCTCAAAATTAATTTTTGGCCCCTCTGTGGGTCGGTTCAAAGATAAATGTGGGCACTAGTGCTTTAAGAAGCTACAGAATTAATGTCTAGTCACATGAGGGAAGAGTTAAATGTTTGCGACAACAGTCTATAAAGTTCAAAGTTTTTTAAAGGTCCCATATGTTCTGATGTAGTGATGCGCAAGTATGAAGTAAATTATGCTGTTTAATGCGTCATTGCAACGATGAGGTGAATGACAATGGACTCTTAAATGAGCTAATAATCAGTTACTATTTTAAGGAATCCAATGAGCACATTACAGGTTAAACTTATTAGGACTGGAGAGGTAGTGAGCATAAGAGTGTTTTGGATGCAATGTAGCCTAGACACTGCAAGGATATTTTTTAAGTTCCGATCAAGAAATGACTTTGTTCTCTAAGGATATAATAAAAAAATCATTATTTAGTTAGAGCAAACACCAGTTAAGGGAAGATGATGTTACCTTGGTCTTTTACTAGGATTAGCAGGAGCTAGAATTCGTCTTGCATTGAAAAAATCTTAAAGGCTTTATGAAAAGTCCGGATTCATGAAGATAGAATAGAGCCTAGCTTTAGGGCTGATATAACATAATAAAAAAACAAAATACTACCAACGTTGTATGTTTAGCAGTAAATATTAGTAATTTATATTAGAAAAAAAAAAACGAATGTTCCAATTGCCATGCATTGGCAGGCTGTTTGCGTCATACATTCTGCATCATGATGAAAATGTTTGATAGAAAGACAACGTTTAATAAGTTTGACTTCAATGTCAATTAAACGTAGTTTTAGTTATATTTTTTATTTTTAAAATTTTCATTTAAAAAAGCACTGTTTTACTTCTATTAAACTGCTTTCACTGCGAAAAATAAAATATTATTTTTCGAAACGAAGCTTGAAATCTGTAACTAAACTGTGTTTGAGTATGAGTTTGCCAATACCTTCGATGAAATGCTTTCTAATTTCAATATATTTTTTTGTCCATCCAAACCCCATTAATTAAAAGTCTAATATCTTAATCTTAAAAATGTTAAATGCAGTCTTAATGAAAATATATAGATTGATTTGAGTGTAGCATTCATTTTTACTCTTCAATTAAACTATTTACAAGATTCTTAGAGTCACAAACCTGACAGAGATCTTTCCCCTACAACTAAGATTCGATACACAATTTTTGCATTTATACTCGAAAATCAATGTGATTGCCCTCTAGTGGGTGTTTCATTCATTTTTTTTAAATCACTGTTTTTCGTTAGGGAACAATAGGGTGACAACAGTAGACAGTAACAAAGTTAAACATGAGAACGAAAAAAAATCGTAAATAATGGAATTAGAAAAGTAACCAATGGATGCACGACTGAGTTATTTAAACTTTAAAACTCCTTTTTACATACACAAAGACACACTATGTATGTAAAACACACACACAACAACACAAATTACTAAGAGTTGCTGTTACAAAAATAACAATAAGTGAAAATACAACTAACAAACAGCAATCAAGTTATTGTCATCGCTTCTATAAAACAAATCTTTACGTCTTTACTTTATACAAACATATACAAATATACGTACATACACATACACACACAGCAATGACAAATGTATGCAAGCAGGAAAATGATAAAAGTGAAGAGCCTTCCTTTCAGGGGCCTTTAAATATTTCTACTTAAATTACAGTGAAAGAAACGGGTTCAAATAAACTTCCATCTACTTAAAGCATTTCTAAAATTATTTTTATAATAAAAATCTATATAATAAAATATTTAATCCATGTTTAAAGTGTTGTTAGCTAAGATTTTGTAAAGTTAATAATTCTAACATAAAAAAACCGACTTCAAAACAGACATGCATTAAATTAATTTAACTATTGGGACCCCCTTTATTTTCCAAATGCAAATTTTACAGTTGTTGTTATAGCGAACTTAGGAATAAAGGTTCTTTGTGAATTTCAACTAACTGGCTACAACAGTTCACATACATACAACTTGCATTAACTATTGGGAAACTCCTTAATATAATTTAATTTAATACTTGTTATCGACATTCTTTCCAATTTTCAAGCGTTTGCCTATAACGGTTCTAAAGATGGGGTCATATAGGTCTATTTGAGTAATCTATGAGGACACCCTTTAGTTTTTAGATTTTTGTTTTTGTTACTATTGAGAGCTATACGAGTAGTAATACTTAGGTTTTTTAATTTTAAGCGTGGTGCCCCTTACAGTTCATATCTCAAAAAATTAAAAATTTGTAGTTACCTAAGCAAAACTGCTCTTTAAGACCTTCTGTACGAGGGCTGCTATATATATTTCTGGCCTGGCAACACTGAGTGCTGCCAAGTGCAATCTGACATTTCTATTGGAAAGTTTGTCATTTTTAAGCATAATCGTACTCAAAACGTTTTGACGTACGACCATTATTTGTGTTGTTTACAGTGACTTGAAAAAATTAATATAGAAAAAACTGGAATTAACTCGTGAACATTTTCGTGCCATCATTTTTCACAATTTTCGACGTGGATTATCACGACAAGAGTGCATTGATGAACTTAAATCTTTGTATGGCGATGAAGCACCATCCTATAGCACTGTGAAAAATTGGTAGAATGAATTTAATCGTGGCCGAAGCTCGCTGAAAGACGAATTCCGTGAAGGTCATCCAAAAACGGCTGTTGTGCAAGAGAACATTGATGCCGTGCGTGAACTCATAATGCAAGTTCGACATGCGACATACCGAGAGATAGAGACATCCTTGGACATTTCTTCCACCATCATACATTCGATACTGCATAAACACCTGGCCGTAAAAATGGTTTGTTCTCGTTGGATCCCACACAATTTGAAAGTCCCTCAAAAAAAGGCTCGTGTCGATTGGTGCAAAGAAATGTTGCAAAATTACGATTGCGATGCTTCAAGAGACGTTTATAAGATCGTCACAGGTGACCAATCATGGATCTATGCGTATGAGCCCGAAACGAAACAACAATCGACCGTGTGGGTCTTCAAAGACGAGCAAAATCCAACGAAAGTTGTTCGTGAAAGAAGCACTTCGAAGCAAATGGTCGCCTGTTTCTTCGGCAAAACTGGTCATGTGGCGACTGTTCCGCTTGAGCAACATAGGACGGTCACTTCTGAGTGGTACACTACAATTTGTTTGCCTGAAGTCATCGGAGAAATTCGAAAAACTAACAAGAGAAGACAAATCATTATTCACCATGACAATGCGCGCTCTCACTCATCGGCTCAAACCAGACCGTTTTTGACCGGCCAAAACGTCGAATTAATGAGTCATCCGCCGTACAGCCCTGACTTGGCACCTAATGACTTCTTCTTGTTTCCGCAAATCAAGAAAAAAATGCGTGGTCAACGGTTTTCGTCGCCAGAAGAAGCTGTTGAAGTGTTCAAAAACCATGTTTTAGAGGTGTCTCAATCGGAGTGGAAAAAATGCTTCGACAACTGGTTTGAGCGCATGCAAAAGTGTATAAATCATGCTGGAGAATACTTTGAAAACAATAAAACCATTTTTGATTATAAATATTCGCATTTTCACTATTAGGCCAGATACATGTTGAAAAAAAATCAGTTTTATATCCCAAGCTGAACCGCAGTTATAGCAATTGCAATTGCGGAAATTAGATCATAGGACTTATGTCTTGAAAACTTAAATCGCATTTTGCCAAGTTCAAGTTTTTTGACATATGACTACGTTGCAATAAAGGAGCGATATGTTGTATGGGAACGCCTTTTAATTTAATAAATTATGAACTGTTTTTTTTTTTTTAACGGCGTCAAGCGGTTTAGAAATGACTGAGTTCTGCAAGTACAAACATTAAAAACGTAACATTAAGACAAATTGATAACTTTCTTCTTTTTTTTTTGAAGTCGGTTAAATAGTGAAAATGTTTTGAATACAAAAGCTATAACGGTAAAGGTAATAAATGACGGATAAAAAAGTGAAAAATATTTTAAACAAAAAGAAAATTAAGAGCAAAATAATTAAAATATATTTAAACCTTTTTTAAGATTTGCGATGCAGAAGAAGACACTATTTAAATTAATTTTATTTTCGAAAACAAGGAATAGCAAAGACATGAAACTTTAAATGTTAGTCGTAAACTAGGCAAGTGAGAGAGAGAGAGGGAAAATAATTCTAAAAGAGAAAATATGCATCGAGTTACTGTACAATGGTATAAAAAAGTCTCCAGAATCTGAATATAAGTGTCGCAATATTAACGAACCGTGCTACGTTAACTGTATTCTCAGTAGTAAAATTAAAAAAATTTTTTTTTCAAATTTCCTAAGGAATAAAGTGAACCATTCATTATTTTGAGGATAAAAATTATTCAAAAAATTATAAAAATTTAGTAGATCCAAGAAACTTTAAGTGTAATTAATTTAATAAAGGCCTGTCATTGTCTCCCTTAAGATACTCCGTATGTGATCTTATGTTGTTCAAGGGCACACGTAACGAAGCAGTTAATTTCAAGAGAAGTTTTTTGAAAATTACAAAAATGAACAAAATGGAAATAATTGTGTCTACTATGAAAGTGGTATGATATGCTAACTTGGATGCTCACTCTAGTTCAGTCAGCAGAATTTTATTAAACACAAACACACACATTTACTAATGCAGGCAGACATACTGCTATAATTAAGTTCACTTGCTCACTTAACAAATAAATAGGGAATTGAAGCACTTTAAATACACGCACTGGCTTTTTGAAAGTTAAATGTTTCACCTAAATGTATGAGTGACAATAAGTGAACTAAGAAACAAAAGCCCAAGAGAGCGTGTCAGGAAACAAATGAACAAATGTTTGGTGTAAAAGACTAGAGTAAATAGTTAAGTATGCAAACGCCGCCCTTTAGTATTGGTTGTGGATGCTTTTAAATTTATTGCCTGTTTTGCTTAACAGAATCAGCTATTGTTTTTTAATTTTTTTTTTTTTTAATTTTAGCTTTCGCTGTTACATTTAGTTTTCTTTTCGTTTGGCATTTGATGTACGTAATCGCTAGAAGTATGCAGTTGCAGATAAGTATCTAAGTTTTGTTTATGTAATTGCACAGTGGAATATTTATTATTAGAATTTTGATTATTTCCTGCCGTTATGATGGATCTAATCTTGTTAGATCTTGTGGTGCAAAAATGAAAATTATTAAACTTATTTGATATTTCGAAAATTTTTTTCTGCAAAATGATACCAAATATATAAAAAAGATTTTCGAAACTTCAAAGTTAATCAACAAAATTGCTTAAATTTAACTATATTCGCAATTCGAATTAAATTTCGAAATTCAAATTTAAATTCGAAATTCCCAAAAAATAATTTTCTTGGCAAAAATATGATGTGACGATGATAGTAAGAATATTTGGCACGTTGCTACTACTAAGCGTGTAATTGCTTAAATATCCTAGATTCGAATGCCAGCCATCTACTGCTGGCACTCAATGAATAAAAATTTGTCCTATAAGAATTACTTTTTAATTGACCTCCAAAAAAGAAGGTTAGAATTCTACTAAATGTTGCTTTTTTATAGTTGTGACTCCATAACATGGTCATTTCTAAATATATTTTGAAAATTTGTTTTTTAATTTGAAAGGTGATGCTTATAGATTGGTCTCGTTTTAAAAACAAACCATTATATTTAAAATTAGAGGGTGTCCCCATACAACATACAAGTATTTTACGTGTAAAAATAGCGCACTTTAAAGTTAAAAAATTGCTTATCACTATAGCTTCCGATGGCAAAAAGTAATAACAAAAAAATCTAAAAATTAAAGGGTGTCCCATAGGTGTCGTAAATTTTCCTATATGGGCCTATCTTTTGAACGCTTATAGACAAACGCTTGCAATTTGGACAGAATAAGAAATGGCCATTATAGTAACAAAAATTATAAACTAAAGGGTGCCTCAATAGTTCATTTAATTTGATGTATATTTTTGAACAGTTGAAGAGAGGCGTTTGAAATTTAGAATGAAACTATATTGCTGACTCTGCTATAAAAAAAGTATAAAATTTGGGTTTGAAAATAAAAGGGTGCACCAAAAGTTGATGTTATATGATGTATGTGACCAAACTTTTGAGCCGTTATAGACAGACAGCTGAAACTTACAAGGGAGCTGTATTTCTAAGTCCGCTTAAAAAACAAGTTCATAATTTAAATTTAGAAATTAAAGGGTGTTCCCAAAATTAACGTAGTTTGACTTATATGGTCGTATCTTTTGAACCTTTATATACAAATTCTTGAAAAATATACAGAATATCTACTACTTTAAATGGTTTGATAAAAAATATAAATATTTTATTTATAAATTAAAGGGTGTTATAATAGTTGATGTAATTTAATGTGTATGACCAAACTGTTGAACCGTTACAGACAGACGGTTGAAATTTATAAAGAATCTGATTACTAAGTCTACTACAACAGCAAATATAAAATTTGATTTTAGAAATTGAAGGGTGACCCTATAGTTGCTTTTATTTAATGTTTATTGCCAAACTGTTAAACAGACACTTATAAGTAGCAAGGAGTTGTAGTTCTTAGTCTGATATAAAATTTGTAGATAAAAGATAGAATATAAGGGTGTTACAATAATTAATATTATTTCGGTTTAGAAGTCGGTTGTTTTCGCAAGAATTATTTGTATTGATATGTTATAAACTGTCCACTTTCACCAACGATTTTAAATAGTAATAAAATGGCTGTGTCATTCAAATTTGATAACTGTAAATCTTTTCCATTTCATTTGTTTCCTCTACTCTATCCTTCACAATAGAAGGTAACAAATTAAATTTGTAGGCATTATTGCCTGATTCCTTTTTCTCTATAGAAAACATGACTTCTTATTTTTGCTTTAGAAACATTAAATTTTGAATGCCCACAATTAAAAATTACCATGGGTTATCATCATCTTAAATCATTGTTGTCATCTACAAACAAGGGCTATGGAGTATTTTTCATTTATATTATTAATTTATTCCTTTAAAGACAATCGCGGGAGCGAATATTAAATTCCTTTACTTGCAAACAAATTGTGTGAAAAGGTCCTTAGTTTTCCAAAAAATTAAATAAGGCTTTAGCAAACCAAGTTTGGAACTCTCTGGTCTAAACAACGTAAACAATTTATTACAAAATGTTTCCTGCATTCTCACATTACAAAACAAAATGAATTTTAAATTTCTCTCCACTCAAAAGGATGTTCATACGCAATTACCAATATCCTGCTGATTAAAAATTCTTTTTCCGAAAAAAAAGTAATCTCTATGCAGGCAGGACTATTGTGGCTCAATTATTACCACTGTAGAATGAAAAACATTTTTGGATGAGTAAGTTTACGTGTGTGTGTGTGTGTTTGTGTGTGTGCGTTGGTGTATAAGTGCTTGATTGTTTTGTGAATTTAATTAGGTTGCTGGGTTGCTTTCAATTTTCATCAGAACTGAAATTGAATTAAGTCAGTATATATACACAGTAAAACGTTTTAAAGTGTATTCGAGTGTATTTGTGTGCTTAGCGTGTGTATAGGTGTAGTAAATATAAGGGCATTCACTTTAAAATAGAGACTAAACAAATTACCACCACTTTGTTCTACGCACTTTGTTCTCGCAAGGTATTGCGAGAAAATTCCAAGCAGACGAGGCTGTGTGGAATGGTAAACACAAATAAAAAAAAAACAATTCGTGTATTCTTTTAAGTGTGTTAAAATAAAAAGAACAAGAACAATACCAAAATGCTTGTTCTTAATCACAATTTCTTTTTATAGAATAGATTTTTTTCTTTTCATTACTTTTTTTAACGTTGAAAAATAATTGTTTAAAGGATGAAAAAACCTATTTGCATACAAACAAAACACAGGATTTCTTTTATTTTGGTAAAAAGACAAAAGGAGTTTTTTAAAGACATCCACGTACTTGTTGAAATGTGTGTTAAAAAGAGATAGAGATAGAAAAAGGAAAAGGAAAAGAGAACGTATAGAAAAAAATTTGAAAAAGTTTTGCAAAGAAACGAATGCCTTTATTTTATATAAAAAATTTCTTTTATTTTTAGTTTCGAATGAGATTTTTTTTATTTTTGTTTTTTATTTTTTAATTTGAATCTGTAGCATCTGTTGTTGCTGCCCCATTATAAGTAAAAGTCTGTTAGTTAACTTGAAGCGAGTATTTATTGCAAACACTTCAAAAACATAAATTTAAATAAATATGCAGTTTTTTGACCTTGATGATCAGCATGCTCTAGCAAATTAACATAAAGAATTCGATGTCACCTTTTACTTTAAAAATCAGTCATCAAACAAAATTTTTTCATATGAAGTAAACCCTCCAATCCATGACATCTATATAAATGCTCTGTTTCTTGTGGTTTACACGCTGAGGGTATCATTGGTCCTGATATCTTTAAAAATTAAACCGGAGATCGCATTACGGTCGTTAGTGGTCGTTACCGCACAATTACCAAGCAAAATACTTATTCGGGTGAGATGTTGTTTCGATTAGACGGTGGGACGTACCATAAAGCAATTAGCGACTTTTGCAATAAAAATTGGGCGATAAGTAGATTTCAAGAAATGGGCCACTTAAAAGTTTCCTTAGGTCGTGCGATTTGAAACCTTGAGTTCAAATCCCATCAGCGGCATGAATATAGAGAATACTAAGGCGAATAAATGGATAATAGGGGTTGAAATTTTTTAACTAACTAAAGAAAATAATAATCTTTTCAGTCGCTTTAAAGCGCCTGCGTATTAGAACAGTAGATGAGATGCTAAAGGCGCATGACATTGTATAGTAAAAACCCAGTTATCGGGGTTAGTGAGGAGAGAAACAACAGTGTGTAGCAGTTGCATCGAAGTTAGTAAAAATTGCCTGCCTCGTAAAACAGGGAATAGTTTAACTCTCAACGGAGCCACAGACATTGAGTAGTTGTGTAACGTGTTTGGCTGCGTGAGTTTGCTTAAGCTAGAGTTTGGTAAGCAAAAGTTGATGGGCACAAATGCAACCAGAGCCATAGAATTAAAAAGGAATTATAAAAGATTAAAATAAAAAAAGTATATGCTGGCATCTGCAATAAAAAACTATACCTTTGAAAAGCGAAAATATAACAAAGTTTTTTTGAAAAAAATATTAATTTTTTTATCAGAAAATTGCTGTAGCAGCTGAAAAAATGTTGTACAATTGGACTACGTCTCAGTTGAATTTATCTTTTGTAATTAATCTTTTCGTTTAGCTGAATAATTCACAAATATTCTTCACACCCGAACTTACTTTTCAAAATATTTTGTAATATTTTTTTCAATAGTTTGTTTTGATTAAAAACTTCGATAAAGATGAATCTTGCACAATGGCCCCTCGATGAAAGTCTTAAATGGTAAGTGTTTTATACAACGATAACATCAAGCAGACATACTAACTCTCATGTTAACAATCCAGTATGTGTGATGTTTTTAGGAAACATACATTTAATGAATGACTGTCTGTCGTCTACCTTTCATCATCTTTATTGTTATCTTCAACATACTCATCATAAACACTCAGTACGTCTATAGCTTCTGTGGCAGGGTTCATTATTAAAACCATATTCGGTATAAAGCGAGCGAGTTTATGAAAGAAACAAAAACAACAACAACATTTTTGCAACATATAAAAAAGAAGAGGAGACAAGTAGAGGGAATATATTTCATATATAATCACCCCTATTCTGCGTTTCGATTCAGATCGAAATTTTCTCCGTTTGGCAACTTTGGTATTATGTGTTCAGTTTCTTTTCATTTCCATTTGTTTCTTCGATTGTGTGTATTCTGCATTACGATCGTAGCTACGTTTTTCTAAGTTGTGTATATGCTAACGGAAAATTTTTAATTATTGTTGGAGTTCTTTAAAAAAAGGGTAAAACTAAAAAAATGTAAGTAAAAAATACAATAATTTTATTTTGTAACCATTTTTTGTTTATTTTAAATCTTTAATTTTTTAAGGTCGAAAACAACAACATCTCAGCAGTACGAAAAACTGCTTAATGTTACCCCAGGAAAGCTAGCCTTGGCATAAAAATCTTGTTTTGCCTGTGCCTTTTCCTCCTCAGTCTGGTCAAATTTTATCCATTGCAAGTACAGTCTCGCCTGCATTATGTTAAGGAAAAACGACAATGATTTTGACACCGTGGACTGAGCCATCCCAACGTTGTAATCTGCACCCACTCCGTGTTGGTAGCTTCCTTCAGCAAAAAACCTCAAAGCAGCTACAGAGTTGTAGCTTCGTCAATGGTGACGAAGATGTTAATGTCGTTGAGTGCGCTTCTGCAGCAAAAGTGTCTAACACATATTTAAATGCGTCTTTATTCAGGCGAAAGTTTTTTTGAAATCTGTAAAGCTAAAGTAATAATTTCACATATAAGTATGTATATAAACAAAAGACTCACAATTTATGAGTCATCTCGGATGGATTACAATTGTCTCTCATCCTCTGCCTTTCAATTCTTAACTCTGCATTCTGGAGTGCGTTGTTTTCTTCTTCCAACAATAGCGCCGCTGCTATTGATTCCATTTTGTTAAGAAAAATAAATTTTTTGGCCCGCAACGATGTAAAAGTATTAAAGTATCAACTCCGGCGCGGCTGGATTCTTCAAACTGATATTCTGACCACAAATTCCACTTACTCACATATGTATGTTCTGACACTTTTTTCTTTTCTTATTTAATTGTTGTTCTTAACTTTATTTAATTATTGTTTTCACAAACTTTAGTTTTTATTTGTTTATGAATTTTATTTATTGCTTTTTTTCACTAATTTTAAAGTTTTATTACAAAATTGTTTATTTTTACTGTTTCTATCTCACACGTTTCACAACAAATAACTTATTTTAAACATACTCCGTTCTTCTTCTTTTTCTTTCGATTAGGTTTTTTGTCAGAATACCTTTTTTCGATTCGAGCGTAACTGAATGCGGGAACGTAATCGAAACGCAGAATAAGGGTGAATACTCCTACTACTTGTACAGCCTTATTATAGCAACTGCAATATCTCTTTAAAATATTTCTGTACTTTGTAGTGGGAGTTATGAGTGCATACTCATACAGATAAAATATGTTAAAAAGAAAAAAAAATAAGAAAAAATAAAATCTTTTTGTTGCAGGTTTGTTTAATGTAAAATTTGTTTTATAATGTTTATTTGTATTTATTTTAATACTCAACACCACATTCAAATGAATAAACACACAGCATAAGGATAACAACAATTGGAGTAGATCACACAAAATTATGCATGTATCAGTATGTGTGAGTTAAAGTTTTTTCCAAAGTATAGAAATTATGATTTTTATTTGCACAATTTCTCAAAGACTTCAACACAAAATAAAATTAATAAAATCCTTTAAAATAAAAACAAAATGTCAACAGTTTCTTTAAAGAATATCTGTATGGCTGCTTACGATTTAGCAAAAATTTAAACTCATAAAACATAGATAAATTTCTAGCAACTAAAATGCCAGCAGCCAATATGTAAGAGAAAAGGGAAAAAAGTAAAAATCATGCCAGTGATGGCAAATGGCTGGCTTGGTCGTTATGGTTACCCTGCCATTTATTCCTGACACTAAAAATTGTCACTTAAGTTTCTCTGCACACCAACATCCTGCCACATATGAGTTCATTTCTACTTCGTCCTTTATGGGTATTTAGGTATCAGTGATTTTATGGCGTTTAACTTTTGGTACTGGATGAGCACTTGATGTGATTCCTGGCTGGGCTGATGCTTTCTTTTGTGCTGTTACCTTGGAGACAAACTCTTCCAAAGAGAAAAAAATATGTGCATAAATTACCCACAAAATGTTTCGTGGTGTTTGATAAAAAAAAAAAATGCAAAAAAGTAAGTTGAGCTAAAACTAAAAAAAAAAAACAAATTAACCCTTTAAGAGATTTTAGTAGAAAAATAATCTTTTCAATAAGCAGAAAAAATACGTAAGTTCTTTATTAATGGGAGCCCACATTTTTCCAAAACAATGAAGGCTTTAGTTTTTAATTTAACATTAAATTAAGCAGTTACTTAGTGTCGTACTGTTGGTACTATATTTTTTGTATTGAGAATGCCAGGAACATTCTCTTTGGGGATTTTTGTTGCTTCTAAAGCTGTCATTTCTAGAAATTGACTAGCGTTGGAGACATTTTCATTGATTTGAAATAGAATCTAATTCTGCTTTCCCTTCGTTTTGTTTTTAAATTTTGAAAAAAACTAAGAATTAATTTTGTATGCAACCAGTAGTAGTATTTTATTCAGCTGTGTCGAATGTTATACACCTAATTCGGATTTATCACAGTTTAGAAAATGACCATTTAAATTTTTTACACGTTTCTTTTTCTATTTAGCACGATTTTCAATTTTTGGACTGTTAACATTTGTAAATTATTAGTGCAATCATACATATTAGGTTAATTGGGTTTGTTAATATTAATATAAATAATACTGTTACGAAAATAAGATCTGGCAACCCCTCTTGTTGTTATCCGTATGAGCGTGTTGAATAAGTTAATTCAACTAATGGTGTGTATAGAATAATACCTCAATTATCCAACGAAAGCTGAGCAACTTCGATGGTTGCGTTAGTAGAGGTGCGTGCTGTAGAACAGGAGATCATGAGTTCGAAATCGCCTTCGGACATGCGTACAAGGGAAAATAAAAATTTTTATAATGCAATTTAAAATTAATAAACAGCAGTACAAACCTCCCGAGAAGCAAAGGGCATTTATTGTGTAAAGATAGGGCAGATAATTTAGTGAAGTCGTCCAATTTAATTAATATAAGAGTAACAGATAAATGTCAAGAAGCCCTTTATAATAAAAAGTAAAAACGGTAGCGGTTAGCGCAGCATAGCAACAGTGTATGGCAGACGTGTGTTGTGGCTATTGTATTAAAGGGGATGACTGGATTGGATAAAAGGAGTAGTAGAGATGTCTGTGGATGGTTAAGTTTACTAAACAAGGCATTGAGTAGTTAATGTCTCGGGGGAGTAACAAAGTAGTGTAGCGTGGATGGCTGCGTTTGTAATAATAACGCATGTTTAATAAATACGAGACCATGGGATTCACAAGACCGGTAGGATCAAGAAGTATAGCCAGAGAAAGCCATAAAGTAAGAATACAGAATTTATATTAAGCCACAGTGGTATTTGCAATCAAAAGAATTCGTACGTTTGACCTAAAAGGGAAAAACGTAACAATACTAATAATAGTACTTTTATCTGACTAACATATAGTTATGCAGAAACAAACAATTTTAAGTGTCAACAATTACAAAAAGTCTAGACCGATGAAAAGCAAAGAATTGCTCAGACATAATTGTTGAGTTTATTCTTTCTGGAACGATGTAACAAAGTTCCATGGAAATTAATGCTTATCGTGCATTAAAATAAAATTTTTTTGTAACTTCAAGCCTCTATAGATGAAGAATAAACCAAAACTTTTCGTCTATAGTTAATGATTTATTGGAAAATTTAAAAATATAATTTTTTTAGATTTTTATTAAAATTTAATAAAATTTTTTCAGAAACATTTTTTATAAAATTTCAGTCTATTATTTTGAAAGACTAAAAAATAAACGATTTTCGAATTGAAATTTATAAAAAGCTAAAAATGTTGGTCAAAAGGTTCCATCAATCTTTTCCCATTAAAAGAGAGCTACTTATTAAACTTGTTATTTCGACTAGTTTTCTTTTACGCATTTTTCTATTCTCAAGAGATGTTTTTCCGAAAAATGGCTTCTAAGGGATTAACTGATACCTAATGACAATATTTCTTAGGGCAATTATGATTTCTGTGCAGAAGTTTAACAACGATATCACGTTGATTTGTCAAAATTACCACATGCCACTTAAAAAACTAAAACGATGTCATGCATCTGCTAAAACTAAAAAGAGAAATATTCCAAAAATATGTTAAGCTGCCACAATCATTTGTAAGAAATTATTTTCAGAAAAAAAATAGAATAAAACTATTTCCACATTTTATTGCAATTATTTGCTACAAAATTAAAAGCCAAAAGGATTTAAATAAAAAAAGAATGTTCAAATGACAATCACTTCATCTTCACCTAAAATTGGTTTTGGCAAAAGATAATTGTTGTAGTTGTTGTGCAATAAAAACACTGCTTGTTTTACAACAAATACTGCCACTACTTTATGGTGGATGTAGAAAGAAATGATCTGATTATAATTCATCAGATGCATGCAACGTGCTTCTGTTGAACCGCAAAATTTTCCACAAATATAAAAGCAACAACAAATAATAAGAACAAAACTTTATCTTTAACTAAATGAGAAGACAGAGATGATGTTGTAATATGTGCAACCACCTTAAAACGTGGCATCCTTATGCTGTTACGAAAATATTTTATTTGTGTTTAAACACAAACCTTTAAGAAATTTGTGTATTGAAAGAAAAAAAAACAACAATAATCACACTAACACATATGTCACTGTTAACACATATATATGCGAATAAGTATGTTTAAGATGAGAGACATAAATTACAAGGTTGTTCTTTACTCGTTTTGTTTGGAAAATTTGCTAAATAACCTCAAATATTCGATATGAGATTCTGACAACCACGTCAATATTTCGAAGTAGACTTTAGAGGTTTTCTTTGATAGTACGTGCGATAACGACCATATATTGGATGTAAATTCAAGTATGAGATTCTTATTAAGGCAGCTAGCGTTTCTTACTCTTGCAATCATTTAGGAAGCTAGAACTACTGCCACTAACTTAGGTGTAGGTGGCTGCGTTGTTAGAGCTTGAATGTTTTATGAGATTGTATATTTCATATTGCAATTTGTTATACTTACCGCAAGTTTACAAACAAACATACATTTTAATATAAAACTCCTTTTTATTATTCGTGCAATGCAGCCAAACGATGCCAATCTGTTTTGTTCAATACTTGCAAATTAATTCATATTAACTCATTATTAAATTGCACAGATTTTCATTAAGAAGGAATTTAAAATCAAATTAAAATAAACGGAAAATATTTTATTATATATAAATAAATTGTTTTAAGGAACTATTTGGCAGAATATATTAAATAATGTTAGACAGGCTCAAGTTCGTAGTTTCAGTTATTACGATTAATCGAATGAAAGGAATATTTTTACGAGAAAATTGTTATCTATTTTCTGTAAGGCTTTACCCTTTTTATACCCTTCACCACAAAAAGTGGAAACGGGGAAAAAGTTTTTCATTCCGTTTGTAATTTCTACAATATCCATTTCCGACCCCATAAAAAATATATCTGTATATTCTGACTTCTTACGCATAGCCAAGTCGATTCAGCGATGTCCGTTGTCCGTCTCTCCGTCCGTGTTAGTGTTGAAATAAAGTATACCGAGGTACTAGATTAGCTATAGAAAAATTAAGCACGATACTAGATTAAACATAGCATCGAAAGAGGTGCTATCGAAAATCAGTATGATCGGTCCATGTCCTTCGAGCCAACGGGCAAAAAACCACGCCTACCTCCAATTATTTCATACCATTTGGAACAATAAGGTAACTCCAATCAAAAAAATAAATATATCGGGCGATTGAGAATTAAAAATAAGAAAAAGAAGATAAAATGGCGCTCGGCGATATTTTCTGAGTTACGGGGATCTAAAATTTTCAAATTTTTTTAATTATCAATATTGTTATAATTTCAAAGCTTTTTAAGAGATCTCAAAAGGAATTCTAAAATTTTTTAAAAATGCTTAACCTATTAAGAGCCGATGACATTGTAAAAAAACTATTTTTTTAAATCTTGGTCACCCCAATTTTTGATTTTTTGATTGCATTCACTATGTTAGATTTACGTTGATGGTGAAGGGTATATAAGAGCCGAATATAGCACTCTTACTTGTTAAATACTCAACTTGATAGAGTTTAGTCGTAAACATCGCGAAAAATTTATTGAACCATTAAATTGCGAGAATCAAAATAGTGATATACTTCTGGTTAAATATTGGGTACCCCAAAAGAGTCTCAGATTTGCAAGCAATGGCAAAATGGAATACAATGGGATAAAAGAGTGTCAAGGGGTTAGGCAGTTGAACGGATACTCCTCTATCAATAAAATTGTGTGTGTAAAACAGGCCATTATTATTCCGCGAAATTCTTACGAGCATCGTTGTTGTTTTCGATCGGTAGTGCCTCTTGTTGTTGACAACATATTTAGAAAAGCAGGTCACAGGAAGTCACTAGCCAAAGAACTTTTCTGAATCGGCATCTCTAAATAATAGGAATATTGTGTCGAATACTAGAAAACCTATAGAAAGCAAAAAATTATAAATAAAAAAAAATAATCTGGCAACTCTCTTTGTCCCTAACTATTTCTATTTTCTAATTTTAAATATTCATAAGCAAAACGAAAATATTATTTCCTGCAAATAAAATTCCTTTTAGTTTACAATTTGTTCTTTTTTATATTTTATATTTTATATTTAAAGACATACAAATATAAAACACTTGTAGCACAAACACCACCTACAAATAAGAAGATGGTGACTGAAAAATGAATACTGAAATCATGCATGTACACGCACGTGTGACCACTTGTGGCAACAATGTCAACTTTGAGGTCAAACAGTAATCAATTTAAAATACCAATTATATTCTCTTCTCTTCCTAACATTTCCTGCGCACTCTCCCATTGAAACATTCATTTTTTACTATTCCATTAAGAGCTCAATATTTAAAGTACAAAACTTATGCTGCCAGGAGAGACAGACAGACAAACTAACAAGCATAAAAACATATAAATATATATGGAATAAAAGCAACAGTAGCAGGAAGATACTAAATAAACACTCATATAAAAATATGCATAAAAGAACAATTACATTTAAACATTGGAACCAAAAACTTTATATTACAAAATCTACATTCATTCATACATACATTTCAATTTTATTAGACAAATATTTCAATATGTTAGTAATTGTATTTGAAATTAAACACTGGCATTGGCATGGCCAAACGAACATATGTTTTAGTATCCGTTTCCTTTGCCGTTCTCCATCTCCATTTATTGACTTTTCTCGTTGCTGTAATCATTTTGTTTAAGTTTAATTGCAAAGTTTTGTTGTGTCATTGTTGGTGCAATTTTATTTAAATTTGTATGTTTAATTTTAAATTGTATTGTTGTTTTTTTTTAATTATTACTGCCATTATTGTTGTAGTTGGTGATAATTTTATTGTAGTTATTAAATAAAGTGTTGCGTAATTGAATTACCAATAATGTTTAGTTGTATTTAAAATATAAAACAACATTAAAATCATTAATAATTTGTATTTATATCGACATATATTCGCATGTGCATCGATATGCAAGAAAATTTTTCGCAAATAAAATAAATAAAAATGTCAACATAAATTACTTAAATTCGATTGAAAACGAATAAAAATTTCACTTTAATTTGAGGTGCATGAAACTGCCACACAAAATTTACCCAACGACTTTATAACGCGAGTTGTAAACTGAATTATAGAATTTTACTATTGCTTCGCTTTATATACTCGTACAGTTTTTTTTATTGCAAAACAAACTACGCCAAGAGTTACTTCAATTAGCTTACCCAGCTCTGCATAATTTTGTTAAAAAAACTGTTACAGAACACACATTTGTTCTTTATCAGATGCTTTTCTTAATACTGAAACTGCGATTTTTATATGTAAGCGAGTTAAAACGTCTAGATTGCTCTAGCATAAAACGATCTGGCAAGTTGTTTGAAATATTTTGTTTTTTATACCTTTTATCGACACGTCTGATATAAAAAAAGAAGATTTGATACTTGGCCAGAAAAATATGCAATTTGTCTTAAATTATATTCTAAACAGTCGACACTGTTTCTGGCAGTGTTTTCTTAAAGTCAGAAATGATTCAGAAAATCTGCGCTTATTCTCTTATTTTGGCAGACTTTGTTCAGAATTGTCGTCAATTCTTTAAAAACTTCCAAAGAGTTTCGTATAGAAGTCGTGCAGTATTCTATACGACAAACTGAAAAGACTTTAAAATTTCCTCAGAAATTATGATAAGGGTTTTTATCAATCTACGATTATCTGTACGTTCCTTGAAAAAAAGTGGAAACGAATGCTGTAACTTGTGCAGAATGTCTCAACAAATTTTTTAGAAAATATTCAGTAGATAACTTATGTGTGTTGTTTTAAAACTTAATAAAGAGGTCTTATTAAGTAACAAAACCTAAGCCGAACTTATAAACGCCTTTTACTTATGTTTAGGTATTTGTTACAGATATATTATCAACTCTTTTTTTTTTGTACTTTTAAAATACTTTGTAAATCCATGTTTTATTAACTCATTAAATACTCTATTGGCTGTACATTAGACATAAATGTAGTGTATTATTCGCATTTACAAAAGCCATATAATTTATATGAAAATTAATTTTTGAATAATTTATTAGTAAGGACTACTCTTTAAAATTATTATTGTTGTTGGTTTATAAATTGTTTTGTGTTTTTTATTATTACTACGAAATTTTATTATCACGATAATAAAGTGCTGATAATTATATTGTTGTTGTGTATATAAATTGTGATGATTAGAGCGGCATTAAATCATGGATGTTATAAAAAATGCGTAATATTTTATAAACGAAAAGTTATAATAAAAATGAAAAAAGCATATATTTTGACTTAAACAGTGGAACAAAGGAGAATCGAATGTGTATGCAAAAGTATACTGATACTATGCAAAAGTATACTTATACAGTCATTTTTTCATTACCATTGAAATTTCATTAGCATTGTTTGAAATAATGACAATGAAATAAATTTAACTACCATTTAATGTTAAATTTTGTTTATTTGTAATTAAATAATTAAAGAAGTTTATTTAGTGTACAAAGACAAGGAACATATTCATTAATGATAATGATTTTAAATTAGTCATTAGTCAATGGTAATGATTTTGAGTTAATTTATTTTAATCATGATTCATGATATTTCATGATATTTTCATGAAATATTTATTATTTAAAACTAGAAAATGCAATGTATTACTGCGGGAAAAGAGTATCTATATGGCCATTTCGCTACTGCTCATATAGGTCATCAGTGGATTTTATCCAAATTTTGATATAAGACTCTTAGGTTTTTTATACAGAAAATAAATAATATTTGTTGAATGGTAAATGTTAAAATAAAATCTTTTTAACCGACTTAAAAATGGAGGTTATCAGTTCTTCTAAATGTTGCTTTTTTCTAATGCTTGCGCCTGCAGAACTCATTCATTTCTGAACCGATTTTGGAAACAGTTCATTATATTATTTTATATTAAATTAAAGCGTGTCCCATACAACACGCTTATATTTTACTGTAAAGGGCACTTCTTTGAAATTTAAAATGATTGCGTATTACTATAGCTTCCAATAGCAAAATCTCAATCTAAAAATTAAAGGGTGTCTCCATAGGTGACCTATTTACCTATATGGTCCTGTCTTTTGAACCGTTATAGACAAACGCTTGAAAATTGGACAGAATATCGATTATAGTAATAAACCGTATAATAGCAAGTGTAAACATTTAAAAGTATAAGTTAAAGGGTGTCCCAATAGTTAATATAATTTGATATCTGTCGCCATACTTTTAAACCGTTAGAGACAGACAGCTGAAATTTACAAGGAAACTGTATTGATAACTCCGCTATAATAACAAGTATAAAATTTGGATTTGGAAACAAAAGGGTGTCCGAATAGTTGATGTAATTGTAATGTATGTGGCCGAATTTATGAACCGTTATAGTCAGAACACTGAAATTTAGCAGGGACCTGAATTGCTAAGGCCGATATACCAACTAGTTTATAATTAGAAATTAAAGGGTGTTCCCATAATTGATGTAAATTGACTTGTATGGACCTATCTTTTGAATCGTTATGGGCGAATGGTTGCAAATTGGACAGAATGTCAATTGCTATGACCGTTATATTAACAAGTATTAACATTAATATTTTGTGCTTCGTATATATAGAAGACATATAATGGGCACGTTTATACAAAGTTGCGAAATTTTTAAGTGTTTGTATTTAAAACGCATTGTTGAATTGCCATTTTTTCATTATAAATCAAATTTATTGCCCACCAATAGTCAACACGTAGTGCTCAGTCTTGAGAGCTGGTCGAAAAGAGTAATGCCATTTATATTATTATTATAAAAGTAAATTATTATTAGCTGTTGAGCTCAACAGCTACATCTCATGAAGGTACCTGACGTAATTTTGAGTTTTTCTCGAGTTACAGTAATGACAGATCTACAGGATTTTTCATAGATTTTTAGAAACTTAGTTTGGAATATGACTAAACTTAAGATTTTACGTGAATTGTTGAGCGTTCATTACCCTTTTTTTGACATCAGTAAGGTGTATGACTTACGGCGTTTTCATTTTTGCTGTTACCTCTAAAAAAGTGCTGCATTTATTCATAATAAAAATAGAACAAAAAGTATTGTTGTATTTTCGACTAGCTGCACATATCAGCAATGTTAAGAGTTTCAAACATAAAGCCATATTAAATTCTGCGAAGAGATTTTATACACAGATTTATGTTTTTAGCAACAAAAGTTGACATCACTTAACTGTAGTAATAATTATATAAAAAAGTGTAGCATACTTACAATAACATTAAACTGAGGGTACAATATGTAACAGGTATTGCACCTTTACGTGCGATATACTTTAAACAACCGTACATTTTATTAACACTCTTGAATATATAGTGTGTTGCAAAATAAATTCACTATATTTTTCGTTAAATTAAATTTTCTTTATTAAAAATAAAAAATGGTTTATTTAATAAAGCAAAGTTCTTAGAAAAACGTTTATAACCTTTTTATTAAGAAACGTGGTTAAGAAAACGGGCGTAAGAAAAAAGGAAAAAGAGCAAGGGTTACCATAACGTTTTTTTTACCAATCTTGGCTCACTGTGAACCGCTGTCACTTTCGGACGAGTTGCCACAAATATTTTTAGAAAAGAAACCGAAGGTGTTACATTTTGTTAAAAAAAAGCCATTAAAAATTCACCGCAAGTGTAGCATTTGCATGATTAATTTAAATTTCCTGCTGCTGCTGTTAAACGTCACAACTACAAATTAGTAAAACAGTAGTATTTAAGTTTTCTTATTTACACACATATGTCCACCGTATCGCCATTAAGTTTATTTATGTTTGTGGTTTCAAAAGAGTTAATATTTTTAATTAATACTCGTAAATATTTATAATTTGTGGTGTGTGACACATATTATTTTTAATTTACTACAGCGAAAATTATACACAATATTTCTTAAATGCTTGAATAACCAAATGAAAATTATAAATTTCAAAAATAATTATTAAAATTTATGTGAAAACTTTGATGTAAATGTCAATGAAAAATTAATTTTTTTTAGAACAGTAAACAACAAATTTTGTCAAAATTGCAATCATGATATAAGCTGCAGTCCTTTGTGTAGTCTCATCTAAAGTCAAACATGACCTTCATAGATAAGAAATTTGGAAATAAAGGAAACAAAGAAAAGTATTGAGATAATCGTGTACACGTTATCTACAAATTCAGCACTTCCGTATGTACAGTGTACATGTCCATGGTACATGAATTAAAAGTATAAATTACACTATGAATATTATTCTTGTTTTCACATGATTACAAGAAAATTAATTTATAAGTATCTGTTTGTAATAAATCTTTTTCTGACACAAACATTGACTTATACAATTGCAGTTATTTGGCAGCAAGAAACGTATGCAAATGCAACAACCCAGCAAACATATTATCAAAAGTTCGGAATATAATTTTATTGAATTTGATATTAAGAAAAATTCTAAAAACCTTCGCCAAGCGGGGCAGTGTAAATATTTAAACATAACGATTTTAAAGGAAAAAGCAATTGAGACGGCTTTTTTCAGTTCGATATCAAATTTAATTTTTAAGTAACTTCAAAATATACAAATGGGAATAGATATCGCTAAAGGAATATTTTGAAGTGTTTTTATAGTGTGATAATTAATTATTATTTTCGATTTAATTGGTTTAGTACCAATACATTTTCGTGCATTATTTCGCAATTTCTCGTATGAAATCACGTGTGTCAGAAATTATCTTCGATGTTTGTAGGGTTATTGTCAGCACTTAACGGATCTAGAATTGCAAAAACTTTCAAAGAAATCACATAAATGTTCATAAATCACATAAATATTTAGTATACGTTTAAAATCAAGTACGTCTGTGAAGGCATACTAAACCTTATCTAGAATAAAGGTGGCCCAAAATAAAGCCAAATTTGAATTTGCCTCAATTTTTTCCCGGCAAACTATTAGCTTATAAAAAATGTAAAGAACCCGCTTTAGTTCTAGAGCAACATTTCAAAAATGACGAAACTATGCAGCTAATTTCTTAACGAAATTGTTTTTCGCCACAAGACAATAAAGGCTCTATTATACCCTGTTCAGACATACGCTTTAATTGCGCAATTATGGAATTTACTGGGAACTATGTATAGAGAGAAGAAAAAAATTCATAAGATTGACAACCCGTAAGTAAAAAATATAAGCAAACAAACAGAAAGAAAAAAGCAAGCGACAACTTCAAAGCAACAAAAAAAGCCATGTTGTTTTTGTTATAAAAAGAGAAATCAGCTGGACGGACGATACAACCTAGTAAAATAAATATGCTTTGTGCTAATTGAATAAGCTTAATTGAGCATGTGTGAACAGCAAATTAAATTGCGCAATTAAAATTACATTAACTCAATTAAAAATGTCTTTAAAATTTGACATTCGATAAACCACATGCTTGTTTGATTCGGGGGCAAGCAAAGGAAACAAAATGTTTTTTATGAATGACACGAGGTTTTCTCAAGACTGTTTAATCCGATATTGCAGGATATAGGCCTTGCTATTCATCCACCGATATTATATTTGGGGTACCTTGGATTTAGCGTTCCTTTTTCGCTCTCTATAGCTGGATTAATTTTAAATACTGAAGGAAATGTTTGGGCTAAAATTTTCAGAGTTTTTGAAAATTGCATATCAGAAATGATCAGGTCGTAACCATTCTCAATACCAACCTTCAATGCTTCCATTGGATCACTCAGTATTTTAATTGGATAATACGTTTTTTCTCGTCCTATACTTTCTCGCTGCTTTTATACCATTTTAACTTTTTTATGGAATTATTTTAAAATTATGGTTTTGAGACAAACTTAAAAATTTGGTGATAAATCCTAAAAAAGATTTATATTTGAAATAATTATCAATTTGAGATTAAGCATCATACCTGCTTGCTGGGTAATAGAAAGTGAACTATAAAAGAAATAGCAACAATGGAAATAATTAAGCTGGCAACAAACAACTGACCTTGAATGAAATCATTCTCGTCTTAATTGCAATTGGATGGTGCAATTATTAATATCATTACTGCGCCGGCAGATAGTTTATAAATAATATTAATCAATAATAAAAATATTTCAAATTACCACAGTTACAGTTTAAATAAAAATCAGAGCAAATACAAACACATACACAAACACACACATATATATTTCCACCACAAACAAAATTCTGAGCCAAAAAGACCAGCATTTCATGATTGATAATTCTGATTCTGATTAATCGAGACAACCGCAACCAAAGTTAATATTTACATCATTTTTACACATTCGAGAGGGTCTGAAATTAATGTATGATATGTAATTATAAAATGAAAATTATTAATTAATTAGTTGCTCCACTGATTTGAAGGTTTGTTCTTTTCGTGTGCACAGAATCGTTTCCACTACAATGAAATTGATGCTGAAATATTTAAAGAACGACAGGAGAAATGTTGTTATGAAAAACATGTGTACAATGATGGAGGATTTTTTTTTAACAGTCATTAAAAAGGTATTTGTAATTTTTTTTAAATAAAGGAGTTAAATTATATTCTCAAATAAGATATTTGCTGTCAGTAATATCTGTATCAGTATCGATTGTGGTTTGATTGTTACATTAATTAAAACCGCATGAGGACGAAGCATGCAAATATTTATTTAAGATTTTAAAACTATTTTTAAAACCATTAATTATTATTGCACTCTTTACCGGAAGAAAAAAAAAAGAAGTAATGGAAACTGGGGTTTGTTTCATCTCTTACCAAGCAAATAATAATCGTCGTGTATTTAAGGAATTGAGGGAACTCTATCGAGTCTTTAAACTTTCAAAAACTTTAATATTGAGTGTCCTTTTATGCCAAATAAAACTTACAAAAGGATTGCCTGTCAAAAGAACTGTCATACTGCATTCTCTTTTTAATATTTATAATCAATGCACTCCGGCGATTCGTAACGAAAAGACTGACGCTTAAAAACGCTACCAAATTTTACAGATTTACATTGCAAATCAGTTAAAAATTTATCGCAAAATAAAGTTTAAAGATGAGGTCTGTTTTTGACATAATGGATTTATTAATAAATAAAGTTGAAGAGGAAACCAATTGTCAACAGACTTCATTAAATTCAGAAAAATTCTTCGTTTAGTGCGGTTTACATACTGGTAGCATCATTGGTCCTTATTTCTTTAAAAATGAAGCCGGGTCTCGCATTAAGGTCGATGGGGATCTTCACCGCACCATAATGAATGATTTTTTATTTTAAGAGAAGTAGCACTTCAGGCATTAATACCTACTTAGTTTGTAACCGTGCTACATTCTTTAGGAAAGGGATAGATGAGAGAGAAGACAAGTGGTGAAAGGAGATAGATAGAGCCATTTTATAATTATTTTACTTCGCCGGCGAATATGCTATGAAGAAGTACCGACGAAGGAGACTGCATGTTTTTATGTTAATTCTGATTATATATTTATACCATTAAACAGAAAACAACATTTTTTATTTTTTGACTACCGCAAGGGTTGAACCCAGGGCAGCCGTTTTGTAGTCAACGTGCTTACCACCTTGACTACAGCAGCCTCGAAAAATTTGGATGAAAATAGAATGGCGCTACATTACATGCGACAACTACAACCATCGCCTTATTGAAATCAAACTTTAGCTATAAGTTGGTTTTGAAAAATTGACTTAGCAGTTGGCCTCCAAAATCGTGCAATTTGACAACCCTCTCTTTTTTTCTTCCTTATACTAACACACCAGCAAAAATGTTCGCCTTGGAAGTCAACATTGTTCGTGTTATTCGCAACATACGACCAGTAATACTCGTAAAAGTTGCCTGAATTTGATCGTCCAGAATACGCTTCCTTAAGAATAACCGCGGTGTCCATATGCATCAATTTATTTTCAAATGGTGATGTCATTGTTGATCTTTCGAATAAACTGTTTGTTTATTAATATTTAAATTTTTAATTTACTTTATTCGTGCTTGATTCCTTTAAATATAAATATTTCATGATATTGTCATGAAATATTTATTATTTCAAACTAAACTAAAAAATGAAATGTATTACTGCGGAGAAAGCATATCCATATGGCCATTTCACTACTGCTCAAATAGCCCATCAGTGGATTTTACCCAATGTGGCGAAAATGAATGAATGTGGGGGCAGTGGCGAATTCATTCATTTTCGCCACTGCCACCATATGGTGCATGATTTCACCATAGTGTACCCTCTACTTCTGGTTTATACAGAAAAATTATTTTTGTACTTTGTCTTACAAATTTCATAACAAAGGGCACAAAATAAATGCTCTTTGTTTATTTTTATCACTTTTTATTTTTTTGCCTTTTAGTTGATATATTTTTCAAAGCTAAAAATTAATTTTTTGAATACATATTTTTTAGTTTAATTTAAATCGCTTTATACACACGTTCAGCTGGATCAAAGACATTTTTTTCCCAAAAATTTTTAAAAAAATATAAAAATATTTTTTTATTCGCTTTTGTAAGGGTGCATTTTTTCTATTGTTTTATAAGTTGTTTGTTGTTGTTGGCATTTTAAATATTTTTTGTCGCTGGTGATGATGTTTTTTAGGCTGTTTTATTGTTGGCACAAAGGATATGATTAACATATTTTGTAGTGCTTGTAAAGTTGTGTTTGTTTGTTACAAAATTCTAATGAAAAGTTAAATCCTCTTTCATGGTGGTAACAAGCAAAAAATGCTCGTTAAATAATTTGTTTGTTCTTCTGTAAAAGAATTTCAATAGCGTTATTGTTATTGTTTTTGATGCCAGAAAGAAAAAAATATTTTTTTATTTCTCAATAAATTATTAAATTCATTAAAATAGCTGAACTGTAACTGATAACTAAGTTTAAAGGAAAAATTTGATATCAAGAAAATTTTAATTAAAATTTTAAAAAGTCATTAAGATTTTTTATTGGACTACAATATATTTTCCTAACAGTGATTTATATTTCTAGGAATCTAAAGTTTTTTTTAAGAATAACTTTAGCAGCTGTCTTGCATCGCTCTTTAATATGTTCTTATCTCTTTTCAACGTCGTGGCTTCCTGAATATTTTATAAGTGCTGACCGTCGTTCTTTGTATTACACTGATATTTAATGCAGTAGCAGCAACAACAGTTATCTCACTTTGCTTCAACGAAGCGGTTACAAAAAAAAAAAAAAGAAAATAGGAGGAATCTTTCCGTACATAGTCTTAGATAACAGTATGTGAAGTCAGATATCCTAAGACATATTTTTCCACTTTATATCAATGATTCTTCAAGAAGACAGTTTTGCTACTAAATATTTGAAAAATCTGTTTTTGCTATAAGAGAAGTAAGTTGCCTGAATTTTAATCTTACGATACTTTTATTAGTAAAATAAAAATGTTTTTATAACTAATGTTATATATTGTTATATATATGCTAAAAAAATCTGGCAACACTACCTTGTTGTTGTTAGCTGGCTGCTGATAAATTCCAGAAGTAAATATTAGCATAAATAAAATAAAGATGTACTTTGTTTATATTTATAGCTTAATGCTATAAACACAATCAAGGGCTACCGACCATCGACTACCGACTACAAAAGTAGCTGGCTACAAAAATAGCCAAGTTGCCAGCTACTTAATTTTTTTAACGACCATCGACCACTAACTACAAAAAAAAAACATCTGTTTTGACATACATGTATATATTGAAGTTAACCAAAACAAAACAAACTTGATTTTTTAAGTGAATTTGTGTAAAAAAAAATTTAAATGTCTCAAGAAAATTTAATTAACTTTATAAATACTATTGCTAAAATAGTGGAAACAAAGACTTCAGTGTATGAAGTGTCCACGTCCATATTTGCATGTAAATTGAACTAAACATTTACATTAAACAATTTAATAAATGTATATAAACAGTAAAAATTACTATTATATACTTATCAATTTGAATAAAAAACCCAAAAAATAAATATAAATGAAACAAATTAGAAATTTATGAAAAAAGAACTAAATGGAAAATTTCACAAACAAAAAGTAAATGAAAAATGTATTTTTTTTTTTAGAAATCTTAATTTAATAATGGCAAGGGTATATAACTACAGCGCCAGGGTATCCCACAAGTATTTTGATATTACAAGTCTCTCCAGGAACTGCACATCAAGCTATACCTTCGTATAGGAAGTGGAAAATCCTGTTGAATAAAAACTGTGCGCGTTGGGACTTCAATTATAACTTCACTTTTTTTAAAAAAATCTGCTCGCGCGCAGATGTTCCCCCTTCGAGATAAAGTAATAAACTGATGAAAAATGTAAACAAATTAACAGATGATTATTATTTTTCAATGGTGCCACTATAAAAGTTTTTCGCGTTTTTAATAGCGATATTTAATGTATTGCGTTTTTAAAAACACCATTTCATGCATTTATTGTATTGGCACCACTAATCTGTTTTTTGTAGCCAAGCAAAATAGAAATTAGCCTAAGT
This sequence comes from Gymnosoma rotundatum, assembly GCA_916610165.2. Lineage (NCBI taxonomy): Eukaryota > Metazoa > Arthropoda > Insecta > Diptera > Tachinidae > Gymnosoma > Gymnosoma rotundatum. Next base: position 7,718,310 of record OU744336.1, read on the forward strand.
TGGCTACGGGCTACAAAAGTAGCCGTGTAGTCGGTGGTCGTGTAGCTGCTAAATATTTATTCTCATAAGCACGCATGTATTCTATTTTTGAAATCTTGTAGTCGATGGTCGGTGGACATGATTATGTTTATTGCATAATGCTATATGCAATAAACATGAGAATAAATATTTAGCAGCTACACGACCACCGACTACACGGCTACTTTTGTAGCCCGTAGCCAACTTAGGGCTCGTTTCTGTATTTCTCGAATCGTAAAAGTTTTCGCATGAAACAACTGAATTTTTAGAAAAACGATGTAAATTGAAACAAAAAATGGGTTTTCTCACACAAGTGTTTCTGTATCTTTAAAATGCGAGAACTATATGTCATTTAAGTTATTTTCCAACAGTTATTGGAAGTATGCGAGAAAAAGTGTTTCTGTACCAATATTTTGTGAAAAGTTTTACGCAAGAACTGTCAAAACAACTCACATTTAAAAACAGTGCGAAAACGAGTAAGATTAAAAATATATTTTTAAATTTGTGTAAACATGGAGTCTAATTCAGACGAAAAGGTAAAAAGCAATTTAACTTAATAATAAAAAAGTATTATCAATAAGTATTCATGCATTTATTTATGTTTTGTATCTTTTTATTTACAAAATAGAAAATTCAATAATATTTCGCCGATCATTCTCTTAGCTATTATTAAGACCACACTATACATTTTTTTCGCTATATTATCTAAAACTTATTTTATTTATTAACTTTTATATTGTTTGATAATTTATTTCTTTATTTTGACGTTTTGTTTTTATTTGACACTAGTACTGGAATTATTCCAGTAAAAACAGAATCAATGTTGTCTGTTTTCGCATTAAGAACCAGAAACACTTTTTACTCGCAAATCGAGAAACGATGAAATTTTTTGTTTCACACTTGATGTGAAAACTTTTACGATGCGAGAAATACAGAAACGAGGTACTGATCTTCTAGATTAAGAATATAGCTTCCAGTTTTTTTGTAGATATTTTGCCTTACACCTTATTGAATACCGTGTTACAGGTCGTTTTACCACAAAATTACTTTTTCTTATTAAAATCATAAAACTCATTAAATGGAATACAATTTATTAATATATGAAAATGTTGGACACATTAAACTTTTTTAAAGAATTTATGGGTGCATTCGACGAGACTTGTTTATCGTCTTTTTGGGGCAAAAAAAGCAAAAATGTTACAAAATGCCTGCTGCTGATGCACTTCTACAAACCTTGCGTAGCACTGCCTGTAGAAGCACGTTTCCACTTTTTATTGTTTGATATAGCATCTGCCCAAGGCTCGTAGCTTTTTTTGCATGTTTTCTTTTTCCATAATGTAGTGTCCTTGTTGAGTTTTTTTTACCCACTCTTACCCTTTTCTTTGGAGTAGGATCATCTTATGAAGACGAGATCTCAGTACTTTACAAAAATATACTACGTTTTCAGAAAATTTATTATTAATTTGTTAGTTTACTCTTATATTTTTTTTGTTTTGTTCAGTTTACACTTAAACTGAGAATCGATATATATTTTTACAAAATATTGAAATTAGAAAGAAAAGATATATTTTTTACTTTATTTTTTAACGAATATAGTTTTTTATCGTTAAATAGTAAAATTATCACAACCCAGCGGAAAAACGAGATTTAGACATTAAACAAAGGCCAAATGCAAATTTATTTTCTAGGTAGTGTCGTCCGCCCAGCTGGTTTGTAGTTGGAAATGTCAAAAGTTGTTTGTATTTTCCTTTGTTTGTTTACGAATTTCAAAAAACACTAACAACAAGTGTTTGCGAAACAAAGCAAGTATTTGTATTGAGAGCAGTTATATTTTATTTCTCTTTGTTTTTTTTTTCTTTGACGTTTCCAACGCACAAAACAACAATAAAGATTCATGTTGTTTTTGTCAATGTTGTATTTGTTGTAGAGCCGCTACTACCTAGTAAAATGAATGTGCCTTGCAAAGGCAATTGCAAAGAGGATTAGATAACGGATAATTTTTAGAATTTTACCAAAAATTAAACAACTTCACCCGCTTGAGGTCATTTTTCCACCAAACTTCTCAATTGATAAACATTTTAAAAATAATACAATTTGTTGTGACACTTTTGTTTCTTCTTCAGAAATGCTTAAAATTTTTAACTCCAAAAATATGTACAAAAAATTGCTTTAGACAACAAGATGGAACATTTAGATTCAGATTTTGTTGTATATAATATATATATATATATATAGCTTTTACAAATACAATATTATAAATACTTAAAAATAATTACTTAAAGATGCTGTTGTAGTCAAAGTTGTTAGCACGTTGACTACAAATCTGGCTGCCCTGGGTTCAACCCTTGCGGCAATAAAAACAATTTTTTTTCTGTTTAATGGTACAATCAGTGTGACCAGATCCAAAAAATTTTGGGACTAAATTGGTACCAAAAAAGTGCTAAAAAGTGCTAAAAAATCGTTTTAAGTGCTAAAACATAGTGCCAAAATTTAAATGTCTTAGTTTTAAGCAAATATTTTCTTAGAGAGTTATGATAATTTATGCTTATGTTGCCTTAGAAATAATTATTTGCATAAAAAAAAAACAAATTTCATTAAAACAATAAATTATTTTTTAAACATAAAGAGTCTTAAAAACACAATAAAAATAAAATTTCAATCTTAAAATTGAACATCACCTACACCAGTGAACAAAAATACTTGACTATTTTTAATGCATATGTAGTTGCTTATTTGTTGCTTTGATGCAAAATAAAAGAAAGAATCTCATTTGCTTTAGCTGACTATGTGTTTCTTTCTGCAGCAAAGTAATCGGCAAAGCAATTACTTTGAAAGCGTCGTTTATAATAAAATTTTTTATAAATGCTGAAAAACATGTAAGCAAAGCAAAGATTTTAGAGCTGTTGCTTTTTTTAAGCAAACAATTTAAACCCTGACATGTGTGCATACATATGCGTATATTATGTACTTAGGCAAATTTATTCTACGTATCCGTAGTAGAATTTGAACATACAACTTTTTAATTCAGAGATATCAAAAAGTGCTATTATTGCAATTGTTATACGCAAAAATTAGTGTTTTGCAGAAAAGTGCATTAGTTACTTTGTGGAACATTTTGTAAATTGAATTAATTAAAAGTGCTAAAAAATGCTAAATAAACAGTTGGTAATCGCTAAAAATAATGCTAAGTGCTAAATCGGTAATATTGCTGCTAAATCAGCAAAAGAAGTGCTGAATCTAACACAGAAAGTGCTAAAATGTTCACGCTGTGTACAATACATATCATATCCTTCGTCGGTACTTCTTCATAGCATATTCGCCGGCGAAGTAAAATAATTAATAAAATGGCTATATCTATCTATCTTCTTTCACCACCTGTCTTCTCTCTCATCTATCCCTTTCCTAAAGAATGTAGCACGGTTACAAACTAAGTAGGTATTAATGCCTGAAGTGCTTCTTCTCTTAAAAAAAAAAAAAAAAAATATTTGTAGTGGTGATTTTGGGAGGTAGTTGTTTTTTGGGGATTGTGGGAATAAAATTTATCTAACTGGGAATGGGAGTCGAAAGAAATCTGGCAATCCTGTTTAAGAGAAGAATGATCATTTTACCGTAAAGTTTCTTACTGCAAAGATTTTTCAAAATTTAAAAAATTTGTACAACGATAAGCAAACTGTGAAATACGTATTGATATCAGCTTTTCATGTTGAATAAAATCACAAAAAAATTTCATTACTTGTTTAACTATTTATATATAAAAAGTTAATAATATTTAAGTTCCAAAAGGAGTTTCATGTATAAGTAAATATACAGTTTCATGCGTTATACTTCTGGCCACTCTTGGAAGTCCTAAAGTGAATACAGTAGAAATATACGAATTTTAGAGTTCAATGTACAGTAAACGTATGAATATATTTAAGGTTATTGTCGCCCCTTATAAAGTGTAATGCATAAATACCTTTCGGCTATCACGTTAAAGTAACACATCTGTCTCATTTTCTCTAGCAATTGTTTTTCTGCCTTCTAAATCATTTTTCAGTCATTGATATTGAATTTTGTGTTTCCTTGCTAATGGATTAAATGTGAGGTTATATCAATAAGTAATCGAAATTCGCAGTAAAAATCAGCCTTAAAAATTGGTAGGAACAAAGTCTCTTATTTTAAGTACAGTTATGATGAATTTTTAGCATTCAATAAGTCTTTTTGTATTGATCTACTTTGACTGAGAAAAATTAATTGGGGAAAGTATGATAACTTGATTTGTAAGCTGTGACTCAATTTATACTAAAGGAACGAAAATTTACCATAAAGACAACGAGGTAATTTCTTTACCTATTTACAAAAATATTTTTATTTTTTCAAAATGTCATTCACTTAACTCTTTCTACATAAAGCCAAACAACCTCCCGTGGAGTAAATGATGGTTTAATTTGCTATAAATTATGCTTCAAACAGTGTAAAATTGAATATTGAATTTAAAACCATTTATCATTTTTGCCACATTTTTTGCATGTCATAAAATTTTATTGTGTCATTCTTTGGCTTTTGTCTAAAATTAATGTAGTAGAAGCCAATATTTAGCCCATTTATTACGAATAACTTCATTTTTATAACTATATTTCATTGTTGTGTGTATATATTTTTTTTAATAGAATGGCTTTTTATAAATATGTCATTATAAAATTACTAGTATTTACAAGTTTAAACAAAAAAGATTTTGAACATGTAAAAGGCTTGTTAAGAGGAAAAAGAGGCGGAAAAAAAATTTCCATTGTTTTTTATTGTAACATAAATTTAATGTTTAAGCGCATGAATGAATATTAATTATTTAACTTAACGCGTTGTAAAAAACCTATAATCTGTTAATATTGTCAATTTATGATTCTTAATTGGTCGTTTATAAAATGGCAATTATGATAAATTCAATAAACTGAAAAAATAAAACAAAAAAATAAAAATAATATGATTAATTATTCCACATAATGCCGCAAAAGAAAAGGCAGAGAGTTTTCTCACTCATACTTAACTAGAAATGCTCAGGGGAGTTGTACTTTGATATAAGAGAAGCGACAAGAATTTTGCTCAATTTGTCACTGAAATGACAAATAGTTATTTACTTAAATAAACTGAAATTTTTGACACTTTATTACGTTAGAGGAGAATAAAGTTTAATTTGAAATACGAGTACAGTATCAACTTAGATTTTGATTGAATTTGAAATAAAAAACCGCAAATAGAAGAATTAGTTGTGGAGATTGACATAATAAATTACAATTCTAAAAAAAAGAAAAGGGTAGTAAATTAAATTCATAATTTTATATTAATTTTTTCTAATGGCTTCCGAAGTAGTTAGAAGAAATTTTTATACTCACACTTTGTTTTCTTTCTTTCTTTCTTCTTAACAAGTAATTGTTAATGTCTTAAAGCCGAGGCGTATATTATCCTTCAGACGTCATACTTTTGCATATTCAACTGAAAACAGGAAGCTTATTCTGAATTGCGATGCGAAAATTAATGCGATGCGCAAACGACATGCGATGCGGAAGATAATTGGTATTCTGTTAGACTTTCGCAATAGCATTCGCAATTAATTTCAAATCGTGGCAACGCTACTCAAATAAATCTCAGTGTCAACAAATGTCAGATTAAAAAAATAAATAAATTGTTTGCGTTTGGCTGTGAAAATTGTTTATTAAATTTATTTAGAATATTCTGTACGAAAAAAAAAATAATAAATAATAATGAATTCTGTAGCATTGTGGTTCGAAGATGAAGAAGGCGGTGAGCAAAATGAAAGGATACAGAGAAGATTGCTTAAAAGCAATTATTGCCCCGAAGAAATGTGCGTCCTGTGGTAATTTATTTACGGAATCCGTCAAGTTTAACAATTTCACCACTTGCTCCTCTAAGGAAAACAATGGATTATATCTTGATGTCGGTTTTATTTCGTCTAAGCTTCTGTTTGGTGTGTACTTTAAAATCGGCCCAAACTTATTAAAATTTAAGTCAAATATTTTTGAACTAGTTTATATATTTAACACTTTTTCCATCCTGCAGCTTCTCTAATAGGTGTTCCATTAATATTTGAGTCTTCAGTTAACGTTGGTCACAAATTATTTGCCAACTGACGTCCATCTGATGTTTTCAAAAGGCCTCTTGCCAATTGGCTGTGCTTATTCCTAAATTCTATCTTTATTTCAAATTGACGTCATGTGGTGGTCTTATTGATTGCTTCCCTGAATTATATAATAAATATATATTGACCAAAAAAAAAAAAAAAAATATTATCTTTCACTTAAATGTTTGTACTTTGCGGATGCTACTTTGTTGTCGAATAAATTTTGCGAATTTGACATTTGTTTTCACAATTTAGAATACCGACTTGCCAACTTTTCCTCATTTTAAATGCGATTAAAAAAGAACTTTGAGAATATTGCAATACAGAATAGTGATTGTTCGCCTTTATGTATTTTCGCATCGCAATTCAGAATAAGCCTCCAGAGTAATAACGGATGATGTTTACATAATGAGTACTTTGTAGACCGATAAAAAAATCATAAAAACACAGCTAGAGTGAAAATAAAACAAGCAGAAGAAGCAAATAATAGTTGCCAAAGTATTCAACATAAGTACGTCAAAATTTGCCCAACTTTCGTACTTTACGTTGACGGAGACGTACTGTTTGTGACCACGTGTACTTTAACTTATTTGTCAGTTGAATTTTGTGGAGTTTGCCTAAAGGCAAAGCAGGCAACTTTTGCTGCAGGAGAGTCATGAATTTGTGATTGGAGAATGCAAGAATCTTCTGATATAATTATTTCGTTAAAAAAATTAATTTTATTAACACAAATCACGTAACTGTGTAATTCAAAGCTAGAAATCATTACATTTTTATACCTTAACATTTTCTTAATATTTATAGCACTTTAATCTAAAAATTACATTTTATTTTATAATTATTATTATACTTTTTTTTTGATAAAACTTAATATTGCAAAATTTATATTCCCAGGCCTGATTGAAACAATTAAAAAGTAAAATTATAGTAACTAAAATAAAAAGAAACTCTTTGTTAAAAAGTTAATAAGGCCTTCGCTTACTAACGCAAACAAGAAAATTCCTACAGTTAAAATTTTGCTGGTAAATAAATTTATTATTTTTTCGATCCTGGTGGGTGGTCATACAAAGTTTTTATTTCTTCAATTTTTCATTAAAAACAACAACTCTTTTCTATACAAAAGCAGTACGTTTTGTTTAAAACATTGTAATTTTATTAAAAGTAGATCAACAACAAGCTCATTAATAATGTTGTATTGAATACTTACTGAATGCTTCAGAATTATTTGTTTTTTATCGTTTTTTTTTAATAATAATTTTTAGTACTTTTCCCTGATTTTGTTTGTGTGAGGGGAGCAGCGAAAAAGTATTAAAACAAATAAATAAATAAAAATCAAACTGTGTAAACTTCGGTCATTGACTTGTGACTTTTTTCTTTTATTTAGCGAAAGTGAAATACAAACTTGAAATGATTAAATTATAAGTCAGTTACATTTTAAAAGAATAAATGAATATTAAATATTCAAATAATGTTATTTGTGATTATTGATTATCATATCAAATGTAATTTTATTCTTTTATCATTATTATCATATTTGATTGATAATAATATTGGTTATCATCATTAGGATTGTGTTTCGAATTTATATAATTATCAAAAACTGGTTGGGCAAGTTACACTGCGCGGCGAAATATTCCTCGATGTCAATGGTACTTCCTCTTTTTTTTTTGCTTGATTATCATTAAATAAAAATCTTTATTTGTAATACTTCTTTTTAGGAGGAAGGACTGACAAGCTGTGTAAAAAAATTGCTAACAACATTTTTTCCAGGTGTGACTTAGAATTATTAGTACTGTATATATTGTAAGCATTTTGGTACCAAAAATGTAAAAAAAATAGTACTAGCATTAAAAGTATTTAAATAAATTAAATCTAAAAAAATAAAATGCGTATATTTAATTAAGAGTATAAAATGTATTGCCACTTTTGTTTAATAAAAAATATACATGTTGATCTCACATAAAATCAAATTATAGTCCAGCACTTATTCGAACTACCTATTAAATTCAAGTGTTTAGACTATTAACTCTTAAAATTAAATATAAAAAACTCAATAACTTCTAGGAGCACTGCATTAAATTGATATTTACCTTTTACTTATTTGGGAGATGTAAAAGGTGTTTAAGTAAGTACTTTAGTGTACTGGTACTAAAAGTTCAGGTGCAAAGCGTCCCAAAACAAGCCGTAATATTTGAAAATTAACACAAAATAATTAAAATTATTTATTTTACTTCAGTGTTATATCGTTAGTAGGGATGGCAAACTCAAAACTGCGTTTCAAGATTTTTTTGCAAAGCGGCATTTACACTATGCAATTTTTCATGAAACTAGCATGGAACAGAAAGAGTAAGAAAATTGTATTACTTCAGTTTTGAGGGTATGTTACTGTTGCTAATGTTTACATTTAGATAACGCATAACGCTGAAACTTAAACAGAAAATAAACGAATAAATGCCTCAAAAAATTGCATAGTGTAAATCTGAACTAATTTGCTAGAACTAAAAACTTTTATTTTTTTCTTAACTCTACTTAATAAATAGCTGTGCCTGCATGTCTACCGTCTTGCTAGATAAATAGGCATTTAAATAATTCATAAGCAAATATTTTAAAAAAAGCGTCCAGGAGCTATTGTTACTTTCTTAATAATTTTTTAATTTCGTACATAAACTGGAAAAATGTAATCCTCTTATTTTCGCTACAATGTCTGACTGCCTATCTGTTACAGCACTCTATCTCTAGAACCGCAATAGGTAGAGTCTTGGAATTGTCTCAGAAGGTGCATTTCTATAGCATCAAATATTTTAAACTAGAGGGTGTTCCTAAAGTGTGTTGATATACATAAAATAAAATTTGCACAATGTCAGTAAAACTGTTTGTCCTATAGCCCGAGAAAAAAAATTAAAATTTTAAAATAACCGTTGTTCCAATTATGCCCTGAAATTTACGTAGTGGCTTTGTATTCCAACCGTAACATGCAGACAACTTCTGCTTTAAATATTTTAATGTCCACATAAAAGAACAAACAAAAAGTTAAAAATAAAATAAAACTATAAAGGGTCTTCCTAAAGGTAAAAAAGAATAAAAAATTTTAATTAAAAGGTGTTGCAATAGTAACATTATTTTCATAATTACTTCATTTTCTACCCAAAGTATGTGTAACTATTTTCGCTAAAAATTTATTCGAAAATTAATGGGTGGTCTATACATGATACGGAAACTTTCGTGAGTGACTCGTCTAGAAAATGTGTATAGGAATCACTTAAAAAATTGAGTGCTTTTCATACAAATTTTTTAGACGAGTCGCTCGCTTGTAATACAGAATTTGCACATAACTCTATAAATTCTCTGCAGTGTAATAAAAAAAAAAATACTTTGACCCGAAAAATCCTTATATTCGTGATTTTAAAACTTGTGATTCTTTGTAATTGAAATTCTTTGAAATAAATCATATTTATATTTTGTTTCAAGTTATAATTAAAATAACGTGAAGTAAAATCGTTTGGATAGTTGTAAATTTAAATTTTCTATAAGCATCATGCGCTAAAGTTGCCAAATAGTTAATTGTTAAAAATAAAATTCATAATTAATAAAGGGTATTTCGTTTTGTAATTTTTTTTTTGCAAAACATTTTCAAACACTAATTTAAGTGCAGCACCTACAGCAGTACTATTTGCCCGAAATGTTTTGTACAATAAATAACTTATATATTTATTTCTATTTAGTAAAAGTAATAATATAATTGCAGTAACCATAATCTAAGAACAATGTAATATGTCTATTTACACGATTGCAGTGAAATTATTTTATTACTTTACACGATATAGCATTGTCGTTATTAGAAGTATATTATTGCCTAATATAATTATAAAATTCCTAGGTATAACCAGAATTATGTTTGAAGTATAAACATATTATATTATTATTATAATTGCAATGTTATCAAATATATTTAAAGCTATTTTGTATTCATAACTTAACACTTGGCGCTTTTAAATAAAAACGCAGCTTATGAATCAAGCATTAAACTAATAGAAAAGCTGCGAACCAAAGGTTAAAGTCATTATTTGATAACATAAGAAAAAATTATAATTATAATTTGATTCTAAATAATATATTATAGTTTTAATTACTATTATGTTGATTGTAGTTAGAATTCTAGAAAATATTACGTTTAAGTTCACTACATGTATTTTTTTAAGAGAAGTAGCACTTTAGGAAAAAATACCTATTTGGTTATTTTCGTAACCGTTCTACCTTCTTTAGAAAAGGGATAGATAAGAGATAAGACAGCTGGCGAAAGAAGAAAGATAGATATAGTCATTTTATTAGTTATTTTATTTCGCCGACGGTTATGCTACCGACACAGAAAGCTGCCTGCTGTAATGTAAATTCTGAATTTTATTTTATTTATTTTTTGATTGCCGGAAAGGTTGAATCAGTGATGCCAAGTGGAGGGATATTTCCCTTTTTGTAGGGAATTTTTTTAATTTCACATGTAGGTAAAAAGGGAAAGATTTCCTACTTTTGTCGAATTGTAGGGATTTTTTTAAATTGCATAATTTTTTTTTTAACATTTTAAAATTATATATTTTTTATTTTATATTTTTCAGTTGTAAACTTAAAATTAAAAAAAAAATATATACACTTTTCATTAAGTGTATCGAATTTTAGTTGGATGAATATAAATTATTTATCACCTGTACGCTTTATTAATGAAGATCCTTCAAATTGTAATTTAAATACTTCCTTATGTCCTTCTTTTTACATCAAAAGCACACCTGTTTCTCATAGAAGTTAATGTCTTTTTTGTTTGGTTGTTTAATTTTTTGTTTTAGTTTTAGAATTAGTCATAAGTTTATTTAAGAGATTAACCCTAATTTTTCCAAATTTTGCAAAAATAATAAAAATTTTACTAAGTCTACCACATGCTAGTTAATGCTGATGCTGAAAGGATTTTTTCTGTAGTTACGGACGTACGTAAAAATAAGAAACAAACTAAGCCATGATATGTTAAATTCTACTTGCATTATTAGATCTAATTTACAAGCAAGTGTAATTAATTGTGTAAATTTTAAATTCACATCTAGTCATTTAAAAAAAAATTAATTATATATAAATAATTTTTGCATTATATTTTATGTTGTTCTTAAATTATTTTCATGTTATTCTTATGTCACTTTTTATGTTATTTTATTCGGTTTCATGTTATTTTTTATTTTTAAGTGGACCTGAATTTATGTACCTAAATTGAATTAATAAATTATTATTTTCTTAAAAAAAAATAGTGTAGGGAAAAATTAAGGAAAAAAAATTTGAAAAAAGGGATTTTTTTATATAGGCTATGGGATTTCTTCAAAAATCACCTGGCATCACTGGGTTAAACCCTGACCAACCAGATTTGTAGTCAACGTGCTTACCACCTTGACTACAGCAGCGTTTTTTGTGCTTATTTAGTGTTTGGATAATAACAAAAACTTATTTATCATGATAAAATTAGTGTAAAATTTAACTTCAGTTTGTTAACAGAAAAAATATGATTACAGAGAACATAATATGGTTCGTGTTCGCCTAACACAGCTATGTTTTTTGTTTGTGTGTATAAGAAAGCGACATTAAGTACTGATACTTTAAAAAAAAGTTACTTTTTTCTGCCTAAAATACAATGTTTCTGATTTATTTGTCTCGTTCTTTAAAAAAAACTCTAGTATTTATAAAAACAATCATATCCATTACTGTAATGAATTCCATACAACTTTAAGGATGTAACACAACAATTAACAAAAATTGCTTTTTGAAAATTACTATTTATGAGACAACTAATGCTCAAAATCCAGCTTCTGATTAAACGGAGCCTACAGGTATTAATATTAAAATAATAAAAAAAGGTTTATAGTCCTTTTGAGAATAAAAGGTATTTGAACTAAAAAAAAACAAACAATTGTTTAACTTGTTGCCTTTTATTTAAACAACAAAATAAACAACATTTGCACAAGCACTTAAATTAATGATTTAAACGGTTTTATTTGACACCAAGTGTAAGTTACTTTTCAATGTAATTATTGATGTAATTTTGATCATTTTTTTCCACCTGATTGTAATTAAGGGTTCAGTGTACAGGATGTCGTATCATTGGATGTCAGTTGTTTGATAAAGTTAAACTTTAGAATGTTTCAAAGCTGCTAAAAACAAGCCGCTTTTAACAAATTAAATTTGAGGAATATAAATTTGTTTTGCAAATACTTTTATTTTGCGACATATTGTTTTAAAAATGTACCGGTTTCAAAAGTTTTGTTGAAGTTTTTAAGGATTTTGCCCCCAAAAAAAGATGTTTCAAATTTATATAAAAATCGCTGCATGTCGAGAATGAAGTTAGTTACAAATCACAACAATTCATTGAATCAATGCAAACAGAAAGAAAACGGTTAATTCAAAATGGCAGGAAATCTCAGTACTCAAGTAAGTGAATATTCAAAAATTGAAAATTTTATAAAAAATTTAAAAAAAATATTTTTTTCCTTGTGAAGACCCTTAAATGCTTGTTTATGATAAATCTTATTTGGATGCCTTTAATGCATGCCTTACCCCTACCCGCTTCTGATGACGAAATGGTTCACAATGATAATTACGACATGATAATGATGGATGATCATCAGCCCGCTGAATCAATGCATTATCAAAATTTCGATGAATTTTATAATGCCAACGCGGCAGCCAATGATGCCATGGCCGAAATGGAAATGGATGAAAGTCGTAATTATGGTGTTATCATTGCCCCGTTACCTTTGAGCACTAAGGAAAGACATTTTAGACAAAATCTTGAAGACTTGGATGTACAACACGAAAAACGTATTCAAAGATCATTGATTAAAGGTGCAACTAGACCTCGTAGCATGGTCAACGATTGGGAAAAATTCGACTATGAAATGTTGGTGAATCATCAATAGAAACAACGCAAAAAATAACTTGATATCATTTACAATAAATTGAGGGTTTGTTTTTGTTTTAATTATTAAAATTTATGTATTTAGTAAATAAAGTTTATTAATTTAATTGTTTATTGGGAAAAAAAAGTTTTAGTATTTTTTTTATTTTGTTAAAATCAGGTTTAAGAGAGACATTTTAGAGATGTTTTGCTGTGTAAGCTGTTGATAGATTTTGGCAGTTCAGCTAAAGTTCAAACAGTATATGTAAAGCAGAACAAAAAAATCTTTAGTTCTCTGGAGATATTGCAGTGTTGCCAGCAGTAGCAAAAAATTTGCAAGCGGTACATTGTGTCGCAATTTCATGCAACGAATGGTCAAATATTGAAGCATCTAAAGTAGAGAGGTGAAATTTGGCATGATTGTTTTTGTTTTTGGGAAAGGAAGTATTTGTGCGAAATTGCGACAAAATCTAAAAAGTAACACGCCCACCTCCCATACAAGCTAAATTAAAAAATTTTTATAACTTTGAAATTTGTAATCTGAAAAGAGCGTTAGTTTCCATGTGAGTATACTTGGTAATATTGAAACATATTTCCAATTTTTAAAAAAATTTGATAAGCGCCTCCTCCACCTCCCATGCACAAGTGACAAGTTTATCTACTCGCCTCCTTTTTGCTCTCATTGTACCCTCCTTGAAAGAGACCCTTGGTAGGCCTGTATTTGCTTCCATATATATTATAACCCAATTAATTTTATTGCAAAATTAGAACTTTATACGGAAATCTAAATTACAAATGAATTTACCAAATAATTTGCTATCTAGCCAGTCACTCAACTCAGTTTCAAATCTATGTATCCCTCATGAGATGATATTTAGACCAATTGTTAGAAAATTTTTAAAAGAGTAAGACTAACCCACTTCAAAAGAATAAGGGGTTATATAATTCGGCTGAATGTGTCTTTTTTTATTTTATATGTGCTCTTCCAGAACTGTCATTTCTTTTGAACTTTTGAACAGTTGTAGACAGACGTTTGAAATTTACAACGAACCTGTATTGCTAAGTCCGCTATAACAAGAAGTATAAAATTTGGATTTGGAAGTTAAAGGGTGTTCCAATAGTTAATGTAATTTTTTGTATGTGACCAAACTTTAGAATCGTTATAGACAGAGCGCTTTAATTTAAAAGGGACCTGCATTGCTAAATCCTTTTATGAACGAGTTTACAATTTGAATTTAGAAATTAAAGGGTGTTCCATAATTACTGTAGATTTACTTATATAGGCCTACCTTTTGAACCGTTATAGCCAAACGCGTGTAAATTTGACGCAATGTCGATTGCTATGGCCGTTCTAATAACAGCTGATTATATTTAAAATAAAAATTAAAGGGTGCGCCAATAGTTCATTAAATTTGGTATATGGCCATACTTTTAAACAGTTGTAGACAGACGATTGAAATTTTTGTATTACTAACTCCTCTATAACAACAAGTATAAGATTTGGATTTGGAAATAAACGGGTGTCCAAATAGTTGATATAATATGGTGTATGTGGCCGGACTTTTGAACCGTTACAGACAGACAGCTGAAATTTACAAGGGACATGTTTTGCTAAGTCCGCTATAACAAGAAGCTTATAATTTGAATTTAGAAATTAAAAGGTGTTCCCAAAATTAATGTAATTTGTTCTATATGGCTGTATTTTTTGAACCGTTGTATACAAACATCTTAATTTTAGAGAGAATGTCCAATACTTTATTTGGTATAATAAGAAGTATGAAAATGTTACATTTTAAATTAAATAGTTGATATAATCTGATGTGTATGGGCAAACTGTTGAACAGTTACAGACAGATGGTTGAAATTTTCACAGAGCCTGATTGCTAAATCTACTACAACAGCAAGAATATAACTTGAATTTGGAAATTAAAGAGTGACTCTATAGTTGCTGCAATTCGGTGTATATTGCCAAACTATTGAACAGTTGAACAAGTATAAAGTTTGGAGATATAAGTGTGTCCCAATAGTTAATGTAACCTAATTTGTGTGGCCATACACTTGAGCTGTTAAAGGCAGACAGATGAAATCTGTTTTGAAGTCGGTTTTTTTCGCAAGAATTATCTGTTGTTCCTTTTCTAATAATATTCATTTAAAATTATTTTTTGCTACCAGTTTTGGCCACCCTAGTGATACAGGAAGTGCTTGGGAAAATTAAAAATTGGAATTTTCTTTAAGCAAAATGTCATTCTGCAAAAAGGGTTGGTTAAGGAGGCTGGCAACGACACGCTTATCAAGAAAATTACTGCAGAAATAAGTACACCTGACAAATTGAGATACAAAAGTCTAAGAAAACAGCTGAAACATCATCTAATGCCATAGATTAAAGTCTAGTCTTCTGAGCTTAAGCTAAAGAAGCAGAGCTAAAAGAAGAAATAGCTTAAGGACTTCAAATCTGGTAGTTCGACTGCGGTTTAATCAGGAGATATGAAGTTTAGTTGCTAGCCGTTCAGTCTGTCAAAATCTTAGAACATCAGCTCATACAATTAAGAAGAGTAGCGATTATGTAAACTGACAACTATGGCGTGTAACCAAGTAGAAGCTAAGCAAACAAGTAAAGGAGGGGAAATGCAATCATGTGCAGTCTGTGAGATGATCTACCTTTCATTAAGGCATAAGACGCCATAGCGAATTATTAGCAAATAGTATTTCGGCTCATGGAAGTTGCTAACCCTCTTCTCCCTAATTGGCTACAGGTATGCTATCTGCGCATATGTTGTTATCATGTTTTAGCCGAATCGTTCTACTTTTTCTGATACGTAAATCCGACCGTTAGAGATACAAAGCTGTAACGCCTTCCAATTATGGCTAACTTTCCCGCGGAATAATTTTTCAGAGACCGGAAGCTGTTTGAACAGTTCACAAAAAATTGTGAGTAACAATCAGAAAATTTTTACCTTTTCGAAAAGTCTTATTCTGCTGCTACGTGCAGTCATAGTCGCGAGTGAGCATCGTGATCACCATGATTTATTTCTATGCCCGATGCACAAAAAAAAAATTATATTTTTATCAAATATTTTATAAAAGTGACTTTTTCGCTGCCTCAAATTAATTTAAGTTTACTTCCTTAAAATTCCTTAGTGATTTCGGTCTTCCAAAAGAAGAATACTTCCGAAGAATGAAAAAAATAATAAGGCGATATTGTTTTTTAGAATTAAAACTCAATTATTAATGAATAAAATCTTAAAGACTTGTCAACAACATTCAAAAATCATTTGAATTCAAAGCTGGTTTAAATTAATTAATACTTTTTTTATATTGTTGTTAAACATACAACATTTAAATGTCAACGACTGATATGGTGTCTGCTAATTGATTTAAAATTAATTCATCCGTTTTTGTTTTGTTATCACAGTGTTTGTTGATGACGCTAGATTTTTATTTGATTTTATATTTAAATTTGTTTCCTTTATTGCTGCGAGGTTTATCACTGAGAATTTTTCAATTTTCGTTTTTTTTTCATTTGATTTTTCTTGGCGTTGCTGGTTGCCGCCGCTGGTTCTATTGCCAGTGCTATTGTCATTGCTGTTGTTGCCATTGTAGCTGTTGCATTGTTTAGTTGATATTTTATAACAATTTTTTCACTTGCCACTTTCCTTAGTGTTGGCTTAGTGTCAGTTTTTAGTTTTTTCTTGTTTTTTTTTGGCATCAACTTTGAAACTGTTGGATATTTAAATGCTTCAGTGGTTTTATTCTCAAATATGGGATAAGCACTGGTGACCAGAAGGCATAAAGTGATGGGATATAAAAGCGAGTAATAAAATAATCATTTGTTTAGAAGTGTGTAATAAAAATTTTTATTAATTATCAAGATTTTTTTGTATGTAAGAGGTCACTAAAAATGCTTGTTGCATTTGAAATATTTCTGTTTTAATTACTAAACTAATTTTATTGATACTTAAAATAAAAATTGATATTGTTACAAAGACATTGGATTGCTTTTAAATTGGTTTGAAATTGAGTTTACTCGAAGTTAAAATTTGGAGTTTTCAATTTTCCACAAAATATTAGAACTGTGACCAATTGAATTGCTTTCATTCCAAGAGTGAGTTTTGTCGATAATCATAATTTTCGTCTATAGGTAAAATGATGTCTGATTCTCCGGAGGATACCAATCATTCAAAAGTGAGCGCAGTAATTTGACTTTTTTTCGAGGATAAAAATTTTGGTGTTATAGAGAATCGTGCCTTAGACAACCAAAATAAGTACATAAAACGATGACGTTGAAATTCTAAGTCAAACGTATGAAGGTTTTGCATAATCACTGAGACGTGGTTTAGTAAATAGTTTTTATAGGACCACAACATTGATAATAAGATATTTTCCGAATGCGAATTATATGAATTATCTGTAATTACTTTATTGACAATTTTGCGTAAACGAGGTTCTAGAAATCTTGACCAACTAATGAATTTGAAAAATAATCTACTACGGTACACGACACAGCTGTAATACTTGATATAATTGAATTTACCACCGATTCCAAGTACTTATACAACATGGCCCATGCAATTTCTAGCGGCGTGGTTTCAGTGGATCTGGCTAACATCAAACTAGGGATAATTTTACATTCTCGGTGGCTCACCAAAGCCGCTAGACTATTACGATAATATGTGACAACGGAAAATCCGCTCAAGTAAAAATGATATCTCAAGATATCCAGATGGGTTGGTAAATTAAGATCAGTCAAATCAGTAGATACACCAAAAACAGTAACATCATGCCTGGGTATATGACTCATTGGGTTTTCGATAGTTGTTGATGTTGTTATTGCTTCATCTTGCGGTGTAGAGGATGGTGGATTCATTGTAAACTTTTTTATTTGGAATGATTTTTTTTTTAATATTTTTTTTATCTGAAATCAGCACTTTACACTTCGAGTTCTTCACAACGACTTAATGCATTCACAAAAACTGTTGCGTTATATATGGTCTATGAGACGAGGTAATAAAAATGAAATGGTAATTTCAATTCTACCTGTAATCGATTTTGTTATCAAACTGACCACAAATACTTTTAAGCAAGTGCGCATTTTATTGCTTCTGGAAAAAGAAAAAAAAAAACATAGCCATTTCGCTGATCTTTTCATGTAAAGTGCCAAAAATGGTGACTTTTTGAAATGTTTGTATTGGGAACCCCCCAGGGGAGTTCCAGTGGTTGTTCCACTGGCATGGGTGGATCGACCTTCCAAAGTTAGTGGAGGTCGGTCATACATTTGGACTCAATTGGGGCACTCTAAATGGGTCAAAGTGGGATTTTTCAAAACTTGAGCCTACGGGAAAAAAGTCAACAGATGGGGGTAGTAGAATTCGTTTTAGAGGTATAGTTCCGCGGGCAAAGTTTCTTATTTTGATCCCTAGAATACGATTTTCACTGATCAATATGCGATTTTGTTTCCTCCCCACAAATCCGCCCTAATATATGCAGTACCAATTTTTTTTTATTTTTTAATTCTCAGTCACCCCAATATTTGCTTTTTTGATTGGAGTTACATCACTTAACTTCATTTACATAGATGGTAAGGGTATATAAGATTCGGCATAGCCGAATTTAGCATTCTTACTTGTTTAGATTTATTTTTGTATTACTTTTTGCTATTGGGAGCTATTGTAATATGCAGTTTTTTTTTTTTTTTTTAATTTTAAAGTGGTGTCCTTACGGTTCATAATACACGTAAAAAACATGTACGTTATACTCGTATGGTAACATCCTTCCATTTTGAAAGTTATGTTTTAAGTGTTTTTATAAACAAATGAAACTGTAATCACAATCTTTAAGATTAAGGAAACATTTTTAATATCGCTGCAAATGAACAAGTTCTGCGGGCATAAACATATGAAAGCAACATTCAGACGAAATTAATACTTTATTTTTAAAACGTGTTAAACAAGATTTCCGTAGTTTTGAGTTTATCAAAGAAAGCTTCCTAACAACCTTGATATTAATTTTAAAAATCTAATATTTTTTGTGTGAATTACCTGCGTGTTCGTTTAACAGAAGTTCATGAGTTCAACACCCACTACTACACATGAGTACAAAAAAAATTAACCGTTATTAAGCAGTCTAGGTAAATTAGCTTCTTAACAGGCGGTTAGAAAGAAAAGAGCAGTTCAAAGCTCTCAAATTCTTAATTAGAAAAATGAAAACGATTATTGTACAGAAAAATTTGAGAAGAATAGCAACGCAGAAAAGATGGTTAAGGCGCCTGACATGGCGAAGGAAGTAACAATATAATAACGGTGTATGGCTGTCTTTGTGTAGTTGGTAAAATAATGGCCCACTTGGTACAACAGGAGATCGTGAGTTTGACTCTCTGCCAGACGCATAGCAGACTACAGTCCAGATGCTTTGGGGGGTTAAAGGTTAAATAAGGCATCGATTCCTTTGAGTACTGTGTTATTAGCGCAATCAATGGTGTAGCACAGATGGCGGTGTAAGTTTAAAAAATATCGCACGTTTGGTAAACAAGTTCGTGAAAAGAAATATAGTGAAAACCACAGTGTAAAAAATTGAAGAAATAATAATAAATAAAGTGTCACAGAGGAGTAATACAACCGGCTGTTTTTAATTGAATGAACCATAAAGCTTAAAAATTTGAAATCGACGCACAGTAAGTGTCGTCATGCCTTAAGGCTTCAATTTACAATCCCACGCAATCGGCCGTTTCACCCACAAACAAATATGATAGAGTTTTTTTTTACATAGAATAATCCCAAGAAAAATTATGTCTAGGTACCACCCTGTCACACAAGAAAGAGACAATTCAACATGCAACTCTGATTGTGTAGAAACTAATATTTTATGAATTTTTTTTAAAGACTAGCAAATCTGATAGATTTTGATGCTGTTATTATATTAAATATTATCCTTAGGTACCTGTGCTATGATAAACTTGTAAAATCGATTTGTTGCGCTTTTTGTCGCAAGACACGAGTAGCCCATTGAAATTATTGCACTTCTTTTATCATTTCGTAAGATTGTTCAATTGAGATTAATATTTTTAAAACAACAATAAAATAACACAAAGAAAATCAAATTGTTTAACAATAACTTTTAACTTTTTCATCATACTTTTCTATAATCATCAAACAACACGATCTTTTTAAAAGACTCATTGAACCCACTGTGAGTTGACACAAAAACCTAATTAATCATATAAAAAGATTTCGAAAGTGTTTTTTATTATTCTTTTATTTTTTGTAACAAAAAAAAAAAAAACAAGTTTCAAAAATTTAAATTTTTATCTTTTGTATGAAAGTAGTATTATGACGAGACACTCATTTCTCTAAATATTAAGAGAAAAATCTATATTCAATTATTAAAAAATCACAGCTTTATAAAAAAACTCTTTTTGTAGCATATGTTTAGGATGATTGAAAAATATTTTTACACAGTTGCAGCTAGAAATAAAATACTTGTTTTTATAAAAACAATTCGGATTTGCTTTGACCATTTGAAGTTTAATTATGAGGATATTGAGGTATTGCAAACTCACAGTAGTAAAATAGTCTGCGATTTTTCAAGTCGGTTCCTTTGCTAATGGGGATACCTCTTAAGGCTTTTGCAGCGTTACTCGTTAAAGCATTTCCCGTAAACTGATTATTAAATTTTTGTTGACTTTCGTCAGCACTCAGCTGTACTTGAGCTCTAGATTGTTGCAACACTTGCTGGTGTTTCAAGTCAGTCTCAACTACACCACTATTGGATACATTTTGTGATTCACATTGACCTGAAGCATTACATTTAGTGACGATGCGCAGAAATGCCCTTGGATTATTATTGAGTTGTTTATACTGAACATCGAGTTGAGAGGCTTCCGATTGTGAAACGTAGTATTTTTGATTATTGACTAATTTATTTATTAGATTATTGTTATGTTGTTGTTGTTGGTGCGAAAACATACCAAACTGCTGTAGCTGTTGAGATGCATGTGCTCTTTGGATAAACGAGTCTGCTGTTTGCTGGTTAGCTGTTCTTTGTAATATTAAATTAGATTGTTGCCGATCCTGAGTTTGTTGTAAATTATTAAATTGTTGCTGTTGATTATTAAACGGTTGCTGAGAATTTATACCTGACGGATTTGATTGAAGGCTTGATGTTTGAAGTTGTTCGGTGGATTCTAGATGTGTTTCATACAATTTTCTTGATGGATATATTGTTACTTCATACATCTGGCCATTGTTGCCTTTTATTAGTTGAGTTCCAAGTTTCACGTTTTTACCCAATTGCAATTGATAAGCGTCATCATCTTTTTGAAAATCTGTTTGAGGTCTGTCAATCTGATACTCAAAGGTTTTCACTGTCAACACCAGAATCGAAAACTAAAATTTAAATTAATAATTTTAATATTACGACAACTTTTCTTTGTTTTCATTTATTATTTTTTTTCTTTTATTCATACCACCAATAATAAAGTCCTCATTTTTTTTTTTAACGAGTTTTAGTAGTTGTAAAATGTTTTGGGCGATCGTTTGTTTCTAACACGTTCGTTGTTGAAATTGAAATGACCCATTAAATTTTGATGGTTTACAAGAAGAGCACATCTCTGCACAGATTTTTTTTTTTTTAATGATCATTACGTAAGTGGAAGTTATGTAAGCAAAAGCAGATGCCGGACAGTATGATGGATTTCATATGCATAAGAAGAAGATAATAATATTGATATTAAGCAGAAATTGTATAAAATTAATTTCAACAAGACATCGAAAACAAAAGAAATATTAAATTTCAAAAAGGGAATTAAAAAAAAAATAAATTAATAATAATAAAATTATGAGGTTATGAGGTTAAGTAGAGGTTTTATTTTAGATAAGATTTAATAAGATTAATTTAATTAATTCAATTTATTTAGTTATAAACATATATTTATATCATAAAATATTTATATTTAAATAAATCAAGCACAATTAAAGTAATTAATTTTATTTCCATTCAAAAGCAAACGGAATTAAATATTTAAATCTTTTTGCAGCTTTAGCTAAAGAGTGCGTACTCAATGAATATTTAAAATATAATCAGATATCTTTTTCACTACTGACATGGAGAAATAGCTAAGCTAATTGGTAATTGCGTGGGTTTCTTAAGAAAGTGGGGAATTGGTACTTTACAAGCCAGTGAAACTAAGAACGAACTGATTTGTTGGTATAAGGTGTTTGTCAGCCATTTTGCTTTTAAATTTATTTTTCAGAAAGCCATAAAAGAAAAAAAAAATTTTTTTTTCACTGCTTTCAGTAGATATAAAACTGGATCAAAAGTGCTATTTCAGAGTCGATTAAAATATTTTTTACAAACTTGATGTAGAAAAACAAGTAAATATTTGACACAAAATTCTTTAACGTTTCTTGGTCTTCTTCATTTAAAAATTCTGGAGGATGTATGTAATTTGTTTTTGCCTTAGAGATGGCCACCGCAATAGACAAAATTTATTTTAATCTAGTTAATTTCTTTAGTTGGAACAAGAGGCTGGTGATTCAAATGTGGAGAAGAGGTTGGGTGCAGCAATTATTTAAATATCAAATCTTATGATTTTACTTTCTAATAGAAAATCGCACCAATTTTTTCTGTAAGTCCCAGCTTAGTTGGTCCAATACAGATAATTTTTCTCTACATATTAATATTTTTTTGATCTTGTATTTATATTATGTCCAAATCATTCTTTTGTTGCTAAAAGAAGAAAAAATTTTGTTGTGTATTAGAAATTGTGAAGGGGCCATGAATTTGTTATGGACGTAGTTTTATCTTCCTCAAACATGAATGGCAGTCGGTCATACCACACCACACCTGACCTATACTCATGTTTTTCGAAGAGTACATAATTGCATTAACCGGAAAGGTTAATGTTCAAATTTAGTTGTATAATTGTTAACAGTCTAATGATGTTTAATTTTCTCTTTTTAAACATAATTTTGTGTTCTTTTCTAAAAATATATGCCATCCTTTTTAATAGTGATGTGTTCTTTAAAAAAAAAAAGAAAAAAAACACTTACAAATGGCAAAGGGCATCACAAAAAATTAAAGGGCATGTATTGCCTTAAAATGTTTTATTTTTTTATATGTTTTTCTGGCCTTTGATCAAAAAATCACAAAATTTCTCTTAAATTAAAAATAGTAAAAAATTAAACACACGGCCTTTTCTCCCTTCTAACAAGTAAGCTGTGGTGACATGGTCACCTGCCTGACCTATCCTAACCTTACACACGGCCGTTACATTTCTTTTTATTTTTTTGAAACATTTTATTAAAATTAAACCTTAAAGGACCAACTTCCAAATTTCTAAATAAGTTTTTTTACCTCTTAATTTTCAACAGGATATTATTTTTTATAATTTGCAAAGTTATTGCAATTAAGCGGCGTATCTTTATTAATGTTTGGCATTTAAATAAAAATCAAATATGTTTTCGATTTTTAGCGCTCCTTATATGATTACACAAAGAAAACATAATATTATTTTATTATTTTTTTTATTATTATTTTTAATTAACAAACTTGGTTAACAATTGATCATTAAGTCTTCAGTAAAACATTTTAATAAAGAAAATAATTTTTAATTGCACAAATAAATCAATTTAAGTAATAAATACATAATTATACAAAAATATTTTTTTTTTCAGAGAATTAACACCCACTTCTCAATTTCTCAATCAATATAATCTTCATCATTAACAGCATCTGATGATTTGTTGTTGTCGTTAGTGCTACTTGATCTTGGTGCTGGATTTACATTAAAACTTTTTGCACTGGCCTTTAGAGATGCCTTGTAGCCAATTTCCTTTGAAGTGGCATTTGTTTTCAAGGCAAATTTAGGAACTGACTTTGAAATGCTGCTGTCTCTGCTATTTATAAAATTATTTTTTGGATTGATAGTTCCTCTGCCCTCAGGACGTTTTTCCTGTACCACCACATCATTCTGAATGTGATCTTCATAGGCAGATGTGCAATAATCATTGCACTCTTCAATGGTTTTAAAATTATTATCATTACCAGCACAACCACCCCAAAAGAACATGGTGCATTTCATGCGTCTAATGTCGAAATAGTAACGTTGTACCTTGGCACGACAATAGCCGAATTCCATTGGCATTAAACAGGTTTCAGGCAAACCTGTAAGAGAAATATGATTCATATTAAAATTGCAAAAATATAATAAAAACTCAAGGTCGCTACTGGTTGTGGCTCACCTTCATATCTGTCGGGACCATATAAACCAACTGCAGCTTCAACGTGTGCTTCCTTCGTTAATGCCAGGGTAAATATCACTAAGAATTGTATTAAAACAGCAGTTGGAAACTGCATAATCACATTCGTTAACATCTTAAAAAAGCTTTAAATATTTAAGATGAAATCTTTTTGATGAACACTCGCAAGTATCACCAGTTCAAATGGCCGGCGTTTAGATTAAAAATTGAAGTGAAACCTCTACTTCTCACTAGTTGCGTGGTCAGTAGATACTTTTAAATGGCCTGTGTTGTAGATGCACTCAAGTAGAACTCTTTGCTTCAAAATTTAATGATAAAGATGAAAATTAATGCAAAATTATAGTGTCTGCAACAAAGCACTTTGATTGCAATTTTAATTGTTTCGCTTAAAAATGAAAATTCAAGAAACACTTAAATCATTGTACGAAAAAATAGCCGACTTGAACAGCACAAGACATAAAGTATTTACTTAATTGTTTTGTGTTCAATATTTTTATTTTGTGTGTTTCTGACTGATTTTTCTTTTAAAGTCTTTAGCGTGTTTCACTTGTGATCACTTGAAGTATTCAGAACAAACTAACTCCGGTATTTAGTTTGGAATCTGTATTGTAAACAAAATAATAAAGAAATCCAAAAAAAAAAGTCTTTATAAAATGTATTGCGTCTACAAAAATTATTTTTTTTGTACATCGATTTTTATTTATAAACGATTTTGCTTTAAACGTTTGTTTGGCATAATGGGTAAGAGATTTTGTTTGAAACACAACTTGTTTTTACCATAAACTACGTTATTAAGTACAGTATAAAAAAGGCGCTTTTTAAAAAAATATAGTAAAAAAGTACTTTTTGAAACACATTTTTTTAGCTGTGATAAATATAAATGGGATCTCTTACGGGAAGCTTCTTTACGGTACTTTAAGGGATAAAATTCATTAAAAATCTATTTGGAAAAGTGATTTAAAAAGGATCTTTTTAAAAGGTATTTAAAAGGTACTTTTTTAAAAAGATTAAAAAAAATTAATATTTTATTAAAGTTTTCATGAAGTGTGTCTTAGAGTATAGTTTTCAAGTGGTTGTTTTTCCAACAAGATTTCTTCAGAAGATATGTTTTAAGATTATTTTTTATCTAAAAGTTACGCTTTTTTGATTAAGAAATGCTCTTTTTCTACGAAAGGTATTTTCTTAAAAGGTATTTTTTTATACAAATGGTTTTAAAATATACCGTTTTCTTTAAACGATTTTTTTTAAAGGTACCTTTACGAAAAAAGTACTTTTTCTCAAAAGTACTTCTTTCAATAGTATAAGATTTCCAAAAATTGACACACCATTAATAAATACTTCCTATAAAAACATTTGTATTGAAAAAGGAATTTTCACAACAAGTTTATGTTTCCCTATTGTTTTCCTTCTTCTATTTTTCGAAAGGTACTTTTCCTTAAAGATACTTACTTTAAACGAAATTTTCCTAAAATTGCAAAAACTTAAAAAAAAATTCTTTTGTTTAAGAGGTGCATATTTAAAAAAAAAGCTAATTTAAGTGGTTTAGGTACTAATTTCAACAAAGTACTTTTTGTTAAAAGATACTTTTTTTTAAAAAGATAATGTTTTAAGAAAGGGATTTTTGTATTCAGGTTTTAATAAGCCTTGTTAAAGAGGTGCATATTTGAAAAAAGCTAATTTAAGTGGTTTAGGTACTAATTGCAACAAAGTACTTTTTGTTAAAAGATACTTTTTTTAAGATTATTTTTTAAGAAAGGGATTTTTGTATTGAGGTTTTAATAAGCCTTTTCTTAAGTTCGTAGGTATAAGAAAAAAAACCTTGGAAGTTTATTAATTTTCAGAGATAAATTTATTCTGAATTTTTTAACATTTTAATTAAAAGAAAAGTTTTAAAATGAGAATTATTTTAAATATGTTTATCTATTTTTACAAAAAGATATATCTTGAAAATACTTCTTTTGTAACTTTGTATTCCGGTGAGCATTTGCAGGGTGTCTACCAATTCACTGTGCTTTTCTTCATCATTAATAAATATTTCGTTTTAAAAAATAAAATAAAAAACATTTCTTATGTTTTGATTATTTTGTACGATGTTGTTCTCAAACATTCTACAACATGTACGGCGTATTAAAAACCAGTCTACTTTGAGTTTTCTCTGAAAACTGGTACTCTCACCTTCATTGGGCAGACAAAAGACAGAATTAAGAAAATAAAATGTGTTTCTCTAAAAATCAGAACATACACGCACACGCACATCGCGGGAAAAATGCTGGCATATTAAAAAAAAGTTGCTGTGAAACGGTGTAGTATGAGGTAATAAATAGTAAAAGTATTTTTTTCGTTATTAACTAATGCAGCCACGTTTTAATTTATATTTTTAGTAATGAAATTTTTTAACAATAACAACCGTATGTAATTTTTCAAGAGCTTCGTTCACTTTATTTAAATTTTAATCTGTAACACTTTCATGAACGCGGCTGGTAAATAAAGTCAGGTGTTTGCTGCTTCGTATATAAATGCTTTAGTTATGAAACTCAATGTTTTTTTTCTATGAAGGTGGTCAACTGTGGCTTAGATAATGAGTTTTCTGAAAAGTTACGAATTTTTTCTAATAAATATTAGAAATCGTTATACATTTTAAATAACATTTTGTATTCAATCATGTATTTGGGGTACCTTTATATTCTTAATTACAAAAAAAAAAAAAAAATATTTATTATTTTAAAAAATGTACTTAAAAAAATGTGTAAAAAAGTACTTTTTCAAATTTAGTAATTTAAAAAACTTTCTTGAGAGCAATTACTTTTTTAAAGATAATTTTTCTAAAACTTAGCATTTTACCAAAAAAGGAATTTTATAACATTAATTTTTTTGCATTGATATGTCGTTCATATAAAAAAGTACTTATTATAAAAAATTACTTTTTATAAAAAATTACTTTGTGTAAAAAATATTTTAATTTTCTTACAAGGCTTACTTTCTGAAAACGAAATTTTCAGTTCTAAAAGGTTTTCTTGAAACTTTTTTGAAAAAGTACTATTTTCAAAAGTTACATTTTTTTAAATTCATTTTTTAAGGGGTTTCATAAAATGTGTTTTCATGTACAATCTTGCAAAAGGTTATTTGAGAGTATGTGCCTACGAAGGTACTTTAGAAAAATCATTTGTTTAAAATGATACCTCTCTAAGAAAGTACTTTTTTCTGAGAAAAAAATTTTTTAAAATAAAGTTTTTCCGAAAGTTAAGCCTTCAAAAGTATTTTATGTTTGGAAGAATGCTTCTTATGGCTTGATTTATAAAATTTCTTCTAAATAGTACTTTGGAAAAAATACACCCTAAAAGCAGGTAATTTGTGTATCCAAAGTACTTTTTTTGTAAAATGTATTGTTCTTTTTTATATAAAAAAACTATTTGTTTTTTTAAATTTTTTTTAATTTAAAAAAAAATTTTTTGAAAATTTATTTTAAAAGAGTACCCTTTCAAAAAGCGCCCTATAAGTTTTTTGGGTTTGCTTTTTTTTCCTTTCCTGCATAATAATTTTTCGCACAATTACACTTAAAACAAAAAAAAAATATTTTTGTTTTAAATTCGTTTGCGAACGAACACATTCTTACGTCATCGTGGGACAGGCAGTGAATATTTTTAAGCAATTAAATAAAATATTTAAATTTGCCTTGAAACATATTTTTACCGTCCACAATTTAATGCCATCAATAAAGTTTAGATTAAAATAAAAACATGACACACTATTAGAAAATGTAGGTACGTCTCGTTAATGAGTGTTTGAGAGCAACATTTATTCATTGCAGCTTACATTGATTATTTCGAAAACTACTTTTGAATTCAGTCTTGTTTCTCTTGACGAATCAATAAATAATTTAACAGACGATTAAACGGTTGCTCCACCGTATTTTTGTTTGTCTTTCTATCGTTTAGCACGTGAATTGAATAGCGGTGCAGAAAACCTGTTTCCAAATTGGAATCAAAAAGAAATAAATAAACAAGTAGATATTTGTGATAAGTTTGTTAATGTTAATCTTGTTATTTTTAATTTTGTTGTTGTTTTCATTTTGTTTTTGAAACTTCAATTTCTAATTTATAAGAAAACAAAACAAAAAAAAAAATAAAAAATACACACATTTTCAAACACTACAGTTTTGTATGATAATGACGGTAATCAGGGCCGGTATAAATAAGTTGTATCAATTGCGATTTCACAATTAACTTTCTAATGCAACGCGATTCATGTTCATCAGTTTTTAAAGCCAACAGATTTTTAATACTCGTTAGTTTTAATACGAACACATTTTTTAATAACATTAAAGATAAGAGGAATTAATAATTAAATATCGTTTAAAAACTAATGAAAAAACGACAAACAATTATATATTACATGTTATTAAAAAATTTTATATTCAAAAGTAACTTTAGTTATCAAATCAAATAATAATAAAACATCAAATAATTTTAATATTTTTTATTTTAAGCTGCGTATTTGATTGAAATTAATTTGGACGTGTTTGTGGCGGTTAAATTTTGTTTGTTTTGTATCTTCTTTGTGTAAATGCAAATAAAAATGATACAATATTTTAATTATTTTTCCTACTTTATGGTTGACTTTTGAAATAACTAAAATTATTGGAAATGGCAAATTTAAACTTGGCAAAGAAGATTTTAATTAAATAAATAATAATTTGCAGAATGATAAGGATCTATTAATAATGTTATACGAGGTCTGCTCTAATATTTCTGGCCTAATAGTGAATGCGAATATTTATAATCAAAAATGGTTTTATTGTTTTTCAAAGTATTCTCCAGCATGATTTATACACTTTTGCATGCGCTCAAACTAGTTGTCGAAGCACTTTTTCCACTCCGATTGAGACACCTCTACAACATGATTTTCGAACACTTCAACAGCTTCTTCTGGCGACAAAATCGTTGACCACGCATTTTTTTCTTGATGTGCGGAAACAAGAAGAAGTCATTTGGTGCCAAGTCAGGGCTGTACGGCGGATGACCCATTAATTCGACGTTTTGGCCGATCAAAAACGCTCTGGTTTGAGTCGATGTGTGAGAGCTCGCATTGTCATGGTGAACAATGATTCGTCTTCTTTTGTTGGTTTTTCGAATTTCTCCGATGACTTCAGGCAAACAAATTGTAGTGTACCATTCAGAAGTGACCGTCCTACGTTGCTCAAGCGGAATAGTCCCCACATGACTAGTTTTGCCGAAGAAACAGGCGACCATTTGCTTCGAAGTGCTTCTTTCACAAACAACTTTCGTTGGATTTTGCTCGTCTTTGAAGACCCACACGGTCGATTGTTGTTTCGTTTCGGGCTCATACGCATAGATCGATGATTCCTCACCTGTGACGATCTTATAAACGTCTTTTGAAGCAACGCAATCGTATTTTTGTAACATTTCTTTGCACCAATCGACACGAGCCTTTTTTTGAGCGACTTTCAAATTGTGCGGGATCCAACAAGAACAAAAATTTTTTACGGCCAGGTATTCATGCAGTATCGAATGTATGCTGGTGGAAGAAATGTCCAAGGATGTCTCTATCTCTCGGTTCGGGTTCGATCCCCGCCACAACGAAAATTGCAAATTGTTATAATGCAATTTAAAATTAATAAAAAGCAGCAGTACAAACCTCCCGAGAGGCAAAAGATTATTGTGTAAAGCCATGGCTGCAGATATTTAGTGGAGACGTCCAATTTAATATAAGAGCTACAGATAATTGCCAAGAAGCCCCTTTATAATAAAAAGTAAGAGCAATAGCGGTTAGTGCGGGGAAGTGCAACAGCATAACAACAGTGTATGGCAGACGTGTGTTGTGGCTATTGGATTAAAGGGGATGTCTGACTTGGATAAAAGTAGTAGGGGAGATGTCTGTGGATGGTTAAGGTTACTAAACAAGGTATTGAGTAGTTAATGTCTCGCCGGAGTAACACAGTAGTGTAGCGTGGATGGGTGCATTTGTAGTAATAACGAATGTTTAGTAAATACGAGACCAAGGGTTCACAAACCTGTAGGATCAAGAAGTGAAGCCAGAGAAATCCATAAAGTTCGTAGACAGAATTTATCCAGAGTGGTATTTGCAATCAAAAGAATCCGATCCGTACGTTTGTTCTGCTTAAAAGGGAAAAACGTAACAATATATATTAAGATTAATTTTCAATTATATTTAATTTTTAAAAAAAGGTTTCTTCTTAACAGCTTTCTAATTATCAATATTTTACTTTTAGAGAACCCACAATAGACTTTTGGCAAGTGAATTGGTTAATATGTCATTTTTTTTTGCAGATGCGGCTAATGAAGCGGTGACCAATTGCGTATTTTTCTGCCCAAATTGGATGAAAATTATGAGGACAAATTAAAGTTTGACCAGAGTACAACAAATGAGTTAATGAATAAGAATATTTTAATTGTTTTCTTTTTTGTTTGGATGATTACAATAGGTTCCCTTGGTCGTGTGGTATGAAGTGGTGGTTATTTTTAGCATTTTAGAATTTTTTTTAAAGAATTTTATTTAAAAACAAAATTAAAAATAAAAAATACCACAGTTAATAGATAATTGACAAATACAAGCGTTTAAAAGTTTTATAGAAGAAATGATTTTTAAAAAAAATTGTTACTTGACAAGTTAACAGGGGGAAAATTACGGTATTCGATATCGAGCGAAATTTACATTTAAATTCTATTAAAATTTCGAACAATATCGAACTCCGTAATTTGCCCCTAGTTCTCAGATACGTATATAACTTATCTTATACTTAAAAATATAATTTTCTAACTACAGAAAAAAGTGTTTAAGTATTTGTAAAAAAAAAAACGCTCTCAGCCCTAAAGGCGAAATTAATGATATTGTAAAAGTAGCAATCCCATCAAGCAGTTGCAGCAGAAAAGCCAGAAAAGAATAATGCGGATGTATAAGATATATACGAGATTTATTTTTTTATATTATAAGAGGGGTGGTTAATTGACCATCTGACTACCTTTGCTAACAGTTATTACGTAGAGAAAAATGTAAATCAAAAACGGTTATAAATAATGGAAATTTGATTAAAATGTCTTTTTTTTAATTTAATGATATTTAATTTTAGTTTATTGATCGAACTAATTCAGAGTTATAATCAAATGATTAACTAGTAGCGATAATTATTTTTTTTTTTTCAATTTTTAATACAATCTTATTAAGTTTAGAATATCTGGTACATAAAAAACTTAAAAAAATCTTATATTATTTCCAATTTAATTTTCAATTTCAAACTGTACGTCCACCTCTGTCTCTCGAATCGTAACATCTAAAATTAAAAAAAAAAATAGAACAAAGTTTACAAACAAAAATTAAGCTGCTAATGATGTGTAAAATATTAAACTTGAAAAATACTATTTAAAGCGATTTCAATAACGTCAACTCTTTAAAAATTTTTTTATTTTCATTAAAATTTTTAATACGAGATGTTCAACAAAAGAAAACCATAAAAAAATTCTCTAGGGAAACTGTTTAGTGTAATTTCAAGTATTAACAGTGACATTAAAAAGACAAAAGAAATAACAAAGAGTAAGAAGAAATTATGAATCAAAACCAGTCAAATCACTTGATCTCATTGACACTTTCTAGGAATATATACATCTATGACACGCACAAATGCAACTTGCAATGTTATACAACAACACAAACACATACTTAACAGAGACAAGCCCACATACAAGGAAACTTTTGAATATCACACATAATAAAATATTCTGATGCACAAAATTATAAAGATGAATAAGCATTTAAATAGAGATATAAGTAAACAGTTGCAAACATGCGTGCTTCATATTTCACATCGTTATGACATGAATAATTAAAAGCCGTGACACGTATATGACAGAAAGAAATCCAGTTGAAAATAGAAAATGCAAAAAGAAAAGAGAAATTGAGAAAAAAAAAAAAATGTTCTATTCATGCATTCATAAAACGCATAAATCGTGTGTTATCTTTTTTAAAAAATAAATGCATCAAAGTAATTGCTCGTGTTGTTTTTGTCCTTTGCAATTGTTATTGTTACAATAACAACAATCAAGATACAACGCATTTGCACACTTCTCTTTTCTGTTAAAAATTCCGGAAAAAAAGTAAAACACTTGCAGACACTCTTCATGAATGTATGAATGTAAAGTGTAAAATACTCATGTGTAAACTAAAATTTACATATAACATGAGTAATAATAAAAATACTTGCAGACTTGTAAGAGTTTCCCTGAGTGTGTACTTGGCTCGTTATAATACGTAAAGTGGCCATATTGCGTATACGCAACATTGTATAAATTTAGATGACTCATTCATACATAAAAATACATCCCAGCACACATACACACACTTACACACACACATACACAGACTTACACACATTTACACACAATTTACAACTAAAATTAGAAAATGGTAATTTTATATAGAAAAAATCAATGTTGACTTTAAAAAATAAATGTAAATTTTCTATTTAATCGTAAGGGAAGTAAACTCATGGACAATTATTCTTTATTTTTATATTATAATTATTATTGAAGTAGCAATTTTCAGAGGATGAAACATATTATGTTTTGTTTCTATTTAGTATAAATTTATTCCTGTGGAAAATATTAATTTAATTAATTTAAAATTATATTTAACAAGAAAAAAATATTTTTTTAATAGCTATTGGTCTAAGTTGTGATTCGGCTTTAGGTAACGGAATTATAGTGGTATTAAATAAATGTGCAATCAACGGTAAGAGCAAGGTTCTAAGATTTTTTTTGAGTCGTATCCCCAATTACATAAATCTTATCCCCCCAATTCCCCCAAAAAAATTTCAACTATTCGTTCTAGTTTTCTGTTAAAAATAAAGGCAACAAGAAAACAATGTCGTTGTCCCCTCTTGGCCATAATATTGTTAAGTTTTTCCCTTTTTTGAACAAACGTACGGATTCTTTTGATTGCAAATATACCATTGTGGCTCATTATAATTTCTGTATTCTTTTACTTTATGGTTTTTTCTGGCTATACTTCTTGATCCTACCGGTCTTGTGAACCATTGGTCTCGTATTTACTAAGCATGCGTTATTACTACAAACGCAGCCATTCACGCTACACTACTGTGTTACTCCGGCGAGACATGAACTACTCGATGCCTTGGTTAGTAACCTTAACAGACATCTCCACTAGTCCTTTTATCCAAGCAGTCATTTCCTTTAATCCAATAGCCACAATACACTTCTGCCATACACTTGTTGCTACGCTGTTACACCTTCCTGCGCTAACCGCTACCGTTCTTACATTTTATAAAGGGGTTCTTGACAATTATCTGTTACTCTTATATTAAATTGGACGTCTCCACTAAATTATCTGCCATTGTCTTTTGCCTCTCGGCAGCTTTGTACTGCTGTTTCTTAATTTTTTAAATGCATGACAACAATTATTATTTTATGCTGTATGCATATCCAAAGGCGGGATCGAACTCACGGTCTTCTGTTTTACAGAACGCACCTCTACCAACTAAATCAACGAGGTTGCTCTTATATTAAATTCGACATCTCCACTAAATATCTGCCATGGCTTTATACAATAATTGTCTTTCGCCTCTCGGGAGGTTTGCACTGCTGTTTTATTAATTTTAAATTGCTTTACAACAATTATTATTTTCTGTTGTACGCGTGTCTGAACATGGGATCGAACTAGGACCTCCTGTTTCGCAGCACGCGAAATAATACTATCCCCACTACAAATAATACTATTTATTTTTTCTAAGTTTCGTTGGTCGATGTTGTTATGAATTTCATTGTCAAGGCAAATTCATTCATTTTCATTGCAGGATAGAGCTTTCACGACGTCACTGCAAAAGCCATATTGACCTATATTCGACCAAAGTCTTGCTTTAAATGGAGTATTAAGAATTTATTTTTTTACGTGGCGAGATTCAAACAATCTTCTGCCTTACGAACTCAGCCACGTTCTTATTTTGTTGCTACTTTCACTAATTAATGATGCGCTAATGTTTCGACCGTCATGTTCTAGTTTTTCTACACGCGCTTAGATCTTATTGTCCAATATACAGCCACCTGCATCAAGTCAACCAGCGCACCTGTTCTACTCCAGATTGCTGGAAGTTTTTTCTATCACGTCCATTTAATACCAAATATTTTGCTATGAAATATATCATGAGTTATGTATCAATGCTGATGGCAAAGTAAGCAACATTGTTGCCCAACATATTTCACCTAATTTTTTTCTTTTTTAAGCCTGGTACTCTGTTCAAATTTGTGAAAATTGTTGAGAAACATTGAATATTTCATGCGGAATATTTGACATTTGAAGTGTGGTATCATTGTTTTAAAAACGTATGTAAAAGACATACGATCAGCTGTTGTATGAAAAATTCCGCATGAAATAATGCCTA
Organism: Gymnosoma rotundatum; assembly: GCA_916610165.2. NCBI lineage: Eukaryota > Metazoa > Arthropoda > Insecta > Diptera > Tachinidae > Gymnosoma > Gymnosoma rotundatum. Next base: position 7,753,046 of record OU744336.1, read on the forward strand.
CTTGCTTTATTTCACAGCTTAAATAGAATGTTGCCAGAAACATTTCATATGTTTATCCACAGTAAAAACAGAGTACTACTTCTGCAACATTTTTTCATGACTTTTTCATACAAATTTTTTATGTATGTGATTTGACAGCATTCCGCATGAAAAACTGAACAGAGTACCAGGCTTAACAGATAAGTAAAGTGTTGCCAAGTTTACTGTCGCAACAATTTACTCAGCCTTTTTAACATAAACTTTTTAAAATTTTTTTGCCCTTGAAAAACGAAAAAAAAAACATTTGTCAAGAAAATATTTTTAGAGTAGGCCTTCAAACTGTGTAATTAAAATTTCCGAATTATTGATCATCTCGTATCCTTTTATTACAAAGAATTGCTTTTACATTTTTAGTTGAACATCATTCGTATTTTTCCGAAACGTTTGTACCGATTTTTCAGCAACCCGTTTGTTCCCTTGCTGACACGTAAAATATTTCTGCTGTCTGTCGTCGTTACTTCTCCAATTCATTCATATATTTGTGTCAGCATCTGTGACACGTTTTATTCCTTCAGCACATATTTTCATCAGCTTAATTTGCAGAATTTGACTTTCTTTCTGTGATATTTATTTCCAGCTCTTACGAAGCATTCAGGGTTATATTAAAGAGCACTTGTTAACGTCTGCCAGCTACAAGGAAATTTGTTGGCGTGTGCATATGTTTGAGTGTATGATGATGTTTATGTAGGTGTATGTGTATGTTTGGATTAAAGTTCGTAATTGTACAAGAACGTTTGTGTGTGTTGTGTGTATTTGTATTTATTTATGTGTGTAAAATGGGTAAATGCATCTGTTTAATCACGTGGGGCAGACGTCATCAAATATGCACGCATTTGTATACAATCACGCACATACTTACTTACAAAAATGTAATTGTATGCAAGTTTTGGTCTTAATGGTAGAGAATGTTGTCAGGCTTGTCGTATATTCTTCTTGTTGACAAGACTTATTGTGGAAATGTCGTCATCGTTGTAATTGTCGTATTTCCTACAGGTTTTTTTTTCTTAAGTCTGTCATTTCACCTTGTTTGTTTGCTTGGCTGTGTTTTCTTCTTCTTCTTAGGGTTTTTTATTTATTGTATGTGCGTGTGTCAGTCCATATGTATCTTAACTAGTATTCAACACTGTTCAGAATTGTGTGCTGTTTGTTTAATAAGGTAACACAGGCATTTGGTTGGATGGATATCACGTGACGTTTTAGACACCTTTTCATTTTAATGAGCTGATGGTGCGTCACTTCAAGTGGCAACAAAAATGATTATAGTTTTCTTTATGTTTTACTTTTGTTTTAATTCAGTTTATTATTCTGTAGCTGTCACAATACAAACTGGAAGAACAAAATGAAAGGAGACCAAAGAGAAAGGTGATATGTATGTATGTTAGATGCCTTTGCCTTTCATCAGGCTGGTGTTGCAAGTTAATTAAGTACGTTGCCACAGTAGTGGTTTGAGTTGCCATTTTTTTAGGTTGTGAAACTTTTCTTAAAGGTGGTAGACAGAATTAAATAACAACGGCAACGAAAAAAAATGAATTTTTTGCTGTACTTGGGGTTATATAGGGTTATATGCACTACTACACATAAACAATATCACACATACACACAAATGCTCTTAGAAAATATTGACATTATACGTATATGTATATGTGTGTGCGGGTTTGTTTTGTACTACATGCAGCAAAAAGTTTAATGACATTTCACAGCTTAAAATCTGAAGAACAAAAAAAGAAATAAAACAAATAAACAAAAAATCATCATCACTTGCAAACACATACAGAGACAAAGCAACCGTGTTGTGTCAAAAACGACAATAACAACTACAACAAAGGAATGTAATACATGTGTAGAAGCACATGTATTCATAACAACAACAACACCAACAGAAATATTTTTTGTGCTAACAACAACAAGAAACAAATATTTAATAGAAAAGAAAAGAAATTAAAAAAACTCGCAAAAAACAAAATTAAAAGAAATTTCAATTGCATAATGGCGCATGTGTTACTGCTACTGCTGCAATAGAAATTTTTAAATTTTTTGTTTTTTGTTACTACCAGAAAAACATTAAGGGTATTCACTTAGTGCAAAATTATTTTAATGAAAAAAGGCTTTAAGTTCAACACAATTACGATTGTTTTAAATCCAAATTTTATTGGCTGCAATACTGACATGACAACACAGAATTTTTACTTTTCTTTTATCGCAGCTAGTTTTTGAATCATATGATATGTCAGGCTTGTTGTTGCTTAAAACCATATATTGCATTATTTTGACGATTTGCAAAGTAGCTGTTGGATGTCGTGAAAAAGTTTTGTAATTTGTGGACATTTAGCTATGCTTAAATTAATTTCCTTTAGGAGCTTGGATGATAGTATAAAATCAATTTTGTTCATATTGTTACGAACATAAGATCTGGCAACCTCTGTTGTTGTTGTCAGTATGAGCGTCGTAAATAAGTTACTTTTACTTATGATGTGTGTATAGAATAATACCGCAATTAGCTAACAAAAGTTGAGCAACCTTCATGGCTACGTTAATAGAGTTACGTGCTGTTAAACATAAGGTCATGAGTTTGACCCCAACTTCGGACATGCGTACAACAAAAAATAACAATTGGTAAAATGCCATTAAAAATTGAAAGCACCAGTGCAAACCTTCCGAGAAACTGAAGACAATTATTGTCCAATTATAATTGTCTAATTAAATATAAGAATAACAGATAATTGTCAAGACGCACTTTACAATAAGAGAAAGCGCTCTAGCTATTAGCGCAGGGAAGTAACAGCATAAAAACAGTCAGTGTACGGCAGATGTGTGTTGTGGCTATTACATAAAAGGCAGGACTTTCTAGGATAAAAGGAGTAGTGGAATAACCTGTTAAGGTAACAGGGCATAGAGTAGTTCATGTCTCGCCGGAGTAACACAGTTGTGTAGCGTGGATGGCTGCGTTTGTAATAATAACGCATGTTTAGTAAATACGAGACCTTGGGATTCACAATACGGTCGGTTAAAAAAGGTCAAAGCCACAAACTAAAGAATACGCAATTTCTAATGGGCCATAGTGGTATTTTCAGTTAAAAGAATCCGTACGTTTGTATAAAAAAGAGAAAAAAAAATATTTAATTATGGAAAAATTTTTCTCAATCTTTTTTTAATATTTTTCAAACTCGAAATTTTTAGAAACCTGCTTTACCTTAAATTAATTATGCACTCCTTTTGTTGTTTTGTAAATAAAAACTAATTTCATCTTTTAAGATGATTTTTCTTTAGGGCTGTTAGAAGTTTGAGAAGAATAAAATAGTTCCAGCAGACCTTAAATTAGCCCTCGCCAGACAGGCTCCTGTAATCCAATTAACAGAAACATATAAAGCTGCTAAAATTAAAACAATATTTGAATTAAAATGTCAAACAAATTTGAAAATAATTTAAAAACAAAAATTTATTTTTAATCATGAGTTTATACAGATCAGATGCACCTCCACAGATATTCATGTATGTGAAACAGATTTAAATTTCACTATATACTGTTATTTTGTATGAATATCCTTTTTATTGTTTAAAGAAAAACATGCAGTCATTAAGACATACTGCAAGAGTCTAACAAATATATAAACAAGTATGAGTAGCTTTTTTCTGTCTGTATGTAAAACAAAAAAAGTCTTCAGATTCTTCTGGTAAAGAAAAAAGTGTAGCCGTGTTTTTGTTTACTTTCCTTTTGAAACTTTTTTCCAGTGTGTTTTTTTTTCTCTCTACTTTGTAGTCTTTAAGAGCTTTTGTTAATAGCTCACAGAGGAAGCCATTTAAGTGGTGCTTCTTGAGAATGTATATTCCAGACAGCTTTCCCTCACTTTAACAAGCGCATTAAAACACTAACACATACAAAGGTATATAAAAAAAAAACTAAATTACTCACATCCATAGCGGAGTTATCATACTTTAACATACATACATACGTCTTTTTTTGCTTTCTGTCACATACAAAATGAAACAGATTTTAATATTCATTTTATTGGTGCTCTTGATATTGTTGTTGTTGCTGTTGTTCCTGTTCTCGTTGTTTTCCTAATAATTGTTGAAATAATATTCAGACTATAATTTTGCTACATCTACTCCCACAAACAATTTATCCACCTGTCCTTGCATTCATGACTAGTTCTATGACTGATTTTCTTGTATGTTGTGTTGCCAGGAATCCTTTAAACCTTTTGCTGTTGATACCAATAATAATGATGATAAATTTGATTGCGTTGACAATCATAATGACGATGAGGAGACAAGACTGATGAAGAACTGACCCATATAATACAGGTTTATATTGTACGCAATACAATTTTATCGTATAAACAAGACCATGTGAATAATGAATTATGTGAACGTACATATATTTGTTTAACAAATGTGCATACAAAAATACAAATAAAATACAATAATACAAACAATAATCATTTTGTTAATTAATAAAATAATATACAAAAGTTTGTAGTTGTGGTAGTGCGTCGCGTTTTCTTACCAATACTAGAGCAAATTTAGAAAAATTTTATTTCCAGAAAAAAGTTCCCATCTGATGTGTTTTAGTTATGAATAGAAAAATTGCTTTAAATCCATATTTGCCTCCTAAGCATTAAGGAATTTTTTCCTATATCTCTTAGTTAGAGTGTGTACGGAGGAATAGCTTCTAGTCCTAGGTTTTTTTTTTTAACTCATATGCTACGCCGTTTACTTATATGTTCATGTACAAATGTTTAGTTTTATTAGGTTATATGTTGGTGTTTGAAATGTTTGTTTGTTCCACATACTTGTGTTTGCTTGTTGTTGTCGTTAATTGTTTTCTTGTTTATTTGAGTTTAGAAGAAAGTTTTGAACTAAATTCATAGGTAAATATTTTCATGCATTTTGTAGACAATATTGATATATAAAGAGTATCCCAAAATTTACTTAAGATTTGTATCTAACATTCCCCACTAAAAAAAAAACATTTGTCATATTAGAGGTGAAAGTTAGTCCAGTGGTGTTAGACATGGCGATTTAACGTTATTTTGACAATTTCTTATTTTATAAATTACACTTTACGACAGTTAATAATTTTGGTATTGAAACCCCTACTATTTTTTTTATTTTCTGGCACCATTTACATTTTTTATTTATAGGAAATGACTATGGAAATTAAGTTATAATTAACGTAAAAGTTGTGGTGCTACCACAAGCAGAAAGAGCTCGAAATTAACACAAATACCTTGAATCTAAACAAATCTTATATACCATTCGCCATATGTATAAATCTTACTTAGTTCTTAAAAAGTTAGAAAAGAAACCAGTAAGAGTGCTATATTCTGCTATGCTGAATCTTATATCCCCTTCTCCATCTAGTTGAGTGTAGGAACTTTAATCAAATAAGCAAATATTTGGCGTGACAGAGAATCAAAAAATAAAAAGAAATTTGGTACAGCATGTACATAATTTTACATAAAAATGGCTCTTAATGGGTTAAGCATTTTTAAAAAATTTTAGTATTTCCTTAAAAATCTTTTCAAACGCTTTAAAATGATACCCATATTGATATTTAAAAAAAATATGAAAATTTCGGAGTCTCGTAGCTCGAAAAATATGGGCGAGCGCCAATTTTTTCCTGTGATTTTTTTCTTATTTTTTATTTCTCTACGCCCCATATATTATTTTTTGTTGATTGGAGTTACTTTATTGTTTCAAAATACATAAAAAAATTAGAGGTAGGCGTGGTGTTTTGCCTGCTGCCTTGAAGGACATGGACCGATCGCGCTGATTTTCAAAAGCACCTCTTTCGACACTATATCTATTCGATTGACATATCGATGACATATTTATTTTTTACATATTTATTTTTTATATAACACGGACGTACAGACGGAAATCGCTCAATTTTGCTATGTCAGAATTTATATACTTTATGGGGTCGGAAATGGATATTGTAGAAATTACATACGGAATGACAAATTTAGATACACTCTTTTCCCACCTTTTGTGGTGACGGGTATAAAAATGGAAGAAATTAGTATTATATATAATTTTACATAAAAATGTCATCTGTTCTTAATGGGATAAGCAATTAAAAAAAAAAAATAGTATTACCTTAAATATCTCTTTAAAAGCTTTGAAATGGTCTCCATATTGATATTCTTAAAAAATATAGTGTACAATCGTACTTTTCTATGAAAAGTTGAGAGGACCATAAATCGGAAAATATGTATGAGTGACAATTTTTTCACCTGATTTGTTTTCTTATGTTTTAGATCTCTATTGCTACATATATTTGTTATTTTGATTGGAGTTACTGCATTTCATATGTTCCAAGTTATATGGAAAAAGTATAGGCAGGCGTGGTGTTTTGCGCTTGGACTTGGACCGATTTTCAACAGCAACATTTTCAAAACTATGTCTGATCGATTGGCACTTAAATTTTTTCTTTCTCATCTAGTGTTTTGGCAGAGTTGATTTCAAACCGAACACTTTATGGGATCGGAAATGGATATTAAAGAAAATACACACGGAATGACAAACTTAGATAGATCCTTTTTCCACCTGTGGTGAAGGGTACAAAAATATTGTAATTATTCAGATTCAAGCAATACGTCCGGCCCTTAAAATTTTTATTATTTTTTGTCGAAAATTTAATTGATACAAAACAACTTTCTGATTGAGAAAGAAGTTAAGCTTTTAGATTATAAAATTAATCTTGAAGTTTTGAACGAAACCAATAAAAATTTTCTTACATTGTAGTGTTTTTTTTTTCCTGTCAAACCAACTGTCAAAATGCACTCAATTTTAAACATGGGTAGCATACCTTGGCAAACAGTTGACCGCTTTAACAACGCTTTGCTCCACATTAACCTTTACGATCAGCTATCAATTCAGTTTATCAATTTATCGCAAAATTGTGTACAGCGATAAGGCCGATTTTTGTTAATAAATAATTTTTCGCATGTGGAATGAAACCAGTCTGCAGCAGAATCTACAGATTTCAGTACAATAAGAAAAATGCAACGTTTAGAGCGGTTTACATGCTTATGGCATTATTAAAGTTTATTACTTTAAAAGCAAAACCGAGGAATGAGTTACTGTCGATGCCACACCATGATTACCATACCATGATTTCTTATTTGAAAATATTGTTGATGAGATGTAGTTTTCAGACGATGACACGACATGGCACGCGTACCTACTGATGTATTGAAATAAAAATTTAGCAATAAGGTGATTTTAAGAAATGGAGTTGTCAATTGGCCATCAAGGGTACGCAATTTAAAACCTCTCAATTATTTCCTGTCAGTCATATTGTGCTAATTAACCAGCAACAGTTGACGCCTTGAAGGCCAACATTTTTCATGTTCCGCGTGACATACAGTCCATCAATGTTCGAAGAAGTAGCCGAAAATTGGATGTTCAGTACGGCCCTCGTCAAGAATTATCTTCAAATAATAATATTTAATTTTTTGTATTATTTTTTTACAATTGAAAGTTCTGTGAGCCTCTAAACTCTCAATTAAAAATTCCTAAATTGAAAACTCAGTTACAATAAATTTAATATTCGGCCCTATTCCCGTTGGTGCTATAGTTGTTATAGTAGTTTTTATCTCGTTGTCGTTTTTAACATCGCTTCGTTCCTAAATTCGTATGCTTGAAATATATTGAAACGAAGAAGAGAGGCAATCAGAAGCAATGAGGAAAAGTGATAAAATGTGGTAACATAAAAGTTATAATATATGGTAACGTTGTTGTTGTTGACATTTTTGTAAATTTCTAAAAAGCTTATTATTTATTTTGCATTCTTTAACAAGAAATGGCCAGTACTGAATTTTATTTTTCAAGTTCAAGTGAAGACAGAGCGTTTACATCTTTGCAATTCCAGATTCTATGTTAAGCTGGCAACACTTCACTTCGGGTTGCAATCCAGGTTTCATTAACATCAAAATGTTTTGATACTTTTTGGTTGCATTGAAACAGATTGCATTGTTTGTATTGCTGTTTCATTATTTTATGTGTTTAGTACATTGACAACAAGCAAGCTGTAAACATCTAACTAATTAATAAAGAACAAAATGAGATGTGAAAAGTTATAAATATAAAAATAAAATTTTAAAAGCAGCAGCATTTGAAAAATTAGTAATTGAATATAAAAATATTGATATAAACGCAAGCATTGAAAAAAGTTAAAAACAGGATTCATTTTTGCATCCTCTTTTCCGCGCGATGTTAATGTTATAATATAAAATAACAGAACTGAGATTGCGTTTATGTTTTTACTGTTGGTTTCAGTATTTGTGTTAAAACATGGAACCTGAATATGAAACGCGTTGCAGAAACAAATTGCGTTGTCTGTAGCCAGCATAAGAAACATTTTATTTAACAAATCATTTGTAAATATAAATACATACATACACATACATTATGACGCCGATAGAGAAAGAATGTTTTATTTTCGTTACGAGTACTATTTTCGCTTCAAAACAAATAATACCGATTTATTTACGACAAATGTTGATAATGACAACGGTGATGCCACATTGTCGGCGTTATTTCGATTTCAAACTACAATACCAACTGGAATAGGGCCGATTTTTTGGTTCTGATGAATGTGTTTTTAATTTTAATGCATTCTGGAAAAATATATTCTGGAAATCAGTTAGTTTATTGATCATCCAGCGTTTCACTGCAATGGAAACGAATTTTTAATCAAGCGAATTAAAGGAGACTAAAATTTGAAAACTAGACAAAGTCTAGTTTTTCGAATTTTCTAGAAAGAAAAGCCTTTGAGAAAGGTTCAGAACCCACATGAAAATGAGCTTGGTTATACTGTGTCTGTTATTGACGACAACAAGAGAGCGTTTTCCTTAAAACGGATAATTTAGTGAGAATAAGGTTTGAACAAGTCGATGCCGCAAGTGACTTTTAATTCATAAAATACAATTACCGCCTTAGAACTTTTCTGGACATCTATTCTCTCGTTGCAGAAGTTAGATTTGTTTTCATACTAAAAAGAATTAACCATCATTTTATTACTTACTTTGGCTATTTTAAATCTAAATTACCTGCCTACGACCAAACAAGGATTGAAAAAGACATCCTCCGATGCATTATTTAAAGTCAATATAGTAGATGGAAAGTTTTAATAGAGACTGCGTTTAAGCTAGCAAACTTGTAAAGGCCGAAAATGTGACTGCTTATTTATGATCTCTACTGTTATAGAAATATAAGTAAATTGAGGAGGTGATATGTCATAGTGTCCGTTGACATTATGTCGCTTTGAAAAACGTCATATTTTCCATGGACATTACCGTTGTTAGTATGGACATATAGTGCCAGTCACTTTCTCCTCTTTGGTAAAACCAACACCGGCTACGCTCACCAAAGATTTTCTGCCAGCCAGTTTATAAAAACGTTACATCTTTCTAACATAGAATACCATAAAATATACCTTCAAAATCCATGGACGTTATGAGTGTACGTTGATTGACATTATGTCCTTGGATGTTAAGATATGCCACCAATTAAAGATAACCCTCTACATTTGTTAAAAATGTATAATTTAATTTTATTTAATATACAGGGTGTTGTTACATATTACAACAACACTTAAAAGTTTCCAATTAAGCTTTTTGTTTCCAAGATTGAAGTTAACTGTTGCAACTTTAAATGCAACGTCCTGTTTGGCTGTTTAAGAGCAAATATTTATGCGACTGTGCGTCCGTACGTACGTGAGTATGTTTTTATGTTTTCAAACATACACACGTACATATTTGTGGTTTGGTTTGGTTTTAATTCTTGTGCATGTTGTGTAATTTGAAACCAATTTGGAATTGATTGACTTGCTTACATGCATGATTATGTGATACTTCTTTCTTGTTTTTGTTATACGATTTTTTGCCTTGTTGTTGTAAGATTTCTTTAGATCCGGAGATTACTGATAAGGTATTAGGGCAATATTGGTTTATTCTTTTTCTTGATTGTTGTTTTCTCTATTATCTCTGATTTGTATTGTAGTGTGTGTTTTGTATGTTTATAATTTTTTTTTGTTGATTTATATGTTGACAAGACCAAAAACATTTTTCATAAAGCATTCATGTGGTTAAGTGTATATAATGATGACTTTGCGTTTTATATGCTCATGTCTTTAGTTGCCTAATTAATTTTATTCTTGTAAAAACCCTGCTGCTTTGACAGGAAATAGTTCATGACAGTACAATATTATTAATTTGTCAGTAAAACAAGAAATAATTAACTAGGAAGGACTATGCTTAAGGCTGGCCACATAGAGTGCGCTACAACCGACCAGAAGCGCCAAACAAAAGAGTCCTTGGGATATAACAATATTATAAAATGTTTTAGTAATAGATACAACTACAGACACAATTGTTAAGGGTGTAATACTTTTACACATTTTCACAATATTCATTTGCACGAAGTAGGTTCAGACAGATTGGTCTTCGAGTCAAATAAATTATGATTTCATTTATCTTTTCGTGCATATATGTGGGCTTCTCACGATTTCAGATTTTGTAAATTATTATTTGTTTCATAAAAGAAACATCTATTTCAATTAATCAAATTTAATAACGAACTTAAGCCTGGCTGCAGAATAATAACTCTCTGCATTTTAAGACCAAGCTCGTAGAATAGTACAAACATTTTGCAACATAACAATCATATAAACAATAATGTTAAAAAAGGTGCTTGAGTACCCCGAAATGTACTCAATACTTTTATTAAATCGAAAATATAATTTTTTCCTTACATGCAGGAATTGGCTTCATACGTTGTTGTGGTGCTTCCAGAAACTTGACAAGAAGACCCCACACCAAGATATTGGTTTGAAGAGAAGATAAGCTTATGAATATATTTTCCTAGCAGAAGAACAACAGCCTAAATTGTACGACCACAGGAGCATGGTCAGCAGTGCAAGGATACAAAGATAAGGATGTTTAACTTTCTACAACTACTGAATGGAAAAAATTTATAAGTAAACTGGAAAAAAGGCATTCGCGAAGCGAGAGGTTGAGAAGGTTATGGGAAGGGGGATAGAGGAATAAAAGAAATAGTCCTTGTTGACATTTGATTTAAATCTTTGCACACTGAAAGTGACAGGAAAGACATCAGGGTTGTATTCCACATAACGAATTTTCTCTGGGTTATGAGTAGTGCGATTTCCTTGGCAATCGTTTACAAAGCGATGCGCTCTTTATGCAGAGCGTCTTGAGCGTGCGAAATTACGGTTTTCAGGAACATGTTTCTTGATTTCATATGAGCACATTCCATTGTAGTAACGATAATACAAAGAAACACCACACATTGCGTCGATGGTCGAGTGGATCAATAGAGCTGGATGACCTACTCTCTCATACGGTCGAGTAACTCCAAAATAGTCCTTGAAGCACCGGCCCATACATGAGAGTTGTATTTCATTTTCGGTTTGACAAAGGTGAAATAGATAGCGAGGAGATAAGATTTTGTAAAGTATTTCTTACACCATTTCAGAAAAAATAGACGCTGGAATGCTTTTTTCGCGATCTGTAAAATATGCTTGTTCCAACGAACATCACATAAAATCTTCATGCCAAGAACATCGAGAGCTTCTGATTCCTTAATATCTATATCACCCAACAACTTGACTTGCAGCATCTTAAACCCAATCAACCCATGCTGTGTGATTTATATACAGAAACATTAAAAAACGGATGAAAAAATTTCACTTTATTTTTTAGCAATTAAAAGAAATTAAGACTCACTTTCTCAAAACAAAATAAAAGTTTTTAAAAATAGATGAATGAAATAAAATTTTATTTTCGAAAGACATCACTGAAACGTTTAAAAGAAGTAATTTCTATTTCTTCATTGGCATTTTTATGAATCACTGGCCAACTGCATACAACACAATCACCTTGACCTGTTCCATCAAATTGAAATATAAGAACTTTAATTGGAAGTGACAGAAAGTCATTCAAATGTGTTTTAAACTGGATGGAGATTTATGCTGAACAACGTTTTTGAAAGATTTATCAAAAATAAAAAAAAATAAAAAATGTGCTCAGTCATTCAACTACTAAATCGGACACATATATGCAAACACTCTCACACACACGCTGGTGAACTTTCACATTTAATTTATTTTTTTAAACCAGCACAATGTGGGCACTCGTTTGTACATATTAACAGATGATACAAATACGGGGTTTATGGTTTTGACTTTTATTTGTGGTCTTGTTGCATACGAGTTTTATGTTCTTTTTGTTGTTGTTGTTGTTTTTAAATTTAGTTTCATTTCTCATCCTGGATTCATAACTTTGTGTCTAGTTAGTGGAGAAAAAATGAACAGAACACACACACGTTCACGTACAAATCTCAACAGGCAAAAACATAATAAAAAGTAAAAAAAAATATCCAGTAACGAACATCTTCATGGATTTAAGTTTTTATTTTTGCTTGGATAAGGTGAGTTTTCTGTCCAATCATCATCTAAATCCTTTTTGTGCTGTCTAAGTTGTTGTTGTATTGTTTATAGAACCTTAAAATATTTTACTTTAATTTTTTCAGTTTTGCTGTTGTGCTGCTCTAGTTGTTGCTAGAATCGAACAGCAACACTAAACACTAAGTCCGTGCTGCTGAGTCAAAAAATAAAAAAAAAACTAATAAAAATACATCTCTGTGTTGCATTCTGTAGGCTTAGTGTTGGATTTGCTTAGTAAGCAAAACAACAACAACTAAAAGCCTCTTTAGCAGCAAAGTATTCGTTTAAAAAAATTTAAATGAATGAATAGAGTGTATTAGTCTAACAGTGTAAATATCTTGTTGTTTTGTGAATTGTTTATGTGTAGGTGAGACAAATGCAGTGGCAGCAGCGTTGCATACAAAAATTAAAAATAAAAAACAATTAAATAGAAACAAATGTAAAACGCTGACTGCCAGACATTATTTAAGAATGTTGCAGGCTCAAATATGTGCTGCATATAATAAAAATAAAAACGACAATAACAAAAATAAAAATAAAAACAAAACAAAAACAGGCTTAAAGCTCAAATTATTATTATGATGAGAACGACGAAGATGGTCTACTTTTTTTGTTTTTTTGTTTTCACATTGTGTTAATGTTTTAATATTTTTAATCGTTTATTTTTAGTCTGGTTTTTTCTGTTGTTTGAAGCGTTATCCTTGTTTGTGTGTGTGTAAATGTGTGTAAACTGTCGACTTGCGTACACCCCTCAATATATTTACAAGTATTGTATTAAAAGTTAAGCAAAACATACGCAATTATGTACATACTTCAAAAGATTTGAGAAATAGCATTCGAGAATTTTTTTCCTAGCTAAAGCTGCTGTTGATGTCCTCGCATGTGTTGTGAGCAAAGCTGAATTAATTGTTATGTTCGAATAATAAATAAAAAATCCAATGGCGTTAGTAGAGGTATTTGCATTTGTGTTAAAATAGACCAAGAGTTCAAGTCCCATCGCCTGCATTAATGCAGAAAAACAAATAATAATTGTGGTTGGATGGATTGCATAGAAAATGAAATTAATACAAAATAGCAATACAATCCACTGGATCCTAGATGAGGAAAGCAACACAGCTATTGAAGCTGCTGAAGGGTTGTTAGATTAAGGAATTTATCCGCAAATCGAAGATGTTATTTTCAAAATGGGGATGCAAATTTCAGTTTGGGGACTTAGGATTTCTTTGAGGATATATTTCGCCTTTTGGGGATTTAGAGAAGTTTTTTGGGGATTTTTTAAAAATTATGTTTTTAGTAATTACAATTTTACTATTAATAAATAAATAAATAATAATAAATAAAAATTATTTACAAATGCATGCGGGCGTTTTCCAAACAAATACAAGAAAAATTAGACACTAGCAGAATGAAATGCAGTATTTTCTGGACCGCCGCATCCTTCACCAGCATTCTACGCATCTATCTTAGGTTGTTTACGTCGTAAACATCATCTATTTAACCAACTAATCTTAATGCTATTTGGTGAGACGAAGTCCACACACAGCTTAAACTATTTCTTTGTCGTTTTCATTGTAATTCGTCTTGTACATTTGTTTTTGCTTTTTGTACTAACCTTCGGTATAGCCACGAAATGCAATTTTTACTTTTAATTATTTATACTTGTTTTCTCACAACAAGCTCACTTTTGTCCATATTTAAATTTATTTCGTTTTGCATATGACAGCTGATAGTGTTACCAAAGAATAAATTAAAAAAATAAAATAGTTAAACAAAAAATTAAACATTAAGAAAAAGCCATTAGAAGGCAATTTTTAGAAAATAATTGTGGATGTTTAACTTACTGATGTGTATTAAGAAATAAACAATAATTAAGGTAAAAATAACTTTATTTACTAATATATTTAAAAACTAAAAAGAGAAACGACGACCCTGTACTAGTTTGTTCGTCGTTTGTCGGCCTAAGAAATAGAGAGAGTTAGTTACGCACGACGAATTTCGTCGACGGCGATGTTGTATTAATTTTCATATGCACCAATGTGTTTTATTTCTGACGGCAAATATTCGCAACAAAAAATTCGTCGTTCGTTCCAATTGTGTTCCCAGGATTAAGTTGTGTGTCGATTTCGTATCACCAAATTAATATTAAGATTAGTTGGTTGAATAGATGATGTTTACAACGTTTATAACATAAGATAGATAGATGCGAAGAATGCTGATGAAGGATATGGCGGTCCAGAAAATGCTGCAGTTGATTCTGCCTAGCGTCTAATTTTTCTTGTTTTCTTTGGAAAAAAAACTACTTGCCTTATTTTTTTTTTAGCAATGAACTCAATGAAAACCGAAATAAAAAATGTGCTTCAAAAATATGTACTAAAAATTGCTAAAGACGATAAGTAGGACATTTTGTCATTTTGTCATAAATTTTTTCTTTGTAAATTTTGTTGTTGATATAGATAGTTATCAATACAAAACAACTATTTTTTTTTATTTTGTCCGTCTGTCTGCTGGATGGATTTAAATATTTTTGTGAGGAGGGTTTGGTTCAAATATAGGAATTTTTTTGGGAAAATTTGTCATTGCATAGAAAAAATAGAGAACATATTATTTTTGTAGATGGCAAATTTTTAAAACTGTTTACAGAACTCTACAATTAATATTTAAAGCCAAATTTTTTTATATTTTAATTTTTAAAAAATAGAAATGGCACGCTTACACAGCTTGTACAAATACAATATTATAAAACGTATATTAATGCTTATAATGTAAGCGGCTTGCGGACGCGGGCGGCAATCAGCTTTTTAACGCTTGAATCTATATTACATAGGCAAATGAACGCGGCTTATTGAAGTATAAGCTTGTGTGAAAAATAAAAAACATTTTAATTTTTTTGACGCCGAAATAAATTTATTTATTTTAAAAATTTTAAAAAGAAAAATAAATAAAATGAACGACCATTTAGTGAAGCAAAGAAACACGAACAGAAGATGGATGATTTGACAAATTAAAGCGGCAAAACATCAACATTGCCGCTTGGCCGCTTTAAACGGCATTGCCAGGTTAAATTAAATTCAACGTGTTAAAACTTTCGTATGAATATTTTTATTAACAAACTAATTTTTTTTTTCAAATAAGTAATACCATTGCCGCATGCCGCTCTCATTGGCCTTTCATCATTAAATTAAATTTAAAAAAATTTTGTAAATAATTTTATTTTTTTAAATAGAGACACGGGAATATTTTTTAATTTATTTAAGTTTTATATTATTTTTAAATTATTCCGATTAAATTAATTACCGATATTGATTATTGAGGGTCAAAGCACGTCTCGATGGCCATTTCGTTGCCGCTTACTTAACTCTTCAGGAAACTTCTGACAAACAATTTAAATAAACTAAAGATTTTTGTCCAATTAATTTTCATTGAAATTAGTTAAAGGAATTTTAATTTAAATCAAATCAGTAGCATTCAATTTAAAATTCCAGTGAAACAATGCCAACTATGTCAAATACAGATTTTCTTTTAAAATTTTTAAAACTTTGAAAGTCCACGCAACTTTTATTAATTTTTTTTGTTATTGTTTTATTTTAACTTGGAATTAAAATTTTTGTATAGTTTTTTGCTGTATTAAAACCTGTTTTATTTGAAATACTTGCCGCTGTTTTCTTGCAAATTATTTATTTTTTAAACGCACAGATTCTTGAACACAAACTTTATAATTATTTCACATGGTGTATGTTCTTTAGAAAATAATGATGACGACGCTGATGAGTACTTCATTTGCTGTAACTTTTTTTTAGCTTCTCTTAACATTTGTTTAAAAGCTCGTACTTCGTCTTGTGTAATTTGCCACAAGATCCTAAAAAAAACCAGTTATGTGGCATGACTGACTGGATGATTGTGAAAAAGTAAAGAAGAAGAAGAAAAAAAACATGTCACTGACAGTGCTATGTGAAGGTGAATACATATCAATGTATGTTGTCTGCCCATATATTTGTCATATTTATAAGGATTCCCAAAATGTCTGTCCTTGCTGCATATGAACAAAATTTAAATTCTTCCTCTCTTATACTCTTTCAAAATATTTGAAATATAGATTGATGCCTGTTTGTTTGCATGTGCATATGCCTTCTTTTTAAAGAAAAAAAGTAAGCCTTATAATATCTAAAATACTTAGATGTTTTTGTGTTGGGTCTATATGATTTGCTAAGGCTTATGAGAGAGTAGACAGACTTTTACTCAAACTCAAGCTTACATATGTGTGGTATTATGGTTCTTCTTCATGTTTTTGTTGACGACAACGTTTAATCTTTTTTTTTGTTGTTGTGGCTGTTTTTATAATGTTGCAGTTGTTGTTTTTCTATATGCCATATCGTCTATTTGTTTTATGCCTTGTGGTATCATTTACACTTGCAGTTAGCTGCGTCGCAATCATTGATATACATCACCGCCACCACCATTAAAATTAATGCATTAACAATATAGTAAAGTGTGTCCACGAAATAATTGTCTACTTTTTTTGATTTACTAAAGACTAAAGAATTTGATGAATAAATTAGTAAAACTAAAATCGTTTTTATTGAAAAAAAAAAACAGAGTTCTATAAATAAGTATTTCGCCAATTACGAATAAAACCTTACTTTTATAACACAATGCAACGCTAAAATTTTAAACAATTGAGACCACCAAAACCCTAGCTTGGTTTTTGTTTCAAAACATGAAGTAAGAAACATTCCGAGATTTATTACGAATTGAACAGAGTAAAACTCCAACAAAGTTATTTTTTGTTTATTTCAAACAAATTTTTTATATAGGATTTTGATTGAATATGCAGGTAATCCTTGTTATTAAAACCAAATTGATCTGTTAAGGAAGGTTGATATGTTAGGAGAGATATTCTTACCTCAAATAATGAAACAAGTACTCTTTCAGTGACATTACTTTATTTCGTGTCTGTACCAAAAGTTACGAAGATTTGGCCTAATATAACAAAATTATATCATACATGTTACGTGGAGCCTTCAAAACTTCCAAAAAATGTAACCAAACGGCAACACTGGTGCAGAATTGTACGCAATGTTGCATACTTTAAGGCAAAAAACAATAAATTTCTTCCAAATCGCGGTGTTAGCATCACTAGGTAATTGTCAAATTTATCAAGTGAAATAAGTAAGACTTATTGTTAAAAATATACTAGATGAACGGTGTGCTTCGCTACCCCCTCGTTATTAAATAAAATTAAATGTATTGCGAAAATTTAATGACGATTGGTCCAGTAGTTAAGACTATATTACGATTTTTAATTTTTCAAAAAGGGGCGGGGTCCCACACACTTTTATCCTGGTACGTATTCCTAATTATGTCAATACCATATGTACCAAATATCGTCGACGTAGGTCAAAAAATGCCCAAGATATGACGATATTAAATTTTGGGTTATATGGGCGAGCCCACGCCCCTTTGTCCACTCTCAACTTTATATAATCAAGAATATCCTATTGCGAAAATTTAATGACGATTGGTCCAGTAGTTAAGACTATATTACGATTTTTAATTTTTCTAAAAAGGGGCGGGGTCCCACCCACTTTTCTCCTGGTATGTATTCCTAATTATGCCAATACCATATGTACCAAATATCGTCGACGTAGGTCAAAAAATGGCCAAAATATGGCGATTTAAATTTTTGGGTTATATGGGCGGTGCCGCGCCTCTTTGTCCACTCCCAACTTTATATAGTCAAGAATATCCTATTGCGAAAATTTAATGACGATTGGTCCAGTAGTTAAGACTATATTACGATTTTTAATTTTTCTAAAAGAGGCGGGGTCCCACCCACTTTTCTCCTGGTATGTATTCCTAATTATGCCAATACCATATGTACCAAATATCGTCGACGTAGGTCAAAAATGGCCAAGATATGACGATATTAAATTTTGGGTTATATGGGCGAGGCCACGCCCCTTTGTCCACTCTCAACTTTATATAGTCAAGAATATCCTATTGCGAAAATTTAATGACGATTGGTCCAGTAGTTAAGACTATATTACGATTTTTAATTTTTCCAAAAAGGGGCGGGCTCGCACCCACTTTTCTCCTGGTACGTATTCCTAATTATGCCAATACCATATGTACCAAATATCGTCGACGTAGGTCAAAAAATGGCCAAAATATGGCGATTTAAATTTTTGGGTTATATGGGCGGTGCCGCGCCTCTTTGTCCCATTAAAACTTCATATAGCCTATTATTCCTTCCAGAGTCACAGTAACATGCTGTAAAAATTTCATGAAGATCGGTCCAAGGGTTTGGCCTTCTATAAAGCACAAACAAACAGACAGACATTCATTTTTATACATATAGATTCAAAAGCCACTCAATTTTTGCCTATTTCTACCTATTTTATTTTTAAAAAATGTTTTTAATATTTATTTTTTGGATATTTAAAAAGTATTAGCAGCTTTCAATTTATCTTAAAAATTTACAACATTTTTTTGATTTTGCACGCACGAACAGAAGACCGGTATTCCAAATCGCGGTGTTAGCATCACTAGGTAATTGTCAAATTTATCAAGTGAAATAAGTAAGACTTATTTTTAAAAATATATTCAAAAGCCACTCAGTTTTTGCCTATTTCTACTTATTTTATTTTTAAACAATTTTTTCAATATTTATATTTAGATATTTAAAAAGTATTAGCAGCTTTCAATTTATCTTAAAAATTTACAACATTTTTTTGATTTTGCACGCACGAACAGAATACCGGTATATAGATAAGATAAATCAGACGAGTTATTTACAATTACTCAGTTAATTTTATTTTTTTATTTAAATGGACTAACCGAGTATGTATTGTTAATTTATATTCCTAAACGCTTGCAATTGGATGATAGACACATTTTCATCGAAGCCTTATAACTTAACTGCATTTGAAAACAGCAACCAAAAAAAAAAAATTATTTTTCGTCATCAACCTATTTTCACGTCATATTCTTAATGGCCCTATAGAAAAGAGCTGTAAATGAATTTTATGATTGTATGGGTGAGGTATTTTTTATTTTTCTTCATCATATATATGTGTTTTGGATATTTTTTTCTTGCTGTTATTTTTGTTGTTGTTGTTTCTCCTCATCATTTTATGCATTTGCACCAGTAGGTTCGAGCTGGTGTTTGTCAGCCTGCTGCACAGTTTGCTGGCGTGCATTGCATACTTTGGTTGGGTTTTTTGGTTTGTGCGGAAAGTATTAACAATTCGTGTTTCAAGTTGTTCTTCTTGTTTGCTGTGTTTGCTGTGTTTCATTTGTTTCTTTTTATGTTTGCTTCTTGCTAAATAAACGTGCTAAAAGTTTCAAAGTAAAAAAATAGTACCAAAAACCAAAAAAATTGTCCGGTATAAATACAATAACAAAAACGAGTGAAAAAAACAAAACAAGAAGTAGAATAGAAGGACGGTTAGTTATTTTGTTTTTGAAGTGTGTACACGTATTTTTAGAAAGGATATAACCAGCATATAACGGACCGTGTAACCGTGCGTCCAAGTTAGCCAGCCTGCCATAGCCGTGCCGTGACGTGCCTTATCATTAGCTGGCCACTTAGTTGGACTATGAAATCAAGCTCTAAATTGTCTTTGGAAAGAGATTTACATTATTTGTGGAGTCAGTCGTCGTGTAATTGCGGGTGAAACGGTTCGTTTGTTTGCCCACTTGTGGCCTCAAATTTGTGCTCCATTTTTAGTTTTTTGTTTTGCTTAAACAGTGTTTTTATTCGTTTAATTTGTGAGTATTTGTGTGTGTGTGTGTCTGAGTGCGTGTATTGAAATATTAAGGGGCCGTTAAGTTTTAAAAAAGTTGTATATAATTTTTTTTAATAAATGTGTGTGCTTGTTTTCAATAGCAGTTTTTATTGTTGTATGTGCGCATAAAAGGTTTAGTGAAAAGTAAAAATCAAATCTAATGCAAAATACTGTTTTATTTGGCGCTTTGCGTGTGCATTTCCGTTTCCTTTCGACACCTAAACTAAAAAGTGTGTATGTGTGTGTCAATTTCTGTATTACATTATCTCATTGTTGATCTATTTAACCACTAATTACGTCCTGCGTGTGTTGCAATTTGTCAATTTTGCAAAAATTACAAAATATTTAATAAGAATGGTTGTTGATGATGCTTGCGGTGCTGCTAGTGTGCATGTGCAGGATTTGTAACTTAAATGGATTTTAACGCATAATGATTTTTGGCGCAAAATTATTTTTTGTTTTTTTTTTACTAATGAAAAATAATTATTTATGGATCGGTTCTAATCTACTAATGAACTCTATTTTGCAAGTTTTTGCCTGCTTCAGTAACAAGTTCTATAATTTCTGTTTCTACTCCTGCCTTTTATTACCTTCTGCCTCTTGCGCTTAATTGGCTTTTTCTAACTTCGAATGAGTTTTAATCCTTTTGGTATTATTTGTTAATAAAAAAAAAACGTTACTGCTTGAAAGTTTTTTATTAGTTGGAATTTGTTTTTCCTGGATATTTGTGCTGGATGTTTGAGTTTATGAGCATGTTTTCTATGTTAAACTAACTGTAAAAAAGAAATACGAACAACATCAGCATCAGCCACAGCAGTAGAAACATCAACAACTAATAGAAATACTAAAACAACAATTGCCGATATTTGTAACTAATAAAATGTGTATGAGGTTTTAGAATATCGTACATGAACATAAAAATTCATACGTGGCTTAATTCAAAAGGTAATAAAAGTACAATATAGAAAAATATTAACAAAGTAGCTAACAACGATTGGATATTTTGGTAAAAAAAAAAAAGAATTTTCAATGCCGTTATCCGACCTGATATAAAAAAATAGTAGTTGTTTTTTTAATATATATAGAAATTTAACTAAACAAGTTTTTAATTGACACAATTAATTATTTATTTTTTAATTAAATTTATAATTGAGAGAATTAAAAAATTCGTAAAATTTAATCTGAGAACAAATAAAACTTTTAAAGACACAACAACTTTTTTCTGTGTACCAACCTGCAATTTAACTGTAAAATAGATTTGCAGCAAAAAAAAAAACTCGTAGCAGAGCTTTTAACTTAAAATTTATGGATTGAGCAAGAAGAAATATAGTTCTCTCATAACCTCTCTTTCAAAAAAATCTATGACTTCATTATTAAGCATGTTTATATTCTAAAAATATCTCTAAATTTTGAACTTCAAGCGCACTTTTCTCAGTTCATTAATGTAAATTTAAAATTTAATGCAATTCGTTAGTTGTAGATCACTAACAACCCTTTTTTCTCAATAAGTGGATTTTTAATCTGAAAATGTGCAACAGAAAAGGAAGCTTATTCAATTTCAATAATCTTATGCAAGGAACACAATTGGGACGAACGACGAATTTCTGGTCGCGAATATTCGTCGCCAAAAATAAAACTCATTTGTGTAAATGAAAATGCACACAATCATGACGTCGAACGAAACTCATCATACGCGGCGAACCTTGCAATAGAATTATTTTTATTTCTTACGCCGGCGAACAACGAACAAATCAGTACAATGTGACCATGCTTGAACTTAGTTTCGAAGTTTTTTTTTTAGTAAATAAAGTTATTTTACTAAAAAAAATATGTATTTCTATTTTGCAGCATTTATAATAAGTGTACAAGATTATGAGTTAAATATAAAAATAGTTTTTATTTGTGTTTTTGTTATTGTTTAACTTTTTTAATACTATTTCTTAGATGGTCACCTTAGCAGCTTGCAAAAAGTAAACAACTTCAGAAAATATAACAGCTGTTTTTTCCGTCGTTAGTGTGTCTTATACAGCGAATTTTTGACAGCATATTCGTAGCGTTGAATGCAATTCGTCGTTCGTATCAGTTGTGTTCCTAGCATTATGTGCTACTAGAGCTCAATTTTTTAAAATGAATTTTATATTCTATCAAATAAAATTTTCATTTATGAATGTTTATATGCCAATTTTATTAATTAATAAATGTCCTTTTTTGACAATTCTACTTATATTACGATTTGAAGAATGACGTTTTAAAGGTTCCTTAAAGTATTAAAGGGAGTTATAAATGGTAAAATATTTATTAAAGCTGTCTATACACGACATGTTTTTTATATCTGACATGTCAAATTTCCCACTGTTAAATACATACATATCGTGTAGGGCTGTTGAAACATTGCTTTTGTAAACGTGTGCTATTTTGATCTGACAAACCATCTGACATCAGCTGTTTTTATAATTTTAAAAAAGTATTGCCAAAAACCCATTCCGTATGAAAACAATCAATGGCGGTTGACCATTGGCGGTAGCATTAGCCGGCTGATGGTAATAATTTATATGATCAGAATCTGAAATTGCTTTTATCTATTTGATAACAATTATGTAAATTCTGTACAACATGTCGTGTATAGGTAGCTTAAGTAATTATTTACGTGGCATGTAGTGCCATACTATTGGTTAAGCAATGTCCTAAAGAGGGAATTTTAGTGTATTTTATTTCTAAGATTTTTGAGTTATCTATCATTTTGCAAAAAGAATTTTTATATAAAAGACTCAAATTTAAATATGATTCTTTAGAAAGGTGCAGAAATAACTTGTAGATTTTTTATCAGCGACGTATATTGGCTTTATTTCGTGATGCTAATCTTCTAACTCTTTCTCATAAATGAAGATAACAGTTATATGTATTTGTGTCATTTCTATTTTTCTTAAAATTTAAATTTAGAAACACGTGTTTTTAAATATTTATTTTAGAGTTTTGAAAACAGTGTTAAATGTTTCTCTACGAAATGACTTATTTTTACAAAAAAAAAAAGTATTCTGTATTTGAATCAAGATTCTAAGAGACCTCCTCACAAAAGTTTGTTCAAATCCAGTAGTTTTTACGTGATGCGAACACAGACAGATGGACAAGATATGATCAAGATTAACGTCAGTACCTGGCCGGGGCCCTTACCTGACGGTGGTCTAACCAATATTTTGTTGCAATATCAAGTACATGGCCTGCAGGACCATGAAACTTCCCTTGATTAAGGGTTGGAGTCTAGTGCTGTTGTTGAGAGTGCAACAGCACACTTCCATCTATTTCATACAAGACCTGCAGATATAGACTTAAATTTTTACCACAGCCACCACGTTTACCCCGAGGGACCTCACCAATAACCGGTGCATCTCTGCATGGGCTAACGGTTCCCGTGGTGCAAGTTTATTTAAGGACACTGGTGCGTCCTTCGATAGTATCCAACTATCTATCCAGATTTGGTGCCTGCTTACCGGGGGACTGATTCTCCCTTTAACCCGAGAACACTTCGTCTATGCCGAGGATAGCTTAGCTATACTCTTAGTGCCCCCGGGGAGAGACAGACAGACAAAAATTGCAAAAATGGGTGTTTTGTATTCAACATCGATTATTAACTGCAGCAACATCAAAATTTTCATAAAATATTTCATATACAGAAATGAACCCCTTTCAGTATTCATAAAAAAGAAAAATTTCTAGGGTACAATAAATTTTTTGCTGTGTGTAACTTAGGTAGCAGATTATTGAAAATTCCATCTATAAAAATAATAAAAAAAATCAAAAGAAGCCAAAAATTAAAATTGATGAGTAATTGAGATTTTGTCGCTTTAATGCAAAATTTTAAGTATTTCTTATCACTGAAAAACTTCTGTTGCTTAAACAGATGGTCATAAAACAATTTTATTATTTATTTTTATACCGTTACATGCTACCTAAAACAGTGGTTTAAAACTATTTGCTTAATACTTATTTTAATAAAATTATATAAAATATATATTGCGAGCTTGCAGAAATCTTGAGATTTAAGATTTTTAAGAGGAATAAACACAAAAAAGGTCAAAAATGTCCTAGGCAGAGCAGATCTATTTTCATTCTTTTTATACGTAGTCCAGCTTTGGATTTGTTTACCATTCTTGTCTGTCATACTCTCTAACGATGGCTTTTTTGTTTCAATAGTTTAGTGTAGACTTGTGAATTGTGTTAAGAAGGTCGGAACCAGTATTCGAGTGATTTAATAAATGAAGTATATTCTGCATATAATTCAGACAGCAAGCGATACTCGTCAGCAGCATTTTAAATTGAGTAAAATGGAAAGAAAGAGTGCTTAAAGAATGATTGGCATTATTAAAGAATAAAACCCTTGTTTTTTGTTTACACAAAATTAAATTTACTAAAAATGCTTGTTAAAAGCATTTTTCAGTTATCTTTTGCTGTTTACAATTTTTTTTTAATAAACGAGTACCCCAAATAAGAAGTTTATAATTTGAATAGTTTTTTTTTAGTATACTGGCAATTAAAAAAAAACTAAAGCGCTATTTATTTAAAAAATTAAAAGAAAAAATAGCTGATCAATCAAATCGATTGTTAATGAAATTAATGAAAAGCTGATTATCATAATTTTCATTATTTTGGGTATTAAAAATTTAGGCCTATTAAAAAATTAAATATATAAATATCATAAGATAAATATTTATTGATAAAATTGTTCGTAGCTTAAAAATAAATTAATGTCTTCTGCGATCAATAATAAGAGTTTTTTAAGCAGCTAAAGAGTTTTTAAATTTTATAATAAATGTTCGTAATTTGTTTGGCCTGTTAGATTAAAACTGCTTGGTCACGTTGAAATAACTTGTATCGTATAAATTTGAATAAAAACAATAATTTATTATTTAAAATAGACTTAGTAATTTATCATCATACATTATTAAAACTCTACTTTTTTTAAATACGCAGTTCGCAAAAATTAAATTTTTTCAATAAAGCGGTACAAACAGGTATTAGCATCAACAGAACTGTCGAAATAAATACAATAGTTAATAACTTAAAATTCCATGATCTCCTAAATAATTTAACTCGTTTGTTTGTGATAAGAATAAAAAGTACATTTATGGCTTTATAAAATCTATCCAGTGGGAAAAATTTCTTTTTTGTAATACATTCCATATTTTAAAATTAATTAAAAAAAAAACAAAAAAAAAATTAAATTAAATTTAACAAAAAAAGTTTTTCATTCTCAATGTAAAAACAAAATCTCTTTTTTTTTGGCTAAATGGAATGATCACAAACCATATTGCAGGGTGCATATGACGGAGTTTTAACAGATGATGTTGATGATGATTAATAATTCGATTTGCTTAAGAATAATTTGTTTTAAATCTATGAAAAAAATATTTAATCATATTCTACATCACTTACAAGATAATTATTGTTTCCTTCCGTTTCCGCATTGCATTTGAAAATAATTTTCGTAAAACCTTGCTAAAAAAAACCAACAAAAAACCAATAAAAACTTATAAACAAACAAACAACCAAACTTATAAAAAAAGGCCATAAGTACTGAACATACACATATTTACACATGTAATTCATAACATCATCTTAATGTTGTGCATATGCAGGGCGATTTCTTGCCAAATGTAACGGTGCTTCATCTTTTTGGCAACGTGGCGAGTTTTTTCTTATGTATGAAATAGTTCGCGATTTAGGACGATAGTCCCTTAATTTTAAGAATACTTCGGAAGACTAGTGATTTAAAGAAATTGCATGAAGAGAAAAAAGTGTTTTACATATTAAAGGTTTTATTTATTTTCAGACTAATACCCTGTTCAGACATGTTTTTCAATTGAGTTAATTTAATTTTAATTGTGCAATTTAATTTGGTGTTCACACATGCTCAATTAAGCTTATTCAATTAGCACAAGGCATATTTATTTTGCTAGGTAGTGTCATCAGCCCAGCTGATTTCTCTTTTTATTACAAAAACAACATAGCCTTTTGTTGTTGCTTTGAAGTTGGAAGTGTCAAAAGTCATTTTTGTATGAACAGCAATTTTCTTTTTATTTGTTTGTTTATATTTCTTGCGTGCGGAATGTCAATTTAATGAATCTTTTCTTCTCACTGAACATTGTTCCCAGGGGTTGCATTTTGTATATTATTTAATTAGTGACGCAATTAAGTACTAATTGCTTAATTTATTAATTGACTTCTTGTAGGGTAAATTGAGCTCAATTAAGGCCTTAATTGCGTTAATTTCTTAATTGCGCAATTAATGCGTATTTCTTAACAGCATATAATATTAAATCAAAATTTTTATTGTCTCAATTATATATTTAATTGAAAAAAACAATATTTTCTGATTAAATAATTTATTGAAATAATTACATATTTAATAAAAAAGATGAAAACAATTTTCCAATTAAATAAATAATTGAATCCATAAAATATCTTATGTATTGCCAGGATCTCACATAAATATCTAATTATGTTTTAAATTGTATAATAATCAATGCGAAAAAAAATTCCCCTTCTTCCCCTTTTACTCTCTGGAATAGATATTGATGAGGACCAATCTATGTTTCGAATTTCATTGAAAGCGATTAGTCGGTACTTTGTTAAAATTATTCAGATTATTATGCTCGCATCACACTTATTTCCCCTACTGGTCCGCTGTTTAAAAACCCAATTACCCCATTTTATCAAGAGTATAAATTTCTGCCCGTGTTTCTAATATTATTGAAATCGCTTCAGTCGCTTAGCTGTGATTGACGCACTCACGCACGCACAAACAAACTTACAAAGAGATTTATAAAATACATAAGATAAAAATCTCCTGTTTTTTTTTATTGAGCTTTGAGAAATAAATATAAAAACATCTGACAGTCTTGTACTCATCGAACAAATACATTGTGTTTTCTTTTTATCGCTCTTTTTATTTTTCATTCACTTGTTCGTTGTTTTTACAAATCGCATTAGTTGTAATTAATACTGTATGTTATTTGTTGTTCTTCTCATTTGTTATTAGAGTGTTTCAATAATTTATACAATAATTTACGCATGCCATCGCATACTGTAGCGGCTTACGAACGAAAGGATTGTCTACCAAACGGATTAAAACACAAATTACCATTTTATACGGTACGTATTCTCTGTATGTATATGTGTGTGTATATGTTTTAGTATTGTATGTATATATTATAGATTTGTGTGGTTGTGTGTATAAATGTAAATATATATATATATATATTTTATACAGTTGGGGTACTTGTTTATATTTAATATCGTATGTTTGTGTAAGTGTGTGTTTGTGCTTTTAACTGTATTGATGTTTATTTTATAGAAAGTTATGTTTGTTGTTATTTGCAGACATGTGTTTTTAACCCATTCATGTTATTGTTTTTTTATTTTCGTCCAGTACTGCTTTTATTTGGGTTTGAGTAATTGTATTTTGTTTCGGGGATTTTGTAGATTTTGTGTATTTTGTTTTTAATTTAATTTTTTTTAACATTTATAACGACATTGTAAATTGCCAATATACAAACTCATTTATTATCTATGGAATTATTATTCTTGTTGTATTTATTTGCATAATTTGACCTCCAACTTTCAAAACAAAAAAAAAAAAAAACGTTATTATTAATTGATTGATTTGCTGTTATATTTGAAACACTTATAAAATTTAAGTTTAAAAAATTTCACATAAAATAGAAAAGCTTTAAAAGTTAAAATAAATATAAAAAGAGGAAGAATATTATTAGAGATTTAAATTTAAGTTATGATTTAAAATAATGTCAAACAATTAAAAATCGAATTTTGTAATTTTTTTATTTTTATTAAATAATTAAAAATAAATAAAAATCTATATTTTACTTCTTTGGTAACTTTATAAATTATAAAATTAAAAATTTATCTAACTGAATAAATTTATCAAAAGCTGCTCATTACAGTTGTTTGTTTTCCGCTTCAAATCTCAAGACAGTTCATAACTTAAAAGTTATGAATTTTATATTTGGTTTTTTATGAAATATTTTAAAATCTTCTGTAAATAACGAAAGAAAGAGAGAGAGAGAGAGACAGATCTTATCTAAAATAAGCAACTGCGTACTCTTTAGGTTTAGTAATACTAATATATAGAACATTGCACAAAAAAGCAGTTAATAAAAAATTAACAATACTTTTGCTTCTCTTCTTCAATTTTTCTTTAAAACTAATTATGCATTTTTTTGTGCAAAAAAATATCATTTCTTTACGTTAAAAGAAAAAGAACAAATGATCAAAAACCTTTCTACTGCAATGGGTTTTTATTCTACAACATGAAACAATTGTTTAATGATAAACTAATTTGTTTCTTTTTTCTGTGTTTCTTTTTATTAAAAACTCTATTAATTTTAATGCAATTCTTAAGGATGAAAACTGTAATAATGTAAATGACATTCAGTGTTCACCAGACAGCAACACAGATAGATAGACTCACAACTAGGCAACCTTGGCCCGAAGCAATTTGCGACTCGGTTACAAGATTTTGTTTGAAAAGTTCTATTCATAAGTGTGTGTTAGTGAAATGTCTCAACAAGAATAAATACTTTGTTGTTTTTCTTATTATTGTTATTTCTATTTGTAACAGTAATAATGTTACAAATACAACGAACGTTGACGATGTCAACATTGGAAATGCGTGCCTTTGGCAAATCGTCATAATTATAACAACTTGTGTCAGTAGAAGTCATGAATTGTTATCTTTTCTAAGTTAAATCATACCGACTCATGCAGGCATTTACAACAACTAATGCATATTAATATACAAATAGCAAATCAAATAATATTTGTCTTGTTTAAGGTTCTATTAACTAAGAGATTCATGTTATTATTTTAGCAAAGAAGTAAAATAAAATAATACAAATGAAAAATTTAATTTTTATAAAATTAGCTGTTGAACTGTGAATATTATAATTGAATCGGAACTGATTTAAGCTTAAGTTCACATAAAAGTTGTTCGTTCGTTCAGTAAAAAAAAAATTATTTTCTTGAAAAATTTTCAAATTTCACTAAAAACTGGAAACTCCTCCAAAGAACAACAATCTCCCTAAAAGCTTGAAAATCAAAGAAATATAACAATAGCCAATAATGTTTGCAAAAAAAAACTGACTTTCATTTGTTTGTTTATAACGGTTCATAAGTAAGGGACCCCGTTATATTCCATCTCCAAACTCTATAATTATTATAGCAGGCTTACCACTACAACTACTACAACTAATACAACTGTTCAACAGTTTGTTTCAAAAGATACGGCCTTCTAGGTCATTTTACATTAATTTTGGGAACACTCTCTTATTTCTAAATTCATATTGTAAACTTATTGTTTCAGCGAACTAAGCAATACAGGTCCCCTGCAAGTTTTAGCTGTCTGTCTATAACAGTTTAAAAGTTTGGCCACATACATTAATTTACATTCACTATGGAGACACCCTTTAATTTTCAAACCCAAATTTTATACTTGTTGCAACAGTTTCGTTGTAAATTTTAAACGTCAGTCCTCAACTGTTCAAAAGTTGGCCATATACATATAATTAAGTGAAATATTGGCGAACCCTTTAATTTACTTGTTATTATAACGGACATATAAATCAACATTCTGTTCATTTTGGAAACGTTTATCTATAACGGCCTAAGACACAGGCCCTCATGGGTTAATTAACGTCAGCTATGGGAACACCCTTTTTTTAGATTTATTTTTGTGTTAGTTTTACTACTGGGAAATATAGTGATTTTTTAATTTTTAAGTGGTGCCCTTTAGAGTTAAAAATACACATAAATAATCTATGATGTATGGGGATACCCTTTAATTTTTAAGATTGTGAACTGCTTTTAAAGCGCGACCAATCTGCAAACATCAGCTTTTAAATAAAAAAAAAGAAATTTTCTAAATCGATCCAGAAATGGCAACATTCAGTCAAGGGTTTTACCTTCTTCTTTTTCCAAAGTCGGTTAAAAAAAATCTTAAAATTCATCAAAAATCTTAGTTTCACAATAAAATTGACAACTTCACCAAATAAACAAAATGTATACAAAATTATCCTTAAAAACGACATATTTAACAGCACGAATGCTATCAAAATTTAAAAATACAAGAGAAATTTTTATATCCAGACCAGAGTTAAAAATTTTTTATTTATAAGCCTTCAATTATAAACATTTATGATTTTTTTTCACAAACGAGATTTCTACGATTTTTAGTTTTTCTATTTTTTCACGTTCATAAACGACCATAAAAAAATGTTCTTACTACGATCACACATGAATGCGTCTCTTTCGTTTTTAAAAATTAATATATGATAAGGGATAACGAAAATGTGAAGAATTTTTTAGCGTTGAAAACTTCTCATTCATGAGCACTCAAAGATGAGATTAATGAAGTTTCTCATAAATGAGAAATATTTTTCTTTTTCATCTGCCTGCGATCCCACAAATAAAAAAAAAAATATGCGTATATAAACACACGCGAACGCCTAATTAAAAACTTTTTCTATGACCTTTTCATTTATGAAAAACTATTGTAAATTGTAAATTCTCATAAATGAGCACTTGCGTGAAAAGAATATTTTCTCATTTTTTTACTTTTGAATAGAAAGAAAAAAATTAAATTATCACATTCATAAATGAAAAAAACAAAATTTTCTACGTTTTCGCACGTTTATGAAAAGAAAGAACAAAAACTGAAATGTCTCACTGCTCTCTCATGTGTGAGAAGTGAAAGAGCATTGCGGTACTCTGCTCAAGACTACTTTATTACTGCCATACCCAAATTAGCGCGTAAAGCGCGAGAAATCTCTCAAAATTTCTCATGTACATACAAAATGTATAAAGCATTCCTAAATAGCATGGCGTCAACGCTTAGTAATTGAAAAATCCAATTTTGACATTGCGTTAGGAAGTGAAGTTGGCTGCTTGTTGGTTGACAATTTAGTTATTTTCAAGGCAATCTAGCGGGTTTATCTCTTCTTTATTCTTATACAGTGGGTTTTATAAAATAAAATGAGTTAACATTATTGTTAAAGACACAAAGTTGACGCTCTTCTTCAGGCATGATATTCCAGCGCAAAAGCTATGAACTGCATTGCGTTGAGTCTTACGCGCTAATTTAAGGATGGCAGTTAAAGCTAAACACGCACTGTCTAATTGCTAGACAACAATTTTGCGTGCCTTCCCTTTGGCTATTGTTTAAAGTGCTCATTGGAGGTTGGTACTGCTTCTTGTTTTATTTGCCTTTACAAAACATTGTAAAAAATTAAGCCATGTCATGCGTATCCTCTATGTTTTTGTACGAGTTTTTGAATTTATAATTTGTTAAAAGGTTTCAAAATTATATTTTTAAAATTTGAAAATACTTTTATTAAAAATAAATTCTACAACAAATTGTTATGAAATATAATTTAAGTCCCATGACAGTCACACGAATACAACACCCTTTGGATAAGTCAGCAATGTTGCAAATATAAATTTATATTTTGCATTATTTAGTGTTTATATTCAAATTTATTTCTTGATTTAATGCTCAAAACCTTCAACAATTTTGTTCTGATTGTGCATTGTTTTCACTTGAGAGAAAATATTTGCAATAGAAATAATCCTGCAGTCAATGAATGGCTGGTGGTTGTAGTGATGTTACTCTGGTGACACTGCTGCTTTGCATTCATTGTGTGCACACAAAATGCACTTTGTACGGCACTTGTACTAAACAGACCGACAGACAGATTGAAGCACCAGCAGCAGCAGCAGCAGTAGCAGGCAACAAGCAAAACAAGACAGCAGGAAGGTAATTCACAACATATTCAAATGTCTTTGTTTTCTTATTATGATGATGACGACAACAGTAAAAATAAAATTCTGAAAGAATCTAGGATCTGCTTTACACTTCATACTCCTCTATGAATTACTATAAATATCCTTGTTTAATGTTACTCCTCTTTATGTTGTTGTTTGTATATTATGACTACATTATGCCTGCAGAGCATTCCTTCTGTCTCAGTCAGCCACCATGTGCAATTGTAACATTTGTTGTATTTTCTTGTTGTTGTTATGCAAAGCTACAGTCAAACTTCAATAAATGCAATTTACAAGTAAGACAGATCGACGTCACACTAAAAACTGAAAACATATTGTAACGTAAAGTTTTAGAAATAAATCAAAATTTGACATCTGAGTAGAAAATAATTTTTGATTTATCAGAGATTTACGAGTGTGATGATATAAAAAGCAAAAATTTGATGCGTGTGAATGATGGTCCAATGGCAATTTCTGTTGTTTTTAATATTTTCTAAGGAACACACACACAGCTCATCACAGCACATCGCAGCGTAAATTTATTGACTTGAAATTGACATCAGCGCTGCAAGTTGAAACATTTTATTTTTATCTGATTAAATTCTTCTTTTGAGACAATGTTACATATTTAGTTTTAAAGTTTAGTGCTCGAAAAATAACACAATGATTGCATAAAGTTGATTAAGTCAGCAGCTCACGAGGGAAAAAGGCAGGTTTGGATCACTTGCATTTGTATTCGGTAGCTTCAAGTCACCTGTGACGAGAAATAGAACGGAAGATTGAGAGAGTGACTGAGTAAGCGAAAAGTAGAGCTAAATGTAGGTGTAGGCTTTTAAAAAGGTAACTGTGCGACGATGTTTGTTCTGTATTACGAACAGCTCTAGTCTGGAGATGATCTGAAGAAGATAACGAAGACATATGATCCAACATTTAGCAGATCAAAGGCATAGCTTGTTTATGATTCTCTGCATTATAAGAATTCCTTCACTAGTCACTTGCAAATATATCCATCCTATTGGCATGACATCCAAAGCTGCAGCGACCTGTAGTTATGACCACAATATTTTGTAAATGTTTTCACTCAAATATCAACAAATTATTTGGTCGGGCATGATTTAAACTGCAGCACAGCAGCTTCATAATTCCGCATATGGATTTATTTAATTATTTGGTCGAGGGCAGGTTAAAGATAGGAACCTCAAGGCGTCGTTTTAATGCGTCCATCCCGGCGAGCCTGCCAGTCTATCAGTTACGTTTTTAGGGTTTTAATAATTACTGAGATATATACATGTTTCCGAATGAATGCTACAAAGTTACGTTAAGGCAGCATTGATTTTTTCCCTCAGTGCACGAAAAACGAAAATTAATCCAATAATGTTACACCAGGTGGCTCATTACCGAAATGAGAGGGCACACGTCCAAAAGATGCTTCTTTGCATAGAATTTAAAAAAGTTGGTCATCCACATAATATGTAATAAATTCTCTTACTTGATCAAATATCTTATTATTTTGATTTGATCAAGTCACGAATAATGTGAGAGTTGAATGTTAAGTGTTGGTAATTCCTTATTGCATTTAGTAACAGACTGTAAAGTAATTTACTTTTGCTTATTTAGAAGACCATTAATTTTTATTTATTTGCCATCAAATCATTATTGAAGAAAGAACAAAAAATGTTGCATACGCTCTCTTATTAAAATTCCCTTAAATAAATGTTCCACTGTTGACATGTCGTACAGGGATGCATTGCACTTGGTTTCAATGCCGTTTGTGAAAATCAACAATAATAACTACAGCTATAAAAGCAACAGCAATAAAAAAAATGAAAAACCCTGCACCAAATATGGTGGCCTTAAAAAACAAAGTTAATTGAAAATACTAAATTTTCCATGTCTAGACAGAAAATTATGTGACAATTGTTTTTGTTTCGTAAAATTTTCATTAATTTTTTTTTATAATTAATTACTTTTGTTGTTGTTTAAAAATAAGTATATTTTTTTATTTAAAATTAATCAACATTAATAGAGTTAATCTTTGTATGCGGTTTCCATATTTCATTTAATGTTTGCTCTTGCAATATGAATTATCACATGATGACACTCGTATTATTACAAATATGCAGATGGGTAAACTTTCATAAGCATGGAATACTTATCAAATTGAAATAGTAAATGGAATTTTTTTTATATAAAATTATTTATTGTTATATCAACTCATAAATCATATAAAGTATCATAAATATTAAATACGTTGAATTTAATTTATTTCAGTTTAATTAGTTTTAAATAAAAACCTTTGCTTGTGAAAAGTTTAAGTTACTAAAAATCAATCTCTTATATCAAAAGCTGAAACACCAAATTAGATTTGAATGAAATCAAATTTGCGAAAATAAATGAAAAATTATATTTATTTTTGTTTTTGTTTGGATTTTTAATGAAGTTGTTGGCAAAGTTTTTTTTTTTAATTTAAGGCACAATATTCTGTTTAAAAACAAAATTAGCTTGAAACAAATAAAAAATAGTTGTATTTTTATAAAGAGTTTAGAAATGTTTCTGGCTTCATGTTTATAGAAGCTCAGTGTTGCAGGTAACTTCAGTTTTTGTAACTGCGTAATAATATTAGACGCATGTATTTCGTTGGAAAGTGCAAACACATATCTTAATCTTGCATGCTCCTATATTTCTAGATTGTGCTATTTTACCTAAATCGAATGAATTTTTTTTGTGAAAAAAAACGACGTCAAAAACTGATTGATCTTTAGCGGTTTATATAATACGGAATTGTGCCAGGAAAAGACAAGAAAAGCGTTTACTCTTTTCTTTCATTAAAAGTTACGTTTTTAAAAATCCTTAAATAAACAGTAATTCAATGTAATTTATATAAAGTAAAATAAAAAGTTTTACTCCATATATCAGGTAAAACAACGAGGCAACAAATTCATTTACTAATTAAACACAAAACTAAAATAAAGAAAATCTGAAAATTGTATTAAATAAAAAATTTATTAATTTAATTTTTTAAATTTTATTTAAGACAAATTTGAGACTTCTTTCCTTAAAACTTTAACATGAAATTACTGGCCATTTTTCCATAATAAAATCGTTCACTTCTTCAAGGCAAATAAGAGACAACTTTTTTCTAAAGCAAGTTATTGATATGGCCCCACTAGTTAGTTGTCAAATTTTTCCAGCGACAGTTGCTAACAATTCTTGCAAATGTGAACAGAAGAACTCTCAGTTTTTCGCGCGAAAAAAGTTTAGCTCATATTATTTCACTGTTCGGAAAAATTGTTGCCAGAAACATTTTTCAGTTTCTAAACATGAAGCAAGAAACATTTTGTGATTTCTCACTATTTGAAGAGAGTACAACTTAAGCAACGTTAATTTTTGTTTATTTCTAACTAATTTGATATGTGGGGTTTTGATAGCATTTGCCAGTGTGTAACCTTAAAACCGAACTGATATGTTAAGAAAAATAGCTGTCAGAGAGGTTTTTACCTCAAATAATGAAACAAATGCTTTTTAAGCCATATTACTATATTTCGTGTCTGCACTGAAAGTTAAGAAAGTTTGGCCAAAGATAACAGAATTATACAGGTTAGGGAGAATACTTAAAAGTTACAAAAAAAAAAAAAAAATAAAAAAATTTAACCAAACAGCAACACTCGTTATAACATTAAAATAATGCAAAAAAACAAAGAAAAAAACCAGGCTTAAGAGATACGGCCATATGAAGCAAATTGGAATATCTTGAGAAACTTTATTTAATTTCTTATTTTGAAGAAAGGGGATATAGTAACACATGCTCTGTATAAATTTGAAGTGTCTGTATCATGCTAACTGTTCGATAGATAAGGCCATACACGTTTATATTATGTTCTGTTATTGGGAAAAATGATAATGATACAAAATTTCTGCAACTTAGCGCTTAAAAAAATGTAAAATTACGTATGTTAAAAAGGGTCTTTCTTTTTTTTTTTTTTTTTTTAATATATAAAAATTATTTTGTAAATAGGACCAATCTATAAGCAAAGCTTTTCAAATAAACAAAAATATACAAAATCGGTTTAGAAATAATGGATTTCCGCAGAAACAAATATACATAAAATATCTTCTTTGTTTTTGCAGACGTTAAATAATACAAAGTTGAATTTCCTTTAATAAACTGAATTTGGTGAAAAACATAATCTTTTATATTCTTATATAGAAAGCACCTAGAAAATCTAACGATGCACATTAGGGTATTTTTAAAATCTAGCCGGAAATTACTTTTTTAGCTTATGCTTGCTTGCTCTAGATGAATGAAACTTGGCAGGTAAATCTATTATGGTCATAGGCTATTAAAAATATAAAACAAGAAAAATCGGAGTAAGGAGAAAAAAGTTCCCCTTAGAAGAATTAATCCTACCTCTGAAAAATGCAGGTTTTTTTTCTAATTTTACTGTCATTTTGTTTAGCAATTACAACATTTAGGTCAAAGAATGGTTTAAAAGACATTTTATCCCCTCCCCTTTTTGTGCGCGATGAAATAAAATATATAGAAAATTTATAGAAATTAATTTATATGGGGAGGAGGAGGTATTCCTCCAATATCACTCCTAAAAACATTAATGTAAAAAAAAAATTTTTTTTTTAATTTTTTTTTTGCCAATTTCCTAAAAATATTCATTATTTAGCTTTGCAATGGCTTACTAATCCACGCCTTGCAACAATACTATTAAAAATATATTTTAGCAATTCGTTACTTTAAAGTATTTTACACATCTGAAAATAATTTTTTTATTAATAGTAATAACTTATTTGTGATTGCAAGCCTGTTAATATAGGCAACGCTATACAGATCCCTTGAAAACTTTCTAGCAAAAGTTTGGCCTGTAAGGACGGAAAAGTTTTTCGCACCTCAGCCGCTTCTTCTGATAACAGCCCAATGGGCAACAATTGTACAGTGTTTTTTTACAGGTAATAACAGTGTTATTTATAATTATTTAAATAAAAACATCTACCTTTATTTATTAAAAACCAAAACATTTTATGAATATATGCAAGATGAGAAAACAAGGGAAAAATGTGATTGTTTATAAAAAAAATTTATAACAAAATTTTTCTCAAAATTAAAAATATATAAGTAGCTGCAAATATAGGCTTTCACAAGAAAAAGAAATCAATACAAAATCTTAATTCGTTTAGCCACAAAAAATATATTGCAAACTTCGCAAAATCGTATAAAGTCTATAAAAACGTGTGCGATTCATTCAACTTTCCTGAATTGAATTGAACAGTGTCCCAAAGCTACAAATCTCAAACGAAAGCCTTCAAAATTCACTATGCGATGTAGAATTTTGTTATCTATCCATACTTAATCCTCATTTACAATCCTCAAAATAAATTTTAGGCCCAATGTCCGGCTAAATTTCGTCTTAACTAAGAATATTACAGGTCTTTCTTTAGGTGTAAAACATGTAAAGTAAAAAAATTGTACTTATTGTTTACCTTTTACACTTCCCCAATTAACGTTTCTTTATACAGTTCATATTTTTTTAGCTATTCTTTCAATAAAAACTCAATTCACTTAAATACAAAGAGATTGTGAACTGTTTCTTTATTTGCTCAAATGTCGAAGAACTTCTTTTCAAACTTAATTCAAATAAAGCAGGAAAATGCAAAAAAAAAAAAATATGTTGACCTAGAAAAGTAGCAACCAAAAAAAATGCTACAAAGGCGCCGGACTACAATAAAACAAATACCGAAATTTGTTTTATTCGAACCGAAAGCCATAAGAGAAAATAAAATGCAAAGAGATAAACACTAGTTGCCAAAAACATCTTAAGAAATTAAGCTAAATTTTGGAAATGAATGTGAATAAAAAACATTTATTTTGAAGACTGTGAAATTTATTTCTTAAAGTAACTCAACAAAGAGAAGAAAGAGGAGAAAGAGTTGATAAATTGCATTTAATAAATATGTACTGAAATTTATTATGAATATAAATTATCTTAATTAATGACAAATCTTTTTAATGACATTTAATTCTAAAAGTATTTTCCGGTTTTATTTATCACGATTTAAAATTACACAAAAAGTTTTCCACTTAAATTTAAATTTTTATTTTCTTATATTTAGCAATACATTTATGTAATGACATCTCGTTTATAAGTTTATAAAATATGCTTAATATTTAATACTTTAATTATAAATCTCTTGAATATGTCCAGAATTAGAGAACAAAATCCCTTGTTACTTTTGTCTTTCACAAATCTGAAGAATTCAAATTAATGTGGCATAAAAACCTCAGAAAAAAGGCATTAGGCATAAATGTATTTCCTACATTTCTACATACATACATACATTTGTACTTAAAGTCATACATATTTAAATAAATACATTTGGATGAATACGACTAAAAACATAAA
Organism: Gymnosoma rotundatum; assembly: GCA_916610165.2. Lineage (NCBI taxonomy): Eukaryota > Metazoa > Arthropoda > Insecta > Diptera > Tachinidae > Gymnosoma > Gymnosoma rotundatum. The sequence goes on from OU744336.1 coordinate 7,791,583, forward strand.
TATTCACATTTGTATTTACAGTTGAAAGTAAAATTATGTAGACCAGTTTGCATTTAAAGTTGAAGTTTTTGTGTGTCATTAAATTTAAAGCAGGGCTAATGGACAAATCAACAAAAGTATTATATGGCCATAAATATTTGCCAAAAAAAGAAGAGACCTTCCCTCAACCAAATAAGTAGAGAAAGCAACATCAGACAAGAAGCACGGATGAGTTTGAAAAGTTTAGAAACGCACAAAACTTTTTACAAATCTAGTAGTCGTGAAATCTATCCCTTAAAAATAATTTGATTAGCTGTGATAATTTTCCTTTAATTCAAGTGTGTATTTCGTGTTTTAATCAAATACTTCTGGTTTTAAACAAAAACCTTTAAACAATTGTGGTAATTAATGTAAATGCAATCCTACATATAAAAATGATTACTCTCCTTTCCTCCGTTTAAGACGATCACTTCGGAGCTCATCAAAATGAATAAGAATCTTCCACTGCTGCTTGAGTCTAAATTTAAGAAGTAACGACTTCGCTACAAAGTGAAATTATCATAAATTTTTGAAAATATCTACTCTTTAAATTGTTTTTTCTAAATAGCTCTTAAAAGTGAATTTGTGACAATTTTATTTTTCATTCTTCGAACTGAATGACAAATCAAAGATCTGATTCAAACTCATTTTCGATAAACCTGCCTTGCAGGGATGTTTTATTTGTAAGCACAAGTTGATTCATTTACCCAATTTTCGGTAGACTTCTACGCTGTACAGTCGGGGACTTAGAAAAAAAAAACAAAATAGAAATAACTCTGCAGCGTCGAAACGGCCAGCTTGGATGTATTTGAACCAGAGCTCAGAAAAGTACACTCACTGTACAAAGTTCACGAACATAAATGGAAAACTTAAACTGAAACCAACCCCAACATATTTTTTTTCATAACAATTATGTGTACTAAAAAACGTACATGAAAGACAGAAAAGTTTGAGTGTAATTTATTTTTAGTTCGTGTACGGAAAAATTGTACATTAAGGAATGAAAAAAATAACTTCGTGTACGCACAGTAAAAAAGTACATGTACGATGGACAATAAACTATATATTAGCGATTGAAAAAACCTCTTAAATGCAAATAAGAACAATTGTTTTACTTAGTTTAAAAAATTTATTTGTATTTACATATATAATAATTTATTCATTGTAATAATTTATTAATAGTTATACAATATTAATAAAAGTAAAATAAGAACAGGTTAGTTTATAAACGAAATATGTATGTATGTGAATTTCTCTGTTTGGGACAAAATAAAACTCTTGTTACTCACTATTCTCTATTTTAAGGTTTGAGCAGTCGAGCAAAGCAAGTACTCTTGAGGAGATCTTTAAGGAAATACTGAAATTTTGTTATAAAATTCTGCAGTACCAATTTTTTTTTTTTATTTTTTAAGTGTCGGTCACCCTAATATTTGCTTTTTTTATTGGAGTTACTTAACTAAACTAGATTCTCATAGATGGTGAAGGGTATATAAAATTCGGCATAGCCGAATATAGCACTTTTACTTGTTGTTATTTTTATTGTTTTTTATTTAAAATTTGTTTTTGATCATTTTTAAGTAGTGGAGTTCCTTTTCATAGTAAAATATATACCCTTATTCGAGTTGTCGGTGTCGTCGTCGTTTTAGTATCAATATCACTTTGTATCAATGTCGGCGTCAATTCAAACTTTTTTATAAATCTCTATTCAATCCTTCATTGTGTTACCTTTTACCATTCATCTGTTAATCTTCTAGGCGAACCAAGAGAATTTAGAACTCTTCCAATTTCTTCCCAATTTTTTTAAATTGCATGCGCCTCTGCAAAAATTTTTCAATTTTCCAAATTGATTTGCATTTGTAACCTATACTTTTTTTACAGTTTCAATGTTATATTTGGTTTAAATCACTTCCAGCCGTTATCCAAAAAGGCGTCGACAAAAAACAGAGTCACGTCAATACAATATCGATGTCCCGTTTGTTATAGAATACAAAAAATCATTGAGCAGTAATCGATAAGTGTACATAAATACAACTAGAATAACAAATCGAATCAACATTGATACTCGTATGTGACGACGCCGACAACTAGAATAAGGGTGAATATTTTGACATATGATTTTTTCTAACTTTCAGTGAGCAGGATTGTCGCTTTTGACATTAAAGAAATGCCCATATATATGGAAATCAATAACGATTTTCAAAATCATAAGAAAAATTTGCATTATTCAAGTTAAATTAGAATAACTTAGACTTTTCTTAAGTTCTTTTGCATTTAATATCTAAATTAAGAAATGGTTTTTCTTTTCAAAAATTCTAAGAATAATTTTGTAATCCTTACTTGTTCCCTTATAACAGCAAAGCCATCCTTAAGTTGAAAAATAATATTCATATAAATTTGCAGAAATACGTATACTTTTGATAGGAACTTTTAATTTCTAATGCGAGCATGCACACACATGTCCTTGTAATTTAATGTCTATTAACCGAACAAACATACGAAGTTAGAGGAGACTAAAAACAAATGTTTTAGTAAAATTTACATAATATTTCAAAACCTTAAATACATTCTAAATCTTTTATAATGTTTACAAGTTAAAATTGTTTATTTCTTATGAATTACACACACTCATATACACACAAATAACAAATTAAGTTCATTTACATGTGTTTGTGTGGCTTGATGTTTTCGCATATAAATTGGGCTGTATTATTCAGCTTTTACAGTTACATATTTTTTTTTTTGGCTTGTTTAGCTCTTGTGATTATTTGTAATTTTGTATCTTAAAAGTGTTTAGGAAATTCTTTGACCTCAGTAAGTCGATTTTAGTCAAATTCACAAGCATGCAAATGTAATTTTACTTATGTAAATACACGTACTCTATAAATGTATGTAAAGACTTACTTTATGTGGGTATTAGCGTTTTAATTTTATTGTTTGCTTGAGGGTCATATGATTTACATTATAATCCATATAATATTATAATATGATTCTCTATGCAGACATTTAAAGTTTGTGATTTAAACGGGAACAGCAAAACCCAACATTTTATTAAGGTGTTAAATTAATACTTACTGAAAATATAGTACGATGTAATATTAAACCGCCTCTGCTTTCATTCATGAATACTTTTTATCTTCTTGATAGACTTTATGTTTTGTAAACTTACATTTAAATGACTGAACTAGCATCAGGCGTGAAATAGACAGATTTATCGATATGAAGATGTCAAATAAAAGCAAACTGCTAAACAACACAGCTTTTTCTTAGATACCTCTATCAACTGCCATTCCTATTTATGGGCGAGTAAAAACGTCTGTATTCTTCTTCTAAGAAAAGATCTGGCAGCTTGTTTTTTAGTTGTTTCACTTATACTTGTTTTAATGTACGTCTAGATATGAGCCATTATGAATGGTTCTATAAAAACGATAAAAGCGATTAGAAAACTAAGATTTCATAAAAATACTCTTTATAAAGAGTACTTTTGCTCGGCATATCGTGATGATATGCTAGAGTAACCAATATTTAAAATATTGCATTAGCAGCATGAAGAAATCACCGCACAGTTTTTTTAGATGTTAATAATTTAACATCTAAACTTTTTGCCAGAAATTAGGTTTCAGAGAAGTGGTCGCCAAACACACGCTTATATCCGAAGCAGCCAAAAATGAATGTTTATTACAATTGATGTCTTGATGATCTCTATTGAAATGTAAACAAAGCATCAGCCGAATGTACGTCTACATGTTTGGACAGAGAAATTTTGAAGCGTACGTTTTTGAGTGCCACAGCAACTCAGTTTTGTATCTCATATTCGCGTTCATTGTAATTCAACAGTCTGGCATTAATTGCTTTAGATTAATGTTCGCGAATATGCAAATTTTAAGCAAAGGCAGTGCTATGGTTTAGGCTTCAGGTATAAAACTATATTAATTTTTTTTTTGTTATTTGTATATATGAGCCGATTGCAAATGTACCATGTTTGCAGACAAAGAAAAACTATCTACAAAGTAGTTTATTCTTATGGTCTAAAATAATTTAAGCAAATGCTGCTTTACATTCCTGTTGTTTTTAGAAAACGCCTGCAAGCATTTGTAAATAATATTTCTTTCTTAAACATTTTTTAAAGCCTAAATTACACTTAGGTTTCCAGGATCCTTACTAACACTTTTTATCCCCAAAAATCCTCAGAATCCAATATATTTAATCCCCCAAAAATTCTTTTGTAGATAATGCATTTGAGCATTAACATACATTTACTTGTTTTGTCATTAATTTCATTTGTAAAATTATGTCATATTTGTATTTATTTTAAATTACTTACAGTTTGACTTTCAAAAACTATAGAGATCACATAATCTTTAGATCCAAGTTGTTTGCTTCCTTCTTAAAAACCAGTCCAACACAGACTTCTTGGGAAGGCAAGTTAAAAATCATAATAATTTTATCTAAAATTATGAAATATTAAATTATAAACTTTAAAATAATGCTTTTCAATGTTTAAAGCACCCCCAGAGCACATAGAAATACATTAAATATTTCTTAGATTTTGTCTTTATAACCCTCGCTTATTCCTTCCAAGTGTATACTGGATGAGTTAAAATAATATTAACAGAATTCCTACATAAATTTAACATTTAACCTCCTTGAACATCCTTTTCTTGAAAAAAAAAACAACAACAATGAAATCAAATGCAAAATATGTTGTTTTACATAAAACAAGTATTTATTCTCTGTTTTCGACTCAAGATTCTCCACCTTCAAGTTGCCTTAAATGACCACAAAAATGTTGTCCTTATAAATACAAGGCAATGTAGAAAAAAAGTTAATTGGTATCTCAAGCTTGCCAAATGCTACTAAATACACAAACATACACTTTGTATATGAAAATGTATGTGTTTGTATACAAACATTAAAATGGAAGCATACATACATTATGTGTATTTGTAGGTCGACTTAACAGCTTACACTGGATATAAAGGCCGTCCAACCGGTCTGCCCCTTTAGACATTAGACAATTGTTTGTATTCATAAGGCTTCGACTATTTAGATGAGATTTTGAGTCTGGCATGGATCATCAGCAAAAATGTTTAGTAATAACACATTCTTTTATTTTCTATTGTTTTGTTGTTTGTGTTGCATGAATCGTTTGACCTAAAGTACATCTGTCAATTTAAGTGGTCATTTGTTTTTTTTTTTTGTTGCTGCCAACATACATTGACCAAATTAATAACAGTAGGTGAATTTATAAGTGAAAAATAAATTTTTGGATTGACATAATAAACAATTTAATGGATGTATGAAACAAAAAAAAAAAAAAAATAATAATAAAATTAAAAAATTAGAAAAGAAAATTATTTATAAAAGTAAAATTAAAAATAATATTCAATTAGGAAACTCATTCAAATAAGAAGTTTTGGGTGGTATTAGTAGTAGTGTGATGCTTGATAAACTAACATTTTATTGCACTAAACCAAAGTCTGATTAAAATCTCTCCTGTTACCATTCCTATTCTTGCAAACTCTTTAACACTTAATTTTATCGTGCTTGTCGGATTCTTGTAAATTTAAAATTTTAAAAATTAAATTTCTGTTACTGATTTCTTTCTTTTTTCAATTGACCTGAATCCAAGCCCACTGCTTAAACCATTCCCTTCTCTAAGTTAATCCAATACCGAGATCGATCTTCTTATATCTTAGAACACACTAAGTATACTTTGTCATAAGCAAATGCATTTTCTGTGTTACCAACAATTATAACATGTTGGATCACGCAATATTGTGTTTTTTTATTCTTCTTTCCATAACGGGTTTTTTCTGAAATAGCTGCGTACATCATTGTCAAATGTATCATTTTTTCAAGTATTTAACAGCACTCTGGGTTGAACATGTAATTTTAGCGGCAGCAAAAGCGCTATTCGCTCGTCGTTGTTGCAAGTTTAGCCATGTAGTTTTAAATTAAATTGACGGTTAAAGTGGCGGTTAATAATTATTTGGAGTATCTATTAGCTGCTTACATGTTTCGATTATTTCATCGTATTAAGCCAAAAATTAACAAAAATACGGAAAAATTAGGATTAGAATTGAAGAAATGTAAAAATTATTAAAAAAAAGTTATATCGAACAAAGTCTTTAGTATGACTATCTTTGAGCAAAGCTGTATAAGCATTTATATATATATTTTTTTAATTTCTTATTTCTGTCTATAAGTTTTTCAATAACTATCGATACAACTTTTCGCTAAAAGATTAATTCATTCATTAATTTATTTAAAAAAAAATTGATTTTTTTCTGAGTGTTAGAAAACTTGTTGTCAATATAAAAAATAAATAAGCAAAAGAGTGGTAGAATTATGGCTCCTCTCGGAAGAATTTAATGTTTAATTTTAAATACCCTCAAAGTGTGTGCCGGCTCAGTAAATCATGTAACTTTCGAACTTTACAGTTGGACTTTTCTATTCTTCTGCTACAGATGTGTAAATATTCAATACAATTGAACTAGCGGTTTGGAAAATAGACAATTATATCTATTTTTTCCAAGTCCTCAGTGTAAAGTTTAATCGAAATCAAGCATTACTTTCTATGGTCAGGCGGTAGTGGCTTTAATAGTTTCGTGTGTATTTTTTCTGACGTGCAGACAGAAAGAAAAATTAAGAAATACTTTAGCTTGTGTTTGGACTTTGTCTAAACAAATTAATATTGATTAATTATGGACACTCCTCGAATTCTTATTTACAAAGTTAGTTAGTTAAATAGATGATGTTTACAGTGTACACAACCAAAGAAAGATAGATGCGAAGAATGCTGATGAAGGATGTAGCGATCAAGAAAATGCAGCATTACAATCTGCTGACGTCTAATTTTTCTTGTTTTCTTTGAAAAACGTCTGCACACATTTGTAAAATAATTTTTCTTTCTAAAAAAAGTTGTTATAAATTAAAAAATGAACTTAAGCCAAAAGCAATTTTAATTCATTTCTAATATCCACAGTTCAACTCTTAAAGTAATAAAAAAAATTCACAGATCATTCGTTAAAAAATTTGGTGCAGTGTTTGCTAAAATTGAATAAATTTTGAAAGTGGTATCAAGAAGCTTTGCTTTTCGAAAGGTAGCTACCTTCACAGATCATAGAAATTTATTGAATAAAACAAGCCAATGTATATTTTACAAGAATCAACAAAACATTTGCTGGCTAATAAGTCCACAGTAGCCTGCAAAGTAGCTCCATAATTTCTAGGATTTTTAAGTTATAATTTCTAAGACTTAAGTAAGATATTTTTAGTGAATGGCTGTCTATTATTCGATCTTTACTAGCGAGCAAAGTTCTAAACATTTTTATTAATTTTTTATAATCTCTAAATTATTTAGATTTAGTCTGTTTTGCAACTTATCAATTATCCAACTTGTATTATCTTTTATGGTCCAATTTATGTTTCAAGAATATTAAAAAGAAAAATTACACATACTTTTGCAAATGTGTCCAATTTAGAATTCGAAATAAAAAAAAAATAAGAATTTGGAACTAGACAATTACAAATGTGATTATAACTTCTTTGCATAAAATATTGACTTCACAAAAATTGCTTGAATGCAAATATTCTTGTACTGATACATAAGAATACCAGAAACATATTAATTATAATTTTGACTTTGGGACTTGTTCAATCGGTTACGTACAGTTTGCGTTTATTTGTTAATAAGTTCATTGTCATGTTTATTGTGCATTTATACAAAATTCATTTTAATTACATATTTATATACTTATGTGAATGTTGAGGTCTATTACGTGGTAGATCTTTGGAATTGGATTAAGAATGGAAGATTTTATTTAAAAAATTCTTACTAATCTCTTAATCGAAAAATAACGTATTAACAATGAATCATCAGTTGGACATAAGGCGCATGGATATATTTTAATAAAATAAAATTTCGTTTTAACATTTGTGTAAATCTTTTTTCATTCTCGAATACTAATTAATGATCTGAAATTTTACTATCGGAAGTGGGCAAGCAGATCTAATAGATTGTAGTGAGTGTTTATTTTATGTCGGACATAACTTATGAATAGAATAATTTGTAAACGTACTGTCTTACTGAACTCACTTGACTCACAAATTGACTTTGAAAATTAGTCATGAATTCAATTTATCGTAAAATTGTATTTAGTAATGAGGCTCAGTTTTGTTTAGCGTTTTTTTTTTTTTTTTTTTTTTTTATATAAAGTGAAACCATTCCACAGCAGACCCAACAGATGTCATAAGGTCCAGAAAATTGCGGTTTACACACTGGTGGCATCATTGTAACTAATTCCTTTAGAAAAGAGAACGGAGTTCGTGTTATCGCACCATAATCTATGATTTTTTGCTTGAAAATATGAATAAAATTGATTCGGATAAGCAGGGGTTTTGCGCCACGGCGTCCGCACCTATCGACTTTTTAAATAAAAATTTGGCGAAAAGCTAATTTCAGAAAATAGACTCGTCAAATTGTGTAATTTTACGCTTCTCAATTATTATTTGTGGGGACACATGCTCATTGGTTTATACTAAAAAACTACATACTATTGAATCCTTGAAGGCCAACATTGTTTGTAAAGTTTGACGTGCAGAGTGCGCTTCGTCACAAACAATCGCGCAATTCACATGCACAAAATCATTTATTAATGTTAAGCCATGTATTCATATTACGATAAAATTTTTTTCTTTTTTTGTGTTATTTCATTCATTCGTTAATAATATAATGGAGCCACAGTAGGCCAAAGTAATATTACACAGTAAGAAAAAACTTAAACTAAACAATAACAATTCCAAAAATAAGGTTATAATGGGTACATTTTTTTGGCCCTAACCAGAAACAAATTTAGCAGTACATAAAATATAATTATTGGTCAAATGTGCTGACAAATTGGTTACGAAGCCATTTCATGCACGATACATTCATTAGCGTAGCTATATCCGATATCCGTTTGAATATGAATTAGAAATGTGTCAAATAAATCCAGGTTAAAAAAGATAGGAGTAGTCTTATCTGCCTCGCACATGAAAGCGTACAGTTTATTTCTAAAGGCAGCTGCTGGACGGTGAAAATCTTTAACATAAGTCGGTAATCTGTTTCAAAGTCGAGACACTCTTATAAGAAAGGAACGTTAAAACTGAAGTAGAGAAACGAGGTATAATAATTTGTACACTTTAAGTAGATATCTCGTAAATGTAGAGGTTTTGAAAGAAAATGGCAATAGACAAAAATTTACAAATTGCCGAAAAGAACAGTCCAAATATTTAATGACAACAAAAGGAGTGATATATACCCTACGGTTAATATTAAAACGAAATCTGATAATCATATTGAATATACTTTGCAACTTTGAAAAGATTGTTCACACTGTCCCTGAAACTAATTCAGTACAATAGCAAATTACAGACATCAGTAAAGTAAACTGTAATTTCACATTATCAATACGAGTGTTAAATTAATAGTTATCACACAACCCAAAGTTAATAGAAAGCTTATTCATTTTTATCCATAATGATATTTCATACGAGTATAAACAATAATTTTTATATACTTTTAAAACATCTAAAAACTGTTTATCACTGCTAAGAAGTAACTGTGTATCGTTTACCACGCCTATGAAGTGATGTTACATGTTTCACTAGATCATTTATGTATAACATAAATAGAAATGGCCCTATAACCAAACTCAGTGGAATACCCCTACTTAAGAATGAATTACATGTAGTTTTAGAAATTTTAAATTTATCGCAGAGTTTTGAAATAAGTATGTCATGACCAATCAAAGGCTCTTGAAAGATCTATGAAACAATAAAATTTATTCTACCTTTATCAAGACTGCCAAATACGAGGGCTGCTATATATATTTCTGGCCTGGCAGCACTCAGTGCAATCTGACATTTCCATTGGAAAGTTTGTCATTTTTAAGCATAATCGTACTCAAAACGTTTTGACGTACGATCATTATTTGTGTTGTTACAGTGACTTGAAAAAATTAATATAGAAAAAAATGGAATTAACTCGTGAACATTTTCGTGCCATCATTTTTCACAACTTTCGACGTGGATTATCACGACAAGAGTGCATTGATGAACTTAAATCTTTGTATGGCGATGAAGCACCATCCTATAGCACTGTGGTATAATGAATTGGTATAATAAATTTAATCGTGGCCGAAGCTCGCTCAAAGACGAATTCCGTGAAGGTCGTCCAAAAACGGCTGTTGTGCCAGAGAATATTGATGCCGTGCGTGAACTCATAATGCAAGATCGACATGCGGCATACCGAGAGATAGAGACATCCTTGGACATTTCTTCCACCAGCATACAATTGCTACTGCATGAACACCTGGCCGTAAAAAAGGTTTGTACTCGTTGGATCCCACACAATTTGAAAGTCGCTCAAAAAAAGGCTCCTGTCGATTGGTGCAAAGAAATGTTCCAAAAATACGATTGCGGTGCTTCAAAAGACGTTTATAAGATCGTCACAGGTGACGAATCATGGATCTATGCGTATGAGCCCGAAACGAAACAACAATCGACCGTGTGAGTCTTCAAAGACGAGCAAAATCCAACGAAAGTTGTTCGTGGAAGAAGCACTTCGAAGCAAATGGTCGCCTGTTTCTTCGGCAAAACTGGTCATGTGGCGACTGTTCCGCTTGAGCAACGTAGGACGGTCACTTCTGAGTGGTACACTACAATTTATTTGCCTGGAGTCATCGGAGAAATTCGAAAAACCAACAAGAGAAGACGAATCATTGTTCACCATGACAATGCGAGCTCTCACACATCGGCTCAAACCATAGCGTTTTTGACCGGCCAAAACGTCGAATTGATGGATCATCCGCCGTAGAGCCCTGACTTGGCACCTAATGACTTCTTCTTGTTTCCGCACATCAAGAAAAAAATGCGTGGTCAACGATTTTCGTCGCCAGAAGAAGCTGTTGAAGTGTTCAAAAACCATGTTTTAGAGGTGTCTCAATCGGAGTGGAAAAAGTGCTTCGACAACTGGTTTGAGCGCATGCAAAAGTGTATAAATCATGCTGGAGAATACTTTGAAAAACAATAAAACCATTTTTGATTATAAATATTCGCATTTTCACTATTACGCCAGAAATATATAGAGCAGCCCTCGTATCTTCCGTCGTTTCAATTAACAATGATGAGTTGTTGCAATTTTCGGTAAAAGAATACTGATTAGCACTTAACATGTTCCCACAGTTAAGATACTCAAGCATCTTATATTTTAGTAGGTGCTCCACTAACTTAGACAAAACTGGTAGAATATAAATGGCTTTTAAGTTCTTAATAGATAACACGCTGCCAGCTTTCCTAATTGGAAAAAAACCCTTGAAATCTTTCAAGGTGCAGAAATGAGGATGTTGTGATTGCTGTGTTGACAACATACACAAATTGTTTACAAATTTTTGGAGAAAAGAAGATTAGTAAATCTCAATGGCAATCTATCGACAGGTGATGTTTCAGATTTTCCATCTCAGATACACTATTAAATGAGAACGGCGATCCTTCATCCACATAATTTAAATCAAATTTACTCTGGTTAGACCCATATCTACTAATGAAAAAATTATTTACTTCAACAGCATCATAATTAACAATTTCCTTGTGCATATTTAAACAAACAACTATACGCAACGTCTTCCATACGTCTATATTACTACACTTATCCAAAACCTTAACATAATTCAGCATTTTATGCTTTCTTATAATCGTTTCAGCTCTATTTCGATGCCTGCAATAAATAAACGAGGTTTGTTTTTTACAATTAAAAGTTCTTTTGGACTTCAAAAAAACACCTTGTTTTGCCTACACACAGAAAAAAAAACATGGTTGTGATATGGTCACAATAATTATATTATGTTCTTTGTAACCATGTATGGTTGCTTTCACCAAAACTTTAGTCACGATAAACCTTTTTTGTTAACTTTTAACGATAATATGGTTACTGTGCACAAAAAATGCAACATGGTTGGTTTTAAATTAAAAAAATTTTAACCACAACCAAAGTTTTGTAACTTATTAAAAACAATATAAAATATTTAACCATAATATATTATTATTAATCAAAGTATGGTTAAAAGCAACAGAATAATGTTGGCGCTAAAACATATTTTGTTCTAGTACTTGACAGTTTAGTAATTTTTGTGATAGCTAATAATTGAAATTGTTTTTTATTGTTGAAGACAATGAAAAAAATAAAAATTTATGTACAAAATAATACTTAAAAATAATATGCAAAATAAAAACAAATAAAAAGGGAACCAAAACATTTAAAAAAAGTTGAAGTAAATATGTATCTATATGTATATTGTAAGCATATAAATCTTTATTCTTGTGTTTAAAACATAATTGTAAAATCATTTATTTGAGCTTATAACTATATTTTTATATAACTGATTCTTCCAGCCTATGATCTAGGCGTTATTTTAAGCAAATAATTGATTTTCGTATGAATTTATGCTTTTAAAAAATTTTTTATGACAAATCGTTAATGAATAAAACAATAACAACAAGTCTTTTTGTAATCAGGAAAGTATTTTCAATTCAATTTAATTATATAACATGACATTTTCAGCCATATTATTACATTTTAATTTAACCATTTAATGTTTATATTTAAACATAATTATGTTTATACTAGGACAACAATATGGTTGCAAATTTAACAATACTATGTTTTGTTAGCAACCATAAAATACCACCATAATATGTTGCTCTTAGATTATGGTTACCTCAACCATATTTTTTCTTTGCGTGTAATTTACAAATCGCACTTCTCCTACAACTCTCGTATCTAAGTATAATTTACTCGTATTTTTGTTAAAAACAATTCTTGGGTCGTTAAATATATAAACTACATGCAAGTGTGTGTAAATTGCGTGTTCGCAAATAGACATTTATCTTGCACAAAGTGTAAATGTATATTTATTTATGTACAAGATTTTATTTCGTGTAATTGTGTTAGTTAGTAAACAACAATAACATTAGTAACTGTAAGGACAAAAACAACATCATTAAATATCATTGTAATTAAATATTTGTAACTAAACACATAACAAATTTATGTGTGCATATGTGTGCATATGTGTGCATATGTGTGAGTGATTATATATGTACTGTAAGTAAATATATCACAATAGTGTTAAACTAAAAGATTACAATTATTTGCTTTACTTATTTATTTTTCATCATGTGATTGTGTAGATTTTTAATATTTAAAATCCCTGAATATTCCTGTGTATTTGCATGTGTTAGAGTATCCTTAGAATATATTTGATTTAAATAATAAATAGATGATGTATCTTTATGAAAGATACACTAACATATTTAATTTATGATCTTAAATTGATTTCCTTTCTTCCTTAATTACTTGCCAGCCATAATTATTCTAACACATACTAACACACGCACACATACAACTGTAGGCCTATTTCAAGAAAATAACTTAAGGGTTTTTACTTTTAAATAAATATGGATGTCTTTACCTTAAGTTTAATAATTCATTCTAACATTAACATCTACATGACTTAGTTAATAAATAATTATAACATTTTTTTTTCTACTTTGTAACGACAAAAGTCGCCTCCTCGTTTTTGTCAACACCTGAATATTGTTTTGTTATGTATTAGTGCTTGAATAAGTTATATTTCCCTTTTGTTATTACCTGTAGAATTAAGATTTTTCTTTTTTTTATAATGAATTCAATTTTCTTTCATTTATAACGTTAATGAATTATAATTTTTTTTATGTATCATTGTTTTACTAAAATAATCCCTTTTATTGTAAACGTTAGAATTAAGCCTTTAGAAAGTGAATTATATTTAGATCATGATAAGTTTTATACCCGAGGATAATTTGAATTAACGGTCGGGTGACACAGTACGCCCTCTTGAAGATAATACCTGCAGACTAAAAAGACAGCTGTACAAGCCAACAATGTCACAACTGTCACGAATGAAAATACAACACTCGGCTGTGTTTGACGATGAAACACAACCGAATAAGACATGTGTGTGAATGAATGTGTGTGCCCACGCACAAGTATAAAAAGGCGAACATTGAGTTGGAAAAGGGCAGTTAGTAAGCAGCTGGCCTGCAGGTAAGAAGTTGCTTGGTGAGGAATTTACAATTCCCCAAATTATTTCTTATCTGCAGAAAAACTGCAGTTGTGGGTAACTCGACTAGCGGAGATAGTCTTGGCGAGGAATTATACAATTCCCCAGGTTTAGTCTTGCGCTGCCTAGCTCTCCCATAGTGGTTGCCATTCATCGCGACTGTGCGACAGTTGCTACGCCTGTTGGTAAAACAACGCCACAGAAGTTACACTTCTACCGGCGTTCGTTCGGCCTTGTCGCTTACCTTGGCGAGGAATTATACAATTCCCCAGGGTTAGGCTGCGCGGTCAGGCACTACCACTAGGCGCTGCCAGGAGCACGTCCGGCGTAAAGCCCGGGTGTTGCCGCTGAACCTGCGACATCGCTGGTCAAGCGCTACCTGCGCCATCGTGATTGAAGAGCCGCTTACGCCATCACTGTTGTCGCCGCTGCTCGTGCCATTGCCGCCCGGTAGCATCGCCGTATCGTCAAGCGCTACCTGCGCCATCGCTGTTTGCGCCACTGCCCGTGCCATTGCCGCCCGGTAGCGTCGCCGTATCTACAAGCGCTACCTGCACCATCGCGGATGAAGCGCTACTTACGCCATCGCTGTTTGCGCCGCTGCCCGTGCCATTGCCGCCCGGTAGCATCGCCGTATCGTCAAGCGCTACCTGCGCCATCGCTGTTGGCGCCGCTGCCCGTGCCATTGCCGCCCGGTAGCGTCGTCGTATCTTCAAGCGCTACCTGCGCCATCGCTGGTCAAGCGCTACCTGCGCCATCGCTATTTGCGCCGCTGCCCATGCCATTGCCGCCCGGTAGCGTCGCCGTATCTACAAGCGCTACCTGCACCATCGCGGATGAAGCGCTACTTACGCCATCGCTGTTTGCGCCGCTGCCCGTGCCATTGCCGCCCGGTAGCATCGCCGTATCGTCAAGCGCTACCTGCGCCATCGCTGTTTGCGCCGCTGCCCGTGCCATTGCCGCCCGGTAGCGTCGTCGTATCTTCAAGCGCTACCTGCGCCATCGCTGGTCAAGCGCTACCTGCGCCATCGCTATTTGCGCCGCTGCCCATGCCATTGCCGCCCGGTAGCGCCGCCGTATCTACAAGCGCTACCTGCACCATCGCGGATGAAGCGCTACTTACGCCATCGCTGTTTGCGCCGCTGCCCGTGCCATTGCCGCCCGGTAGCATCGCCGTATCGTCAAGCGCTACCTGCGCCGCTGCCCGTGCCATTGCCGCCCGGTAGCGTCGTCGTATCTTCAAGCGCTACCTGCGCCATCGCTGGTCAAGCGCTACCTGCGCCATCGCTATTTGCGCCGCTGCCCATGCCATTGCCGCCCGGTAGCGTCGCCGTATCTACAAGCGCTACCTGCACCATCGCGGATGAAGCGCTACTTACGCCATCGCTGTTTGCGCCGCTGCCCGTGCCATTGCCGCCCGGTAGCATCGCCGTATCGTCAAGCGCTACCTGCGCCATCGCTGTTTGCGCCGCTGCCCGTGCCATTGCCGCCCGGTAGCGTCGTCGTATCTTCAAGCGCTACCTGCGCCATCGCTGGTCAAGCGCTACCTGCGCCATCGCTATTTGCGCCGCTGCCCATGCCATTGCCGCCCGGTAGCGTCGCCGTATCTACAAGCGCTACCTGCACCATCGCGGATGAAGCGCTACTTACGCCATCGCTGTTTGCGCCGCTGCCTGTGCCATTGCCGCCCGGTAGCGTCGTCGTATCTTCAAGCGCTACCTGCGCCATCGCTGTTTGCGCCGCTGCCCGTGCCATTGCCGCCCGGTAGCGTCGCACTGTCTTCAAGCGCTACCTGCGCCAACGCTGTTGAAGCGCGACCTGAGCCATCGATGTTTTCGCCACTAGCCAGTGTCAACTACTCCAACAAACGTAAGCACATCGCCTTAACGCGGACGCTGATCAACCGCGCTGTCACCTCCGACTACGTCACCCGACCATCATCCTCTAGCAACCCATCGTTGTAACATTTACCACTAGTAAAAATAAAACCTGGATGTAAGTTTTATAACGTTTTTTTGAAACAAAAGTTGTTTTATTCCCTTTCCGTCGTGAGACGAAAGACACAAACATCAACGACCCTGGACTCCGCTGAAGCTATCCCAGCAACCAGCGTAGAACGTGTCGTTACAACTTTGAAAAATTTAATTATAAATTATTATGGAAATTTAACACATAAATTTACACTTTTTCAAAAAGATGAAAATTTTATTGACACACTAAAAGCCAAAACAGCTTTTTCTATCTTGAGGCCATTTTTAATATTTAATGACAGAATATGCCACAATTTTACAAAAAAAATTCATTAAATACTTTTCATGAAGAAGAAGCTGATGTGTGTTATTTCAGATATATTAAAACACAATAAAGGCAAGTGTTTATTTTTTGTATATTATTAAAATTGAAATAATGCAATTATTAAAATACTTATGCAAACAAGCATGTGTAAAATATTAAATTATAAATAAATGTCTTTAAGACTTGAGCGTGTTATTTCAGATGCTTTTAACTAATTAAGACGATATAATTACATATTTCTATCTGTAGGAGTATTCAAAAATATCTTAGACCTGAGACAACTTATGAATGCGAAAACTATTCAAATATGTTGAAAATACCAGGGATTTATTTTCGTTTTATTTCTTTGGAAAGCAATAACCTGACAATACTTTTGCAATATAAACGGAAACAATTGGTAGTCAAAGAGCACAATATCTGGGAAATGATTTGGCATTGTCTGGCATATACAAAAAACTTGTCAATTTACTTTAATTTGATTTATTTTGTTTATTTATTTGATTAGTATTTTGAATACTTACAATTACGATACATTATATAAGCCCAATTCACAATCTTGTGCAAATGGTTTTGTATCATTGTGTAGCAAATTTTTAGTCTACACTAACAAAACATATAAGCCCAATTCACAAATTGCGTAGCATACAATTTTGCAAATGCTTTGCACAATATTGTGAATTGGGCTATTGTATATTATCAAAATTAATATTGCTCTTCATAAATATTACACTATACTCTCGGATATGTTTGTATTGTTTTCATTTTGTCAGGTACTGGAAGTTTGTTGTACATTTGCAGTCCTTTGTAGAATAATGATCTCTGCATACTAGTTGTTCTTACTCGACTTATACGGAAATCATCAGCATTTCTCAATCCATATGGTTGCATATCACTTGCATACATAGTTCGTTTGATTACATAAATATTCCGGTGCATCCCCTTTTTGCAATTTTTTTATGAATACTAAATTATTTAGTTAAAGTCTCTGTTTAATATTAAGCCATCTAAGCGCATCAAGCATTAAATTGATTGATGTATATCTATTGCATCTCAAAATTGCTCTAATCGCTTTGTTTTGGAGTTTTTTAATCTTTCCAGTTCTTCATTAACGCAGCATGTGTATACGAGGGCTGCTCTATATATATCTGGCCTAATAGTGAATGCGAATATTTATAATCAAAAATGATTTTATTGTTTTTCAAAATATTCTCCAGCATGATTTATACACTTTTGCATGTGCTCAAACCAGTTGTCGAAGCACTTTTTCCACTCCGATTGAGACACCTCTAAAACATGGTTTTTGAACACTTCAACAGCTTCTTCTGGGGATGAAAATCGTTGACCACGCATTTTTTTCTTGATGTGCGGAAACAAGAAGAAGTCATTAGGTGCCAAGTCAGGGCTGTACGGCGGATAACCCATTAATTCGACGTTTTGGCCGTTCAAAAACGCTCTGGTTTGAGCCGATGTGTGAGAGCTCGCATTGTCATGGTGAACAATGATTCGTCTTCTCTTGTTGGTTTTTCGAATTTCTCCTATGACTTCAGGCAAACAAATTGTAGTGTACCACTCAGAAGTGACCGTCCTACGTTGCTCAAGCAAAACAGTCGCCACATGACCAATTTTGCCGAAGAAACAGGCGACCATTTGCTTCGAAGTGCTTCTTCCACGAACAACTTTCTATGGATTTTGCTCGTCTTTGAAGACGCATACGGTCGATTGTTGTTTCGTTTCGGGCTCATACGCATAGATCCATGATTCGTCACCTGTGACGATCTTATAAACGTCTTTTGAAGCACCGCAATCGTATTTTTGCAACATTTCTTTGCACCAATCGACACGAGCGACTTGCAAATTGTGCGGGATCCAACAAGAACAAACCTTTTTTACGTTCATGCAGTATCGAATGTATGCTGGTGGAAGAAATGTCCAAGGATGTCTCTATCTCTCGGTATGTCGCATGTCGATCTTGCATTATGAGTTCACGCACGGCATCAATGTTCTCTGGCACAACAGCCGTTTTTGGACAACCTTCACGGAATTCGTCTTTGAGCGCTCTTCGGCCACGATTAAATTCATTATACCAATTTTTCACAGTGCTATAGGATGTTGCTTCATTGCCATACAAAGATTTAAGTTCATCAATGCACTCTTCTCGTGGTAATCCACGTCGAAAGTTGTGAAAAATGATGGCACGAAAATGTTCACGAGTTAATTCCATTTTTTTCTATATTAATTTTTTCAAGTCACTGTAAACAACACAAATAATGGTCGTACGTCAAAACGTTTTGAGTACGATTATGCTTAAAAATGACAAACTTTCCAGTGGAAATGTCAGATTGCACTTGGCAGCACTCAGTGTTGCCAGGCCAGAAATATATATAGCAGCCCTCGTATTACAGTAGACCCATACTCGAAATGTGGTTTAATTATAGTGTTATACACGTTTATTGCCGTTGGTGTTGATATTTTACTTCTTATTCTTTTGAAGAAACCAAATTTTAATTTTTTATTTAATTATCCCGATTAAATTAATTACCGATATTGATTATCGAGGGACAAATCACGTCTCGATGGCTATTTCGTTACCGCTTACATAACTTTTCAGGAAACTTCTGAAAAACATTTTAAATAAACTAAAGATTTTTGTCCAAACAATAAAGTAAAGACAAAAATCAAATTTTAAGCAAAAACAACAATAACCAACAGTAATTCTATTTTTCTTTCTCTACTGTATACGGTCGACTTTTTTTATATATAAGCGGTAACGAAATGACCATCGAGACGTGATTTGGCCCTCAATCATCAATATCGGTAATTAATTTAATCGGGATAATTAAATAAAAAATAGCACGAATTTTTTTATTTTGTTTTCTTTTCTTTTCGTTTAATTTTAATTTATTCATCTTCAATTTATTTATTTTATTTACATCATGTGCCAATTTTAAAAACATTAGTTTCCTATATCAGCTTCCGTGAATGTGTCATCGGCGTATAATAATATTTCACATTTTTCGAGTACATTGGGCATATCGTTAACATATATAAAACATAGATGCGCTCCCAGTATAGATCCTTGTGGTACTTCATAATTGTTAATTACTGGTGGCGAAGTAACGCCATTTACCTTGGTTACTTATATCCTATTTTCTAAATCTGATTCAAACCATTTTAATACATTTCCTTTAATACCATTCTTGTTAAGCTTGTAAGTCATCAATTTCCTTTCTATTGTTTCAAATGCCCTCTTAAAGTCTAAAAAAATTGCAGTTATTTTGTTATTTTTTTCTCTATGTTTCCATCTGTTTATTTCGTAATTTACAGTGGTTTCACAAGAGTATTTTTTTCTAAACCCCGACTGGTATTTCGTAATTATAGCATTCTCTTCTACATATTTATACAATTGTTCCTTCACTACTTTTTCAAGAATTTGTTCACAAAATTTTAAAGTTTTAATTAGTCTATACTCTACACATTTGTTAGTTTTTGGTACTTTTGCCACCAGTACTACCATCGTTTCCTTCCAATTCTCTGGGAAAATCCCTAGTTCAAGAGACTTGTTTATTGTATTTAAAATTGTTCTGTTAATCGTGCTTCATTCCTTCAAAAATATATGTAAATATTTATACAAAAATACAGCAAACATTCAGTAACCAACCATTTTATTTTTTCTTCTATTTTATTACATAAGAAAATCAAGCACGATTAAAGTAAATACATATTAAAAAGATTCGAATAATAAATTTAAAAAAAATTGTCGTTACTGTATTGTTTGAAGCTTTTTTTACTCAGCTTAAACGATGCCATCAGACTTGTAACTAATGATATGTTGAGACGTATACTAAGCAGAGTTGATGCATAAATTCATGAATATTCGACCTTTCTTAATGGAAATGATTTGAAAAAAAAAATCCATTAGACTGTAAAAT
This sequence comes from Gymnosoma rotundatum, assembly GCA_916610165.2. NCBI lineage: Eukaryota > Metazoa > Arthropoda > Insecta > Diptera > Tachinidae > Gymnosoma > Gymnosoma rotundatum. Next base: position 7,811,966 of record OU744336.1, read on the forward strand.
TCTGATCTGTATTCCCACTCAACGGTGAACAGTACTTTACTACTTCTACAGTAAGCAAAATTATTTATGCAACGTAGACTGTAAAATGGTTTTACTATTCCAGATATAATAAAGAACTAGAATCTTCTACTCAAAAACTTACATTTTGATATTTACTAAATGCTATGTATAGGGTGTACCCGTTACACACGTCCTAAACCTGCTTGTTAGTTGTTAATCGCAATTGTCAAAATTAGCGAGCTTCACTATTTTAGTTCTCCAGATATAGTGTAACTATTAATTATATATGAGGTGTATCCAGGCTCTTTGCGCTATAATGCAAGCTGCTTCTTTGCCAAGATTTTCTTTTAAAAATTTACAATAGTCTTAAAGAAAACTATGTAAAGTTTTGATAGCGTTACTATTGTAGTTACCTAGAGATCAGATAATTAATAAATAGATGGTGTAGGTATTAGTCTATTGGGATGCCTGAAAAATTAGTCTATATTTATTTGGGGTGGCCATATAGCAGAAAATTAAAAAATTAAAAAACTATTAATGTTATACTACGTTTATACGTACGTCGTATTTACAAAGAAAAATATTGTGAATAGAAAACTTTGCGGCATAAACAGTCAATAAATTTTTTATTTGCGAAAAGCTTACTTACAAAAACAATTCCTGATTAATAGGATTTGTGAACATGGTGTAAAATGCTGCCAGATTTTTTTCTGTTTAAGTGTTTTTGCTTATTAGTCATTACAAATTTTTAAAAGTAACATTTGGAGGAAAAAAAAATTATTGTTTACAAAAAAAAAAAAAAAAGGTTGTTGATAATTAATTTTTGAATATAAAAAATTGAGCGAAAAAAAAGTTTGGCGTATATAATAATAAAATGCTCAAATGTTTTCTGTCGACATTTTACCAGTTAAATATAAAATTACTATCCGGTACCACTTAAATGTCGAAAATATTCTTAAAGTATAAACAGTAATTTAAATAATTAGAAACTATTTTAATTTGCAAATAGGGTATGTGTACTCATAGTAACAATTTGATTTATGATAAGGTACAAAGAATCATGCAAGCAATAATACAAGCGCAGCATATTCACTTTTATTTACATAGCTCTTGTTTAGATAATAACTCTCACAGCAGTCGACAGTATAATTATTGCAAAAAAAACCAGCAAAATTAAAATTATACTTCTTGAAAGCAAATGAACAATTAGGACAACTTTAATTTTTCGAGTTAACATTTTATAGCTGTTGTTATAGCGGAATTAGCAATATAGGTGCTTTGTAAATTTCAACTATCTGTCTGCAACTGTTTAAAAGTATGGTCATATAAATATCAAACTAAATGAGCTATTGGGGCACCCTTTAATTTATAATTCTGAATATTTATAATTTTTGCTTTAGCGGCAATATCAATCTTCTGTTCATTATTCTATTTTTTGCCTTTATAAGGTCAAAAGATAGGCCTATATAGATCAATTTGTGTAATTATGGGGATACCTATATATATATTTTTATATTACTTTGTGCTATTGGGAGCTGCAGTGATACGAGTACACAGTTTTCATAAGTTTAGAAGTGGTACCATTAACGGTTTATAATACACGTAAAAATATGTGTGTTGTATAAGCACGCGCTTTAATTTATAAAATTAAATGGGATCAATCTGTAACCATAATCTCTCAAATGAAGAAAAAATTTTCAAAATCGGCTTAGATTTAGTCCTGCGGGCACAAACTTAATAGAGTAACATTTAGACGAATTGATAACCTCCTTCTTTTTTTAAGTCGGTTAAATAGATGACAATGACTCATGTTATTCGAAAACGCAATTTGCTCTATGTGTCGATAATTTACAAGCAGAAATATATGGCAACTCCGAATAGTTATATATTTCAGGAGCATACACTTAGGCGTAAATAGTTTGAAGTAACATTGTCATAGTCAAACAAATCGAGCCATAACCGCCAAAAGGGCTGTAGCAACATGATGGACAATTTTAGTTTTATTAGTAAAATTTATTATTCATGATCATCTGCATCATCTCACAAAATATCAGGGTTGTAGAATTTACCGTTACGATTTTACAGCAAAAACAATAAAGACTTAAGTACAATTCACTTTTTGTTTACAAATTTTGTTACCACGATTGTCGCTTGCGTCTTTATTCGTTTTTAAAAATTTATTTTTTATTACTGGCAAAATAGAAAAATATTACATTTTATGTCATTGCTTCTTTTAAATGGAGTTATGGGAACAGTGGTAAGTGTTTTATTTAAAAAAAATAATAATTTTCTGGTAATGAAAATTTTACTTCAGAGTTCCACCAAAACTGGTCTTGTTCCGTGTTCAACCGAATCCATGTGCAAATAAAAAGTGTGGAAATTTTTGTAGTGAAAAGTTTAGCCAGTCAGATCGTTTAGCAATAAATGAGCATTATTGGGGTATTGGCAACAAAATAAGACAAAGAGAATGGCTGATTTCATGTATTACGCGTATGTCTATCAAAAGACGAAGATGTGATAATAAGAATAGGAAATTTACATATAATTATGTTATTAATTATAATGGTAATAATACTAAAGTGTGCCAACAGTTTTTGTTAAAAACCCTTCACATATCACAAAAAATGCTAAGATTGGCCAGAAGTAATGAAAGTGGTTTAAACACTTTTCGTGAAAACAAAAAAATTTCTACGCCTCATAAATTATGAGTCATAATAAGTCAGACGAGTCGAAAATTTCACTTTTAAAATCATTTATTGAACAATTGCCAGCTGTTCCCTCGCATTATTGTCGCAATAAAAGTAATAAGTTATATATTCCTAAAAATTTCGAAACATAAAAGAGTTACACAAAACATTTGAAATATAATAATCAGGATTCATCAGTATTATCCTTAAGAGTCTTTCGAAATATTTTCAATAAGCAATTTCATATCGGTTTTCACATGCCTAAAAAAGACAAATGCGTCATTTGTGAAAAGCATAAAAATCTTGACAGCGAATCACAACTTTTTTAGCGCAAACAAAAGAATACCAAAATCATGTAAAAGACAAAGAGAAATCTAAAGAAATATTTTTAGAGGATAAAAAACAAAGTGAACCCAATTTTACAATATTATGTGCTAGCTTTGACCTCCAAAAAGTTTTAAATACGCCCCATTGGAAGAGCGTAACATTGTATTATTCCTGAAAGTATGCATACTGCAATGAAAGTGTATTTCGTATAATGACACCAAGAATGGTTATTGCTTTTTGTGTGGAGAAACGGACGGAAAAAGAGGTTGTAATGAAATTTGCACTGTGGTTCTTGAGTATTTAAAACTTGTGGACGAAAGAGGAACACACTCTTTAATAAGTCTATACTGTGACAGTTGTGCTGGTCAAAATCGCAACAAAGCAATGCTGGCTACACTGGTGTATTTTCTTACAATTTCGAATTTTATAAGCGATATCAAAATAACGTATCTATTGCCTGGACATACAATGATACACAGCACTATTGAGTCATTTACTCGCGACAAAACTATTTGGGCTCCTAGTGAATGGTATACTATGATTTCAAATGCAAGGTCCAATCCTGAAAATTATAAATGCATTTTAATAAATAACTCAGATTTTAAAGATTGGAAAAATTTCCCAATCAATGTTTCCCACTTCAATAAAATTTAATTTTACAACATTACATTCTGCCTCTTTTAATAAAAATAGTTCTATAATAAAACTTAAGTATGGATATTGCGATGACTCCGAAATTAAAGAATATGATATAAACTTAATTGCTCGATCAAGACATAACGCTGCTTTGATAGAAAATGGACCCATCCGATTATATGATAACTTTTTAAAAATTTCTTCAAAAAAATTCAAGGATTTAAAAACACTTTTAGATAAAAACATAACTCCTGCAAAATTTCATTACGAATTTTTAAATTTGAAATACGATGCAACTATTAAAGATTCGCTACCTGAAACTGATCAAGGAGACATATAATACTTACTTCAAAGTTGTTTCTTTTAAAACTTTTTTACCTACATACTTTTAATTCGAATCCTGAAGTAATTTTCTATTTATTAATTTTGATTTATTAATTTTTAATTTATATTTAATAAAAGCAATGGATTTAAGGTTTGTTTAACGTTATGTTTAATTTTATATACAGAAATAATTTGAAAAATAAAAAAATTATCATAAGGACTTAATGGGATCGAATTCCGATACGTAATAATAAGAATAACGGAGAAGCAACTTGAAGATTCAAAATGAATTTTAAAATTATAGCCTTTTAAATTAATTATCTACTTAAATTCTTGTTATATTCCAGCACGCTTTAAAAAATCTGCAATGTTTTTAAGTAAAACTTGAAACTAAATGAAGCTTTTTTTTTATTATTTGAATTTGTTTGCTTTTAGCCTAAACCAAATCTCTTAGAAGTATTAGAAGTATTTATTAAAATTCATCAAATACTATTTTCATTTTCTTTCAATTTGTATTTATTCGCAAATAAACATTAAAAATTCTGTTATTCTGTTTCTCTTTATTTGCTTTTAACATTTACTCATTCGTTTTGTGTAAACTTAATCTAACATTTGAATAAATTTATTTCATTTGAATCTCTTTTCTATCGTTTTGCAGTTTTTTCAATTTTCAATTACCACCTAAAACGAACTATCAATAATAGATGCTATGAAGGCAACAAACTGTCCAACAGCTCAAGTGGCCCATTCAAGCGCAAATGCTACGCCACTTATAAGCAACATCTCGGTTGCAGCATCGGCATCAATCAGTGTTGCAACGCCTACAAATTCAACTGCCTCATCATCCACATCGTCGTCAGCGAACACAACAAGTACGAAATTGAAATCAGCTTTAAAAGTGCCAAAAGTAAGTTTTGCTCCGCTTGACTTTACACCGCCACCTCACATTACGTGATACGAAAATATGCCCCATAAGAATATTGTTTGTGAGTGGTTAAGAGCTTTAGGTTTGCAACAGTATGCCGAAAGTTTTATGGAGAATGGTTACGATGAGTTGGAGATTTGCAAACAAATCGGCGAAGTCGATTTGGATGCGATTGGCGTTGACAATGCTCAGCATCGTAGTAAACTATTGAAAAGTGTACGAACGTTACGCGAGAAGGGTGCTGCTCTGGTTTATGTCATGATTAATGACCCAAAGGCATTGAGTAATAGCAATGAAATCTTAGCGGCTGAATGCAACACACCAACAACAATGAAAGAATTAGAATCTGTGATCAAAAGACATCTGGAGGCGGACGGTATACGTTTGACGGCACATCCCTATTCGACGCCGGTGAGTATTATGTATTTCTAAGTGATTTTTTATTGAATGTGGTGCTTTATTGAATTAAGGTACAGTCAGATTAGTCAAATATTTGACCAAAAAACGTAACCGCTAAAGAATGGAAAAATTTTTTGTTTTTCTAAAATACCTATTAAGAAATATAAGGCTCTACTCAATATAAAATGTAACATGTCATCATATAACATATGTTCGTATTCATCATATTTATTGTATTATAATTCGGCGTTAGTAATTAAGAAAGATTGATTAAATATTTGTGGTTACGTTTTTAGTCAAATATTTGACTAATCTGACTGCACTTTTAGTGTTTTTTTAAAACATTTTTTAAATCATCTTTAAAACCTATAATTTTTAAAAGATGCTGATAAACACACTGATTTTAGATATTTTTTTATAAAACAATTTTATTAAGAATTTCTTAATTAATAATTATTTATTTATTAAATAATTACTGATTAAAAAGGTGAAATAAACATTAATATTTATATATTTAACATCTAGGATGTAAATCAATAAGACATTACAGTACATTAAATGAAAATTGTTTTAACAAAATTTTCGTTCAAAACAACGCACCTGGCAGTTAAATGATACAATAGGCCTGTTCCCTACTTTGGGAACCCTTGGAATTTTTTTTTTTGCTGATTTATTAAAATTATTTTTTATTGTAAAATTTTTAAAATATATTCAGTTTTTATTTCGTATTTTAAATTTAGACGTATATGTGTGTCGCACTTTTATATAATTTTGTCTGTTTATGACAGAAAATTATGCGTGCTCTCATATTCACGAACTTAAAAAAACAGACTTAATATAAAAAGTTGTGGGTTAAAAAAAAAACTCAAAAAGGTTTATAAGTTTAGTTTAGAGACTTTTATTTTAAAAATCAATGCCGGTGTGCATAGCAAAAACTCAGGTTGGCACAGCTGACACGATTGGGTAAAGTCTCAGCTCACAAACGTCTTTTAGGCGAGAAACAGGGGTGAGTAATTCACATTTTATTAACTGATGAGCGTTGCGAGTGAAGGTGACTACATAATTCATAGGTGTTGCATAGCGACAGCCTTTATTTATTTTCTTTCTATTTATATACATACTAGCTTATTGTAACCAGCGTTGCCTGGGTTGAATTTTAGGTCCTTTGTAGGCGATGTAAAATATATTTAGTCTTGTTTAATATATTTTGTAATTGAAAAAATAATCGGAATGAAAAAATTCCAAACGATTGAAGGAAAACAAATAATTTGTTTGATGATGTTTAACAGAAAATATGAAAAACAATAAAATCAAATGCGATTCTAACCGTTTACGTCTGTCCACAATGCAAGTTCGATGAAAAAGAAACTTAAAATGACTACTCGCTGACAGCTTTCAATGCGTATGTGTGTGTGCGCTACAACGTGTTTTTACCGTGTGTATGAAGTCAGCACACAGTGTACAAACCGCACACGCTCATAGGCGCCTATATATTTGCTATCGTTTTTTTTATCTAGACAAACTCACATGTTGCCATAAAAAGTCATAGCTTATAAATGCGTGGACCGATTTCGAGCAATCTTTATATAAACCATCTACATGACCATACGAACAATCACTCATAATTTTATCGAATTCGGTTTGACTGTTTGTGAGTTATAAAGCCACAACGCACTTACAAAAATTTTTTGTATATAAAGAGATCTTTTAAGTATGTCTACATTTAAACTATGCAATTTTTAAAGTCATTTTTTCTCAATTATCTGTTTAAGCTACTGCGTTATCTAAAAGTAAACATTAACAACAGTAACATCCCCATAAAACTCAAGCAATTCCGTATTGCTTACTCCTCCTGCTTCAAAAACAAACAAAAATTTCATTCTAGTTTCATGAAAAATTGCATAGTGTAAATGCCGTATACTCGTAATTTATAATTCTTATCAAAGTAGTTCACAAAAAAAAACACAGTTTAATGTTATTTGAGAAATGATAAATTAATGAAGAAACTATCAAAAAAGCTTTGTGCTAGTTGATAACATTGTTCTTTGGAAAGTTGGTATAGAAAAGGCGTACGGTAAAAAATTGGCGAAATGACTATTTCATTCTTGACTAAAATGCATAAATACATAAATAAATAATAAAGAAAGTAATAAATAGTGTAAAGCAACGAAATGTCATTAAAAATCCTCTAAAAACACATTATGTCTTTGGGTAGCGATCTTGATAATTTATTTTGAAGATACATAACTATTGATGATGCAGGTAAAAACTTTTTAAGGTGAATGAGCCAAAAGAAGACAGATAACTACTGATAGTCATGTATAGAACAAACTGTATTTACTGGAAGTTTAGAGGGGAATGCATCAGTTGAAAAATATGTTTCGTTTTAGGAACATTGTGGGAATTCGCTGTCATAAATTTATTCCACAAATTTTTATATTACTGGAATAGTTCAAAGGGGTTTTTTTAAAGATATTTAATACAAGTAATTTATAGGTTAATTAGGGTCTTTTTAAATTAAATAAATTCCTTTTATTAAAGCATTATCAATTGAACCAAGCTAAAAATAATTAACTACAAAAAAAAATATTGTAAAACTCACAAGTTTACTTTAATGCTTAAAAACTTTTATGCATGTGGCTCACATACATACATAGTATCTGCAATTAAAAAAAGTCTCTTGAGTGCATTAAAATGTGACCAAAAATGAAACCAAATGAGAATAAAGAGAAAAAAAAAAATTACACAGGATAAACTTTCAAGTTAAATGTTCTATAGCAACAACAAAAACAATTACAGCTTCCTTGTTAGTTTCTAAACTTATTTTTCAGGTCGTTTTTTTTTTGGTTTATTTTTGTGCTTAGTTAATTTATAATAATGCAATAAATTTTCACTTAAATCCCTTTGGCCATACAAAGTTTCTTTTTTCTATTTTTTTTTTCTTCAAGCTCCTTTCTTCTCATTTGTTTTATACAAGTTTCGTAGTCGTGTGACAACGTGATCGTGCCATGTGACGCTTCCTCTATAAATTCCCTCTAGATTATTTCCGTTACATATAAGCAGTTATTTCTTAAAAATTCTTCCAAATTTTAGTTCATATTTTATTATTTGCTGTTTTTTTCTTTGTAAATGTAGTTTAAGTTTGAGTGTGATAAATTTATTGCACTGTGTATGGCAAGTGACCAACCAAAAGCAACTAACCAGCCAACCGACCAACATATGAACTGTTACCAAACGTTACCCAATAGTATATCATTGGTTCTACTTCCATTAAATTCTTATATGTACGTTTTAATTTTGGTTTCGTATAAAATTTATTTAAGTTTGAATATGTACTTCCATTACTGTTATACTTTAGGGTAATAAGGTTGCAAAATTGTAAACGATAATCTTTTTCGATAGTTTGCGAAAGAGAAAAAAGTATTTTAATGTACTGCCAAAGTTTATGTTGCAAGTTGTACACACACATACACTGAAACATTTATATAAAAAAAAAAAGAACTGGCCGTAAATGTGTTTATGGATTTTGTGCTGTAAAATTATGTCAATACTCGTTGGAATTTGTGGTAAAAATACGTGCAACATATAACAATACACATGTACACTTATATGATTATATATTTATGTCTTTATTTAATGTGCATACTGTTTACATTAACACACACACTTACTTAAATACGTTTACAGTGAAGGCATAATTACCAAAAAGGCAAAATATTTTAAGTTTTGTACAGAAAAAAGTTTTCACATCTACTAAAGGTTTTTCGTGTTTTAAGATATAAGTTTTATTAAATTTTTAATTGGTTTAATTACTTATTTAGTTTTGAAGTCGTTTCTTTCTTTTTTAAATAAATGTATAATTAATTCGATTACTTATTTATTTAGAAAATTTGCAATTAAATATTTAATTGAGTCATTTAAAATTTTAACTAAATTTATATTTGGAAACAAACCAAACTTAGATGAAAAAAATGCATGGAAACGTCCGTAAGCGAAAAAATAATTTTTTTTCGTTTTTTGCAATAAACATTTTTAATTAAAAATAAATCGCATTTTCTTTTTACTTAATATCCAACTTTAAGATAAATTGTGCGTAAAAGCTCATGACTCTACGAATTTTGCGCTTAAGCCTGAATAACTCTGACCCAAGCGATATTTAATACCGTTTTTATAAATAAAGATAAGAATATAAAATGATACATAAAAAAATATTTTTGCACCTCTTAAGATCTTGTTTGTTTTCAGATAGAAATTGTATTAAATTTTTAATTGATTCAATTATTTAATAAATAAGAAAATCGTTTTCTTAATTAAATATAATTAATACAATTATTTATTATTTTGGATATTTTGTATTTATTTTTAAATTAAGTTTTAATTAAAAAAAGAAAATAAAAAATAAATTATATCTCTAAAAATAAATAAAACATTTAATGGTTGCAAAAATAATTTTTCTGTATGGAAACCAAAATTGTTGATTATTGTTGTTAGTTTTTTAATGTGTTAATTTTCCTGTAAGCTGTAAAGAGGCAGAGCCTTAAACTTCTTCCTTTGTATCCGACTTAAAAAAAAAAGGAAATTATAAATTACAGCTTCAAAACAATCGATAGTCGAAAAATTCAATATTTTCGACAGTGTGCATAAAAACTATCGATGATATATCTTCGATAGTATTTTTTGAAACCATCGATACCATAGTTGCTATCGATTTTTTCCCTATATGATATTATAGCTTTCGGATAAGACTAATCGATAGCCAGCCAAAAATAAAACTATCAATACTGTTACGAATAATAAAATCTGGCAATCCCTGTAGTTGTTTCCGTATAAGTGTGGTGAATAAGCTAATTCAACTAATGGTGTGTTTATAGAATAACAAAACCACAAGTTAGCCAACAAAAGCTGAGCAGCCTCAATAGCTGCGTTGGTAGAGGTGCGTACTGCAAAACAGAGGGTCCTGAGTTCGATACCGCATCCGGACATGCGTGCAACGAAAAAAAATAATAATTGTTATAATGCAATTAAAATTAATAAACAGCAGTATAAACCTCCCGAAAGGCAAAAGACAATTATTGTGTGAAGCCGTGGCAGATAATTTAGTAGAGACGTCCAACTTAATATAAGAGTAACAGATAATTGTCAAGAAGCCCTGTAAAATAAAAAGTAAGAGCAATAGCGGTTAGCGCGGGGAAGTGTAACAGCATAACAACAGTGTATGGCAGACGTGTGTTGTGGCTATTGGATTAAAGGAGATGACTGGCTGGATGAAAGGAGAAGTGAAGATGTCTGTGAATGGTTTAGGTTACTAAACAAGGCATCGAGTAGTTCATGTCTCGCCGGAATAACACAGTAGTGTAGAGTGGCTGGCTGCGTTTGTGGTGATAACGCATGTTTAGTAAATACGAGAACAAGGGTTCACAAGACCGGTAGGATCGAGAAGTATAGCCAGAGAAAGTCATAAACTTCAAAGACAGAATTTAGCCACAGTGGTATTTGCAATCAAAAGAATCCGTACGTTTGTCTAAAAAGGGTAAAACGTAACAATACTATCGATTGTACCGTCGATTGTTTTGCGAACTCAGTCCCTTTTAAACTGACCTTGAAATTTGTATTTCTTTCTTAAAAGGTTATGCTTACTGATTGTTCCCAATTTAAAAACAGGTTATAATGTTAAAAAGTAAAGGGTGTCCACATACAACATACATGTTTTCTACATGTTTTATGAACCCTATAACTATAGCTCCCAATAGCAAAAAGTAATACAAAAATAAATCTAAAAGTTAAAGGGTGTAGCAATAGGTGACGTAAATTGACTCATAAGGGCTTATGTTTTAAAACATTATAGACAAATGCTTGAAAATTGCACAGAATGTCGATTACTTTGATCTTTATAATAAAAAGTATAAATAAACAAATTATAAATGGGTGCCATTATGTGGCCATAATTATAAACAATGGTAGACAGACTGTTAAAATTAACAAAAAAAAAATGTGTTGATAAATCCGCCATAACAGGAAGTATTAAACTTAAACTTGGAAATTAAAGGGTGTCCCAATAGTTAATGTAATTTGATGTAAAAGACCAAACTTTTGAGCTGTTATAAACAGACAGGTGAAATTCACAAGGAACCTGTATTTAGACATTACAGGGTGTGCCCATAATTGATATAATTTAATGTATATGGCCAAGCTGAAATCAGTTATTTTTTTGTGAGAATTATTTTATCACACACTGTACGTTAATGTGTCCATGATCAATTTTTATAATGTGAAAGATAAAAGCAGATGAACACATGCGAGCACTTAAATTCAAAGTAACATTAATGTTATTCAATTTCTGAATATATGAAAAGCAACTATATCAATGTGTATGTACATGTGTGTGTGTGTGTGTGTGCCTAAATGTGATTATTGCAACAATATTTTTATAAGTTTATTACAAATTCACGTACAACAGAAATATGAATGTATTAACTCTAGTCATATGAGTATAATTTCGAAAAGTTGATAAATTTTGTATTATGATTTTTTAATATACAAATTTATAACTGCAAATTTTTACACTGCTACTATGTGTATGTGTGTATCTTCACAAGGAGACAGTTATTTTTTTTTAATCATACAATAAATCGTTTTTTTATTATTTTTTTAAAATTCTACTTTATGGTTGACTTTTGAAATAACTAAAATCATTGGAAATGTCAAATTTAAAATTGGCAAAAAAGATTTCAATTAACTAAATAATAATTAGCAGAATGATAAGGATCTATTAAAAATGTTATAATTAAGGAAAAAATGGTATTAAATTGAAAAAATTATCTATATTTCATTAACGAATTGTAGTGGGCTGGAGTCAGAAAGGTTTTGATTTAAATATTTATTTTATTTTCTATTTTATTCAAGCACTAGGTCAGTTTTTAAAATAAAAATATTGTTAGTTTATTTTATTTTTTCAATATTTCGCCACATGGTTTCTGCAGGAAAAAAGAAGCAAAAATAAGTTTTTTTCAAACACAAAAATTAATAGATTAAAAGATTCTAAATAATAAATTTTCTTATTGATATATTTGCATGTGCACATTGCTTATTAATAAAAATTGTTTTCAATTTTTATTTTTATTTTTTATTGAATCTTTCAAACACATATGAATGGTTCCCAATGGGATCCCTTATGTAGAAAAATGAAAGAAAAAATATTTTCAATGGAGTTCTCATTTAATCAATTTGGCTTTTGATATGAGACTTTCTAGATTTCTATACAAAATTTGGGTAAAATCCACTGATGAGCTATTTGAGCAGCAGTGAAATGGCCATATGGATATGCTTTCCCCGCAGTAATACATTTCATGTTTTAGTTTAGTTTAAAATAATAAATATTTCATGAGAATATCATAAAATATTTATTTTTGAAGGAATCAAGCACGAATAAAGCAAATTAGAAAATTTTTTTTTAATTAATCTCAAAAAAAAATTTTGTGTTTTTTAATTTAACTTTGTGTTTGAAAAAAGTTTTTAATGTACACATTTTGTGGTTGGTTTTTGAAATACTAGATGTAAAATCAATTACTTGTCGAGGACAAATTGAACGTACTTCGTCCCTTTTGTCTCATTTGGCACGATCACAGCACTCCTCAAACTATTTACGTGGCCAACCAAGTGGTAAAACATTTAGCCTCAATAAACCTTATTGTAAATGTGCGTTCAAGATAATTTGCATTATTTTTTTCCAATCGTGACTTCGTATGATTAAAATCCTGCCATCTCTGTTTAAAGTAAAAGCCTTTATATATTAGAACAAAATTTCACATGTTCTAGTTTCGATTAAGGCAACGGCGATTGCTGCAAAAACTGTTTTAATTTTGTTCTGTCTTCGTCAAACTTCAGAAGCTTCGAGCATAAAAACCCATGACAAATAGAAAAACTTTCCATTGTCGTAAAATTCTTATGCCTTAGTTTCATTTATAATTAAAAATCCGGAGAAAAATCGCATGTACTTTTCGTGTTCGTCGGCGCTTGTTGAATGACAAAAATCGATCAATGAACACCTATGAATTTTTCAATATTTTACTGACAGGTACTTATGAATGGGTGCATATTTCGAAACGTTCCAAAACATGAGCACTTATAAATGTGGATGCAATTCTGTAAAAAATCATGCAGGTAACTAACGGAAAAACCCAATTTTCTTTTTTCTTTGAATTATCCACGTAAATTTATTAGCGGTTATTACTTTGCTTTTGCTATATGATATAAATCAAATAACCTTTTGTTTGTTACTTTTCATAAATTAAAAACAAATTAATTTATTAGACAAATAATATTTTTTTTCTTCATACCTTTAATTATAACTGTGAAACTGTTGCTTAGGTAGCGAAACGTTATATAAACATATAAAAGTAATTGTACTTCTTAAAATTTCTAAATTAGTTTAAGCAAAATCCGACTAGTGGTTCTTTAGTTATGTTAAACAAAAGAGCCTTATCAGAATTGAGTCGCAAATCAATCAGCTGAAGAATGTTGTACTGTTTAATGAAACAAATTGAAAGGTGGCACTTGAAATTGATTAAAAATTTAAAAACAGATATGAGACAATGTATTAGTACTGATTTCCACCTGTTGGAAAGTATGGCTAAAATTGCAGGTCAAAATGTTTAGAGAAAAAAAGTGATTTTTGTTATATGTTCATAAAAATTAACAAACAAAAAAAAAAAAACAGGTCTCTGCAGAGTTTATTTTTTCAATTTGCGTATATTGAAATATCCTACTTTAAATAAAAAAAAAAAAAATAAAAAAAAAAATAAGAAAAACGTTAGCTGATATAATAAAATAATATTCGTTTTGAAATTCTTAGATTTAAATTAAGTTCCTTTGGTAAAACATACAAGTACTGAGTTTGAGCCGGCTATAAACAAAACTAGCGGTCAGATAGAAGTAATTATTTTTGATTTGATTGTACCATTTTGTCTAAAATTTCAAAATATTACTGCATATTGCATGAAGAGTATTTTTTACAATTTGATTTTTTACGCGCTGTTGCAGATGACATTTTCTTTGAAATAAATTTTTTTAAACATTTTTCTAGTTTTTTTTTTATCAAAAACAATATAAATTTACGTACGACTGCAATTTCTTTGGCCAGCCAGGAAATCTATAAATTATAATTGAAATTGACTTCTGCTTATCTCACGTTTTCATGCAACTTTTTTCGGGGCTTATGTTGTCAGAAGTTAAAAATGTTATGCAAACCACCAACACTTAATTCAGTTCTATGGAAAAATAAGATTTCGGCGATCCTCTAGATAAATATAAATAAAACACGACCCTTTCTCTTTCGATAATAGAAAAACATGTTCTAAACTAAAGCAGTGGCTGTAACAGTTCTATGTATAAATTAGACTCCATTCGAAGTGCCACTCTCCTTAATTGTATGCCCTACGAACTCCCGAGCTCCTACTGTTCTTCACAATGTTTACCAAATTAACAAAGTTCACCAAGAAAATGAAATAAAAAAAAATTAATTTCTTTTTAAATGACTGCTAATTTTCCTAAGTTCATTTCATTTAAAGCATAACGCGGTTAATTCACTGACCTGTCAAACACAACAAAAGAAAAAAATTAGAAAAAAGTAATAATAATGAAAATCTCCCGCGGTTAGTTAAAAATGAATATAAATTAAAATGTTTTTTGTTTCTTCTTTATTGTTTCTTTAACGTAACAAAGCAACACAGAGTGTTTTTCAAAGAATATTTAATTTGAATAGAAAAAATTAAATAAAACAAAAAACAAAAAAAAAAAATAACATTAAATGCCAAGAGGTCATTATTGGCCGTCTCACGACGACAATGATGTTCATGTTGAATATAATGACAATGTTAATCTGGTGCTTAATGTTAAATAAGTACTAACATTTTACAGTATTATTATCGACATCTTTCTTTTTCATTTCTCTTTTTTTTTTCTTCTTTGCTTTAGAATTTTCTATTGTACTTAACTATAATCCACTTTATTTGAGGGGTGAATAGATAGATAATAAACATGATAAAGTAAGCATAAAGAAATAATCTATCAAATAATTTCAAAATCAAAAAGTATGTTATCGGATTGCCCCGTCAGTCCCATCACATTATATTCTCCATTAAATCACTTTAATCCCAGCAACTTGAAGTGTGTAATAATTTAGGTCAGACAAATATTTTAAGAAAAATAAAGAAGGCAAACAAACAAAAAAAAAAAAAAAAACTCTTTTCCTTAGCAACATGTCAATGACCGTTATGGATCATAATGATGTAGAAGAAACTATAAATCTACTTATAGAAACACATTTGTACGTACATTTTGTATATTTTTCTCACAATTATGAGTTGAGAAGTTTTTGAAAACTGTAATCCTTTTAAGTACGCATTCATTCATAAGTATGTACATGTTTACACATACATCTAAAATGTATGAGTATGTATTTGTTTGCATTCTTGTTATATTAAAAATGTCTGTAGCTGCGGCTGTGAATATTTTTACTTTTTATTTTTAAGATGTGTGTTAAATAGATTCAATTAAAATATTTTGTTGCTGCTTTTTAACGTCTTAAAGATCAAATCAATTTTTATGCCAATACACTTAAAACAAAGCCAGCATTTTTAGTAAACTGGGCACCCTTTTTTTCAAGAAGTTCTAAGAAAATTACAAAAATTAATTAATTAGCGAATTATTTATAAATGACAAATTATTTTCCTCGTACTATTCCTAATTATAAATTCTTACAAGAAAAAGTCATATGGGTCATGTGGCCGCTTTTGAAACAATAAAACCAAAGTGAGGCATTAAATAATAAAACCTGCATTTCGGGCATCACAATATTCATCAGCCTGAATTTCATTTTTGCTGCTTTTGAATGAGATCCCAAAATAGATTTTCCAGCCCTGCTGAGTCTCTCTTAGAGTGATTGCTTTTTTGTCTGCAATTCTCTGAGTTTTGAGCCAACAGGACTTAAATTGCAAATATAATGTCTGTACTTAAACTGCGTATTCCATTTTCTTACTATTTTCTAAAATTGTAAAACAGAAAAAATTACTGGACAGCAAAATTAGCACAGCAGCTTCGAAAGAGCAGCTCTTTGCACTCTAGTGTAATTTCGCTAGATTGCTTTGTTTTGCTAACTGGTCAAATTGTTTCCCAATAACGTGGTCAATTAACAAACTAAAGTAAATATTATCTTCCACTTATTATTTATGCTCCTTCCAAAAAATCGATCCCAAATAACTTACTACGCTACGCGATTTCGTTTAATACCGATGTAGTTCTTTGGCGACTGCATATACTCTCGATGATATTCAAATTCATCACCATTTCCGCTGAAGACTTTATGCAAAATTGACTTAACTGTAGCTCTTGATGTGCCTTTAACTTAATCTTATATTTTAATACGTCAATCATAACAAATTGTATTTTTTTCAGTTGATTTTTGTTTGACTTCCATAAACAGGTCCATTATCTTTGCATACAAGGTCAAGTTTAAGATTGATAAACTGACTAAAAGTTGGACGTACGATATACTGTACATGTGTCACGAAAATCTCTAAACAATTCTTCGATATTTTTTAAGACATTAGTTGAAGGTATTAAAGTTTAGATGCCGATCTGATTGACTAAAAAGTTTTATGGTTGTTTGAATGGCCTGAGTTCATATCCTAACCACTGCCGATGATAACATTAAATATCAGATTTTTTTTATACTATTATATATGTCAAACCGCTCTCATTGATGATTTTTTTAAATTTTCAAAAATAGCAAAAATTTTCTTTTAACTGACATTTTTAAAAAACTTACTTTGTTTTCAATTTTTAGGACGTTTGTGTATGCGTGCAGAAAGAAAAGATTAGATGCATAAGAATTAGTCTCGATGCACACTTTGAAAATTCTGTTAAGCAACTCTTAAATTTGTAGGTGAGAAAGACAAATAGAAACAGGTACACTGTGTTATGTGTTTGCAATTCTCTTTTGTTTTGTCATTCGTAGTTTATAAAAAAAAAAAAAAAATAAATAAATAAAATCTAAGCAATCAAAACCGAACTTGCAGAATTGAATGTGTGAGCACGAGTATAATTTCTAAAGTGAATTTAAAAAAATATCAGAAATAAAAATTGCATGTTTGGGCGAGTACTTAGTTTGGGCAACACTTTACATGTGAAAAAATTTTGGAAGCTAGATTTCTATCAGTGTAATTATGTAAATTTATTTTATTCCTGTTTTTTAACAATATCCTCTTAGAGAACATACTCACATAACTAATGTACGCATACATATGAATATACGGTTTACATTTATATGATTTTTATTAAACTCACAAGCTGACAAACGTAAAGGAACAATCTAATTATTTCTCTAGTTGCTGTGAACGTGCGTGATTATTTCTTATATGCGCGTTTGTCCTCAACTTCATGTCGTTACTCACTCTACTTTTTTTCTTTTATACTTTTAGCAGAAATATGAGTTTAAGTATTTATGAAAGTTTGTCTATGTGCTACGACATGAATTTATATGCGTGTGTGTGTGCTCTGCGTTGTTTTAAGATGTTCTTAAGTCAGCTAAAACAATATTTACAAAAGACAAAAGTTTAAAGTGCATTACAACAACTCATTGCAAAGAAAAAACATACACACACACATAAAACATATTTGAAACTTTTTTTAAAATTAAGAAATTAATAATAAAATATTTCTTTAAGGAATTTTGTGGCTTTAAAAGGATAAAGAAGATTTAGACACAACATTAAAGGCATTAAACATTATTACTTTCTTTATTATTGTTGTTGCAAGTAATATTAATAAGCAGTTGTATTAATATAGTTGCTTTTTATGGTGTGCCACTGGTTAAAGTGTTGAAAAAATTAATTCTGCAAAATAAAATCACACTTTTTGAAATGAATATTTTTTATTTATAAAAATTCTGCTTTAAGCTTTACATGTTAAAATACTCGTAGTGGGTCCACAATCTAACGTTTTTTTCAACTAGTGCTTATTTCGTGAATGGTAAAACTTAGCTCATGTCTGATTTGACAGATAATTAGTTTTATCCTTTCGCTGAACTCTTGAAAAATGCTGGGAAATAATGCGACATTACTTTAAAAATCATGGTCATTTTGGAAGAAGACAAGCACCGTTAGCTCCGTATGTTTTTTTTGTTTTGTTAAATAAAATTTAAAAGATTGTGGGTAGGATTCAATTGTTTGTTTTTTTACAATTATTTAACAAAAAACTTAACAAGTATTTATAATGCGATATTGATACTAAGTTTTAGAGAGCACTATTATATTAGCGTTTTTCTCAATTAAAAAGATTATATTTATGCTTCCATATTCTCCTATAAATTTTATGTATGTCAATATTAAATATTATACTATTCAATCACATGCTAACTGTGAAATCAAAGAAATCATTTACACATCGTAATCACAAAATAATTATTAAAACAAAAGTAGACTTAATACGTTTATAGAACTGCTCTTTAAAATGTTTTACAACAATACAATAATTTTCAAAAGAACATTCAACAAACAACGCAGTTACTTTCTGTTAGTTGTTGATGCAGACTTTGGTTTGGCTGACTAAAATTTACACATACAAAGATACAAGTATAAACGAAATAAAATGATGCCAGACCTTTCCACTTTAAAAAAATTTAGACGTGTTTACTCGCCTATAAATATAAATTGCTATTGAAAGCGATATGGAAGCACTAATCAAAGTACCAAACACAAAAGTTTCGTGTGCAGTGCTCCCCAGAAAATTATACACAGGGCTGGGTAAATAATAACTGTCAGGTTTTATTTAAAATTAAAGAACCGAATGCGTAAAATAAACTTTACAATATTTATGTTATCACTTTAAATATTTGATTTGCACGGTCCAGCACTCTCTACAATGCTAGTGGAAAAATGGTATTAAATTTATATTATGCTTATGCTATGGCATTTTGTTGTGGAGAACAAGTTGTCATGAGAAATGAAGTTTGAAAACAAAAATAATAAAAACAATTGAGAACAAATATATAATTTTTTTTTTTAATTGTAAGAAATTTTTGTTTCAAATTGTTCCAAATGGTCATGGACGAAATGTAACTCACGTTTACTTCACTACCTTAATATTACTTTTGATTGAAATATTCCCATTTCTAGTTTTCAACTCTTGAGCTTTATAAAATTAAAGAATTGCATAAAATTGTTTACCTTCATCTCTGATAACGATAACAATTTTGAAAATTTTTCTGTTAGTTTGTTGTTTGTATAATTTACTCAATTATTTTAACCAAAAAAACTGCAACTTTAATTGCTGCTAGTTATAATGCTGATTATGATGAATACATTTGTCCCTGAACTAGTGACATATTTTACATTTGCAAAATACAACTGGTTTCAGTACAATTATAAATTTTTAAATTATTCATCTCGCTTTTTTAGTTTAAATCTGAATGTAATGAATATGAATACAAAAAAAAAATAAACATAAAATGAAAAGGAATTTGAAATAAAAACTACAAATACACATATAAACGAACATATTTCAAGTAAATAAATGCCAATACGTAACAGTTTTAACGACCAAAAACACATTCAAAATTAACATTCATTACGCTGAAAGTCTTTTTGATATGTATATAAGTGTGTATGTGTGTGTGTGTGTAAAGTAATCTCTTCATTACACGCATTCATCATAATTTTAATACAAGCTTAAAGCAACAGCAACAACACCATCGTCCTTAGCATCAAGCTTTCCTCTATTTATTTTGTCAACCAGCCTTTCATCCATTCGTTCATCCATCCATTCATCTCTCTATCTGAAATTGGTTGTAGATTTAAATTTGTGCTCATATGGCAAGGAAATTGTAAGCCATGTGTAACGTTAGCTGCTGATTGTCGTTTTGAACAGAGTCACCATTTCAGAAAATGAGAAGAAAATAAATTTTCATTTTCATTTGTATGACGATGATGATGAATTTGTTTCTTTTTTTTTATTTTTGTGTTGCCATTAAAGATAAAGCATACAATGATTTTTGAATGTTATAACGCACAATATTTGAAGGAACAAACTATTTAAAAATTCAGTGCAAGTTAAATTATGATTGTGATGATGGAACAAATGAATATTTCCATATTCCATATACAAATTTAAATCGTTAGAAGAACATAAATTTTTAACAGAAATGTTAGTTAAGCTTTTAATATTATTTTGCTTAAAAAATGGTTTTTATTAAATCAGAAGAAATGTATTTATCGTCTTTAGCACACTTAAGCCACTATTATTAATTTAACTTTATATATAAAAAGGCATGTGTATGTTATTTGACAGTCCATGGTCAGAAATTAATCCACCTAATGTTTATTGCTCTACTTCTTGTAGGTGGACGAATTCGAAGTGTAAAATTCTGTGTTCAGTAAAATTAAATTAATTAATTAACTAAAAAACACGAAACTAGACTTATGTATATCAGGAGGGGGAGTCAATTTGTTCGGATAAGAAAAAAACGTGACAGGCGTATCCAAAATCGAAGATTAATATTGCTGAATAAGGTTACACCTCTTGAGCCGTAACAGACTTTCTTTAACAAAGAAAAAGAAAAAAACAAATAATATTAAAAATAAATGGTTTTCAATAGAAGCCATATTTTTAACAAGGGCTTTTATCATTTCCTTTTAAAATATGCACACAATGTGCGTTGATTAATTAATTACAAATATGTGTAGATGTTTTTCAAAGATAACAGGAAATACAAACTGTCCGCCGTGAAGGTATACTATTTTGTTCAGCCGCCATTTTGGTAAACATTAGTCTTGACAGTTCATATTAGGCAGTCGTTAAATATATACGTAGCGAAATTATTATGTAAAAATACTTGGTGCTACATCGCATAAAGCCAGGATTACAACAAGTTATTTCCAAAAAGGATGATGTTGTTTGACCTTCACAGTCGCCTGGTTTTACTGCTCCGAACTTTCTCATGTGGCGATATCTGAAAAGCAAAGTTTACGCAAGCAAACCAGAAACACTTCATTAACTTAAGCAAAGCATATTATACTCTAGTTCATATCTTTCTAACTGTCCTTCCATATCGTTATCAAAATGCAGTGCTGCATTCCTTGCATCTCTCTACCAAAACCAAAATCAAGAATAATTAATTTTTTATCATGTCTAAGTATTTATTTAAGATTCTTTGAAAATACAAAGTTCTGGTTGGAAGTCGGCTTTTGATTTTTCTTTTATTTAATTTCTTGTCAAAATCTTGTTTAAAGAAATATTTTTACCTTTAAGTTCGAAAAACTTGTATAAATTTTATTAAAGAAAACATAAAAATTCACAATTTACAAAAAACTGAGTGTTTTTTAATATCGCATGATATATAATGACATACGTAATCTCTCTAAAATAAAGAAGTAAAAATTCAAAGCCACACTTTCGTTGATTAAGTTAAAATTTTAAAAATTATAATCTTCAAAAGGCTTTGCCACTTACCCAATATATTGCAAAATGTATGTAAATTTGTAGTTGATATGTGTATGCGTGTACTCTGTTTTTTTAACTTCCAGCTTTACTTACCTGTGATTCAAATTTGAACAACTTTATTATTACTATTTATTCATTCACTTGCATATTCATTCGTGCATATATTCAACCATCTGACATAATTTTTGGTTAATACTGTTACACATATACGCCAGTTTATACGTATGTTTGCTTGTGTGCGTATATAAATCGTCAAAAAATTTAACGCCATATTCACATAAAACAAATACCAAATTCTGAATTCTTTTTTCAATATGAATTTGTCTTAAATTTACAGCATAAGTAAACATCTCATCACCACTTCGAAAAATGCTATTTGTACGTGTGTTTGTGTTGCAGTTGTGT
The DNA here is from genome assembly GCA_916610165.2 of Gymnosoma rotundatum. Classification (NCBI taxonomy): domain Eukaryota; kingdom Metazoa; phylum Arthropoda; class Insecta; order Diptera; family Tachinidae; genus Gymnosoma; species Gymnosoma rotundatum. Next base: position 7,834,163 of record OU744336.1, read on the forward strand.
ATGTAGTGTGTGTAGTGGTATTTGTATTTACTTATTTTCGTTTTTGTTTTTTTTTTTTCAATTTTTAGCCTATTTACTTTGAAGGCAAAAACACACAAACAATTTGTCTGTTTCGTTGTGTGTTAACAGGCACTTGTATACTCATATACATACAATGGGAAATATATCGAATACATTTATATTTACTAAGTTGAATACAATGAGTGTCGAATGAATGTTTGTGTACGTGTATGAGTGATGTAAAGGTTCGGAGGTACATATTAAATGAATGTAAATGTCATGATGTACCAAGGATTAACTGGCAGGATTGCGGATGTTACAGAAAGCTATTGCGAAATTGTGTATTTCATTTATACCTTGCATTGTGGTTTCTGATGCCCCCGAAAAAAAACAGAAAATGTAAACTGCTGTCCAAAAAAGTAACAACATATAGCGAGAATAAAAAAAAATCAAAAAATGTATGCGCAAAGTTTAACATACTGACAAAATTGTGGGGAAACCGCAACCACATTTTTAAAATGTGTGTGACTGGAATACAAGAAGAAGACAATGTCGACAAAGTACAAACTAGAGCATCGAATAATAGCTTTACGGTATTTTTTTACACCAACCAAAGACAAACACATAATCACACACACACATAAGTGCGTATCAATATGGCTGTTGGTTTATTAACAATTTTTCTTTTCGTTTCTTTTTGCTTCTATGTATTTGTTGTTGTCAATATTACTAAATTTATTTCATGCTGGTTTTACTACGGAAACCTAAATAAATATGTATGGGATGTATGTAAATATTTAGGTTTTAAAATTTTTCTATTTATACGAAGAATCATAAAAATTCTTAGAAAACCTTAACCTTACATCTGTTATAGGCATCATAACCGTTTCTTAAATTTTTTAAAAGCAATAACATTAGCAGTATTTAACTTTTTTCTTTCGGCAATTTATTTTTATTACCAATAATTTTAAACAGTAAACAAACCGAACGAAAAATTAATTGTAAAAAGCGATAAAAATATAATATTTATTCTTGTATAAAAGAGTCGTGTTATTTTTTAAGGTTTGAAATTGGACGGTATGTAAATATAAATTAATATTTACATCATAAAAAGCACTGAGATATTTACTGAGAATAAATCGATTTGAGATGTGTACTAAACAAGTAGTTTAAGAGTTTTTTTTAGCAGTTCTTTGAATAGTGCGAACATTAAAATGGTTAATTATAAAAGTGCTTAATTATTTAACACATGATTAATAAATTCCTCCCTTCCTAAGTTCCTTGTGAGGGGTTCTTTTTCCAAAAGCACTCCTAATAAAAATTTTCTTAAATAAAGGTTTTGTTAGAAGGAACTGTTTTAAATAGTTTTTTTTTATTAAATAAACTGTTCTGCAAAAAATGTATTTTATCATATATTCGTTTAAAATAATTTTGGTTTTTATAAATAGAACATACAATATATAAAGAGGTAACATTTTATCTATTGTAAGGACATTTTTTAAAAACTTTTTATGAAAAGTATTGTTTTTTTAATATAATTTTGAACAAGCATTTTATTTCATTTTATAATGTAATTGAAATGTGTCTGTGCAAAAATCTTTATTTTGTAATTTTTTTTTTTTTTGGTAAATTTAAATAGTACCTTTTTTGAAAAGTACCTTTTCGACAAAAATAATTTTTTATAAAATATTCTTCGGTAAAAATTCTGTTTTTTTGTGAAAACAGCAATATTAAAAAACAACATTTTTGTATTTTGTAATTTTTATGGTAAATTTAAATAGAACCTTTTTTAAAAAGTACTTTTTCGACACAATTATTTTTTCTAAAATGTTTCTTTGGCAAAAATTCTTTTTTTTGTTTAAAGAGTAATATTTAAAATCAAAATTTTTTTTTTGTAATATTTTAGTAAATTTAAATAGTACTTGTTGTTAAAAGTACTTTTTCGATTAAAATATTTTTTATGAAATGAAATTTTACAAATTTTTTTGTTTAATTTAAATAGTACCTTTTGTACAAGGTATTGTTTTTTTGATTAAAACATTTTTAATAAAATATTCCTTTGACAACAACTCTGTTTTTAGTGAAATAAACTGTTCTGCAAATATTTTATATCAGTAAATATTCTTTTGAAAAAGTGGGTTTTTTCGTAAATAGATAGATAGATCTTCTTGAAGGGACATTTTTTTAAAAACTTTTTGTGAAAAGAATTATTTTTTAATATAATTTTGAAATGTATCTGTGCAAAAATCTTTTTATTTTGTAAAAAATTTTTTTTGTAAAATTTAAATAGTACCTTTTGTAAAAAGTACTTTTTCGACAATAATAATTTTTTATAAAATATTCCTTTGGCAAAAATTTTGTTTTTTGTGAAAAAAATATATTAAAAAAACAAAATTTTTGTATTTTGTAAATTTTGGGTAAATTTGAATAGTACCTTTGTTAAAAGTACTTTTCGACCAAAATATTTTTTTATGAAATGAAATGTTGAAAAAAATTTTTTTTTTAATTTAAATAGTATCCTTTGTAAAAAGTACTTTTTCGACAAAAATATTTTTTATAAAATATTCTTTCGGCATAATTCTGTTTTTTGTGAAAAGATTAATATTTAAAAAAGCAACATTTTTGTATTTTGTAATTTGTTTGGTTAATTTCAATACTACCTTTTGTAAAAAGTACTTTTTTGACAAAAATATTTTTATTGAAATGAAAATTTGAAAAAAAAATTTTTAAGTACCTTTTCGATAAAAATATTTTTTATTAAGTATTCCTTCGGCAAAACTTCTCTTTTTTGTTTGTAAAAATAACAATATTTAAAAAATCAACATTTTTGTATTTTGTAGAAAATTTCTCGGTATTGCTTTTAGTGGGCATCGTAATGGATCACTAAATGATCGGACGTATGTCAAAGCATATGGAAATTTCCAGTAGCGAATGCTTCAAAAGCAATTGGGATAACCAGAACAAGAAGTCAATTCAATATGTTTTCTGTATCTAACCGGCTCTGCAGTAATGCAGGCTCAATATAATGGGTCAAAGATTCTCTAAGGACCTGGACTATCCCGAGATACGACTCTGATTTGCCTAAAAGTCTTCGCAAAAAGCTTCGGGTGATTCTTTTGATTCAGGGATCCTGGTTTCCTTTGGGATGCTGTGGATGTCTTTTGAGGGGTCGAGGCACCACAAAGGGCATTTTTCGGGCTGCCCACTTAACTTATCCTAATCTACTTGCTTATTTAGTAGAATATTTTCTTATATCTCTTGTGAAAACTAATTCTTGTAAAATAATATTTTTTTTCATGTGTTATTTTTTGATTTCAATTTACTTTAATCGTGCTTGATTCCTTCAAATATAAATATTTCATAATATTCTCATGAAATATTTTTTTTAAACTACAAATTGAAATGTATTAATTGACTCATTAATTTTGGTACAATATTTAATTTCAAAAATGTTTCTTTAAAAAAAATCTTTGGTAAAAATTAGCTCCTACAAATAGTACCATCTGTAAAAGGTACTTTTAGTAAAAATACTTTTGCAAAAATAACGTTTTGCTTAAAGAATTGTTTAGCAAAAGTTAACTTTTATCAAAATTATCTTTAAAAATTTGTTTTTGTAAAAAATTCAGTTTACAGAAGGCACCTGCGTAGGAGCATTATTTTTTTATTAACTTCCATAAGGTTTTAAGGCTTTCAAGTATGGTTGATAAAAACTGTAAACTTAGCAAAGCATTTAACTACAATATTTATTTAAATATCATAAATAATTAGGTTATATTTCATTACAGGAAGGCAAACGTGGCTACTTGGAGGGTCTGGCCGCTCATTATAGCAAAGAAGTAAATATGCCTTATGAGGATGTTTTGGATGCCATTGAATTTGCTCGCAGTGCAAAATGGCGAGAACGTCATATGAGAATGGCCACCAGTGGTAGCGGAAATACGGGAACTCTAAGAAGGGGTAATAGTAGTGGAACAAGTGGCAGCTTTGGTATGGGTGTTAGTGCCATGATAACAGGCAACATGGCAAATCAATCCATACTACCCTCAAGTCATAGTCAACCTCTGTACGTGCCAGGGAAATATTCGGTAAGCAAAAAATATTAATTTAATGTTAAGAAGTCTTTAATAAAATCTTTAAATATTTTTAGCCCTCCAGTTGCTTATCGAATCGTGAAGAAAATGAAATCTATAGTTATGCCCAAAATGAGTTGGTTAACCGTATGGCCCGTAGCGTTATCGATTCAAAATCATCAGTTAATTTAACTAGTGGCATGCAGCATAGTTATCCTGGAGCACGGTCTAATTTCTTTTATGAATTTGCAGCAACAGGTAAAAAAAAAATAAAACAAACAGGTTTAAAAACGAACAAGACAGAAACACAGCACTCAATTTTAATTTCGTATTATTTTCCTTTTTCTTTATTTTAATAACAGTTTGTGTTAAATTAAAGTATTTTAAGACATTTAGTGATTGTGTACTTTGTGTTTCATTGTCTTTAAATGTTGTTTATCTTACAGAAGGCCGTAACAAGCATAAAAGACGTACTGTATTTGCTCGTTTTATTAACGGTTTACGACAAACTGGCGATGAACTAAATCCAACTGAAGGCATGCAACTAAAGGTAAGATAGCAACAACAACTAAAAAATTTAATAGAAAACAACTCACAAATACTAAATACAACACTAAATACTGAGTTTTAAGCAGAGGATATACTGAACAATGTAATCCTTTTTTATAAAAGATTAAAATAGGTTAATTTAAGGATTACACTAAATATACACTTACATACTTAAATAAGCAAGCAAGCAAGCAAGCAGGCGAAAACAACAACATTTATATTGTACAACAGCCATACTAAGCACTAAGTAGTTATTGTGGCCGTGTTGTCAGATAAAATGAATGTAACTTAAAGGTAAATAAATTGTATTTTCAAATTGTCTTACTTTGGAGGCTGGGAAGGAAGGGCTTATGAAATGAACGTGCGGGGGTTTTGTTTCCTCGTTGTTGTTAAATGTAATTGGGTTTTATTTTATACAGTTTATTTTACCGTACAACGTTTTAAACATGATTTTAAATGGCTTAATTGTTACGTTTTATTCTCTCTCTTTTTTTTTCTTAATTGTAATCGAATTAAATGAAGAAGTAGGAAAACTTTGTTAAGCATGTATGAAGCGAATTAGAAAAATTTGTAGAATTATTTATACACTTGTTTTAATCAAATGGAAAAATACAAACGTGGTAATGTTTTTTTTTTTGTTTGTTAAAGTTTACATTTGGTTAGAATACTTTTGTTTTGAAGTTGTTGTTAAACAAAACTATAAAATGAGTTTAAATAATTAGCATCTAACAAGCGTTTTTTGTTCTGAGAAGTCTTTAAGTGAATATTAATGAAGATTAATATTTATACCAATAATTTTATTTAATAACAAAAACAATAATAAAAATAATTTAAAATTACATAATTTTTTTATTGAGCTAACAACAAGGCCACATTAAAAATAAATTGGTTTTTTGTTCAATGAAATAAGGAATTGCACTAAGAATATTATAAATGGATTAAAATTGATTTTGGCTTATAAGTTGGATTTTTTAATTTCTAAAAACCTTTTTTTAAAAGAAAAACTATTTCAAAATGTATGAGGAAGTTATTCAAGAAAACTTAGACACGATCATAATAAAATACTGCATATTATGGATCGCTACATCCTACATTAGCATTCTTTGCATATATTTATCTTTGGTTGTATACATTGTAAACATCATCTTTTTAAGCAACTAACTTTGTAAATAAGAATGCAAGCAGTATTCAATAAATGAACTTAAGCCAAAATTAATTTCAGTTCAGTCATAAATTGGTCTCAACTATTAACCCTTAATCATGTTGATAATAATTTTGTAAAATAGCTGCTTAAAAATTAATGAAAAATTAATTATATTGTACTGAATTTATACCTATCGCCAAATTAGTGAAAATATGATGATTTATTATCATTATTAGTACCATAGAAAATTAAAATTGTTGTTAGTTATTCAAGTTTAAACCCAGTGTAACTTATTTCTTCTCACCAATACAACTATATATTTATTTATCGTAATTATTGCTCTAAATTATAAAATTCCTTTTTTTAGTTAAAAAAAATTAAGTTTGTTATTGTTACGCCACCTTTCAATACGTTTTTCTCTGCTCATAAAACTATACATTTTTCTGAAAAACAAAAATATTTCTTTAAGTTTTTTAAATAATCAGGCATGTCACAGAACTCAATTCCGATCGGAAGTGGTTTCAATTCCACAAATTGGTTCCTCAGTAAACGAAAAACGAAACGGAATGAAACCAATTTAGAATTTCAAAGTGAAATTGAGTTTCTTTGAAATTTTTTTATTCGCGGTTTTCAAATTTACTTTTATTATTTGTCCTTATTTAGATTAGCTTTGCTGTTTACTTTGGTGTGTGCAATATTGCCACATTTAAATAAAATGGTGGAGATTAAGCATTTTTTAAAAATAAGCAAAATCGATCGGAACTGTTAATACGGAATTAAAACAATTCCGATCGGAATTTGTGACATTCATGATTATTTTAGTTTTTCTTGTAAACTTTTACCTCATCGACGCTTATTACAACATAAACTCAAAAACATTTTTTTGTGATAATAAAAATTTTAGGCTCAATTTAACTGTATCCGAAATAATATATGAAGACATAAAATCAAAATTAATTGCAAAAAATTTATTTTTTCTTGAAGACGCTCTGTTGCTAGTCTAGTGCCATTAATCGTAAATTTATGGTAAAAGCGCTTTTAAAGGAAATTCTCATAAAAACGTTTAATCGTTGTTTTTAAAATATGAAGGTTGTTACAAAATAAATTTCTATAATTTAAGATATTTTTGTTCAATAGTATGTAAGTTTTTCAGTTTTTATAAGTTGTAGATGGTATGTAGCACAGTATTATTATTTATATAAATTTCTGTTATTTCACATCTTAAAATAAAAAACTTAAAAAGAGAAAAACAATAAAATTTTAGTTGAAAAAAAGATTAATCAAAGTCAAATAAAAAGACTCAAGTAAACTTACTATGAAAAATTTTAAATTGTGTAGCAAACATTTGAATACGATCATTTAGGACTAAAAAATATACTTTTTAAAATTTTCTATAAATTAGAAAACGTACTGAGATTAAGATCGATGTAAATTTCAACAAATCAGTGCCATGATTCTGCCAACACTCCCTTAAGAGCCCTTAATAAGTTATTAGTCTATTTAAGTTTATATTTTAAAAGAAACTAATTTTTTGTTTTATACTTTTCAAGCTTCTTTTATTCGTAATTAAATTTGTAAAATATACTTAAGTATCTTTGTAATCGTATTGTGCTTGAAATTTTATTTTACCACCGTAAAGATATTTCTAGCAGTTATCCAGATAATGCTTCTACTCTTCTTTTCATTAGTTTCTTTAATGAATCAAAAGCAATAGGGGTTGTTAAATCAGTGCTATTTAAAACCTTTTTTTAGTGTGTGATGGCCACTGACTGCATTTGCATTTCACATTAAATAAAGGCAACGACTTTTAACGAAGCAATTATTAAAAGTTACTAAACTTTAAGCTTAATTTTACAATCAATTGTAAATGTTAATTATTTTTTGTCAAAGATTTAATGCATTAAATTTTATAATACACTTTGTTTTTATTTTACTTTAGCCAACGATATGAGATAATGTGCACTTTATAAGATCCTGCCATCTTAAAATGAAATATTCCGTACAATTTTCATGTTAAATGAATCTAGTTTTTCAAAATTATTATAAGAGATGAAAACAGAAACAGATTTCTTTTTCTAAACGAGAGCGAATATTTCAACCCCCCACCCCCTCCGCTAAATAATTCCTTGTTTTTGCTGTATTCAAGCAAAACAACTGTAACTAAAAGAAATAAATTAGGTGCAATGAAACAATTTATTTGATGATATTGACTTAACTTATTAACATGTTCGTATTTTTTCTTTTTGGTTTTATTTAGAATACATTAAGAATATTGCTTTCTGTCATTATTATTATCATTGATATAACTGATTTGCTTAATTTCAATTTAAAATTTTAAAGTTTTATGAGTAAAAACTGTCGATTACAATTACTACTCTGCAGCAACATTAAGTAATATTTCAGGTCCTAATTTTTATCACAGATATTACATTTAACTCAAATTTAAGTTATAAAATTATTATTAACCTTTTGTTTAACTAATACCAATTTTACTTTTTAATATTCCAATCTGAAAAACTTGCGGTTTTAACACAAAAAGCAGACGAGAATTAAGTCTGATTGAGTCAACAAATTTTTGTTTAAATTTTTTCTTATTTTCTTTAAAGATTAACATAAAAAACTTGTTGATAATTTTTATTTATTAATATTTTTTTATTTATTAATTATTTTGTCAATATAACAAAGCCCAATGGGCTTTTCACTGACTAACTTGACTTTCAAATATACGTCAACAAGAGCCGGATCAAAATTCATTTTGATTTATTTCTTAAAAAAAAATAGTTCCATCAATAAGTAGAAAAATTAAAATTATTAAAAACAATTATATTCTAAATATTTTTATAGAGTAATTTTATTTTTGTCAGAAAAATTCTTAAAACCGTGGAGCAAATATTTTTTTTAATTTTTTGTAAACTTAATTATCAACCTCCGGTTGGGAAAATCCTTTATTAACAAAAGAGCTGATGAATCAATTATTGACACAAGGGATTGATGTCTTGTGATAGCGAAAGTTGTGTTTAGTTTGTAAATAGATTTGGTATCATGAATATTCTTTAAATACTTCTTTGATTTGCAAAAAAAAAATTTTTTTTGCTCACTTTTTGAAGAAACGTTTGTCAATACAAGTCATTCGCTTTAAAAGTAACGCTAAAATTTGGGTTACTTTTTCCATTTTATTTTTGTAATATACTTTTATATACCAATCAAACGATAAGTTATTTATTACTGCAGTTATTGTTGTTCTCAGAAGGTTAAAGAAGGAAGTTAAAATAAATTTATTAATGCACTCACTGTGGCGTATGACAAACATTTACTATTCTTCCAACACTTATACGATGCAATTATTTTACTTTTTATATAAAAATAGTTTCAATATAAAATAAATATAATTTAATGTAAAAATAAGCTGCTTGCAATTAACAAATTAATAATGGAGATTTAATTTTACATTAATTTATTTTCAAGATTATGGCGCTTATTTTATTAAACGCAAAAACGACAGAATTGCTTTTGGAAACACCAAAATTCAAATTATTTTAAGAATTTCTTTGGTGGCGTTCGTTTGAAAACTTTGAACATTTGTATGAAAAGCAGTAACATGTTTTTAAATTATTTTCAAATTCTTTTTTTAATATACATTATTTTACGATTTCTTTGATCTTTAGAGAATCAGAACCTAAATATTTCAAAATTTTTTAATCCAAGGATTAATTTTAGTCCCAAGTAAGGTTTCGTATATTTTAATTTCTTCATGTATTTGAGAAAAAAAAAAAAAAATTCTTTCGAAACCGGAATACATTTTCGAAACAACTTTTGAAGCTGCCTCCATCGTTATAATTCTTTGCATCTTTTAACCTTATTTAATGAATGTTGTATATTTAACCAGCCAACTTAAAATATGAAGAATAGTTTGTAATTGATTTCTATTGTTTTGGATAAAGGAATTCAAAAAACCATTTAAAGTTTTTATTATAAATCGGCGTATATATTTGTTGGATAAAATTTAATTTTTATACCTGCCTCTCTTTCTCACAAGAGATCCTGTTAATTAATTGTTATAAAGAAGTTAATATTAATTGTTATAAAGAAGTGTAAATAGGCGCCACTTTGCGAGGAATTAATTTTAAAATTCCCTACCACCCGAACTATTTTCAAAACTATATTAATAATATTTTTAATCTGGCTTCGGTTCAGGTATATTTTTATTTATTGCAAAAAAATATACAAAAAATTAAGTGATGTTTGAAGTTTGGCCAATTTTTCTGGTTTTTGTAAAAAAAAAAATTTTTTGTCTTCATTTTTAAAGAAGAATCATGTAAATGCAAAAGTATCAAAAATTTAAAACAGGTAAAAAATTTTAAAAATAATTTTATATTGTTTTACATAAAAAATTTAAATTAATTATATTATTAGAAATTAAGAGACGTTTGGCTTCAAAGTTAATTCAAAAGCAATTGGCTTGAAAAGGAGATATATGATAGGGAGAAAAAATCGACTAAATTTTTAGGATTTGTTCGCACGGTCATGTAGATGGTTTGTACGAAATCGGTCGATGCGTTCGTGAGTTGCGAATTTTCACTTTTTTTTGTAATGCACATAACTTTGGCGTTGCGTTGAGTTTTACAGAATCAAATCCTATATGTTTTAATTTTTTTAATCCAAGATATAATTTTAGTCCCCTGTACGTTTAAGTATATATTAATTTCTTCATGTATTTGAGAAATAAATATTTTTTCGAATCTGGAATTAGTTTTTAAAGCAACTGTAGAAGAATATAATGCAAATATTTCTCGATCGCTACCTCCGTCGTTATTATGTAATGAATATTGTGTATTCAACCAACCACACACCATCTAAATTTTTTTTTTTTTTTGCTATAAAGAAGTGTAAATAGATGATACTTTGCGAAAAATAAGTTTTTAAATTCACTATCACTCGAATTATTTTAGCTCTTAAAACTTAACGAATATTTTTAATCTGGCTTAAGTTCACGTATATTTTAATTACCAAATTTATTTAAAAAAATATATATTTAAATTTTTGTATTAATTTTTGAAGAATAATCATGTAAATGCAAACGTTTAAAAAATTCCAACACAGGTAAAAAAATTTAAAAATATTTTTACATTATTTTATATACGAACAACTCATTTAGTAAATGAAAAGTTTTAATTAATTATATTAATAGAAATTAAAAGATCTTTGGCTTCAACATTAACTCAAAAACTTTGGTTTAAAATGGGATATCTGCCCAGCAAAAATTGAAAAAAAGCACTTTTCGCGGAAGAAGTTTCCAAGTAATAATTTTAACAAGACTGAGAATTGATTACATTGATTATTGCAGGAAGTTATAATTATCATTAGTACGTATTTTAATTTATTTTCTTTTAACTATTTCAATTACTACCACGTTCTCAAGCGAGTAACAAAATATGACAATGACAAAAGTCATTATATGGCAAATACTTTTTTAGTTAATGTCTAATTTTTGCTAGTTGATAACGAGACCAACTAAACAAAGAAAAGAGCTTAAAAGTCCTGTTTTATCATAGAAAGTGCATTAAAGTTTGCTAGAGTCATAACGAGTTTACCCGTAAATAAATAAGCAATTTATTTTTCAAGTTAGACTTCTTATGCCATTGTTTTAAAAATAAAAAGAACATTTACGAAGTTGAGAAAGTGCAAAAAATATAAATTGTTTTAACACGTTTGAATTATAATCTAACAAAAAAGATTGCCCTGCTCCAGCACTTATAACACTCCTCTATTTAATGGGTTTTTATTCTAAATGTTTCTTAGTTGCAAACAAAAATAAAATCAAATCAACGAAGCATAAACAACTGAACATACAAATTGTGCTTAAATAATAAATGTTAATGGAAAAAAGCTACAAGTATAAGAATAGTTATATGGATGAGAGCAAAAAAGGCCATACATACACACAAACATGATAAGAATATATGGCAAACAGAAAAGAGTTTTAAAAAGATAAATGGGCTTAATAATTTAAAAAAAAAATAGATTCAATTTATATCTTTTAATGCGAAAAGTTGAAAGATTAAGAACCTCAACTGCAAATAAAATTACTAATTCGAGTTTTGTTATTTTTAACAGTGTTTCCATATTTATCGAAATGCATTAATTAAATATGTATAATTTTTGAATTCATGGTTAAGCTACCAAAATAGTATCTTTAGTTCCGAAAATAAATAAAACATTTTCCTAGTTTTAACTAAAACGGCTTTTCGTTTAATTCCAATATACTTTTAAGCCTGCTCTCTTAAAAATGCAAAAAAAAAATAGATAAAAACACAATAATTACTAAAATATCTGTCTGCTTTTGAAAACATAAATAGACATGGGCAGACATATATACACATGTCGATATCTCCAAAGCAAACAGTTTAATGTACTTCTTGCACTTGTCCATGTACCAGAGATGTAGTTGTTTTGTTGTTTTTATCTTAAAATGACCACAGTGTTATGACCAAATATACATGAGCTTCAACATGTACATAATATGTGTTTGTGTGTGTTATACAACAGAATAGTTGCGCGTTAAACTAACACAATCATTTACACATATGAAAACAAAAAACACATTTGTCCTTTCAAAATGTAGCAAAAACACGTAATAGAATGGAAAAGAAATTAAAACAAAACTTAAAAATGCTTGTAAACAAAAGTGTACTTGAGCAGCAGCAAGTGTTTCCTGTACAATATCCGAAATGGAACTGGACATTAATACACTTACACAGTAAATTACAGAGCATCAAAGGATAACAACATCAGTACTATCAGCAACATTTACACAAAAATACCTTCGACAATGTAAATTTGCTTGCAAAAAAAAAGACGAAGAAAAAAATTAATTCTGACTTTTGTTTTTGTGTTGTCTGTTGCCTTTTTAAATCTCTCAATATCTGATGGTATTATTTTTCGGTTTTACGCTAAAACAAGCAGAAAAAGGTAGAATATACGAATATAACTAAAGTAGCAACACAAAAATAAAAATTACAAATTTATGCAAGAAAAAACAAGAGCACAGGTGATGAACATAAAATACTTTTCAAGCAACTCATCAACTAAATGAACAAAAGCAACGCAAAACAAAAACTCCAAATAAAAATAATAATATTAAAACAAAATGTTTTCATTAAAAAAAAAAGTAAATTCTCACTCGTTTTAGGGTTTTTCTTTTTGCAAAGGTTAAGCAACAACTCCGGAAAAAAACCCTTGAGGAAAAGGGAAAAAATTAGCAGCTGTATTGAAAGAAAAGTGGAAATAAACTAATAATATCCAACATTTATCATAAAAGTGTTAAACATTTAAACAAGTTATCAAGTGCAAACGATTCTTTTGTATGGGGCATTTCACATAAAGCGAACAACTTAAAACAATTTAGAATGAAATGAACACTCAAAAATTCTCCTTCGTTTTGTGGAACACATTTATAAATACAATGGGATTTATTAATTAAAAAAAATATAGAACTAAGTTGATCAGCGACACAAAAAACAGTTGACCCTTTTACTAAAATTTAACTGGGGCAGCTACAAATTGTTTATTTAGTTCTTTATATCATAATTCTTTAATCATTATTTATTTATAATTTTAATCTGGCACACCAAGATAAAATAATCCTATAAGTAAGAGCACTAAAGAGAAAAGCAGATGAAAAATATAAATCACTAAATACAAAAAAAAAAACAAAATTGTTTACAAATTGGAAAATAACGCAATATTAATATTTATTATAAAAATAACAAGAGAGATAGATAACACAAAAATAACTTTAAACAATTTTTAATAAAAATAAACTATATTAGTTGAACATTTTAAGTATCTCCTTTTAAATGGCTGGCATGTCATAACGTCCAAGGTCATCGACAGTGGATATTGTAGGTGTATTTTAAGGTATTCTATATACTTAAGATGCAACATACTTATAAACTACCTCGAAGAAAATTTTTGATAAGCGAAGTCGGTGTTGGTTTACCACAGAGGGAGAAGTTCTTACCCCCGGCCGAAGGCATGCAATGCATGAAATCTTTGGATAACGAAGCCATTATTATTTTAAGTTTTTAAAAACGACACAATGTCCATGAACATTTTACACTCTTGAGTGTGACATAAAGTCCTTAAACATTATGTCCTTAGACACTATGACATGCTACCTTTATTTATGCTTGCATATAGTGGCTGGTTTGAAATTATAATTTTTTGTAGAAGAATCAGGCAAATATATTTTAAACGATCTTCCAATTGCATATGAAAAACTTGGTGTATTTATTGTTGAAATCTGATCACGTCAACTTTTTGAAAGATATATCGTGCAATGTTGTTGTTATCAGCAAGTCATCACTGTGGTAGTTCACAACCATATAAAAGTACCTGAAAAAGTTAAGCTTTGGCTAACAACATGCGAATAAGAAATGAAGTCTCTAATGATCCATAAATTCCGAAGCATATTAAAGGTTCTTCCAATAACAACGATTATATGATTACTTTGAGTATGATTTTCTTTAAACTAGAATTCAAGATTAGACGCTGAATTAACAAGTTCTATTTAATTATCGTTACTTTTTATTTGAAAAGCAGCTACAGATTTTTTAGATTTTTAAAAAGAAATACATTTCGATTTAGAGAGATTATGCATAAATTATTAACTTTTGCCCAACCATTCACCTTGCCTGGTCAGGTCATTGTTTATGTTATTGGTGCAAGAGGTTATATTCACAATTGAGGTACTGTTATAAAGTTGCACGTCATCAGCATATATTGATAAACAAAGTGAAAAGGAGATGACCAAAAATTTAACTTTGTGGTACTTTTCTTTTAATAATAATTGCGTCAGAGCTTAAGTTAAGTTTTTAAATAAATTTTCAACACAAATAAAAAAACACATAACATTTTACTCGGCGTTAAAAGCTTATACTAACACTTTAATTTAAGTGACCATTTAAACATTTTGAGTGCTTAAAGAGTACGCTAAAGATTAAAAATTAAAAAGGCAGTAAAAAGTAACATTAAATTATCATTGAAAGTTTGCTTTTATACTTTCTTTCAATACATTTTATTCAAAATAGGGAATTTTTTTTTATTAATTTTAGACAAAATAAAATATTCAACATCGTGGTTGAATTTAACGCCCCAATTGGCTTATTTTAATGGGTTGCATTTGCGTGAATTATGAACAAACTTTTATTGAATAAATATTTTCCTTAGAAACTAATGATTAATTATGAATATAGTTTTAATTGAGGTATTGTGGTGGTAAATGTATGCTATATACATATATGTGTGTATTTATAACTATTAAGTTCTGTTGCCATAAGAAGCTCAAATTGTTTGCATGCATTTTTGTTGCGTATGATTAATATTAATTATGTATGATACTTCAAAATAACTCATACGTCGGGAGGAATGACTTAAAAATGCATTTTGTTGAATTCTTTGTGTACACACATTCATATAATAGAGTTTATACCCAGCAAACATTGAGAAAAGTGTTTAATTTTTAAATATAATTTTTTTTTGTAATTTTATATGATGCCGTAAATCTTTGTGTAAGAAACTTCAAAATAACTTCGATTTTAGTTCCTCCTCTGCTCGTTTAATCTAGTCATTTCTTCATAAAGGGTTCAATAGGCTGAGTTGAATGGTGAAACATCTTCTATTAGAGAAGTTATGATATATAATATTATAACTTTATGCAAGTGTTACACACATGCAAATGATATACAGGTGTTAGCAAATAATTCTGGTTTTGGTATCAAATATCTACAAAGTATAGTCAATAGCGACTTAATTCGCATTGCAGAGTTCTTTAAACTTAAATTCCTGAATTTAACCGATACTTAAAGTAAAGCGTTGTATTTTTCTCATAATCCTCTGCTTCCAAATTTACATTTAAAGATAACACTTTGGGTCTTGTATTTCATCATAAGTTTTTGGGTTTTTATACTGACACAAAACTAGATTTTACTTTTTATAATTTTATAATTTTATTATATCCTGAGTTTCATTTGCACTAAGGAAACTATATTCCCTGGGGATATATTTACTTATGAGGGTAAGAAAAAGAGTAGCTTTATCATTATGCCTTATTTGATTTCTCTATCGAATGGACATATTCTCAGCAACGTCCCAACAAAATCTGATAAAGCTAAAATTGTGTTTTAATAGAATTGTGATATATATTTGTAATCTCAAATTAAGGGAAAATGCGTCTTGACATGTGATAAGCATATTAGATTCAGACTTTAATAGTAGTATTAACCAAAGATTGCTTCTTTAATTTTATAAAGTAATGAAATTGAAATGTCTCCATATCTTTGGAAGATCAAATGAAGAACGAAATTTTAATAAACCGGTTAAAGAATTTAAAAGTATCCCAAAACAATACTTGTAAAGGCGGAACAATTTTGCTTTTGTCGCATAATACATACATTTTTCATTATTTCTGTATAGTGATTTTAGTTACATAATTTTTTACACCATAAAAATCTACATTAAATACAAATAAATAAAAAAGAACATATTTTTTTATGGATATGCTTTTCCCGCATTAATGCATTTTAGTTTGTAGTTTTAATTAAAAAATATGATATTCTCATGAAATATTTATATTTGAAGGAATCAAGCACGTTTAAAGAAAATTAAAATTAAATATATATTTGTTTCAATATAGGATTCTTAATATATTAATATAGTTTTTATTTGACCTTTTAATTATTTATTTTTTAATTTATTCTGCAAGGATAAGGTCTTTTTATTTTTACTTTTTCAATATTTCGCTACTCCCTTGTGTAGCATCATCAGGGATTAGCTACACAAAGGAGTAGCGAAATATTGAAAAAATAAAAAGTAAATAAAGAAAAAACCTAGTGATTGGAAAATAATTTAAAAAATAGAATTCTTAGTATTTTATAAATTTTTAAAACTAAAAAAGATTTGCAATTTTTACGATCAATGAATAGATTTTTTCGACTTGATTTTCATGCTTTAATATTTTGTTCAAAAGTTAGATTCAGTACTAAATTTGAGCAGTTTTTTAGAATAATTTAAATAAAAAACTGCTAGCAAAAATTAGAGCTCGTTTTGAACGCTAGTTCAAAATTGATCTGCAAACGAGTAAATTGCTCTTCAGCTCTCAATACAGCAAACAAAAAAGTGTTAGTGATTTTTTAAGACTCCAGAAAAATTATGATTTTGTCCTTAAGGTTTAATAGTATAATGAGAAATATTCTTGACTTTTCCTTAAACTAAGATAAAGATTACCCAGCGATCTTGTGCGATTAGCGAAAACAACCTCTTGCCCCAATAACTTAATTTACTTTAGTTATTTATTTGATTTTTTGTCGGAATTTTTTTTCGCTTCCTCGTTTCCTTTTTGTGGATATAATGCAGCTTTTTACAACTAGAAGAAAAGAAACATTATTTTTGTACTTGTGAAAATTGGATTGAACTCCCACAATCCCCAGATTAATCCTTCAAATAATATAAAACTATATTTTTGCACTTCAGTATTAAAGTATTATTTGGCACAAAAAGACAGCAGCAATAAAACGATTCGATGACAAAGTGGCTGCTTTTGTAATTTAATTAAAGTTTATTAAGAAGCGTAAATAATTTCTCTTAAATTGATAGGTGGAATTAATCGCTATCTAATAGCTGGGAAGAAACAGAAAAAAATTAAATCGTACAAAAATCATAAGGACATATGCTTGCTGGGATATGTAGTAAATCAACATACTAGAATTAGGTTAAACGTTAACAGAATGCAAGAATCGTTTTAAGATGCTGTTTTCTTAAATATACTGAATTAATTTGTTAGGTTACAAGTTAACTGCTTCTATTTGCATGATTTGCCTTAAAATTCTAAATACATTTTTTCTTTTAATGTTCATTGCAGACCTCGGAAAAGATTAAAAGCTGTGGAACAATGAAACGTGTAGAACCTCATCAAAATTTTGAAGAAACAATACAACGGGTAAAAATAAACTTTGTTTCATACATTTTAGTTTCACAGTTCTAACTCTTCCAATTTTTTTTACTAAAACTAATCTGATCTAAATTTTGTTTACTTTTACAATTTCTTTTTCGATGCTGGTGGGTGACATTTTACAGTTAAAAAATCAAAAGGCTAGAAAAAAGTTACAGCATGATAAAGGCATACATGACCGCAACAAGGATATTACATCACATGCAGTGACAACAAATGACATGTCCTTAAATAACTACACAAAACATCCATAGCAACAAGCAAATTAAACAAGATAACAACTTTAATAAAGACGCAATCAAACTCTCCCACAAACGGATGTAAAAACGTTCAGAGTAACAATAGGATTTGTCAGAATATTTAAGATATTGACTAGCTATGGGTGTGTGCATATGTGTATGTATTGGTTATTCATTAAATATATACATGACTCCAGACAGACTTCAACAGCATTAATGCCACACGAAATACAATATTTATTCTTTTACTGCTGTTATATGGCACGAAGTAAGTAAAAAGTAAGAAATAAAAACCTTTTTTTTTTAATGCAAAAACACATCAACACATAAAGAGACAAATGAACTTACATATAGTTAAAACACTTATGAACATGAAAGAGTATTCGTACATCTGCAATATTAAGTGTTTGAGAGTTAAACGTTTATTTACAAACAACCATCATCATCTGCTGTATCAGTATCATCAATAACAAAATGAACAGCAGCACATCAACTAAAGCAACTGCTACAACAGCAGAAACAAAAACCTACAACAACAACAACAACAACAAAAAACAGAAACAGTATTTAAAGTAAGTTTAAGAGTATCAATAATAATGTAGGCCCAATACAAATTGCTAGCTTTTCATGCTGCATCTCATCTGCATGCATCTTCATTATCTTCAACCAAGAATATTTTCATGTTCAATAAGTGCAACTGTATCTGAGTTAAAACTTAAGCTGTCTCACCATTAGCATTAATTTTATCGATCGATAAGAGATGGATGGATGTTTGGTTGGTTGGTTGGTTGGTTGGTTTGATAGCTGGATAACTGGCCAACTGGATGAATGGATAGATGGATGGTTGCACTAATGATTACATCTACTTGCTTACATATTTAAGTAATTTATTACAGCGTATATTTAAGAAAATATATTCATTGGATTTACTCAGGATTTCCTTTATAATTTGTATATCTTATGCTTTACTTTTACAATTTTTTAAGAACTCGGTCAGTTTTTTAAAATAAAAATATTTACAAAATAATAAATAAAAAATAATATTGTGATTTTAAAAACTGACCGAATATGTAAAAAATTAGAAAGAAAATTAATTATAACGGTAAAAAAAACTATAATATTATATGTATGCTTTACTTTACAAAAGTATGTTCGAACTTTATATGTATCACTATATCGTATAACACATCGGTTAGTGTGGAACAATTAAGGTATTTCTGCTTCAATTAAAATTATCCCCATCAATTTCTGAAACTATTTTAAATCTTAATAATGTTAATAGACCACCAACAATCCCACAAAAAACCTAATAAAAGGAATATTCATTAAAAAATCAAGAACAGGGAATGAGATTTAATAATTATAATGTTAACAATTTTATTGTTTAGACTAAAAATGATTTAAGTTAAAACTTTTACCAAACGTAAAATAGTGATCCCTATGAAATTTCAAAAAAAAGAATATAGCAGGATGTGTTATCTCAAGAACTTTTTTCCTCTAACTAATTAAACTTATTTAAACTCAAACTCTAAAAACCGTTTAGTATTTAGTAAAAAGTAAAAGTGCGGTTTTTGATTTATTGGTCTTTTGCGAGAGCTGAAGGTAATAATTTTTCTCTTTTTCTATTTTGTTACTATTTTACCTAAACTTAACGTATTTTGCTTCCATTGCTTTTTTGACACTGCGCTATTTAAATCATTTTTGAAACAATACTAGAAATAATTTTTGTATTTGTTAAATATGGTAGATGTATATCCTTAACAGCTGGCTCGTTAATACAAAAGGAGTTGATAAATAAAAATCAACTGAGGAAAATATAACTTTATTATTAATATTCGGAAAATAAACTAAAGAAGCGATCGTTGTAAAATTTTATAATTTTTCGAATTGCCGTTTTTAAAAGAAATTAAATTGAATTGAATTAATTCATCACTTGGCCATAGAGTGTCACAGGTCCCTGTATTCGTTAGGTGCATAGCAAAATTCTACTCGGACTAGAGTTAATTTTTTGTACAATTCACCTCAAAAAGCGGAAAAAGGGTATAACTAAGTTTGTCGTTCCGTTTGAAATTTGCTTAGCGAAGCCGATAGCGATGTCGTCTGCACGTCTATCCATCAATCAGCTGCAGGCAAAACACCACGTCTTCCTCTAAATTTTCATGTCATTTGGAACAATAAACAAATTCCAATCAAAAAATAAATATATGGGCCGTTAGAGAATTAAAAAATAAAAATAAAAATATCAAGTGAAAAAATTGGCGCTCGTCCATATTTTCCGAGTTATGGGCCTCTGAAGTTTTTAAATTTTTTAAAATATCAATATGGGTATCATTTCAAAGCTCTTGAAGCGATCTTTAAGTCTTCTTTACTAAACTTTATTTTACTAAAAATTTTTAAAAATGCTTTAGCCTCTGCTTAATTCTCTGTCACCCCAATATTTGCTTTTTCGATTAGATTTACTTCACTATAATAGACTTACATTAATTGTGAAGGGTATATACGATTCGGATAGACGAATATAGCACTCTTACTTATTTTATTCTGTTATTCTTTTAATATTTCATATCACATTTTTTCGATACACTTCAAAAATTTTTAGTATATTAAAAACATTAATTAAATAACCTTAAAATGTATTTAGTTACTAAATATTATTTTTTTTATATTACTTATTTGACTGTTTTAATTTTTTTATAGTATTAATGTATAATTACACCAAAATTTTTTTAAGTGAAAAAAAAATACTAAATTTTTGCGTAATAATTTTTCTGCAGAAGCTCGTTAGTATTTGCCTTTGGCGAAAACTCTTACGAATCTATTCTTTTTTCCATAAGTGTTATTAATTTACCTGAACAAGCGTTCGCTTTGTGGACAAAATTCGACCAAGTTTATTATTTAACACTTTTTTTGTGGCCTTTTTGTGTAGCAGTGGCAATTTAAGGCGTCATTTATTTCTTAAAAAATGTACCGCTTTTAATAAGACACAGACGGTGTACTAAAGCTCGACAATATCTACAAATATGTGAAATAATCAAACCTGGGGGGATTCAGTTACTTTTCAATTACAATTACACGTAATGTGTTATTGAATATTTTCAATTACAAATTACAAGTAATGTGTAATTGAAAAAAAATCGATTTCAATTACAAATATGAAATGTAATTGTAATTGAAAAATTAATTTACAATTACATGTAATTAAGTAATTGCATGTTTAATTAATTACAAAATGTAATTGACATCCCCCAGGTCTGGAAATAATAAACAAAAGCGGTTAACAAATAGAGGAGCAAAACGATCGTCAAGTTTTGTGTTTTCCTATTAATGTATAGAAGATTTAAAAATGGGATCGTAAAATAGGCATCATTGTCAGGAATATTTTGCCTTTTCTCCAGCACTAATAAGAAATTTTCTTCTTGCTCAGCAACGCAACTAAATGAAAACAACGCAAGAAAAGTGACCGTATTCATATGTTCTGCCATCAATGGTAACAATAACTAAATAAAATATGTACGATTCAAATATCAAGTCATAAGTTATATAAAGTTTTATGGCAGAAAATCAAATTTTATCTGCCATATTCATAGAAAATAAAATAACTTTAAAATGTGTTTTATGACAAATTTTTCATACAAATTTGTCCTAAAATACATTTCAAAACTATTTTTATTTTCTATGAATACGGCCGTATATCTAAATATATTTAGTTTGGCTTAAGTGCATAAATATTTTAGTTTTTAAAGAAGAAAATCATTAACAAATTTGGTTGTTGATTTTTAAAGAATACGAATTAAGCAGTAAAAAGTTCCCCTAAGAAGAACTAATCCAAACTCTGAAAAATTCAAGCTTTTTTAATTTTGCCGTCATTTTGCTTAGCAGTTGCAACTTTTAAGAACAAAAAATGGCATTTTAGCCCCTCCCATTTTTGTGGGCATTAAAATACAATATTATTTGAAAAGAGAGTAATAATTCAATGAAATTGATGGCGTATGTTACGCCTTAAAACCATAGAAATTAATTTATATGGGCAGAGGAAGGTACCCCTCCAATCCAACACCCAAAAACTTTCCTTTGAATATTTTTTCTTAAATTTTTAATTGTGCTTGATTCCTTCAAATATAAATATTTCATGATATTCTCAAAAAAAAAAAAAAAATTTAACAAAAACACAGTAACCATTGAATAAATTTTTATTAGTTTTTTTTTAGAATATCATGAAATATTTATATTTGAAGGAATCAAGCACAATTAAAGTAAATTATTATTTGTTTTTGTTAGTTTCCTAAAAGTATTCATTATTAAGCTTTCCAATGCCTTACTTATCCCCGTCTTCCAAGAATATCATAAAAATATATTTTTGTAATTTTGTACTTTATTGTATTTTATTTATCTGAAAATATTTAATTTATTCATAGGAATAACTTATTTATGATTGTATCGGTAAATTTTATTTAAAATAACTTTTCCTTTGCACTTAGATATTGATGAGTGCCATTTTCCTTTTTCGTCTTCAAAGGCCTCTTCCGAGAGGCCTCTGAAGGGGATGCAGAAGCAGGTAGAAGCTCGGAAGAAAGAAGTAGGTCTTATACTAGTATTTTTTACAAAATAAAAGTGAGGTCGTAAATTTTATAGTGATATATAATATTTTTAGGATCGAATTTGTGATTTTTTTTACAAAAAATTTAAGGAAAAAATACTGCTTTAATTTTGAACGAAATTTTTTAGCATAAAAATTTAAAACAAAATTTTTCTTTAGACTGATCATACAGCCTTTCAAAGAAAAAATTCAACACAAAATTTGTATTCGTTTAGCCACAAAAAATATATTGCAAACTTCGCAAAATCGCATAACGTCAATAAAAACGTATGAGACTTATCCAACTTTCCTGATTTTAACAGTGTCCCAAAATAACAAATCTCAAGCAAAAGCCATGAAAATTCACTAAACGATGTGGAATTTTAATATCTGCCCAGCTGCGTACTTATATTTTCACATTTCCCAAATTAATTCTTGGCCTAATATGAGAATAGATTGGAAAAAATACCCCAGTGTGCAGCGGTAAGCAGAAAACAAGAATAGATACTCATATGTGTAATATTTTATGAAGACAAAAACTTTGGTTCATGTTTTAAATACCTTATATTCTTATTCATCAAACTTGTTAATTAAATATTTAGACGATGTTTACAACGTACATAAACTAAAATAAATAGATCAGAAAAATCTTATTACAGATGTAGCAATGTAGAAAAAAACTGCATTACATTCTGCTTTCATTCCTTTCTTTAACAAATTAACACAAAAATTTGAAATAATAATTTTTCTTTCTTAAAAAATGCAGAAATTAAAATATACGTGAGTAAAAAACGGATTAAAATATAATTTATAATTTTTTTTTTGTACATATAAATTTATTTATTTGATATAAAAGCAAACTTAACTTTAATTACAAATGCTAATATTTTTCATTTAAGTTGATTAGAAAATATTTAGTTTGTTATTGAAATGCCATTTACATTTTGTAAATCAACCTAGATTTCGAACGAAGAAACACCATTTTTAATATCTAATAAACTTTTTCATTTCAAATAAGTGTGCGTGTGTGTGTGTGTGTCTTTGGAAAGTGTCAATGACTGCATGTTTATGCTTTCCCGATATATTTCATATTTGCCAACAAATGTTCATCGGTGAGTGTGTGTATAATAATTTCAATTTCAATGCATAATCTTATGTAGGGAAAATTGAATGTAGTAAACGCTTAGTGCTCATTCACTTATTTGTCTATGAATACATTACATTGTATATTTCAATAATATGTGTATGTGTGTGTGTGTGTTAGCTAGTCCTAGCAAGAAAAAAAACCAATATTCGCAGCCACAATTTTCTATGATAAGCCTCAATAAATACATCGAACAAATGATTGCCAGATATAAAGATACACCCTCACACAGTCATAAACTATCTTGTCTACATTTACTAGTTGTATGCAAGTAGTTTAATTAAATGTATAAGTATTTATATACAAACACTACTGCTAAAAATACAGCAGTTGTAAGTATGAGGTTAATATTACCAAAATCTAGATCAAATCGTTGCCACAGCTATTTTCTCTATGTTTACGGGCTTTTTCGTTTTAAATGTTGTTATACAACGAAAATTGGTTTAAAGTCTACAAATGTATGAGGGAGTCTGCCAGTACTCTACAATAGTATATGTAAATTTTGTTAATCGTGTTTTAACTTAAACCAACATACCAATGTAAAACAACACATAAATATACAGGCATCATTTTGAGAGCGGTGTTTGTGTGTGCGAGTGTGTATGTGCTAAAAAGCAGTAGTGCAAAATAATGTGGCAAACACCAGCGACAAATAAACGTACCAATAACAGTAGCAACAACAACATTTAGCAATTGTATGTAAAATGAAAATAAACTATTCCAATTTAGTTTACAATTTTAATTGCATCATCGTATGTATGCCTGCCTGCCTGCATGCACATTTGCATATGTTTTTGTATGCAGATAAATATATAAATATAATGGAAAATAATGTACTCCAGATACATAATTATTTATATTTGTGCCTGTCTAGTAGTTTTGTCTACAAGATGCATTTAGAGATTAAAACATTAGCACAATAATGTTCTGC
Source organism: Gymnosoma rotundatum (assembly GCA_916610165.2). Lineage (NCBI taxonomy): Eukaryota > Metazoa > Arthropoda > Insecta > Diptera > Tachinidae > Gymnosoma > Gymnosoma rotundatum. The sequence goes on from OU744336.1 coordinate 7,858,823, forward strand.
ACTCTGTAAGTTTATATGTTATTCGATGCAAACGCTTCTCTCCACTTTAGATACTTATAACAAGTAAACTGCAGTCTTTTTGTAAAATAATTAACTTAATTACAAATAGATTAAATGTTTGTTAAATCTAATTTGAATATTAAGTATTTTTGTTTTTATTTAATTTAACTGTGGCAAAATTTCTGGCTTTGATTTCAATAGTTTTATGTCTGCTAAGTGTGTCAAAAATCTTAAAAGCTTAAAGTGTTGGCATTTATTAGATGAATAAATTAAAAGCAACTTGATGTTTTGCCATTATAACTAAACAGTTTGTTTTTCAGAGAACTTGGCATCAACTGTATTTAAAAGTTCCAAGATAAACTACCTAAAGATTGAGTTCTAGCAGCTAATAAATGTTAGAATTTTTATGAGAATGATTGCTGGCTTTTTTAAACAATTTATATTTTTATGGATTAAAATCCTTTAATTCTTATGGGAATAATGTGAATATTTTTTGGATTTTTAACTCTAGTGAGAACTAAAATTTATTATTATTAAAAAAAAAATATTACAATCACTTTTAATAACAAAATAATGCTTTCAATTAATACAGTAAATTAAATACTTTGAAGTCTTAAAAAGGTAGCGGTTTTAAGCGCTATCAGCCTTAAGTCAGATTAGAGGCACAAAGATATGTCTTGCGCTCCCGTCAATATCTTTTTCTATTTGGTAAAATAAAAGTTTTCGTCTTAAATTTTAAGAGAAGGACAAATAACCCGTTTTGTTGATATTTTTTTCTCAAAGCAAATCTAAAATTGTTAAAATCACTGTGTTACACAATATCATCAATTTTTCACTGCTTCACTGCACTATCATATCAATGATAACATTGAAACGATTGAGAATATTTTAGAATGTTAAAAATAATTTTATATCGAGAAGCTGCACAATAATGTCCCACACAATATTAGTCCCATAGAGAAGAAGCTTTGCTTTCTTGGTAGAGCAAAATATTAAAAAGGAGTTACGTTCTGTTGCTTTATCACAATCTGTTAACTTTTATAATCAATTTGTTCAGAAATAAATCAATCAATGTACCAATCTGATATCATTTGTTCATCTGATCATTTTCATTATTCGTTACGAACTCATCATTACATAAAAATTAAATCTTGCATTTCTCCATTTGGCAGGCAATTCGCACTTTTTTGTAATTCAAAATAATGAATTCATATCTGTCAAAATTGCAGTACTTCTAAATAAACTGATATATTATAAAATAAATAAATACAAAATTATTTAAGAATTCTAAAATTAAGCATATTGAGAATCGATTACATTAATTATTGTAGGAAATAACAAGTAGTAGTCTCTTTTAACATAAAGAACTAGTTCCATTACTACTTCCTTTTTTGGAAACTAATGAATGTGTTTTGTAAGCGAGTAACAAAGTATGGCAATCACAAAAGTAAGTCATTATATGGCAAGTACTTTTTAAGGTAATGTCTAATTTTTTGCTGGGGTATATTAAATTATTTCTCACAACATTTATTAGAATTCTGTGAACAATAGCAAATTTGTAGCAACAATTTAGCACACGATAATATAGAACAGACTCTCCGAACTCTGTTTGCTAATCTCAATAACGACGATTTTTGTCCCAAACAAATTTCATGGCATTATTAAAATTTAAAAAAAAAATTATTTAAAAAAACCCAGTGTCTTTCTGTTACCATTTATTCATCTTTAGTTAATATTCTATTCAAAAAATATAAAAAATATTTTTTTTTTGAAATTATGACATAGTTTTGCATGCCCTACATTTAACACTTAAGAAATTTATGTTTGAACCGAAGCTTGATTTAATTTTGTTGGTTATTCAAATTTAATTAATTGCTAAAAGCAATTTGGTTCATTAAAGTGCCTTGATTTGATATCAATATTATAATAGTTGTACCATTTTTTAGCTTTTTTTAATATTAAAAATTTGGCAATTCAGCTTAAAATTTCACCGATGATTTGTAAAGTGTAATAATTTCACTTCCAATTACAATTGATTGTTTTAGTTTTACAGGAATATTGTTTTTATTCTTTAAAATAAATTATATTCTGTAGAATATTTTTGTGTATAAATATTTACAAAAATATAATTGTAGAGGACAATTTAAAAGACTTAACAAAAATTTTGAAAAAAAAGCGACTTCAGATTTCATCTGTTTGTCTGTAACGGTTCAAAAGTACATCAAATTACATTAACTATTGGGACACCCTTATATTAAAAAATAAATTAAAAACTATAATTAAAAATTTGTTGTCATAGCGGACTTAGCAATACAGATTCTTTGTAAATTTCATGAGTCTGTCAACAACTGTTCAAAAGTATGGATATATAAATCAAATTAAATGAACTATGGGGCACCCTCTAATTTATAATTTTGAATATTAATACTTGTTACAATAACGGTCATAGCAATCAAAATTTTGTTCATTTTGCAAGCGTTTGTCTATAACGGTTTAAAAGATAGGCTCATTAGGGTCAATTTACATCCATAATGGGCACACCCTTTGATTTATAAATTCAAATTATAAACTTGTTCATATAGAAGCTTAGCAATACAGCTCCCTTGTAAGTTTCAGCTGTATGTCTATAACGGTTCAAAAGTTTAACCACTTATATGAATTATATCAACTATTGGGACACCCTTTAAATTCCAAATCCAAATTTAATACTCGTTGCTATATTGAAGTTAACAATACAGGTTTGTTGTAAACTTTAAGCGCCTGTATATAACTGTTTAAAAGTGTAGCTACATATATCAAATTGAATGAACTACTGGGGCACCCTCTAGTATATAATTTTGAATATTAAGATTTATTACTATAATGATCATAGAAGTCCACATCTGTCCAATTTCAATTTTTATAATGTTAAAGTGGTGCCCTTTACGGTTCATATTACACGTAAAAAACAATGTTGTAAGGGGACAGCCTTTAATTTTTAATATTATGAACTATTTTTAAAAAGAGGACCAATCTGTAGATATCACCATTAAAATAAGAAAAATTTTCAAAATCGATCATGGAGGCACAAATATAAAAAATTAAGCAACATTCAGTCAAATTGAAGTCGGTTAAAAATAAAAACCTTTTATTCTCGTGATCTCGAATAAAAAGCGAAGATTAAAGCTGTGTGAAAGTTTGACTGCCTGTTTTAGTTTCTACATACAAATGATTAAAAATTAGTTATTTTATATTACGAGTACAATAATTTGTTTTCAAAAAGTGAAATATCATTACAGGTGCTTTCAAAATTATTTAAATTTCAAGAACTACTGTTTGTTTCTTATTATTATTTTATTTTTTTAGTTTAAAATATTTATGTATATATTTTCCGGCTGAATTTTTAAGGCTACTCCGTACATTGACATTTGTATTCTAGTAAAGATATAGAAAAGATTTTGCCAATTAAAGAAATTGTTTTAGTTGCTCTGCTGGTTATAAGCGCTTTAACACAAAGTATAGAATGTTCCTGATCAAGGATTGTAAAACTTAATGCAAAACTTAAACTTATATAAAATATCTGCTGTGGCTTTGCAGATAGACATTTATATTTTAGTCAGAATTTTTCATGACCTTTCTACCAAAATGTGACTGGTTTTCAATATTATACCGTCAAGTTTACATCGTCTTTACAGTAGTGATTGTGGGCTTCTTGGAGTAGAATAGCGACTTTAAAATCTTCTTTAAAAATATGTTATATCGTACATCTAGAGAAACAATTCAATAGCATGTGAAACTGTCTTGTCAAAAGCACTTGTCGTGCATATCAATATCATTTAGTTTGGATGAAAAAAGTCATCACCGTATTGTTGTATTATTTTGAGGAGCCTCACTTTTAAAGAAGCATCCTCCCAAAATCACTTCAGTTTGAGATCTCTATTAATTATTAATTATTTTATTATCACGTTTTATTTCTTTCAATCACAATTTAGTATGCTGTAGCCTAAATGTGCCACGTCGACAGTTTACAAAGCACTTTTATAATTTTAGTGGGATACTCCGTTATACCCTGTTTTAATTTGGAACAAAATCGCAACTTTGAATTCGGTTTTTTTTGTTTGTTTTTTTGAAGCTACCTTTTCTTTGCACAGATGGCTTTATGAAATTGCTTGAATTTGCTTAACACACTCTTACAGAATAATTCGAAAACATTTTTAAAAACGCAATGCATTATTAATTCCCCTCCTGTTTTGCACACAAATTCCATTTTACACTTTTAGTTAAGAGAAAACTTTTCCATTTTATAATTCTCCACCATAATTTCCATTTTATTTCGCCTTCAGAAACAAACTCTTAAACAATTGTTAAATCGCAAAACAACAACAACAACGAACAGCTCATTATGAATGTCACACTTGGTTGCTGTCATTATTTGCATTTAGTTTTAAAAATAGTCATTAATATGTACATAAGTTTAACGTTCCTTTTTTGTTTTCAACAAATTAAAACAGATTTATTTTTATTGTTCAGTTCCCTTTAGCTGCAAAATTGCCATTTTATTTTAAAGTTGGATTTCATTTTCAGGAATTTTCATTTTGTTTGTATTTTATTTTAGTTGCTTTTTATTTTCTAAATCGTATTCACATATTAATCTTCCACATATGTCCGTTTGGATTGTGGTTGCATTTTGGTTACATTTCTCATATGAAATACTCTAGAAATGGTAAGAGGAAAAAGAGATACTGAACTTACAGTTATACGAATAAAATGTGATGAAATTTTCTAAATTTCAGGGTTTCTGTTATTAACACAAACTTTGAAATGTATGAAATTATTTAAATGTTTAGTGAACAAAAAAAATTGTTCATGCAACAGGCAAAATTAATTGACTGCAATTTCATGGCGTACAATATTAATAATAAATTTGCTTTAAATTTTCCAGTTTCAGTTTTTTTTTATTTATAAATCTTATTTAATGCATATTTATGTAAATATTATGAAAGAAAAAAATTTGTAGCCTTTAGTTGTTTTATTTGATTTACAATAGAAATATTGTTAGGTTTTTCCTTCAGGTTAAACGTACTAATTCTCTTGATTGCAAATACCACTGTGGCTCCTTATAAATTCTGTATTCTTACTTTTTGGTTTTATCTGGCTATTTGTCTTGATCTTATGGTCTTGTGAATCCTAATGTCTCGTAATTACTAAAAGTGTGTTATTATTACAAACGCAGCCATTCACGCTACACTACTGTGTTAATCCGGCGAGACATGAACTATTCGAAGCCTTGTTTAGTAACCTTAACTATTCACAGACCACTCCACTACGCCTTTTATTCAAGACAGTCATCTCCTTTATCTAATAGGCACAACACGCGTCTGCCGTACACTCTGGTTATGTACTGCTTTTTATATTTATTGCAAAAGGCCTGTTGACTATTATCTGCTCCTCTAATATTAAGTCTGTATTAAATTATCTGCCATGGCTTCCTTAATTATTGTCTTTTGCTTCTCGGGAAGTTTGTACTACTTCTTCTTAATTTTTAATTTAATTATAACAATTTTTATTTTTCGTTGTACGCATGTCCGAAGGTGGGCTCGAACTCACGATCTTCTGTTTAACAGCAAGCACCTCTACCAACGCAACCATTTAGGTTGCTCGGTTTTTATTTGCTAAATATGGTATTATTCTATATACACACCATTATTGGAACTAACATTTTCACCGAGCTCATACGGACAACAACATTAGGAGTTGCCAGATCTTATTTCCGTAAAAATTTTATTAAATATTTAATTGGAAAACTATTTGGTTTTTTCTAATTAAAAATTTAATTGATTGAATTAATTTTTTATTTAGAAAATTTAGTATTTAGTAATTAGTTAATAATTTAATTAAATTTTTGTGTGAGCAAATTTCTGTGTAATATCAACTGCTGAGCTTAGAAAACAATGTAATCAGAATTTATATAAAAAATTATAAAACAAAGTTCTTTTAGATTCCAGAAGCTGTTACACATATTGGTCACCATTTCTGCTTAGCACTGAAATGAAATACAGAAAAATGCATTCACTATGAAATTTAAAATTTTTTTTTTTACCCCACGAGGAATTGTATGAAAACGCCAGAATTCCAACATATACTTTTACACAAATGTGAATATTCTGCATAAAGATTCTAAACTGCAATTAGAAAATAATGCGACGCGATACAGTAAAACACAAATACCACAACTCCCAGCATGTGTCAGTATAAATGCGTATGTTTGTGAGAGTGTATATAACTTAAAAAATAAATAAAAATACAACTACATACGACAACAACTAATACTAGTAAATGCAAACCAAATACTCGTTTAAAAAAGTATTAAATAACAAAACAATTAAATATTTATATATTAAACAAACACACGCATTAATAAATACATGCATAAATAAACACACACTGCCACACAAGATGATTCTACAAAATGTATGCATTTATACATGATGGATGCTAAAGCTCCTTTCAGTGTGTGTGTGTGTGTGTGTGTGTGTGTATGCATATGGGTACAACAGTGCTTGATTATAAATTTGTCCATTTTCTACTCTGGCTTTAACGCTTGGTATTTCTTTACTGTGTGATTTTATTTTTATTATTTATTTATTTATTTAAACACTTGTATTTATGTGTTAGTGTGGTTAACCAACTTTTAGCACCACTCGTTGTATATGGAACGATGTTGTTCTCTTCGTATTACTTTCGCCACAACAAAACATTTTGTAACTGTGAAAAAAGAGAATGCAAATAAATTTCAATTATTAAATTGTAGGTGGAAGTAAACGATTTTTTTATAGTTTTTATTAAAAAACACAAAAAATACAACATTAAAAAATATTTATTTTTGCTGAAATCGTCTTTAAATATTTATATCACTACTTGAGATAGAAGAAAAGCGGTTCAAATAACTTTATGGCGAATTACTTAAAGAAAATCGTGTAACTAAGCAAAAATTTATTAGATTAAAAAAAATGTTGTTTGGATTTAAGTTAAGAAAAAAAGTTTTAAATCATTATTATAAAACTAAAACATGTAAATTGGTATTAAGTTAATTGTTAAATGACTCTGTTTGCAACAGAAACTTTTTAACTTATTTGGGCATCAGTTGATTTCCATTAAGTTTCATAAGAAATGGTCAGCTTAATTTATGAAAATTTTTGTGATTTTTAAAGAAAAATATAATTTTTCATATGAAAAGGTCACTATTACATTTAAATGGTGTATAATTAAAAAAAAATCTATGAAAGTCTTAATATGACCGCGAGCGAATATTTCTTTCTTACACTTAGTTCTACACAAAACTAAAACTTATATGTTGGTTTCGAGGAATTATGGTTTATTTTTTTCTTTCTTCATTATATAACTATTACTTTGGAAAAAAACAATAAAACTGGCACTTTTTGTAATTTTAGTTTTTTAAATTTAAAAAAAAATTATGTTTTGTCACTAATTTATTAATAATTCAGAAGCTTTTAAGCAGATAAAAAAAAATATTTTTTTTCTTTCTTATTGAAATCGAACACGTTCCCAAGTTTGCTTTTCTTCAAAGTTAAAATTCTCTACAGACCGCTTGTACCTTATTGTCTATTTTATTTTTTGCTAACTATTCCCGGCGCGCTTTGCTACCCCAAAAAGAATAATCGTAACACAAGCACTCTTTTAAGCAAGTTCTTTATTTTATTAATATGATAATTGTAATCGAATTCTTTCTGCTTTATGAATCGCGACTTACTTATTTTTAAAATATTCCTAAAACTGGTTTTTTGTTAAAGTCAATTCCGCGAATTTTTCCTCTCCCCCACCTACCCCTCCTGTTCCTTATTATTGAAATAAGTTCCAGGAAGTTGTGGAACTTGTAAGTAAATATCTTTTTCTGTTTTAATTTTTTTTAATTCGGTTCAGATGTAAATGCCCTTTTTAGTTATAACTCACGAACGCGTCGACCTACTTCGTAATAGATATATAGACCATCTACACAAGCAAGCAAACAAACCCTAAAAATTTAATTAAATTCGATTCGACCGCTCGTGAGTTATAAAGTAACAATACACTTGCAACAATTTTTTATATAAATAGAATACATAGTAATAGAATACATAATAATAGAATACAAAGTTTAAAAAAAAAACATTTTAATTTTTTTTGAGTGGATTGTTTTTTTTTATAATTAACATTTAAAGTGTTAAGTTGCTTTATTTAACCGAAAAAAATATTTTCAATATTTTTTAACTTTTTATGTTCTACTTTTATGTTCTTTTAAAGTGCATTATCACGTCCTTACATTTGAACAGTGTCTTAAAAAATTATAAACTAGGACTTTGTACATTACGATTATTACGATTATCTTCTTCATTTTAAGGGTGTGCCTGGAAGATTTGAGATTAATTTAAAAAAAACAAAATAAAACTAATTCTTAATGAAGCCTTACGTAAAAGATTTATAAGCCTTAAAGTGATATTTCAGTAAGATGTTTTTATGGGTACCAAGTGATGCAGTAGTAGTGATTAAGTGAAGTTTAGCAGGCCACATCCAAAATTCGCTCGTATTCTTAAATTGTTTAATAATAACACTGTTCTGCAAAAAAAATTTTTCTCCCCGCCCTTGAACAATTTTGCCTGTTTCTCATGTTTTCAGGTGTGCTGAGTACGACTCTGAACTCAGAAAAATTCTATCACCCTCTGATTTTGAAAGAAAAGTGGTAAAACTTGGAGCGGAAGCCTCGAGAGTACTGATTAAATCCTAGAAAAAAATAGTGAAAAGAAGGCGGGTGAGTGGGAGCAGGGGGGGGGGGAGGAGATGGGGTATTGAGGGTGAAATGGGGGCAGTTAGGGATTTGAATGAAAAGAATACCACCATCAAAAAAATTGTAAGATTATACAGACAGGAAAAAAAACTTTTAGCCATATTTCTTCAACCACTTGTAATATTCCCATCAAATTTTTTTTGTTCAAATATACTTTATTGCGCTCAAAATCATCGGGCTTTTGAATTTTTTTCACTATGTTTTAATGGCAAAAAAATTCGTAAAATTTACAAAAAACTCACATTTGTTGATAAAAAACTAGAATTTCTCAAGAAACTGTGCGTGATAGACACAATCCGACTTCAAATTCGTGTTCAGCACATTTGAAAGCAGTAAAAAAGCATAATTTGGTTTAAAGGAGGATTTTCCTTGCAGAACAGTGTAATTTTACCTTCGACATGAATTTGTTGAAGCTCATATTAGACACAGAAGAACAGACAAACATTGGAATAAGGATTACAAAAACAATTTGTTATTACATTTTATTTAATTTTGCAAGCAGTTGGTCTTTTTGATTTTTATTTTCGATATTTCGCTACTCCTTTGTGTAGCATCATCAGAAAAACTTAATTAAACATATGCAAAGCTTAAAATTATTTCTTATTTACTAAATGTCTATAATTCCTAGCTACATTATCTATACATATTACTTTCTTACGACAACTATATTTTTTTTAATAAAAAAAAGCCAATTAATTCAATTAGAATTGAATAAAATATCGAAATATTTCTTGCCTGAGCAAGTGTTATTTTTTTTGCCAGTTTTGCTGCAGTGTGCATGAGTCCATTCTTAACAAAATGTTGATACAAACGCACATTTCAAATTTTAATGAAAACTTAAATATTTATTATATGCTTCAATATCATGTCATTTATTTATTGAAAATTTCATTCTCTGTTTGCTAAAATGTAATTTAATTTATACATCCCTTATTTATTTCAATACAACTACACGTTGCAATTATTCTGTTAATAAAAGTTAATTAAAATTTATGAGATTAAAAAGAAAAATAAAAAAATTAAAATGAATTGTTTCATATATTTATTGATACGTAATTGCTTTAATCAAAATGTTATTTGCGTAAATTAAACAGCAAATCTCAAACCAGTACATTTTTAATTGATTTAATTAAAAACGTAAAAATCGCATTTCATAAGTAAATCGGGTAAATAATTAACGTTTAAACAAATTTTTTTTTTAATGTTAATCCATTTTTTTTATTATAAAAAAAATATATAAAATGCATTAAATAATTAAAAATAATTTTCTTGTGTTTTAAATACAAATACTCAGGAGTTTAAAAGTTAAAATGAAAAATCATTTAATTAAAACTTATTTTAATTTAAATGTTTTATGATTAATTTACACGGAATCTACAGAAAACAGAATTTATTTAAGCGTAATTGCATTCCCAGAAGGATTTTCATTTAAGTAATTTTATGTAATTAATTCTTGTCTTAAATTAGTTTACAGTTTGCAGTTGTTAAATACTAATAATCGTTGTAGTAAATATTTAGTTATTATTAATATAAATTATATTTTCCACTTCTTTAATTTTAATCCATTAATGAAACTTACAAAAAAAAAGCACAAATTACACATTCATTCAAAAAAACAATTTAAAAATTGTCACAATTGATTTTTTTTAATTTTTTTTATAAATTAAATTTAAATTAATCTTAACTGTAAACAATTAAATTATTGGACTAGATCATACATGCAATGATAATATCATAGAAATTAATAACAAAACAATTTGGGAAAAATTTATAAATTTATATTTATAATTTCAAAGACATTTGTTGGATGGATGGAAATGTAATTTCTTACAACAAACTATAATTCATATACGGGAGTCCTTTTTTAAAGTCATTTTTATTTAGAGCAGCACTATGGGAATAAACTTTACTCATACAATTCGATCTTTATTTTCGCACACTCGAAGTGCTCAGCAATAATGTCACTGAATTTGTATTCCACAAAAAATAAAATTTTCGATAAAATTGATCCTGCTTGTGTTAGGAAAAAATCATTTGGTGTAAAGATGCCTGGCTTAGACGTATTTCCTAGTCAAAAGGAGATGCGCAGTTGCTTCTTACTAGCTTCGTCGCTTACTTTTGCACTCAGCAAAATGTTATCGAACTGTAATAATTTTTATGTCTAATTAATAATTGTGATACCTTCTTTTTAAGGGGTTAAAGTAGAAGAGCTGGGTGATAAGAGACAGAAATAGATAGAAAGCATAAATTTTCACAACCTGGCAATTGCAGATTCTATATATTTTCAGAACAATGTTGTAACGCCTCTGGTATTAAATAAGCGCATTATTTTGAATTCTGTAGAGTAATACTAGTAAAGGAGAATGCTGTGAAATATCTTATATCAGCATATCAGAAAATTTGATGTTTTATTGTCTTCGGCTGGGATATGAACTCAGGCCACGCAACCAATTATAGCTTTTAGTAGTTAATATGTCAACCATCTGGGCATCAGCATCCTCTTTCTTAATAATATAAAGATTAGATAGACTGTTGATAAAGTGAAATTCTTCTAATCAAAAACAATTGATTATAATGAGTGCACACAGAAGACTTTAACAATTACGCTAAATTCGTTAAGTCGCCTATTTTCATTTAAAGTGAACTGTTAGTGATTTTCGTGCAATCATTGACGTTTTAGTTCTAGATAATTATTTCCGACAACAGGCTACTCAAAGTACATTTTCTTTAAATAAATTTCTTTTTATAATTCTTTCATAGCAATTTTAAATTTATGCCCGCAAAAAAAGTTTCCGAAGATTTTAGATTTAAGGTTCTTAAGCCTCTAAACGGGACTTCTCCTTCCAGAGCAGCTTCCTCGTTACGTAAGTATATCATTTTGGTTGTAATAACGCACGTCTCAGAAGCATGTTTAGCAGGTTGAACCATTCGACTATAAATGAAACTTTTTTCAATAAAATTCTTTCAAAATTAAATCTGTCAAACCTGGGGTTCTGTTGTGCAAAAAAATAAATTATTTTGTTCTTAAGAGATTTTCTAATCTCTAAAGTCCTCATACGAGCAATCTCTTGTCCTGGCCATTTATTTTATGAAAGAGCTTTAAAATAGGAAAATGTCTTTGAATCTTGCAAGACAATTAACGTTTACAGGTAAAAAGAAACAGAGGGCATAAAATGTATAAATTAACACTTAAAGTAAATATTATAAAAATAATAAAATATCATTTTTATTACAGAGCACATAATTTTTTCTTTAATTTTATTTTGTCTTCGAGATTATCCTCTGTCGTTTATACTATCGCGTATGGGTAAACACAGTTTTGCAATTAAAACATCATAAAATTTATTCAAATTGAATAAAAGTTCAAAAAGTATGTTTTAAATGAAACACAAAAAAAAAAAAACAAAAAACAGAAATAACTATAAAGAAACATTTAAAAAATAACAAAAACTAGTTGAAGTGTGTTACTTCCAATATTTGTTTTTATTTGGAAAGCAAATTAATTTAATTTGCTCTATTCGTGCTTGACTCCTTCAAAAATAAATATTTCATGATATTCTCATGAAATATATATTATTTTAAACTGAACTAAAAAATGAAATGTATTACTGCGGGGATTTATGTAAGAAAAGTAATTAATATTGTTTATCATTAAAATCTTCCTGGAAAATAAAAAAGAATACGCTGTTCTTTTAATGGAAGTCGATTAAGTAAAATTATACTTCAAATTGCTTGGAAATCTTTAAAAATCAATATTCGTTACTTTTTTTATGCAATTTTAATTTAATAAAGTTTTAATTTTTTAATTTAATAAAATTTTAGTTTTTTTAACTTGAGTTTAAGTTTATATAAATACCTTGAACAAATTGTTTTAAAATGTAAGTCTAATAAAACTGTCATCGCGAGACAAGTTATTACATTTTAATAGGACTAATCTTGTTTCTATATCTGTATATATACGTAAAAAACAATAAATGTGTTTGTTTGTTTGTTTGACTGTCTGTAAGTTTTAGCCGCCTAAGATAGCGTACCCAACTTCCGAAATTTTCAGAGTTTGTCGCTTGCTATCTGGATTGCTATCTGGACATGGCACTCCCCATATAAATTAAATATATATCACCGCATTATTTGGGAACTGCAACACTTAAACTTAAAATCCTTCACAAGTTAATATTTTCACTTGTGCTCTCCTTGCATTAGTATTAAACACTTTAAACGGTCCAATGTCCAAATAAAAGTATTTACAGAAAATAAAAGCAATACTCGTTCATGTTCAGTTTAAGATTCAACCAACCATTTATTATTTTTTTAACAAAATTTGCTGTATTTTATAAAGTATTGTTTTAAATAAAAAACTAAAACTTACAATTGGTTAAATTTGCTGTACTTATGGCTAAATTTCTTTATATTTTAGAGAATGAAAACATTAAGTTACTGTTGCATTAGTTAAATGCAACAATCAAATTAGAATTCCCTATTGTTAGCAATAAATATTGTAACTTTTTTTCCAAAAAATTTTATTCGATAACTTTCTACAGTTGGTTTTAATATTGATTTCGAATTTAATATCCTGAACACAATGAAACGTATAATTCTTTTGCCAAACCAATATTGTGTAAATTAACTCCACATGTATTTTAAAGCTAATAACAGGACTAAAGACCAGAAAATACTCGCACATACGTGTGAGTTGACTACAGCATGTGCATTGTAAAAATGATATGGCAATAATCATTACAATTGTAAAATTGTCATTATCATGCAGATGCATTAAATATATTTAATTACATATGTTTAACACGCACACGCACACACACACACACATGCATATGCAAATATAATTTAATATACAAATACATTTTCATGCATGCACTCAGCAGTTTGCAAATAAAAATGGATATAATTTGTTTGTTGGATTGAACGTATAAATAAATTAATATCTCTTATACACAAAAAAACACACACACACATACATACTTACTTACTTTAATTTTATACTACTTAATACTCAACTACTTACTTGCAGTTGATATTATTTATTTTCGATTTTAAAACGATGACAACAAATAATTTAGCAGCTACGACAACAAAAACATTTATTTATTGTATCGAGGGTGAAAGAAAAAGAAATGAAATATTAAATCATTTGAAAATTTATAGAATTAAATAGCGACGAACATACACACATAATCACATTTTAATAAACAAAAATATTTACAACCAGTGTTTGTTAATCCACCAGTAAAAATATTAAATATTTATAAAAACAAATTTAAAAAACAAATTTTTTTCGACAAGAAATAAAAAAAACGTATTAAAATTAAATGAGTTTTAATACATACATGCAAAATATAAATAAAATATAAAAAACTCATACACATGTTTACATATTTACCTACACATAGAAAAGCAATTTTCTCAGACAAATGAAAAAAATAAAATACAAAAAAAAGATTATAAAACTTTTTTATGATAAACAAAAATTAATTAAAAATAGATGAACAAATTTTAAACGAAACCAAAACAAAAAAACAACAATAATAATAATAAATAAAAATGAAAAAAAAAATCAAAATAAAATAGCAAGTTAGGAAATATATAAAAAATTTTTTTTTAATATTTTTACTAATTATTAACTAAAATAACGACAAATGACATTTATAAAACCAATTATTGTTGGGCCAGGAATTTTCTCTATTTATATATTTATACACCCAAACAGTTACATAATTAAACGTAGTAATAGACACAATTATTTACTAAATATTTATATATTATAATAATAAAAAAAAAAATAAATTAAATTAGTTTAAATAACTGTACAATCATGCGATAAAATTTAACAAAAGATTTTATAGAATTTTAAAATTGTTGCCCTTATTAATATTAATCACAATAATAATTTAAATTAAAAATTAATGAAACAAACAATCAGTGAATATTTACGAATTTAAATTTAAATATAAAATAAAATAAAATTAACAAAAATTTTACAAGTAATAGAAACCAATTTTATTGATCCAATTTAGTCATATAATAATTAAAATTTAAATAATTAATTTATATTGAATACAGAGTGGTTTGAATTGATTAAAGTGTACAGAATAATTAAAATATTTGAAATATTGTTTTGAAATTTCACAATTATTGGAAAATTATTTGAGGTTACGAAAAGAGTCTTGTGAAGGGTTTTTGTGTTCATGAGAGTAAAGTCTCTTAACATTTTAAAAGCTGTAAATTTAAAAAATAATTGAATTATTTGATTTACTAAAGTCAAGGCGATACAAAAATTTGAACCTCTTCGAGAAGGGATTTTATTTGAAATGTTTTTTTTTAAACTCTTAAGTTTATTTTTGTTAGCAATTTCAAAAGAGTTTAACTGCTGCGAAAATTGTGGATGCAATCATTTTCGTGATTTCCGGCCATAAATATTTTTTGCTTTTTATAAGTAATTTTTGTTTAAAGACCATAAAAGGTTTTTCGTAATTTTTCCTTTCGCAGGATAATTTCCTTAGTATGATATTAGAAACAACTTGAGCTCACCGGTTATATTTATTGAAAAATAAGAAGAATAATAATACGTTACCTACTTCGCTTCGCGTTGTTTCATATCCCAAACCGGGCGATGAAAATAATATTGTATGATTTTTAATTTTTTTCCCAATCAGGATTTGAACCGTGGATGTTATAAATAAATTAAAATTTACTTTTTTTTTGGCTTAAGTTCCTTTTTAATTTAGTTTCTATAAATTTTTTAGAAAGAAAAAATATTTACAAATGTATGCGGACGTTGTCCAAAGAAAACAAGAAAAATTAGACACTAGCAGAGTGAAAAGCTAGTGGACCGCCACATCCTTCATCAGCATTCTTGGCATCTATCAACGTTAGTTTGTCTAAGTTATAAACATCATCTATTTAACAAACTAATCTTTACATTAATTTGTTTAGACGAAGTTCACACACAACTTAAAGCATTTCTTGGTCGTTCTCTCTGTAAATCGTACTTGTTTCGTGCCTACCTTCGGTATGGCCACGAAATACATAATTTCAAAAAATAGATATTTATCTTGATGTTTCACTTATTTTTATTCATTTTAACACAAATTATATGTCTACATTTACGGCTAAATTCGTGGAAAATTATAAGTGTTTTTTTAACTACAGGTTCTCTATTTCACTGTACAGTTATTTCGATCAACTCATCTAATGCAGTTTAATCACAACAATTTTTTCACTTCGATACTAAAGAAGGCTTAAAATTACCTTTCCTATTTATTCGCATTTAAAATATTCATCCATTTTGGTTACTCAATAACAATTATTTTTCCTTCTTGTCAATGTACAAGAATACCTCGCATAGTACGGTTAATCGGTTCCACCATTTCAAGGAACTCGAGCCCTAAAGGATAACCGATTCATACAACGATAATTTGTTGCATATTCCATAAAGTTGATGACATTAAGCTTTTGTTCTAAGGTGAACCAATTGCGTTTTTTGGTTGTTAATTCAGTTTCATTTCTCACTCATTTTATTTTTTAAATTAAAAATTAAAATCGGTTTATCGAAAAGTCACTTTACTATACGATTACATATCGAAAACTAACAACATTGATCTATGAGCATGCGCTCGCTAACGATAAGAAATTGTTTTTGTTTTATATGTGTTTTTCTTCAACTGACTGCATAAACTACAAATCATCAGATTTGTAGTTTATCAACGAGCGCGTGCCGTATATTTTCATATTCGCATTTTCATTATAAAGGCAAAAATACTGAAATTGGTGCGTTTTCTTAATCAAGGGAAAATACCGAAAATCTCATGTTTCCATAATAAAGGGCAAAACTAAAAATTTTATGTTTTCATATTAAATTGAAAATACCAAAAATTTTATTTTATAAATTTTTTTTTTAATTTCACTTCATTTTTTTCGAACTTTTTCTTCCAAAAACTATTCTTTTGTTTTTTGGAAATTTCAAACCGTATTATAAAGAAACCCTACTGATCAAAGCAGTTATCTGCGTGTATTCACGTTTTTGTATTTCGATCTTTTGTTTAAAAAGCTCGTGGCCACTTCCAGGAAAGAAACCAAAGCGGCCGCTGAATATGTGTTTAAAATATTTTTTTTCATTCTATTCTGGAACACTACACCTGTTAATAGTGGAAGTAACAACTTATTAACCTCTATTTATCACATAAAGACGGACAACCACAATTTTAGTTTTCAATGTTACAGATATGTAAAGTATAATAAAATCTTCGTGTCGCAAAAATCTCTACATATATAAAAAATTGTTGCAAGTATTTTGTGACTTTATAACTCTCGAATAGTCAAACGTAATTCGATTAAATTTATAGGGTTTGTTCATATGATCTTGTAAGTGGTTTGTCTAAAGTTTGCACAAAATCAGTCGACACGTACGTGAGTTATGACCTTTCATGAAAACATATGATTGGTCCATATGAAAAACAACAAGATATACGTAGACGCCTATGAGCTTGTGCTGTATGTATACTATGTGCTAACTTCATAAACACGGTAAATACAAGTTGTATCGCTTATACATTTGTATACGAATTGACAGCTTAGCGATTTTAACAAAATCTGATTCTGAAAATATTTGAAAGATTTTATAGATTTCGCACGTGTTCGGTTTAGAGTTCCATAATATATTATACAATGCCTAGAAAGGCCTTCAAATCAGGCCCGTGACGCTGGACACAATAAGCTAATTAATAATGAAAATTTTAAAAAATAATATCAATATCTGGTTTCTGCTTTCAATCTTTTAGTATTTGGTTATTTAAAGAAATAAAAAAGTACCAAATACGCCATTCTATTTTGTGATGCGTCCAAAGAATCTTAGCTAAACTTATAATATAAATTCATTCAGGATTATATTTTATTAGTTATTCTAAAAATAACGCAATAAATATTTGGAATAATAATATGCAAAAAAAAAAAGAAAAGAATTAAGTGGTATTTAAGTCCAATGTTCATGTCCATTAAAGGATTACTTGATGATTATTTAAAATATGTGTGGTACGGTATATTTATTTTTTTTTATTTTCTGAAAAACTTGATTGACCTCGACATTTTAAAGGAATATATTGCTTATTGTACTCTTTTAGTTATCTGAGAAATTTTTCACACACGAGCTGTACGACAACTGTAAAATATTAAGCCTAAATGGAATGGAATGGAATGTCCACATGAAAATAATCATACTGATAAATACTCGTATTCCACATCAAATAATTTTTTTTCCTTTCTGTTAAATTTATTTAAAAATTTATAACTTGCAAATCAAAATCACTTAATAATTCAAACTATAAATGGATATTTGTTGTTGGCCACTACTTTTTTATTTTTGTGGTTGTTTGTCCTTTTTTTTTCTACTAGAGCTTTAAAACAGTGAAATTTATTCAACAATCATCATTCAATCCACAATGTGTGTGTTTAATTTTACTAAAATAAGAAATATAAAACAAAGATAAAAAAATATTTAAAAGTATAATAAAGCAATAACTACATTGTATATAAATGAATCCGTATAAATTGATCAATACTTAATAAAATGCCATAATAGCAACAACAACAACAAATTGGTCATATGAGTAACGAATTTAAATAGAATTCATTGAATAAAATCAACTGCATAATCAATTTAAAAAACAAAAAATATTTATTAAAAAACAACAAAAAAAAACAAGAAATAAATAAATGTGATTCCCTTTTTGAATGTAAAAAGATATAACCAAAAAGCAATAAAAATCTCTACATATATAAACACTTTACATTAATATGTATTTATTTAAGTCCTTCATTCATTTTTAAATAAAGTTATAACGTAAAGACAACTTCACTGATTTCCCTGTTTATATTTCTAGTATTTGTTTCCGTACTTTACGAGTTTATTGTATTTTATCAAATTGCTATCGAATTTATTGTATTTAGTTATATATATGAAAAATTAAAAAAATTATATATATATATACATTAAATAAATAAATAAATATATAAAAATGTAAATACAAGTAAACAATATTGAATAATCATGAAGGATCATAATGATGATTATGATGGAAGTAAGTATTGCTATCAAATAGGTAATAAACAAGATTTCCTATACATTTGTGTTCCATTCATACAAACATATGTGCACATATTATCTGAATCGTAAAGAACAAATTAGACGAACAACAAATAGTTGATTTAATCCTATTCGGTGAATTTTAAAAGTTTGGTTTTGCAAATTAAATAAATAAACAATTTTAGAGTCGTTTAAAGTCCGGCCAGAATAATAGAGAATAGCGAAACAAAACAATAATGGGATGGGCCCCCTGATAACTCAATGATTTTTGGCACCCGAATAGTAGTATTTACGATTACCTTCTTGACTTACTATTGCAGTGATTTCCGACTATCGGCTGGTTATTGTGGACCTTCTTTTGCATCACAGAATGTCACGTATTTTTTTTTGAAGAGAAGTAATACTCAGGCAATAATGTCTACTTATTAATTGTGTTACCTTCTTTGGAAAGGGATAGTATAGAGAATGTAGGTGTTGAAGAAGAGTGATTGATAGAATGCTTTATTTTCTTTTCGTAACATTGCAATTGCACGTTATGTTTATTTTTAGAACAATGTTGTAGCGCCTCGGGTGTTAACAGGCGCCTTACTTTTTGAAGTAAGTACAGCCATTTTATATATGACCAACGATTCGAGTAGTACCAGCGAAGAAGGGAGCTGAGTTCGATAAAATAGAGCCACATTGATCTCTCATTTTTTAAAGTAAACCTAATGTCCAACAAACTTTATAATTATTTTTTTTTTTTTAAATTTCGGTTTACTCCTAAACCAAATGATACAAAAATAATGCAAATGTGGTTTTACAAGTCACCAGGTCCTGCCTGTGCATAAAAATAGAATCAGCAAATTTAGTTACCTAAAATAATTTTTTTTTTTGCTTACTGACTGGATTTTTTGTCATTAGATATTATTTCTTTATCTCAGTTCTTTGTGGAATAACCTTTATTTTTTATAACGTCTGAGCAACGTTTTGGCATTGAGACCACAAGTTTTTGCAGGTTTTTACAGGAATATTTTTCCCCGCGACCTGAGTTAAAGTCCAAAGTTCATCTCTATTAGATAGGTTTGTTCCTCGAAGACACATTTTTACTATTTGCTGTAGGATCTCGATAGGATTTAAGTCTGGGTACTGCTCCGGCCACCTTAAAACCTTGACGTTATATTCTTCAAATCAGATTTTTGCCCGCTTCGATGTGTGTTTCGGGTCATTGTCTTGTTGAAACAGCCATCGAGGCGGCATTTTCAATTCAGCATAAGGCATCATAGTGTCATTAAGAATACCTGTTTAATAAGCGGCATCCATTCTACCCTCAATCTAAAATAAAGGCACAATACCATAATACAAAAAACATCCCATACTATTATGTTTCCGCCTCCATGTTTAGTGGTTTTTGTGGTGTATTGTGGACGGAATTCGGTGTTGGGAGGTCTTTGTACAGGAAATATGTTTCTGTCTGAATTAAATAAATTAACTTTCGTTTCGTCAGACCATAGAATATTTCTCCATTTGCGTACAGGCCAATTGACATGATTTTGGGCAAATTCGAATCTCTTCTTTAGGTGCTTCTTACTTGGGTATGGGACCTTTCTACCACTTCTAGCCTTCTTATGGTTGAGATAGAAACGTCTAAATTATGCTCCTTTTTTAGAATGGAAGTGATGACAAAATGATCCTTTTTTACATGATGCAAATTTTTCGCTCCAGTAGAGGTGTAATTTTCGACGGTCTTTCTCTCTTTTCTGCCTTGTTTTCATACTTGACGGCATTGTCTACCATTTTTTTAGTGCATCCAATTATTTCGGCAATTTGTCTGTAACTTTTTCCTTTGTTTGGTTTAAATCACTTCCACTCGTTATGCAAAAAGGCGTCGACAAAAAACAAAGTCACGTCAATACAATATCGTCGTCACATTTGTTATAGAATACAAAAATCCTTGAGCAGTAATCGATAAGTGTCAATAACGACAAGTAGAATAACAAATCGAATGCGTCGACACATATCAACGTTGATATGTGACGACGTCGACAACTAGAATAAGGGTGAATATTTTTATGAAATATTACGACACACAGTTATTGCAGCGAAAACAATAGGGCTACATATTTACCGTTTTTTTTTTATTCAAATTAATATTTTTATTGAGTTATGTAATATGGAACATTTTGGCCTGAACCTTTTTTATTAAAAAATATTTTTTGCATTTATCTTCTTATCAAATGACGAATAATTCAATCCGAAGAACAAAATGTGGCTCGTATATTGTATGGAGCCCTTCGAACGTAAGTAAAACTCACACTTAGCAGATATTTTATACTTTATTATAACTAGCGTAAATTATGGTAAAGCCTTTACAACACTGGTTTTAAATCCTCACACTAATGTAACATTTTTATCGATGATAGTTTGCTTCTGATCTGCTCTTTCATTTTTTTTTTATTTATAATATAATTTTGTAATATTTTCTGATATTTAAAAATCTTATAGTTTTATATAAAATGCTACAGACCTACTATAAAAAGATAGCAAAAAAGAAGAATAATTTATCTGTATCTAGTACTCTAATACCAACTTGGTGTTTAATATTTAAGAAAGAAAAATATCGTGCTAGATTTTATTTTTAATCACAACATTTTAAATCTCTGCTCGATACGATTGATTTCGTCGCATGATATGAATCGAAAAAAAATTTTTAAAAATTGTTTGCACTCAAAAACCAAACAATAGATAAATAATCCTCTATGTAGACCTTTTTTTTATAATACGACCAATTATACAATTGAATAAATATTTGGCATCTACTTCATAAACACAATACAGCAAATATGAAGTCCCTGTATGATTTTATTTGTTCAAATATTTGTTTATTATATTTTTTAATAGTATTTTCATATCATTTATACACCAATCAAATATTTTTATAGTTTTTTTTGTTTATGTCCTTATTTGTTTTTTTTTATTACTTTTTCTTGTCTGTTTTACGACATTTATTAGTAATAATCAATTAATATGGGAACATCTTTTAATATTTGTCTCCAAATTATTGTTGACTTAAATAAATTTGAGATTTTTAACGTTTTTATGCGCCATAAAATATTATTACTAAAGTTAACAAATTTCCCACTTCACATACTGTGGGTATGATGCAGAATTTAAAAATAATTTATTGATTAGAAAATATTTATTAAGGGTGTCCGCCGGGAAATTATAGAATTTTGCTTGTTTATAATTTTTGATTAAGTGAAAGTGAAGGGATCCTATATTGATAAATGTGTTATTTAATGTCGGCGAATATCTATATAAGATAATGTTAAATGTCCGCGTCTGTTAGCTTCACAAATTTTTCATTTCTTTCTCACTCATTTCACGCAGTAATTCAGTAATTTCTTAGCGAATATTGTGTTTGAGATACTCAAGCGTTTGCATAAACCTTACTTTTCAGATACTAAAAAAAAAGTAAAGTCTGGAGCAGTCAAATCAGGCGACCGTGAAGGCTAATCAACATCACCATTTCACGCAGCAAAACCATGGTAATCCTGGCTTATGCGATGCAGCAATACCTTGTTGATACCACATGTTAAACAAGCCCAAAGCACGAAGGTGTGGCTTTAAAAACTTTTCAATCATATCACTATACCGCCTTCTATTCATAGTTACCGTTACTTTTTTTCATTTCAAAAAAGTAAGGTCCAATAATTTCTCTGACCAAATTGCACAATAGATTATAACTTTTAATGGATACAAAGGTGACTTGTGAATAATTTGAAGATTATCCATTCCCAGAACAGACTATTCCGTTTACTCCCGTATCCATCCAAATAAAAATGTTTCTCCAAAAAATTTTCCGAAACTTTTTCATCGTCACAGTAAACGCTGATTAATTTCGATAAAATGTTGTAACGATTAAAACACGTTGGTTTATTAAATAATTTTCCATAATAAATTTCACGACTGTCAAATATGAAATGTCAAGTCGAATGTTTACCAAAATGGGTGCAAAAAAATAGTAGTATACCTTCTCGGCGGTCATCCTGCATATTGCAACTAGTTTTTGTTGTTTAAAATTACTGCCAAGAAGATACAATTATTCCAATCAATAATAAAAATTGTACCAAAGGCATGTTTGAGAGATCGACTTATTTTTTGATTGCAAATACCACTGTGGCTCATTTTTAAATTCTCTATTCTTTTATTTTATGGCTTTCTCTGGCTATGCGTCTTAATCCTACCGGTCTTGTTAACCCTTGGTCTCGTATTTACTAAACATGCGTTATTGCTACATACCCAGCCATCAACGCTACACTACTGTGTTACTCCGGCGAGATATGAACTACTAGATGCCTTGTTTAGTAACCTTAACCATCCACAGATATCTCCACTACTCCTTTTATCCAAGCCACTACTTCTTTAATCCACTAGCCACAACACACGTCTGTCCTGCGCAACCGCTACCGTTCTTACTTTTTATTATAAAGGGCTTCTTGACAATTATCTGTTGCTCTTATATTAAATTGGACATCTTTACTAAATTATCTGCCATGGCCTCACACAATAATTGTCTTTTGCCTCTCGGGAGGTTTGCACTGCTGTTTATTAATTTTAATTGAATTATAACAATTATTATTTTTTTTTCGTACGCATGTCCGAATGCTGTATCGAACTCGGACCCGCATTTTGGCAGTACACACCTCTACCAATGCAGCCATTAAGGCTGCTCAGCTTTTGTTAGCGAAATTGTGGTTTTTATTCTATACACACAAAATTAGTTGAATTAGCTTATTCACCACGCTCATACGGACAACAACAATAGGGGTTGCCAGATCTTACATTCGTAACAATATGGAACAAAATGGAGAGATCTTGCATTTAATCAAGATCACAAGTTACAAGCAACTCTGCAACCAATCTCATAGTTAAGTCTAAAAACACAAGAAGCAAACTCATACCTTAAAAGAAATCTGAATGTAGCAACAGTCCCAAAGTCTTAACTAATCATACATCTCGTTAGCAGATCCGCTGCAGTTAAGGATTATTTTGGGGCTTAAAAATGAAAACTGTTAAAGTATACTTTGACAAAGGAACTGCCTTAATTGAAATCGATCCTTTTTCAGTCCTTTGGATATTTATAGGTGATAGATGTTAAAGAAAATAGACCTCAATTAAATTAAAAAATTAAATTAAATTAAAAAAAAATAGCTTGACTTATTCAAGAACAATCCTACTTAAAAGGAACAATTTAATTTTCGTTAAATAGAACAAAGACCGACGTTAATTTTTTTTTACTTCTTTGAATATAGCCTTTCACTGCTCTGACATTTACAATGCTGCCCTTAAAAATCTTTGCAGGGTTTATGTAATGCCAACGAACATCGTGTGATGTGATATTTAATGTTGGGTGCAGCAGTAAAATGTGAACGAGTATGTGAACCCTCAATGACCGCCAAAATATTTGCTGAACCATGAAATTTAAAATAAAAGCAAATAATTTTTTTAATTTTCTTCCCACATACACATACATATGTACGTAGGTATGTATGACTGCGTCACATAGTTATACATATATACACATCCAAACAAACACATACGTTTATAAAAAAAATATTTATAAATTTTTTAAATATCCTCCCTCATCATCGAATTTTATTTGTGGTAGTGAAGCCAAAACTGCTTGTGCTATAGGATGCTGTTGCTGAATGGTGCCATAGATGTTTTACGGTTTTGAGTTCAAGTGCAAAAGTATGGCAAACATCAGCAATATGGATGTCGCTCTGGCATGAACAAAAGCTAACACCTCATGAAAAATTCATTCTTTTTCATATGTTTTATGGTTTGTTGAATCTGTTGCCGTATAGCGATTAAACACCAAAAATAACAACAACAACAAGCAAAAACAAAAAAAAAAACAACAGCTTAACAAAATAGCACTAAAAGACCAACAAATAAAACAAATTTCATAAAAAGAAACAGAATGGAAAATATTATTATTGTAAAACAATATAAACTATAGAACTGAGAGTAAAAAAAATCATTTCTAAAATAGTGTATGAGTTTAGCTGACATCCGGAAAACCCGGTCTGTGAGTTGAGGAACGAAGAATAGTAAAAATATAAATGTGGAAAAATATTTGAATTTAATTTAAGATGTGTTCAGGCTTTTGCCTTTTCTTTCTATTTTTCTACACTTTATGCCGTTGTATAGTTTTATGCAGGAATAAATTTGAACTTTGTTTTTGTTGAGTCCAAAACATAAAAAAAAATTACCTTGAAATGCTGTTAAAGAAGGGAAAAATCTTTTTAAGTCTATTGTTGCTGGAAAAATTGCTGGCAAGTAAGGAAATTGTTAAGGAAAACTTTTAACATAAATAAACAAAAGAACATAAATTAAGGTTGAGTGAAATCTTATTAATTTACTGAAGGAATAAATTGCATATTTTTATTTCCGAAACAACTTCAACATATAAAATCTGTATGAAAAATTTGATTTTGAGAGTAGTTTTATTTTTTCTGTTGGTCGTGATGACCTTTCTATTGGCTCAGTTTATTTTTAACCTCCTAGAAAAAAAGATAACTTCTAACAATTCGACTAAATATTGCTTTTTATATGTTTGTGCCCGCATAACTTAGGCGTTTCTGAAATAATTTTGACAATTTTTTCTTTATTTGAAAAGTGATTACAGATTGGTCCCTTTTTAAAAACAGTTCGTAATCTTAAAAATTGCAAAATTAAAGGGTGTCACCATACAACATACTAAAAAAAACTGCGTATCTTTATAGCTCCAAATGACAAAAAGTAATAAAAAAAAAAAATAAAATAAAATAAAAAATAAAATAAAAATTAAAGAGTGTCTCGTAGGTGACATAAATTGACCTATATGGGCCATTCGTTTGAAATTTTATAGAAAAACGCTTGGAAAAAGCTCAGACTGTCGGTTTCTATGACCTATTTAACAGCATGTATAAATACTGAAAATTATAAATTAAAGGGTGCCCCAGTAGTTAAATTAACTTGATATATATGGCCACACTTTTGAGCAGTTGTAGATAGACGCTTGAAAATTTACAAGGAACCTGCATTGCTAACTCCCCTATAACAACTAGTATAAAATTTGATTTGGAACTTAAAGGACGTCCCAATAGTTGATGTAATTGGATGTATGTGGCCAAACTTTCAAGCCGTTAAAGATAGACAGCTGAAGCTTACAAGGGACCTGCATTGCTAAGTCTGCCATAAAAACATGTTCATAACTTGAATTTAGAAATTAAAGGGTGTTTCCAAAATTAATGTAATATCAACTATATGGCAATATCTTTTGAACCGTTACATACAAAAGCTTAAAAATTAGACACAATGTCCACTAATTTGTTTGATATAATAAGAAGTACAAATATTTTAAATCATAAATTAAAGGGTGTTATAATAGTTGATGAAATTTGATGTATATGGCCAAACCGTTGAAACGTTATAGACAGACGGTTGAAATTTACAAAGAACTTAATTACTAAGTCTACATAACAGTAAGTATAAAATTTGAAATTAACGTGTGCTCCTACAGTTAATGTTGTTTTTTGTATATTTCCAAGCTATTGAACATTTGTAGACAGACTGTTGATATTAACAAGGAGCTGTAGTCTTAAGTCCGTTATTACAAGTATAAACTTTGGAGATGAATAATGAGGGTGTCATAACGCAGCAAGAAATTTAAAAAAATGTAAACGAGTGTGAGTTTAAAAATTTTTAGGGGAAGGAATTCTTAACTAGATTACCAACATGATGATCTAAAGGCATGAGACTTTAATAATTAAATACTAAGAATTGATTACATTGATTATTGAACGAAATAATGATGATCATTAATATATATTTTAAAGTATTCTCTCTTAACTTAAAGAACTGGTTCAATAACTACTTTTTTGCGAACTAATGTTATGTGTTTTGTAAGCGAGTAACAAAATGGGGAAATTATAAAAGAAAGTCAAGTAGTCAACTACTTTTTAAGGTAATGTCTAATTATCGCTGGGCATAGGTAATGTAAATTCATGCATGTGGCCATACTTTTGAACCATTATAAACAGACAAATGAAATCTGCTTTGAAGTCGGTTGTTTTTCTCTTTCTTCTTCACCTTGTTTATTAGGGAGGAAACACATGTTACCTACATAGTATGGATCCTTAAATTTTCCATAATGATAAAATTAATTATGTATACTTTTGATCGTTTTTTATGTCAATACAAATTTCAATTTCCATATCTATTACTGAAGGCATATAAATTTAAAACAAAAAAATTTATAGAATGCAGCAAAGTAAAACTAAGGTAAAATATCCTCAACTTTCTGCTGACTTAGTTACTTTTGTCAGTACAGAGATGGCCTCGACGATAAGAGAGATATATCTAGTTAAGAACTCCAAACTGAAGCTAGTAACATTCTAAAACAGAGTAAGACTGTTAAAAGTGCCTTCGACAGCGGCTTCCAGTTATGGTAACTAAAAACCATACATGGGAGTAATTTATGAGATGGACTAATTAATTGACGATTACATTAGCATTGAATGGTAATGCTTTTTAATGAATAGGTTAGTAATTAGTAATTAGTTAAAAACAAAATCGTTTCTATTGACTAAGGATTGATTAAATAATTTCAAATCTTTATCATTGATGAATTTATTTCTTGCCTTTGTACACTAAATATACATCTTAAGGTTTAGTAGAGCATTATTTTAAAATTGCACTTTGGTCACAAACGTTTTTTGTAATTGTTTTATATTTCTCAGAAAAATTAGTAACTATTTTTGTTTTCGTTTATTACTAAGTAAAGTCTGGTAGCTGTGACGTTAGGTGACTTTAGATATCCGACATCAAGTTTTCTACATACCTCACTTAAATATGGATCTATGTAAAAAGTGTTAAGATTTAAATATTTTTTGTTTAGTTTTATTAAGTTTCTACGATCGAAAATTTGTATTTTATAAAAACAATTAATTTTGATTTAATTGTAATTGGTAATTAAACAATTTCATTAAAATTTCATTACCATCAGCAAAAACAATTATAATTCAAATAAAATTATTAGCATTAAGTGGTAGTTAAATTTCTATCATTGTCATTATTTCAAACAATGCCAATGAAATTTTAATGGTAGTGAAAAAGTATGATAAAAACGAAGTATGAACTGTTTACGAAATTCTCTCTTTTATTTCAAGGACGTGGGTGCCATTAGGCACCCCGCTCAAACTGATTTTAATTGCGTATAAACAAATCCGTTCGATTTTGTATTCCCTTACTTAGATTCCAATTAATTTTATTTATTCCAAAAAGATGCTGAACGTTAAAAATTTAATGTGGCGGTACTCTGCACCCCCAGGAAGAAAAGGATAAGACCAAATAGAAAAAACAAAAATCAGAAAATTTTCTTTAACTATTAATTTCTTCTTCTTTATTAAAAAAAATGTATTAGATTTTTTTTAATAAGCGATTCCATTTTAGTTAGCGCAAATTTTCTTTCTGCCATTAATATTTTAATCTATTTGCCCAGAGCAAACACTTGTTTTTATTAAATCTGCTTATTTTAATACAGACTGTGTAACTTCTTAAAAACTCTAAAAGTTCTTTTAATCATATTTTCCTCAAGCAATTCATTAAGAACAATAACTCCACTTTAAAAATTAAGAATAACAAAACTGAAACCACTTTGGATCTGAATTGAGTACCGTGAAATGCCTGTGTGTATGCATATTGATATCGTTTACATTTCTGAGCGTTCAAATTCAATCCAGGGTAAGTAAATTGTTAGCCTAAATAATAAGAAAAATTAAGAAATCAGAGGAAACCAACCCAGAAAGAGGTTTTTCCGTATTAAATTTCACGGTAATATTTTTCATTTTCGTAACCATACATCATTTTAGCAGAATTTTTACCATGGGATTTTCTATGAGTCTAGTTTTACTTTTCTTGGATGTAAACTTAGTTGGCTATGCTCCACTAACTGTAATGATAGTGCCAAAAATGGTATCGAATAGCAACTTCGCATTGATGACAAGGATTTATTCTCCAACAGGTTTTTTGCATGAATAGACAAAATTACGTGATTGTCTTGGTTTATTTACATATCGTTAAACAAATTTTTGGCAGAAACAAATAAAATATATTTTTTAAAATTTAATTTCTATTAAAAATATCTGACCTTAAATTGTTTAATTTTAAATAAACTTTTTAAATTTTTTTTAATTTTTTTTGTATAAAATATAAACAACTTTATGGCAAAAGGGATGATAATTTTTATTTTATCGAACATTTTATTTTACAGAAAATTTTACAGTTGTTAAATAATAAAAATTTATATTTTCCTTAATTTGCACTTTCACGATAAACAAACAGAAGACGAAAAAAAAATATATTGAAATTGATTGGGTGTAAAGTTTAATCCTCTTATTTTCTCTAAGAATCTTAAAAATATAAAAATTCTACAAGAAACTGAACATGGTGTTGGATGTGTACAAAAAGCAATTTAAATATTATTTGTACAACATGTTGTTCATAATGGTGATGATGATGAACATGACGAGAGTAATGAACAACAGAATAATATCATTAATTTGAAGTAATTTTAAGAAAGAAACAAAACACCTTTTCCCATAAGCATCAACATCAAAAAATGTGTTAATGAGCATTTTTATAAATTCATGTTCATATTGCAGCAACCAAAATAACAGGGTTTTGAAGTATTAAAGATAAGATTAAGAATTTTATGTTATTGTTTCCTAATTCATTTGTAAGAAAAGGAATTTACTTTATTTTATATTAATATGAGCTTTAGATTTTAACAAGCTATTTCACTTAAACAAAAGAAATAGAAAAACTGCTTTTTTAGAAATATTTATTCTAAAAGTAATTTTCAGGATTTTTCAATTATTTAAATTAAAGAAATATTTTTGTGGAAATAATTTTACGATTTTACTCAATTCATTTAAAAGTTGAAGCTATTTTTTTCTTTTCGTTAAATTAAGCGCTTCGCAGGTCTACACTACCGGACAATGTTACACCTCTTTGGAAAGTCCTTCAAAGTATACGAGGGCTGCTCTATATATTTCTGGCCTAATAGTGAAAATGCGAATATTTATAATCAAAAATGGTTTTATTGTTTTTCAAAGTATTCTCCAGCACCATTTATACAATTTTGCATGCGCTCAAACCAGTTGTCGAAGCACTTTTTCCACTCCGATTGAGACACCTCTAAAACAGGGTTTTTGAACACTTCAACAGCTTCTTCTGGCGACGAAAATCGTTGACCACGCATTTTTTCTTGATGTGCGGAAACAAGAAGAAGTCATTAGGTGCCAAGTCAGAGCTGTACGGCGGATGACCCATTAGTTCGACGTTTTGGCCGGTCAAAAACGCTCTGGTTTGAGCCGATGTGTGAGAGCTCGCATTGTCATGATGAACAATGATTCGTCTTCTCTTGTTGGTTTTTCGAATTTATCCGATGACTTCAGGCAAACAAATTGTAGTGTACCACTCAAAAGTGACCGTCCTACTTTGCTCAAGCGTAACAGTCGCCACATGACCAGTTTTGCCAAAGAAACAGGCGACCATTTGCTTAGAAGTGCTTCTTCCACGAACAACTTTCGTTGGATTTTGCTCGTCTTTGAAGACTCACACGGTCGATTGTTGTTTCGTTTCGGGCTCATACGCATAGATCCATGATTCGTCACCTGTGATGATCTTATAAACGTCTTTTGAAGCACCGCAATCGTATTTTTGCAACATTTCTTTGCACCAATCGACACGAGCCTTTTTTGAGCGACTTTCAAATTGTGCGGGATCCAACGAGAACAAACCTTTTTTACGGCCAGGTGTTCATGCAGTATCGAATGTATGCTGGTGGAAGAAATGTGCAAGGATGTCTCTATTTCTTGGTATGTCGCATGTCGATCTTGCATTATGAGTTCACGCACGGCATCAATGTTCTCTGGCACAACAGCCGTTTTTGGACGACCTTCACGGAATTCGTCTTTGAGCGAGCTTTGGCCACGATTAAATTCATTATACCAATTTTTCACAGTGCTATAGGATGGTGCTTCATCGCCATACAAAGATTTAAGTTTATCAATGCACTCTTATCGTGATAATCCACGTCGAAAGTTGTGAAAAATGATGTCACGAAAATGTTCACGAGTTAATTCCATTTTTTTCTATATTAATTTTTTCAAGTCACTGTAAACAACACAAATAATAGTCGTACGTCAAAACGTTTTGAGAACGATTATGCTTTAAAATGACAAACTTTCCAATGGAACTGTCAGAATGCACTTGGCAGCACTAAGTGTTGCCACGCCAGAAATATATATAGTAGCCCTCGTATTTCGTATGGCGAATAATATTAACTTAAGTGGTCCGTCTACTCTTAAGTAGGTATGGCTCACAAATAATACTATTATTTAATACTGGATTCTAATATTTAGAGTACGGGCAGAAAGGTGTTCCTAAAATAGACTTACAAATCCTGTGTTGCCTATGTCGAATTTTAGGAAAAAAATCCGATTTTTTATGTTAGTATCGACATTTTATTAATAAATAGCTATTGATTAGATAAAAAACAACCGTTTTGCTTTTACGATTAACAATTTTGCAAGAAATTATGATTAAATCATTTTATTTTAATTGTTCGTAGAGTAGACTTTAATAATTTCATGCCAGTGTTACCATTAAAGCGTTAAGGCTAAATTTAGAGTTTACATTGTAGCATTTTTTTAAGTTTTATAGCTATGTCCCCGTTTAGACGAGCGAACATTTGAAAGGAAAACTTTAGTTTGATAGCAAATTACGGGTGTGTTCGTTACTTGGCGATACGCTTTGTTGACATTTTCTTTGCATACATTTAAAAGCGCGAACAATAGCAATACGAATGAAATGTTGACGACAACATGATCGCCTGCATGAACGCGAACGAAAAAACAAAAGGGGTTTCCAAATGTTTTTCTTTCAAATGTTTGTCCGTCTAAGCTTGGACTTTACTTAAATAAGGGCGGAAAGATGAACGTTTTCTTAGCGTTGCGTCAAAACGATAAAAAAAACGGTTACTAAAAAAATGAATAAACTTTTTTGAATATTTTAACAAAAAATCTGGTGTTTTGTTGTACAATTTAAAATTATTTAAACGCAAAACAAATTATTTTAATTATTATTATTTATTATTTATTTTTAATTATTTCGGTATGCAACATACAAAATGTACGGGCATGAGAAACGCTTACCGCTTTTGTTTAGGTATGTCTTTTAGTGGAGAAATTTTAGTTAAAAATCACTTATAAACGATTATTAGTTTTTAAGACTTTAAAAACGATTAACCATGAAATGTAAGGAGATACAAAGGCGCCATCTATTTGCATTTAAAAAAAGCAGTTATCAATCGATTACACTGTAGAACACACCAAAAAATTACAAGGTCCGGGCTATAAATTCTGATAGAGGAGACAAAAAAAAAAGGTACGTATATCGGCGTTTTGAAAGTTTACATCTGAATTTCATTTGAGAGGGGGTTAAAGTTTCCCAGCTCTGGCACATTCTTATTGTTAAACGGCATAAGAAACCATGTGACCCTTACAGTTTAGGTATAAAATTTGTTCAGCAAATTTATGTAAAATGTTACGGAGAACATTTTTGTGGAAATGTTAACCCTCAAGTCCTCAAGATATGGGTCGTTTTTGTCCTTCTTTTAAAAAAAGAGCAAAAAACACCATTAAAACAGGGTTTTAGAGGGTGAAAATGTTCCACAAAAATGTTACTCGTTAAATTTTACTATAAGTCCCTGAATAAACCAAAAATTAAAATTCGACCATAAAGTCAGAAATAAGACGAAACAAAAGAGAGCTTAGGGTTAATTTTGCATTTATTAAGAATTTTGTTTTAAAGCAAATTTGGATAGCATTAATTACATTTTTTTAGTTCTAGGCAATTCCACTTCATTATCATACAATGTCCAGCATATTTTAGCGATAAGCGAATGAATGCTTTTACCTTTATCTTACGAAAATTGTTATTACTTACTGCCCTTTTATAAACCAGATTTTATTACGTGTGAAAAGGGATAATAATTGTGGTTTTAAAAAATCCGTTTTAGAAAAAACCAATTCAGAATGTCCATAGACCAAAAAAAAAACTTGTAAATATAAAAAAAATTTCAATTGAACATTAAAAGGAAAATGTTTCATTTAGAATAACAAATTTGAAAAAGCAATTAATTCAATTCAATTTGTTTATTTTTCCATAATATTTACATTTTCTTTTAGCTATTATTAACAATTAAGTGTTCAAGAGTGTTCTTTTTCAGCTTAATAATAGATTTATATTTACAAAAATTTCTATATACATATATACAATATTATTTTGAAGGATAAAATTGGCAAAAAACCTATTTGATTTATAATTAAAACTACTTACACTACTAAACTACAGACTAGATAAAAACTTAAGATGAAACCAGTTCATTAAAATTTTGTGTAAGCCTATTGATCTTGTCTGCAACTAATTCAAAGCCAGCTATATCATGAAGACGGGTGGTTGAAAAAAACCAAGGTAGATTGTATATGAGTTTTAATAATTTATTTTGTGCTATTTGCAGTTTTTTAATATGGCATGATGCGCTAGTGGCCCAAACGGGAGCTGCGTAGAATAAAACAGCATTGAATATGGACTTCAGAATAAGTTTTTTATTACTAATATTAAGGCTAGATTTACGATTTATAAAAGGGTAAAGGATACGGGTTAGTACGTTAACTTTATTTAATATATACGGTATGTGATCTTTAAACTTCATTTTTGGATCTAGCATAACACCGAGATATTTTACTTTTGGTTCCCACATGACAGTACTGTTATTTAAAGTAATATTGGTCTGTGGTATATAGCAAACTTTCCGTTTTCGTGTAAAATATATCGCTTGTGTTTTTTCAGAGTTTAACAGGATTTTCCATTTATTCAAATAGGATGATATATCAGATAATGCTCTATGTAGGTTAGTTATAATATCAACAGCCATAATTTTAGAGCTTAGGATAGCTATGTCATCTGCAAAAATTGACAAGGTGCAGTAGTCCAATTGTGGAAAATCGAATGTGTATAAATTATAAAGAACAGGGGATAAACAAGACCCTTGAGGACAACCTGCCGTTAAGGATTGAAGTTCAGAATGCTGTAACCCAACGTGAACTTTAAAGGAACGAGAAGTGAGAAAACTGTGAATTATTTTTATTAGTGACAATGGAAAATTTAAATTTATCATCTTAAAAATGAGGCCTTCATGCCAGACTGAATCAAATGCAGCCCTTACATCTAACAGTACCATGCCAGTTGATTTTTGATGGTTAAAATTCTCTTTTACTAAATTTCTAATTCTCATAAGAGGATGTATTGTGTTATGTTCTCTGCGGAAACCAAATTGTTGAGGCGGAAAAATATTATTGGCTTCAATGAAATGAACTACTTTCATTTTAATAACTTTTTCCAAAATTTTACCTACACTCGACAGTAAACTGATAGGACGGTATGAAGATGGACACTCAGCTTGTTTGCCAGGTTTTTTAATTGGAATTACTTTAGCCTCTTTGAATTTTTGCGGGAAGTAGTTAAGCTTTAAACATGAATTAATTATAATTGTTAAAAACTTAATGCCCTTGTTAGGAAGAGCTTTAAGGCATCTGTTACTAATACCGTCGATGCCAGGTGATTTTCTATTTTTTAAGGTTTTCAATATATCTGAAATTTGTAGACTATTTATTAAATATTCATTTAATGGATTTGCTCTTAAAGATCTATAAGATTCTAGAGTATCATTAACTAGGGAAGTAGTAATTGGGTCACCTAAGTGAGATAAAATAGAATACTTGTTAGCAAATGTCTGTGCTAAAATTTCACACTTTTCTAGATTGGTGGTGTACCGATTACCATTATGTTTTAAGATCGGAATATTGTTATGCTTTTTCCTTATAACTTTTGTCAAATTCCAAAAAGGTGGAGCACCTTTATCAAGCGATGCTAATAAAGAATCCCATGATTTATTTCGAAATGAATCAACTTCTTTGCCAATTCTCAGATTTAAAATTTTCATCTGGTAGAAGTCGGTCAGTTCCCTATGTCTTTGCCAATCCCGCCGGTAGTCATTTTTTCGTTGCATCATATTTTTAATATAGTAGGGCAGAGGTTTTTCTCTTAATGAGGGGTATTTTTTAGGCACACTATAAGCAACCGCATCATTTAAAACATTTTCGAAATTTGTAATATACCCATCAATGAGACCATTATTCAAATTATTGTCAATAACTGGTAAATTTAGATTGTTATTGAGGAATCTGGAGAATTTTTTCCATTTAGCATTGTGAAAATCGTATCTAAAAAGATTTGAACCGTTATAATTGCTATTCAAAGAAATTTTGACAGGTAAATGGTCAGAACTCAGGTCATTTATAACTACCGCCGGTGACATTAAAAGCGCATCATTTGTTAGGAAAAAGTCCAGAGTAGAACCTTGTCTATTAGCGCTTGAAGGTATGTAAGTATTATCACAAGGATATAGGATATTTATATTATACGATTCTAGTTTTTCGTATAAAATATTTCCCCAACAATTTGCCCTCATACATTCCCAAGAACGATGCCTACTGTTAAAATCACCACCTAATAGGTACCTTTCGTTACTACTGAGCCTGCGAATGTCAGCTGCGAATTGCCGTTTTCTTACGCCATCAGGACCTGCTGCGCCTCCCTGATAGTAGCATGAATATATATCAATTGAACCTAAAGTAGTGAATAGTTTGATGCCAATATTCTCAATAACAGATGTGTTAACAATAGATAGTAATTGATGGGATATATTTTTCCTTACGATTACTGCTACACCTCCCCCTCTAGCATTTATCGTATCATTTCGGTAAATTTTAAAATCTTTGTTTCTAATAGATAGGCTTGAGTTTAGACCGGTTTCAGATACTAAACAAATATGAATATTATGACTAATTAAAAACTGAAATAATTCTAAATATTTATTGCGAATGCCTCTTGCATTCCAAGTTATTATATTGGTTCCATTGTTTTCCATTATGATAGGAATTTGCATGCGAGGTTAGTGATGACCTCAAACTGATCCGCCTTGTTTTTACAATTTCTAAGACTTGTAATTAATTCTAATGTTAAATTTTTTATTTCTTCAAGAGTAAATAAATCATTGTTGCTGCTAATATTATTAGCGTTGTGACTGCTTCTGTTGTTAATAATATCTCTTCGAGCATTCCAGTTAACATTTGTAGTGGGAGCGATTTGGCGTAATGTGTTAGGAAAATTGTTGTTAGAATTTCCAGCAAGAGGAACTCCATTATTACCACGGATTAGTCGTCTTGGAGTCGGTTGAGTGCGTTGTCTAATATTAAGATAACTTAACTTACTTGGACATTGGTCGAATGTTGATTTGTGAGGGCCACTACAGTTGGCACACTTAGGATTTGGTTCTTTGCAGTCTGAAGTCTTATGCTGACCTGCACAGATTGAACAAAAGGTTTTAACCTTGCAGCGGCTAGCGCCGTGACCGAACATTTGGCAGTTATAACACTGGGTTACCTGGGTTTTTTTTGTTTGTTGAAATTCCCATTTCACTCTCATATAATCAATTACAGAATAATTTTGCCGTAACTGTTTGATTGTAATTGTTTGTCTTTTAAAATAAACAACGTAAATTATATATTCCACATTGTATGTATTCTTCTTTATAACAATTTTAACATCAACACATTGAAGACCCATATCAATAAGTCTTTTTTTTATGATTAATGGGTCATGTTTATTTAGACCGAAAAGTAGAGCTTTATACGGCTTTTCATCTTTAGTGGCATAACTGAAAAATTCGTATTTACCGGTGAGGGCATTACATATAGTTTCGTACTCTGCTTTGGATTTTAAAAATAATTTTAAACCAATAGAAATTTTTCTAATGGAGTAATCTTCTAATTTGTTCAATTTACAAAGCTCATGAACTTCTTCAATTTTGCATTTTAATATAGTAATTGGCGGTATATGAACCTTCACTGTTTTTTTAACTATAACTTCATTATCAGTATAAACATCATCATCAATTTTATCGTCTTCAACTGTTTGAAGAGGCGAAAAGTAATTGTAATTTTTTGATGCACTTGGTGCATTAGTTGTTTTTGGTTTTTTATTCATATTATTAACGCTTAATACGTTGACATTGTCACTAATAAGTGAACGTTTGATTTTGTTTGTTTAAAATATTTTGTTTTTATAAATTCTTTCGTTTGTAACAGTTCTTTTTAGTTTTTGTTTTAACTCATTAAATAAATTGTTTTATTTTGTAACACAATACAAGCTAAGCTGTCGACGAGAACAATTGAAACACGTCTGTTCACATCAAGTGATCAAGCAATTAAATTTTGTGATAAATCAGGTCAATTTGGATGTACAAAATAATGTAATTAGTAATTGTGGTTGTTAAAATTCCACAAATTTGGGAATGTCCCTAAATAAAGCCAGGTACTAGATTATTTATCAGTGGTATTGCAATAGGTAAATAATTTCAGTCGAAACTGAAAATTTTTCAAATGTGATGTGAAAAGCGTAATAATTGCGGTTGTAAAAAATCTGTTAAAATTGCATTTGGGAATGTTAAAAAAGGTTAAATAATACTTATGTATGTATGAATTACTGCAATAATAAATATCGATGTTTTCCATATTATAAATAGAATAGGTAGTTATTGAACACTAAAAATCAAAATGTTTTAGTTAAAAACTCCTCTTCTACGCAAATTGAGTCCTTTTCTGTGTGTTTTCTTGCCCGTTTAAAAATTCAAGTAATTTTATAACAGCATCAGTTGCATTCAAGTTTCAAAAGATTGACCATCTCATAGTAATACTTAATTAATTAAGAAAGAAACTCAGTTTACGTGTAAGATTTGTTTTGGCAAAAATGTCCAATTGTTTGTTTTGCTATATCTGCGGAAAACATACTATACCGGAATATAAAGTTACGTTTTTCAATAGAAAAGTTGAAGTCATCTATAAAAGGTATTTTGAGCTAGAAGTTATTCCGGATTAACTGTGGACGCCGAAGCATTGCTGTCGCATTCGTTATAATGGCTTAATTTTGTGGTTCAAAGGTAATTAATTTTTTTTGTTCTAAAACTATAGTTTTATTTTTGAACTCTCGCTGAAGGTCTACGAAATTCAATGCAGTTTGGTATTCTTATGCGGTGGTTAGATCCAGGTGAATATAATGACGCTACGTGCTACGTGTGCCAAAATATTTCCATATTAAAGTTGAATAGATATAG
Source organism: Gymnosoma rotundatum (assembly GCA_916610165.2). Lineage (NCBI taxonomy): Eukaryota > Metazoa > Arthropoda > Insecta > Diptera > Tachinidae > Gymnosoma > Gymnosoma rotundatum. The sequence continues at coordinate 7,897,067 of OU744336.1, forward strand.
GCGAAAGAGTTTTGTATACAAAGCTGTACCATCAGTCATGCTGCCATCTGACGAACTTCCAGTATCTGTGCTGCAACTTCAAAGTCCTTCATTATGTTGATGGAACTATCGCTGAACAGGAACCTTTTATTGCGCAGATAGTGATTACACAGGAATTGAAGTTATCCCAGGACCAATATTAATGTCTCAAGAGCATTTAAATGCATTGGCTCGGAGACTGAATCTGTCTAAAAACAAATCAGAAATTTTAGCTGCAGGCTTAAAAGGTGTTCATCTATTTGAACCTTGTGTCAATGTTACCAGCTTTCGTAATCATCAAGACAGCTTTCTGTCATTCTTTTCAGTAAACGATGACATCACGTTTGCTTATTGCAACGATATTAAAGGAATAATGAATGCAATGAATTTTGAGTATAACCACGAGGACTGGCGTATATTTATTGATTCATCTAAGAAGAGTCTAAAAGCTGTACTTCCGTATTCCGTATTACGAAATTTTAACCCCCTCTCAGATGAAATTCAGATGTAAACTTTCAAAACGCCGATACGCGTATCTCTTTTTTTGTCTCCTCTATCAGAATTTATAGCCCGGATCTTGTAATTTTTGAAAAAATATGATTTTGTTGAACGGTGTTATTAAAACGATTAACAATGTAATTATTAAAGTTTACAGGGCGAACTTTCTATTAGCATTTTTAAAGTGGTTACTTTTTTTTTAAATAGAGAAAACCAAATATTAAGTCTTTTGTAGAAATTAAACGCAGCTACAAATTTGAAATCAATTAGAACGAAATGTTTATTGTGAATGTTCCTGGACCGCTGCTTGAATATATGGTAAAATAGGGTACCGTAATTTGTGCACGAACAAACTCACAAAGTTAATTTTACAATAGATATATTAGATACTATATAAAACAAAATTAAACAAAAAAATATATGTATTAAAATCCTGTGGATTCATTAAGTATAATATTTAAGTTATGTCATTTGTTTCACCTATTTTGTTAGAACCGTTATTGTTGGAAATTATTTTAATTCATCTACAGCGACAAAAGCAGCAGCTACAGGAACCTGCAGCTGTAGTATTTCGATATATTCGCTAAAATAAGTGTTTTCATATAAATATAAATATAATTGTATTAATAAATAGAAATATAATTTGTTTAAACATATTAAAGTGGTTGGCTTGTTGTCTTCTAGTGTCTTAATGCATAGAATATAAATATTTACTGTTTGCCAATGTTTTTGTGGTATAATTATTATTAATAATAATTATTAAATTATAGAGGGTGTTTTTTAAGACTTTTAATGGATTTTCTTAAGCATCTTAGTTTAATCTTTATAACGTCGCTCTGATAAAAATTACTTTTCGTTTTCCACTCCCTGCCGCTAATATTTTCTTGATGAACTGAAGATCTTTGGTCAAAAAATATATTAATATAGAATAATAGAGTTAAAAAGTAAAGACACAAATCAAAACTTAAAAAAAAACAATAAAGAAAAAAAACCGTTTATTTATTTACTGTTCTTTTTCTTCTGCACATTTTACGTAGCACTACAGCTCCTTGTTAATTTCAACCGTCTGTCTAGAACTGTTCAATAATTTGCCCATATACATCAAATTAGATAAACTATAGGAGCACCCTTTAATCTTCAAATTCAAATTTTATACTTCCTGTTGTAGTAGACTTACCAATCAGGTTCGTTAACCGACTTCAAAAAAAGAAGGAGGTTAAAAAATTCGGCTGAATGTTGCTTTTTTTGTATTTATGCCTCCAGAACTCAGTCATTTCTGATCCTATTTTGAAAATTTTTGGTAATATGATTGATTATGCTTACAGATTGGTCTCGTTTTAAAAACAGATCAAAATCTTAAAAATTAAAGGGTGTCCTCGTACAATATACATTTTTTTTACGTGAATTATGAATTGTAAAGGGCACTTCTGTAAAATTTAAAATGGCTGCGTATTACTTAAGCTCCCAAAAACAAAAAAAAAATTATACAAAAATAAATCTAAAACTTAAAGGGTGTCCCATAATAAATGAAGATTTACTTATATGAGCCTATCTTTTGAACTGTGGTGTCACCCTTTAGTTTTTAGATTAATATTTGTATTAATTTTTGCCTTTGGGAGCCATAATTCGCAGTTTTTTTAAATTTTAAAATGGTGCCCTTTAAGGTTCATAATTCCCCTTAATTTTTATGATTATTAACTGTTCCTAAAACTTTCAATAAAAAAATCGGTTTAGAAATGACTAAGTTCTGCAGGCATAACCATAAAAAACATCATTTAGTAGAGTTGATAACCTCCTTCTTTTTTTGAAGTCGGTTAAAAATCAAACAATTTAACAATAGTACTCGTTTGTTAATGATATATGAGGAGAGATTATTTTGTATACAACAAACTTAAAATCCATTCAAAAAGATTCGCAAATGGTTCTGGGCCGATATAATCTAGCAGAAGATAAGCAAAATGTTCATTGTCTTGAATCTTTTATAATTAAGAATTCTTGGAATATCTATTCAAGTAAAAAAATCATAAAATAAGTATCACAGGAATCAAATAGAAAAAGATGTTTAAAATGAATGATACGTAATCGAAATAACTTTGTAATGATCTCATGCAAATAAATCCACAAGAAAGTGCACAGACTTAACTGAAGACTATGTACCGAGTTTTGTTTAATACTTGTTGTAAGTAAAAGTTAAGAAAAAAAAAAAACAAAATACTAAAGCAAATTGTTAAATAAAAATTGCATGTATTAAAAATGTATGATGAATTCAAAATTTTAATTATAATATGAATCCAAAATTAAAGGAAACTCAAACAAACCGCCACAACTTAACTTATTTAACATTGGCCAATTTAAATAAGAATTATTTTACTAAATAAATACTTTAACTCAATATACAAAGGGTTTCATTCTCCTTACAACCACAAGCATACCCACACACACACACACTCACATTTTAATGTTTCATTTAAATCGTGTAGTTCTAAAAAACGAAGTTTGAGAGGAATTAAGGGAATAAAATTACTTTATTATTGCTAAGAAAATAAATTAAATAATTCAAATAGAGAATTTGGCCAGAGTTGGTTAAAATATGAGAAACGTTGAACAATAAACTAGAAAACTTCATTCAAGTATTTTTTGTTTTGTTTTTTTTTTTTATAACAAAAGAAACCCCATGAAAATTTACAAGACTTTTATTATATTTCGAGCAAGAAAATGTTAAAAGAAGAAAAAAAAACTTTACTTACAATTAGTTGTGTTTATATTTCTTGAAGCTAAAAAGTATTTCGAAAAATGTATCTGAAAAGAGACTTTTATAATTTTGGCCAAAAAGTAAGTGCTACTTTATGGTTTTATATTGTTTTGTTACTTTTCTTCTATTCTCTAGTATTTTTTGTTCATGCCACATTTGGTTGGTTGCTTGAGAATGAGATAAAGGATTCACTAAATATTTCATGTTCATAGCGAACCAATTTTACGCTCTTCAAATCCTATTATTTTATCCCCACGTGGAATGTACAGCCGTAGAAAAATAAAATACTAAAAGAAGCAAATATCCATTTTCCATCACAATTTTCTTTATTTCCTTTTAAGTTTTCTTCACCGATATTATCGTTGTTGCTGTTGTGCAGTTCATCTTGCTTTTGTTGTTTGGTTTGATGGCTAAAGAAACAATGATAGTAAAGTCGAAAATTGTTTATTCAGTATCTAATGGTTTGGTGGTATTTATTGCAGGCAGAATTACCAGCCATAGTCTTAGTAATAAAATGTTTGTATTGGTCGTTATAAAATTTTAAGGTTCATCCTTGTATAAGTATTCAACGAAATAAAGTATAAATGAAGTCCATATATTTGTTCGTAGTAATATACATGAGCGCATTGTTATAGGGGATATTCGCAGGTTCTTTTTTGATGTTTTGTAATAATAAATTAAATTTTTATTAAATTTTGTTAACTTTACATTATTTTTAACCCTTTAACATAAAAAATGGGAAAAAGGGGGTATATCTGAGCTTGTCATTCTGTTTGTAATTTCTACAATATCCACTTCCGACCCCATAAAGTATATAAATTCTGAGTTTTTATGCACAGCGAAATTGATTCAGAGATATCCGTCCGTCCGTCCGTGTGATTGTTGAAATCAACGTTGCCAAGGCACTAGAAGAGCTAGAGAAAATTTAAATACGCCAATCGATCAGACATAGTTTCATTTATGTTATTTAAAATCAGCAAGATCGGTCAATGTCCTTCGAGGCAACAGGCAAAACACCACAACTGCCTAGAATTTTTCCATATCATTTAGACAATAAATTAAATTCAATAAAAAAAAATATATGGAGCGATAGATAATTTAAAAAATAAGAAAAAAAAACAATAAGTGAAAAAACAGCCGCTCGCCCATATTTTCCGAGTTATGGGCCTCTGAACTTTTCACAGAAAAGTACGATTGTGCACCATATTTTTTTAAGATATCCATAAGGATATGACATCCTTTAAAAGCTTTTATAGTGATCTTTAAGGAAATAATAAAAAATTTAAAAAATGCTTAACCCATTAATTACCAATAACATTTTTATCTAAAGTTATATATAGAACTTATTTTCTTTTCTTATTTTTTAATTCGCTGTCACTTAACTTTACTAAATTAGATTTACATTAATGGTGTAGGGTATATAAGAATCGGCATAGTTGGTTAATTGCATTTTTAAAGAGTCCAAATTATTTTAATTTTTTAATTATTTGATGCGGGGCGTACATTATAATGTACGTCGACTTTATCAATCCCTCACTTTTTGAAATCTTAATTTGCACTTGCAGGTTTGTTGTGATTTTATTTCTTAAATTCTAAGGTGGCTACAAAATTTTAAGACAATTTGAGATCAGTTTTATATATTTTCTCTAGCCCTCATCGACGCAGGCCTATAAGTTTGTTTTCAAATTATAAAACAAAAAATGGATTTTCTTTCTTATTTTTTTTTTGTAATGAATTTTTAAATGTTTTTTTTTTATTTTTATACATTCATATGTATGTATATTAAGTAATTTTAAACCAATAAAAAATAAAGTAAAAAAAAAGTTTTTACATTCAAGCAGATTTTACATTAAAATGTAGATCTTCGAAACCCACTTTAGAATACAAATTTGTCCCCATAATTTTTTACAGATGCTCTTTGAAGACTTTTTAAGCTTTAAAAACCTTAATATAATTTTTTAACGGCCGAAATTGATTCCCCTGTTAAAGGGTTAAATTGAATTAACGACATTTCGTTTAAAATTATACAGCAATATTTATTTATTAGAGCCCTTGTAAGCGCTCACCGGAATTAGAACAGGATATATCATTAATAAGTGTCTTACAATTTAATAAAAACTAACATCCCTTTTATATAAAAGCAATAAAATTAGCAAACAATAAAAAGACCTGCACATAAATATTTCACACTTTGAAAAAACTTAGTTCTTAAAAAATCCTTAGTTTTACTTGCATAATAAAAAATAATTTACACTGATTAATGAACGCAGTTCATTAAATAGATCATTGCGGACTTCTTTAGAAGACTTTTAATTTTAACTAGTAAATAGGAAGCCGAATTAAAAGTCTCAAGTTTAAAGCCTGGTACTCTGTTGAGCTTTTCATGCGGAATGCTGTCAAATCGCATACATAAAAAATTTGTATGAAAAAGTCATGAAAAAATGTTGCAGAAGTTGTACTCTGTTTTTACTGTGGAAAAACATATGAAATGTTTCTGGCAACCTTTTATCCAAGCTGTGAAATAAAGCAAGTGGGCATTATTTCAAGCGGAATTTTTCAAAAAACAGCTGATCGTATGTCTTTTACTTACATTTTTAAAACAATGATACAACACTTTAAATGTAAAATATTCCACATGAAATATTCAATGTTGCTCAACAATTTTCACAAATTTGAATAGAGTACCAGGCTCAAGGCAAAAAAAAAATCCCCACCAACGTATTTATATTACCCCCAAAATGCCCAATGGAGATAATCTTATATAAACTTAAATACATTTAAAAAAATATTCCATTTTTTTTTGTTTCCCCTCGTTATTTTATTTATTTTTTTTCTAATTTAAATTTTTATTCAGTTCATTGTTAAAAAAAAATCTTTTTACACAAACTAGTGTCAATACCAATTCTGTCGAAAAGGATTTTCGAAGTCTTTCTTTTCTTTTTAGCCCTTCTAAACAATTGAATCTAAGGTTAAGTTTAAAGAATCAGATATTACGACAAATATTTTTATCTTCAGCATTTGTTATCATCTTTTCATTTAGGAAAATATTATTTCAAAAGTTAATGCCATATATGTAAGAAATAACGCTGCCGAGGTTGAACTCTGTTTATTTTGTAAAAATTTAGGAAAGGTTTTATGCAGCATGTATTATAGGTGCAAAATGTTTCTGGCAACATGTTTCTAAGACCGTTGTGTACTAAGAAGCATTAAAACCACAATTTTTCTAGCAAAACGTAATATTGGTAGCACAAATATTATTTAGTGAAGTTGCAAGTTTCCACAGAGTCCTTAGTTTGAAGCCAAGGGCCTTAAAAATTATCAAGCAGCAACATAAAAAAATAATCTTCAATACACCAGAAAATTAATTTTTTTTAATAGTTTGTGTTTCTACAAAAAATTTCCTATCTCAACACAAGATTTTGTATACCCCTTTTCAAGCACTCATCGCCTAATCTGGCATTACTGCCAATAAAGTGGAAATTATGAATCATTTTACAATGAAATATTAATCGTTTTTGATTTCTTCAAAATGTTTATTATCTAACAGCAGACAATTTAATGGTATTACTTTAAAATATATGCCGTCTGAAAGCAAATGGCACTTATTTTAGACAAATACTAATAAATTTAGGATTTGTTTGTCCCTTATTAGCTTTTTCGACCATTAAGCGGAATTGAGGACTTTCATGATTCGGAAAATCTAAGTAGAATTTTATTTTCTTAACAGATGAAGTAACTTGATTTTTGCCGCTGAAATGTAAATCCCAATTAGATCTGTGTCTAATTGGTATTTACATTTCAGCGGCACCTCGCCCTCTACCGAAAAACAATCTTAACCAGAATAATCACGATTTCCAAATTGACGTAGAAGATCCTTTGAGATAATAATACGTAGAGTAACAAAACACATTATCTCCTTCGTCACAATTCTATTTCGGTACAAACTGAGAGAACCTTAACTGTTTGATTAAATCTCTTGAATACCTACGCCTGTTTTTAACTTCTCAGAGCAAAAGTAATTTAATTTATATTTTTTTTTTATTTTGTTATAGTTTGCGAGCATATCTGTGTTATATAGTTATTTTATGAAAAAGAGGTTAGTTTCTGGTGTTACATTGATTACAATCAAAAACTATTTTAATAAAAATTTTTACAGTTTTAAAGAGTAAAAGAAAAAAGAAAAAATTTAAGTGGAAAAAAGAAATGTTGTGCTTCGATTTATTATTGTTTTCACAACACAAACCAAATGTTCAACATGTATTCACTGTAAACAAACGCAACCAATAGTTTATACTTTAAACTTTAACTATGTGTGCGCGTGTGTGTGTGTGTGTTTGTAAGAATCTATTTTTGTTTGTTGCTCTTGTTCGCTGCTATTGTGATATAAGTTTCTAAATGCCTTTGGGACGTTTATCAATATTTGTTGGAAGATTATGTGAAAATGAGCAGGAAGTTATTTTCATTTTTTTTTTAGTTTTTGTTTATTATTATTCTTCTTCTTCTTGTACATTTTAGCAAGATAATAAAACAACTTTAATTTTATCTTTATCTTTTGCTTTTCTTTTTTTTCTCTTCTTTTTATGTACCCTACATTTTTAAGTTGTTTGTGGTTGTTAACCTCTACTTGGAGGTTTGTATTGTGTTGCAAAGGAAATGGGTTAAATTAATGATCGTTATACATCCGCTTTAAAAATCTTGCGGAGTTATGCACAAAAAAAATTAAGAATATGTTTATGAAAAGAAACAGTCAAGTGCGTTTATTAAAAACTTTAACGGAAAGTGATTGAGCTTTATATTTAGTATTCTTTTTTTTATGTTTATAAAATAAGTTAATGAACTTTTTTTTTACAAATATTGAACCTCTTTGGAAAATTGTTAACACAGTTGATTTTTAAAAATTTATAATTCCAACACTTTGAATTAAAGAACCACAATATTAAAAGCTTAACAGATTTTTTTCTATATAAAAAATGTATGCGTTGAAGAACTGTTTAAAAGAAAATGCACATATTTATTGAGAATAAGTTGGTAGCGATAATCATAATTCCTTGTAAATTTCAGTCAATCTTAATTAAAAATTTTTCAGTGATGTCCAAAACTAACTTTAAAGATTAATAAAAAATTTTTTGGTTTTGGGAAATTTTCATGGCACAAATACCCCCATGGTAAAAATTTTACAAAACTACCCAAAAGAAAAAATTATTTCTATATTTTAAATTTAAATTACAAAATTTCATATTTTTTAAAATTATTATGAAACACCGCCCATTCATACTTCCTTCACAACAATCGGTATGATACCTAAATATTGTCTACAGTGATGAGAACAAGAATAAGATAAAATAAATTAATTTTAATCTTTGTTTAACCGACGCACAGAGGGGTATTTTGCCAATCTAGCCGCATGTTTTTCTTTTTAGCTTATTTTGGCAGAAAAATCTGTTACCATCATAGAGTAACAAAGCTAGAAAACAAATTATATCGAAACAAGGAGAAAAAAGTTCCCCTTAGAAGAACTAATCCTACCTCTACAAAATGAAAGATTTTTTTTTTTTAATTTTTACGTCATTTTGTTTAGCAGTTACGACTTTTAAGGTTAAAAAATGTTTAGAAATTTAAGGTTGAAATCAAGAAATTCTAAAGTGCCAATTTAGCCCCGCCCTTTTTGTGGTAGGGGGTTTTAGGGGTAATAAAATATATTATTTGTTTAAAGAATGTAATTATTAAATGAAATGGATAACATACGCCTTAAAACAATAGCAATTAATTTATATAGGCAAGAGGAGGTATCCCATCAATCCTATTCCCAAAGATGTCTCTGTGGAAAACAATTTTTCCTTAAAATATTCATTATTAAACTTTTCAATGCCTTGACAAATCCCGCCTCCTAAGAATGCTATTAAAAATATATTTTTGTTATTTTGTTCTTTCTAGTATTTCATTTATCAGAAAATAATTAATTTAATCATATTAATAACTTATTTATGATTGTAACGGTAAATTTTATTTAAAATTTTACAATTTATTTATTTAAAACAAGTTTTCCTTTGCACTAAGAATCTTACAATTCTTCAAAGACCTCTTCCGAATCTGAATTCTCTTCAGCGTTAAATACAAGTGGAAGCATGAAAGAAAGGCAATAACTTCTTTTTTTTTGGAGTGGGACTTTTACTAGTAAATAGTGGGTTAGACGCAAAAACGCGCAACGTTTTGTCTACAGTATAAAAGTAGAGATCGTAAATTTTATAGCGATATATACCATTTTTAGGATCGCGATGGACATCATTCTCAAAAACCTTTTTATATTTAACAAAAATAATTGTTTTTTTAATTTCGAACGAAATTTTTTATCATTAAAATTCAACACAAAATTTTTCTAAAAATTAATATAGTCAGTATAAAGTCAATAAAATCGTCTGAGACTTATCCAACTTTCCTAAACTTAACAGTGTTCTAAAACGACAAATCTCAAGCAAAAGCCTAAAAATGCACTATACGAATTTTGTTCTACTGCGTACTTAAATTCTTTTAAAAATTAATTTTTGGCCTAAAGAACAAAAGCGTGTGATCAATAATAAAGAGAATACGAGGGCTGCTCTATATATATCTGGCCTAATAGTGAAAATGCGAATATTTATAATCAAAAATGGTTTTATTGTTTTTCAAAGTATTCTCCAGCATGATTTATACACTTTTGCATGCGCTCAAACCAGTTGTCGAAGCACTTTTTCCACTCCGATTGAGACACCTCTAAAACATGGTTTTTGAACACTTCAACAGCTTCTTCTGGCGGTGAAAATCGTTGACCACCCATTTTTTTCTTGATGTGCAGAAACAAGAAGAAGTCATTTGGTGCCAAGTCAGCGCTGTACGGCTGTACGACGTTTTGGCCGGTCAAAAACGCTCTGGTTTGAGCCGATGTGTGAGAGCTCGCATTGTGATGGTGAACAATTATTCGTCATCTCTTGTTGGTTTTCCGAATTTCTCCGATGACTTCAGGCAAACAAATTGTAGTGCACCACTCAGAAGTGACCGTCCTACGTTGCTCAAGCGGAACAGTCGCCACATGACCAGTTTTGCCGAAGAAACAGACGACCATTTGCTTCGAAGTGCTTCTTCCACGAACAACTTTCGTTGGATTTTGCTCGTCTTTGAAGACCCACATGGTCGATTGTTGTTTTGTTTCGGGCTCATACGCATGAATCCATGATTCGTCACCTGTGGCGATCTTATAAACGTCTTTCGAAGCACCGCAATCGTATTTTTGCAACATTTCTTTGCACCAATCGACACGAGCCTTTTTTTGAGCGACTTTCAAATTGTGCGGGATCCAACGAGAACAAAAATTTTTTACGGCCAGGTGTTCATGCAGTATTGAATGTATGCTGGTAGAAGAAATGTCCAAGGATGCCTCTATCTCTCGGTATGTCGCATGTCGATCTTGCATTATGAGTTCACGCACGGCATCAATGTTCTCTGGCACAACAGCCGTTTTTGGACGACCTTCACGGAATTCGTCTTTGAGCGAGCTTCGGCCACGATTAAATTCATTATACCAATTTTTCACCGTGCTATAGGATGGTGCTTCATCGCCATACAAAGATTTAAGTTCATCAATGCACTCTTGTCGTGATAATCCACGTCGAAAGTTGTGAAAAATGATGGCACGAAAATGTTCACGAGTTAATTCCATTTTTTTCTATATTAATTTTTTCAAGTCACTGTTAACAACACAAATAATGGTCGTACGTGAAAACGTTTTGAGTACGATTATGCTTAAAAATGACAAACTTTCCAATGGAAATGTCAGATTGCACTTGGCAGCACTCAGTGTTGCCAGGCCAGAAACATAAATAGCAGCCCTCGTAATGAAAAATAATTTGATTTGCGTGTGGAAATCGTCTGACCAAAGTGTTATTGATTAAATAATATATTCCCCGTATTCTTATTTGCGAAATTAGTTAGCGAAAAATGGAAACTGCACGGTATTTTTAAAAATTTAATTAACTTTTCTGTGGTTTATTTTAAGTATATAAAGATTCTATTTAATTTGTGATAAATTTTATTAATACAACGCAGAGTTTAAAGGGAAATGAAATGAGCTTTCACTGCAAACAAGCGAATTTTACATTAGTAGCTTATTGATTATATAAAAAAAAAATAATTTAAAAAAAAAATAAATAAATGCGTTTTTAGTAAATTACACTTAAATAAGATTTAAAAAAAGGAATTTTTTATTCCACTTTTTTCACACGGCCAACATTTAGGCTCCAACATACCCTCAATAGGATTATAAATTTATAATACTAAAAGTAGATCTTTGTGGCTTGCTTTTAATAAAACATAACAAAATAAACGCTCATATATTCTATATAACTAAAGAGTTGATTACGATTTTTATGAATATTATTTGGTCATTACAGAAATTGTTTACTTGCAGAGCTACAGCATCTCTCATCCTTAAAATAATATTTTAATGTTATTAAATGTGGTCTTAAAAAGGAATATTATTTTCCAAAAATATTCTAGAGCTTTAAAAATAAGACATAAAAAATTTTACTAAAATAAATTTAGCGAAATCCGTCAGAAGGTTTTTTTAGCTTTATCGCTTCCAGTCCATATTGGAAAGATTGTGCCAAAAACTGATTTCAACTTAAGGGAAGAAGTTATGAATTTTTTTCTGATAATATTCTCTATACTTCCATCCACCCATTCCATATTTTTCTATAGAATCAAGGCCTTAAGATTAAGTTCAAAACGGACTAAATTATTAGACGCCAATAAAACTCAATCACGGATTATTGAATACTACATACTAAGCTCTAGTACTTCCGAATTAATGAGGAGAGAATCTAAAAAAATACTGGGAGCACTAAAGGTCACAGCCTAATTACGTTGAAATTATAGATGTCTTCAACATTTAAATCGAAAATTCGATTTTTTTTGCACGATGGGTAACCTTTTTACAACTTTTAAGTTTACTTTATAAACTCCGGGTCTTATTTAATAGATGCTTTTTCTGATATCTTATTAAAATTCAACGAAATTTTAATTTCGATAAAAAAAATTTTACAGCATAAAATTTTCAGTAGGGTGTCATGTTAACAGTTTTTACTACAACATCATAAGTTTTTTTTATTATAATGTGTTAGATTTTGTTGAAAAATCCAATATAATACTCAAGGATTGTTTGATGTGATTCTTTGTCCAAAGAAAGTTATTATATGTGTGTGTGCTTCATTTAGTTCATACAAATGAATGATTTTTTCTAATCTTCATCAATGTTGTTTCTAACAAACAAAAAATAAAAACTAGAAATAATTTCTTTAGTAGTTGTGAAAACACATTGTATATAAGAGTTGAAAAATGTGATAAAATATTATTTATGATCTCTACAACTATGAATAAATTATGATCTCATCATCTTTAAGAAAATGTTGTCATTTTTTTTTTCTTTTGGGGTATTTGTTATATTTTAACGCGTTTGGATTATTTGGCAGCAAGTAAAAGTGAAAGAAAGTGTCTTTATAAAGAATATTTATAGTTGCAGCAAATGAACAAATAAATCCTACCAAAGTTATCAATCTGTGTCGAATTATCATCTTTATTTTTATCAGCACCATCATAAATCCATTCACACTCTTTTATAGTACCTCTTCTTTTCTTTTCTTCGTCATCTTCTGCTGGTTACACTCGTTAAAATAACTTTTTTCAATATGATTTTTTTTTTTCAGTCAGTCAAGCTAAAAGGCAAAGAAAATAATGTTTATATTAAAATGCAAAAACAACAACGACAATACATGAGCTAAAAATAATAAGAATAAAAAATAGTTCAGCAGATGGCTGTTCTTGTGGTGTTGCTTTCTTTCATAATTCTTTTATTTTATTTTATTTTTTTTTTTGCAAATATGAGCGGTTAAACAATTTACTTAATGTCTCTACTCATGTCACTAAAGGCAATGTAATATAAGTATAAAGAAAATTTCCTTCTCATTCAAAGTAAACGAAATGAAAATGAATGAAAAATACTACACACCAACAATAGCAATAATGCAAAAATAAGTAAGCTCTCATTTATACAGTTCGTATTTTTATATACTTTTGAACTTATCTTTATCCCTTCGAAAGGAGCAAATCCTTTTATTTGGCAACACAGAACGAAACAAAAAATAGCGCTAAATAAATCATAATAAAAATAACTTATTCTCATTTCTCATAAAGCAGTAGAAAAAAAACCAACGACCAAATATCTACACAATCAACATTTATACAAATTTTGTACCATACATTTTTATACATTAATATACGAGGGCTGCTCTATATATTTCTGGCCTAATAGTGAAAATGCGAATATTTATAATCAAAAATTGTTTTATTGTTTTTCAAAGTATTCTCCAGCATGATTTATGCACTTTTGCATGCGCTCAAACCAGTTGTCGAAGCACTTTTTCCACTCCGATTGAGACACCTCTAAAACATGGTTTTTGAACTCTTCAACAGCTTCTTCTGGCGACGAAAATCGTTGACCACGCATTTTTTTCTTGATGTGCGGAAACAAGAAGAAGTCATTAGGTGCCAAGTCAGGGCTGTACAGCGGATGATCCATTAATTCGACGTTTTGGCCGGTCAAAAACGGTCTGGTTTGAGCCGATGTGTGAGAGCTCGCATTGTCATAGTGAACAATGATTCGTCTTCTCTTGTTGGTTTTTCGGATTTTTCCGATGACTTCAGGCAAACAAATTGTAGTGTACCACTCAGAAGTGACCGTCCTATGTTGCTCAAGCGGAACAGTCGCCACATGACCAGTTTTGCCGAAGAAACAGGCGACCATTTGCTTCGAATTGCTTCTTCCCCGAACAACTTTCATTGGATTTTGCTCGTCTTTGAAGACCCGCACGGTCGATTGTTGCTTCGTTTCGGGCTCATACGCATAGATCCATGATTCGTCACCTGCGAAGATCTTATAGACGTCTTTTGAAGCACCGCAATCGTATTTTTGCAACATTTCTTTGCACCAACCGACACGAGCCTTTTTTTGAGCGACTTTCAAATTGGGCGGGATCCAACGAGAACAAACCTTTTTTACGGCCAGGTGTTCATGCAGTATCGAATGTATGCTGGTGGAAGAAATGTCCAACGATGTCTCTATCTCTCGGTATGTCGCATGTCGATCTTGCATTATGAGATCACGCACGGCATCAATGTTCTCTGGCACAACAGCCGTTTTTGGACGACCTTCACGATGGTGCTTCATCGCCATACAAAGATTTAAGTTCATCAATGCACTCTTGTCGTGATAATCCACGTCGAAAGTTGTGAAAAATGATGGCATGAAAATGTTCACGAGTTAATTCCATTTTTTTTTATATTAATTTTTTCACGTCATTGTAAACAACACAAATAATGGTGGTACGTCAAAACGTTTTGAGTACGATTATGCTTAAAAATGACAAACTTTCCAATGGAAATGCCAGATTGCACTTGGCAGCACTCAGTGTTGCCACGCCAGAAATATATATAGCAGCCGTCGTATACATGCATAGAAGCACACACATACATAAAAATATATGTAATAAACAGTTGTGTATATTAAGATGCTTTCATTTAGACGAACTTTTACGATTGCAGTCAGTTTTTCAATGAATAATTTCTACTTCTAATACAAAAGAGAAATCTAAACTAAAGCAAGATGAAGCTTGTTCTCTCAGATCTCATAAGCCTACTGGTTGCAGCATCCTGCAAGACCAGGCGTCTATTACCGTCGTATACACCACACCTACTTCTAATCTTTTCATGTCATTTGGAACACCAAAGTAACTCCAATCAAAAAACAAATATATAGCAAAAATAAGAAAAAAACATCAAGTGAAAAAATTGGCGCTTGCCCATATTTCCCGAGTTACGAGCCTCTGGAATTTTCAAATTTTTTAAAATATCAATATGGGTTTTATTTTAAAGCGTTTGAAGATGTCTTTAAGAAAGCACTTAAATATTTTAAAAATGCTTAATCCATTAAGAGCCGATGTTATTTTTATGTAAAATTATTTATATGCAGTACCAAGATTTCTTTTATTTTTTTAATTTTCTGTCACCCCAACATTTGCTTCTTTTAAAGGAGTTACTTCACTTAACTAGATTTACATAAAGGTATAAAAATATCGGCATAGCCGATAATAGCGCTCTTACTTTTTTTTCCGGGTTACTTCGCTACCCCAATGAGAACAATCGTACTATGACCACTCTTCCAAGTCAGCTTTTTTTTATTAATATGGAAGCTATAAAGATTTCCTCTGCCTATTGGCTCTTATGAATCAGGACTTATTTATCTTTCAAATATTTTTAAAGTTGCTTTTTGCTAAAATCGATTCCACATATTTTTTCTCTCCCCCAGCTACTACTCCAGTTTCTTATTTCTATCTCTTCTAAAAAAACACCTATCTCTGTTTTTTTAATTTTTTTAATATCTTGCAACAATTTTTCATATATAAATAAACTGCACCCTTTTGCCATTATTACCACCATATTAAAATAATAATTAAATTGATCTTCTTGCGTCGTGGTGACGTATTTTGCAGATTTAGTAACTACTATTCCTGTCATCTACTTGGCGATGTCAAAAGCAATTTCTCTGATTAAATTTTCCAAGCAGCTTTTTACTTCTGGTCCTCTGGTAATGTCGGTCAGATACCCTTCCATCGACAGCTAAAGTTGGAATGCTCACAACTGATTTTTCGTTGTCACAATTTTATACATTTTATATTTTAAAGCCTTTAAAGTTGAACAAAAGTTTAAATGTTGGTGCAGTTATTTTCGGAGTGATTTTTTAAATCTAAAAACACAAATTAAGTTTTTGTAACACTATAACTGTAAGTAGGAATATTTTTCAAATCAATGGTAGAAAATCTTACAAATAACACCTCTTGATAATGCGAGGAAGTGAAATGGGAAGATAGTATAATAATTGTTTTTCCAGATTGCGCTGAAGCTTTTTATTTAAGAAAGATATTGTTAGGAAACTAAAATCTGGCAACTACTTCAACTAATGGTGTGTATATAGAATAACACCACAATTAGCTAGCAAAAGCTGCGTAGTCTCAGTGGCTGCGTTGATAGAGGTACTGGCTGTAAAACAGAAGATCGTGGGTTCGAACCCCCCTTCGGACATGCGTACCAAGAGAAAATAATAATTGTTATTATTCAATTAAAAATTAAGAAGAAGCAGTATAAACCTTTCCGAAAGCAAAAGACAATTATTGGGTGAAGCCGTGGCAGATAATTTAGTGGAGATGTCTAATTTAATATAATACTAAAAAAAAAGTAAGAAAGATAGCGGTTGGCACAGGGAAGTATAACAGCATAGCAGCAGTGTATGGCAGACGTGTGTTATGGGTATTAGATAAATGAGATGACTAGCTAAATTAAAGGCGTAGTCGAGTAGACTGTGAATGGTTAGGGTTACTAAACAAGGCATCGAGTAGAGTTCATGTCTCGCTGGAGTAACACAGTAGTGTAGCGCGAATGGCTGTGTTTATAATTATAACGCATGTTTAGTTAACACGAGACCATAGGATTCACAAGACCGTAGGACCAAGGATTATAGCCAGATAAAGACACAAGTAAATAATATAGAATTTATAATGAGCCATTTTGGTGTTTGTAATCAAAAGAATCCGTCCTTACGTTTGTTGTAAAAAGGAAAAACGTAACAATAACCCAGCAAAAAATTAGACATTACCTTAAAAAGTGCTTGCCATATAATGACTTACTTTTGTGATTGCCATATTTTGCTATTCGCTTACAAAACACATTACATTAGTTTCCAAAAAAGGAAGTATTAATGGAACTAGTTCTTTATGTTAAAAGAGACTACCCTACTAATGGTACTCTTTATTTTCTACAATAATTAATGTAATCGATACTCAGTAATTGATTATGAAAGTCTCATGCCTTGTTAAAATCATGAAGTTGGCAATCTAGTTGGGAAGTACTTCTGCCAAAAATGCTTAATTCCACACTCGATTATCTTTTCAAAATTTTTTTGCTGAGATGTTTCTTAAACATGTCAGATAATTTACACGAAAACGAATAAAATTAATAAATAATTTTACCATTTGTATTATTAAACTTAATTAAATTTTTACCATATTTTTTAAAGAAAAAACATCCACCAAATCTTATATATGTGGATCTAGTTTAATGAAGTAACTCCAACAAAAAAGACAAATATTGGGGTGACAAAAAATTTAAATAAATTAAGTTCTATACATAGTTTCACATAAAAATGTCATCGGCTCTTAATGGGTTAAGCATTTTTTTAATTAGTATTTCCTTAAAGATCTCTTTAAAAGCTTTTGAATGATACTCGTATTAATATTTTAAGAAATATGGTGCTTAATCATAATTTTCTATGAAAGGTTTATAGGTTTTTTTTTTGTTGCCAAGAGTTATACCAAAGCTTAATTTCTCCTTACAAATCAACCAACTCATATGAATGCTCAAACGTTTTTGTGGCATCTTTAGGCTCTTCCAGCTTCAAAGAAAGCATATTTGATGGATGCAAACAATGAATTGCAAAGGCTGGCATATTCTCTTCATTAAATCTTCTGTCCAGTGATGAAATTAAAGAATCTATATAAGGAATGTATATAGATGGCTTCCAGTATTCGGCAGTTGATGAAAATAGGGGATTTGAACGGTGCATTTGACGAGAGACTATCCTTGGCACAGACATCTCTTTTCTTAAATAGAATAGAAAAAAGCAATCCGTCCAGAATACCCTGTGTATTAATATCGTGTTCCTGTAGAACGGCCATTATTAATTTTATTTGTTTGGCACATTGCAATAAATCCATAGTTTTAGACTGCAAAATATTTGCAGTTGGTTCCAACAGAAGGGAATACTGTGCAATTACAAAAACCCTGAGAACAAAAACGGGTTGAGTGGCTGCGCAATGGAGTTGAAAGGCATGTTTCCGCGTGTTCTGATTTCCTTCACCTGTTAACCTTTCCAATGTTTCCACACAATTAACAAAATTTTCTTTGAAACGCGCGAAACTTTTAGATTTGTGTGACCAACGTGTCTCGCAAAGCAAAGGCTTGCCTTTGTGTTTGGTGGGTACTTTTGCCATCTCACTATTACTCATAAGCATCAACACAAGCACAGTTTTAGTTGTGTCCACCACTGACATAAAACCAGTGAGTATGACGACGTATAGAGACAACACCTACAGACAGAACTACATGCTCTCTGAAACATGGGCGAACGCCAATTTTTTTACTTGGTGTTTTTTTCTTATCTTTTAATTCTCTATCGCTGCATAGATTACTTTTTGTTTTTTTTTTTTATTTTTGATTGCAACTAGACTTCATTGTTCTTAATGATATTTGGTGTTTTGCCTGCTAATTCGAAGCATATAGACCGATATTGTTGATTTTCAATAGCAAAATTTTCGACACTATGTCTTATCGATTGGCGTATTTAAATTTTCTCCAGCTGATCTAGTGCCTTATCAAACTGGATTTGAACACTAATACGAAGGGACAGACGGACATGACAAACTTAGTTATACCCCTTTTTCAACTTTTTGGGGTAAAGGGTATATAAAGAATAATTGTGTGTTGTATACACTTTTATAAATAAACAAATTTTTTTCTATCTTTGCTGGTTCGTGAATGAATGGTGAATGTGACTAATTTTAGGGTTTTCTCTTTTTCAGAAATGTTTGTATATTTCAAACTCATTTATTGGATTTTTAAAAAGTATTACACAAATTTATGGTATTTACACTATGCAATTTTTCATGAAACTAGCATGAAATGTTTGTTTGTTTGTGAAGCAGGAGGAGTAAGCATAACGCTGTAACTTAAATAGAAAATTGAGAAGAAAAAAATGCCTCAATAAATTGCACAGTGTAAATCTGAACTAAATAGATAGAAGAAATTTGCTATTTCATATTTTTTTAAAACCATCTAAACTTTTGCACTATTTGCAAAAGTAAATATTTTGAAATATCTTCGTTTCTATTTTAAGAATGCATTTATTTACTCATCTGCCAACATTTCATGTTGAGGTAAATTTAAAAAGATGCTGATAGGAAAAAATAAAATGAAAATTATTTGTGCATGTTACCACAATGTTGCACCTTTCCTGTTCTTCCTGCATTCACTTGTTTACCCTACAGCTTTGTTAATAACTTGTAAGAATTTTTTCTTTACTACTTTTTGGATTCTTATTTAAATAGTGAACCGTTAAACATTTTTAAAAGGACTTCTCTCTATTCGAATATGAATGGATGTATATACATTCATATATTTTTTAATGTAAAACTGATTGCTTGTACAAATGAATACCTGAGTAAACGTTTAGGGCTGCAAGTTTTTGCAAAACGTTTTCTTATCGCTTCTTTAACTAAGATTTCTTATTCGTCTTTTTTTTGAGTTTATGTTTTATTGCATGAATTGCTTGTTTATTTATTTTTTGTTTGTTTTTTTTTTTTTTGTGTTTAATTTCGTATTTCTTTAAGGGTGTGAATTTGTTACAAAAATATAATGAATCTAGTGGGATTTATACATTTTAATCACTTTTATTTAATGGAAGTAACAGAACGAAAAAAAGGATTTTAATAACCCCCACCCTCTACTTTTTTTCAAAACAGTATTAACTTCCATATTACTGTGCAGAAGTCGTGATGATTTCTTGTGTTTTTTAAATCAACTTATCATTTTTATTGAAATAATACTGTTCATTGTAATTAAAACCTGAATTGTTGTGTACAATAATTTTAAGCTGGAAAATAATTAATTGAAATGCTGGGTGTTAAAACTTTCATAAATAATTAAATTTGTTTTCGTTTTAGCTTTAGCTTTTCTGTGTTTTAATTAAGCCTTTAGTTCTTCTGCTTGTGTTTATAATCAATTGTAGGAGATGTGAAACTCTTTCCTTATTGTACAACTTCCTTTTTGTTGTTATCTAATTGATTTGTTCATCTTTTTATATTTTCGTTTAATTCATTAGACTAAAAATAATTTAAATATATTTGTATAATTAAAATGAGTTTTAGTATTTAAGCAGGTTTACAATTAAATAGAGAACATAAAATTTTTCTTGCCTAAACGTTTTTAATATAATTTAAAAATACTCAGGATGGCATTACAAATGAAATGATTTATCAGACGAATACCCTTTCATTTCGAAATTATTTTATGGCTAATTTCTATGAATGTTGTTTTAAATTAAATTTACTGTAATTTATTGTGTGGTTGATTTTTTATTTTAAAACCTTTGATAGATTTTAAGCAGGCTAAAGTTGCCATCATGTTTTAAAATATATTTAACCAAAGATCTTTTTTGTAAAGAATCAAGACAATATTTACTGCCGCATTCATAAAAAATCAAAATAGATTTAAGGACTAATTTGTATGAAAAATTTGTCATAAAACACATTTCAAAGTTATTTTCTTTTCTATGAATACGGCAGTTAATAATTAATAAGAATTAGTTTTGATACATTACAGGTATTTTTTTAAGCCTGGATAAATTTGTCAAAAATAAAAAATTAAATTTTAATCGAAATTTTTTTTATCAAAAGAATAATACATGGCATTAACATTTGGTATATGGCCACATAAACCATTCTTAACGAAACTCGTTCTAGACATCTAATTTTGGGCGGTATGCCATGAAGAGTACGAATAACGTTGGCCTCCAAGGCTTCAACTCTTGCTGGTTTCTCACGTAGCCCCACAAAAAATAATTAATAGGATTTTTAGGGCCAATTAATAGATCCATGTTTTCCATCTCACTTTTTGAAACCACTAATCGAAAAGTTTTATATTCAATAAGTTGATGATGACGCCTATAGCATGACATGATGAGAAAATATGGTGCAATGAGGCCACCAGCGTTTTAGCCGCAAAAAACTAAGCCTGCTTGAAGATATTATGAAATCTGTAGAGTCTACTTTGTATTAGTATCACTACATATGCTTCAATTTTGTTTATTGAAATGACCAACTAATTTAGCCAAAACTCAGAATCTTCACTGAACGCAATTTTAAGTCTATCAGTAAATCTGGAAAATGTAGTAGCACCCTTAAGGCGTCATTCCATTTATAATGATTTGACAGAGTGCTCTGTTCGTAGATGTCAAGTAGTGAGCAGAGTATCGCGCATCGTTTGTCACTAACACTTTTGTAAGTTCCACTCGGCTTACAAAAACAGACTTTAGAAGGTTTGAAATAAGTTTACATTTTTTTATTAATATAGTTTTTATTTGACCTTTTAATTAATTATATTTTATTTATTTTACAAGCAATAGATCTTAATACCCTGTTTAGACATACGTTTTAATTGCACAATAAAGGAATTTACGCAATTAAGGCATTAATTGAACTCAATTTACCATATAAGTAATCAATTAATAAAATGATCAATTAGTACTTAATTGAATCATTCATTGATTAAATTTCCTCATACAGCCCTTGTGAGGTGTATTCAGTGAGAGAAAATTTTTATACAATGACAAAACTAAATGCCATAAGAATGAAAAATAAAATATTTTCATTAAATACACGGGAATATTTTTTAAATTTATTTAATTTTTTATAGAAAACTTCGTGCTATTTTTAAATTATCCCGATTTAATTGATTACCGATATTGATTATTGAGGATCAGAGCACATCTCGATGGCCATTTCGTTATCTCTTACTTAACACTTCAGGAAACTTCTGACGAACATTTTAAATAAACTGAAGATTCCTGTCTAAACTATAGAGCAAAGACAAAAATCAAAGTTAAACAAAAACAACAATAACCAACAGTAATTCCATTTTTCTTTCTCCACTGTATTAAATCGGGATAATTTAAAAATAGCACGAAAGTTTTTATAAAATATTTTCAAAATAAATGAAATGAAAAATTTTTGAAAATTTTATGGAAATTCAAGGCTAGCGTGCAGTCAGAACTTGATTGTACTGACTGGAAGAGTTCTATAATTCAAATAAAAACAAGCAAAATTTCTTTTAAGGCCGAACTTGTCTTCATTCTTTAAAATTTACAAACACAAATTTTTAATGTAAATGTTAGGTCTGTTCAACAAATTTCCCGCAACGATAGAGTAAAATAAAAACTTACAACTTTACTATTCCAAATGAAAAAAGTAAATAATCGTATTTTTGGCAAAAAAAAAAAAAAATAGCAAAGTAAAGGTGTACTGACGATAATAACAAACAACCATAAAAATAAATGTCTAAAACAGCAAAAAAAGCGGTATTTGATGCTTAAAGCACTTTGTATTGCAAGAGTTAGCATTTGCAAGAGCTTTGCCATCGATTGTGATCACCTTTTTTCGAATACTTTACAAAATTGCCAAAATTGTTCCGTCTTTTTTTGTAAAACTCTTAATTTATTTTATTCTATTTTTTTTATTATTTTTTTATTATCCTGTCGTTTACTTGTACATAGTTTTCTCAGCTTTCTTCTAACTATTATACAAACGTTAGCTTCAATTAAAAATAGTTTGTATTTAAAACCGAAAACTATAAATGTTATGTTTATTTTCTGCTGTGTGGTTGTAAAAAATTTCAGCTGTTCAGCTGTTTTAAAATCGCCATACAAATTATGGCAAAAAAGCCACACCATTTTAGTCTAGCAGCGATGTGATGTAAATATTATCGTGGGAAGTGCTAATAAATCCTTTCAATTTAAAGTATTTAATATTTATTTATTTATTTTGTAAAACAAAAGTAACAAATATATTAACAATCACATCTTATACTCTTTTTTACTCTTTTGCTGCTTTTTTAAGGACTGAAGTAAACACTTTCCAATAACAGTTAGTTACAACTTCTTGTTATTGAACAGAACTATATTCTACTATCAAAATTTAATTTAGTAAATTAAATTGGATATATGTGAACACCAAAATTAATTACTCAATTTAAATTTTAATTTTCTAAATAAATGCATATATCTGAACAGGGTGTTATTCTTTATTTATAATTTTTTCAATATTTTATAATATTTTTTCAATAATCAAAAAGGAGCAACGAAATATATAAAAAATATTAAAAAATAAATATAATTAAATTTTTTTTAACGCATTAATACGGGCGTTTTTTATATTTTAATAAATTTCCCCTAAATAACATCTATCTTGCTTATTAAACTTTTCTGTTCATAACAAAAATAAATTTTTTGAAAATTTTTAATTTAATTTAAAGTTCTTGCCAACATTCCTAGAGTTTAAATTTCATCAGTACTTTAACAAAAACAAAATTTTAAGCAACCGCTACTTTATTTAATGGTTTTACCTATGAAATACACATACAATTTTGACTTTATTCGCTGCACGTTAAATAAATAAAAATACCATAAAATAGGGTTTATCAAACACCCTGTCAAAAATAACAAATTGATTTAGTAAAAGTTGCTTTGAAACCTGTGTGCAAAAAAACAAACACAAAATAAATGTTTGGTGGTAACAATTATATGTGTACGTGTGTGTATGCATGTATGTACATTTATATAAAATTTATATTTGAAAATATTCCATTTTGCCGTCAACAGTAATGGGGTTAATTTTACAAAAGGTGAAATTTTTACAAATTACGCACACTTCCGTATTAAATGTGAAATAACTTTGTTCAAGTAAATTCCAAAATTGTAACTGGGAGCTACAAAAATTTGATGATGATTTTGTTCGTTCGTTCGTATATTTGTTGGTGTTAGTAAGTTTTATAGGCAAAAATAATTTTATTATTATTGTACACGAATACACATCCATCCATTTACGTTTATTAAGAAAGAAGAAAATAATTTCAGTGCAAATTATATTCTTTTTATTTATTGTGTTTGTTGAATAAATGTTTGTGTGTATAGGTAAACGTTCAAATATCCCTTTGTCTATAGGTGTACTATATGTTTAGTATATTTATATCTTAGTTTTGTTGTACGCAGAGCATCTTTGGTTCGCTGTGTTTGTTAATAAAGTTTAGTGTTTGCTACTGATAAAATTTTAACAAAAGTTTCCACTTGCTCTTGATTTATGTGATGTTGTGAATCAATTTTATCGCGTTCATGCAACAGACGAAATGAAAACTAAAAGAAGAAGAAGAAAGAGAACAAACAACACAGCAGATGCAAAAGACGTTGGAAGTTTTTGTTTTCGAAACTGAAGTTAGTTTGCATAAAGAAATGTTTCATATTAAGAGATGACAAGGGACTCTTTAGAGATTTTAAATTATACAATATTAAAATAAGAATTTATTTTCTCTATGTCTCTTATGTGTGCACGTCCAAAAAAAGGTGTCTTAAACTTTTAAAGTTTTATGTGCAGAATGAAAGCAACTTGTTTCCTCTCAAATTGCTTGAAATTAGTTCAATTTGTTTTAAAGTTTGTTTTCGTAGGTTTTTACGCTAAGAAGCAAGGCAAAACTATTTGAAGAATATTTCAGTTTATTTGTAAAAATTAAACTTATATAATTAAAAAAACCCTGTGCGTTGCTACAATGACTTACCAACACTACATGTAAAGAAAAAAAAAATTATATGAGTTAAATATGCAGCGACAGCTCTGAGTCTGAAGAAAAATAAAAAAACTCAAATCCTTTAAAGGTTTAAAGTGCTAAACAAAAAGCAGCCATCAGCTTTTTTATGTCACATATCGACATCAAAGCTTGATGATGTTTTATCCAATTTGGGTAGAGTTATTACCATAATATACGAAATAAAATTACCTTTAAATTACTTGAATATAACAAGTAAGATGACGAATCTTATATGCCCTTCACCACCTGTGTAAATTTAGTTTAGTGAAGTAACTCCAATTAAAAAAGTAAAATTGGAGTGACAGAGAATCAAAAAATAAGAAAAAAATTTGTACTGCATATAAATAATTTTACATAAAAATATAATCGGATCTTTATGGGTTAAGCATTTTTAAAAAAATTTTAGCATTTCCTTAAAGACCTCTTCAAAAGCTATGAATTGAAACCCATATTGATATTTAAGCAAAATTTTAAAATTTCCGAGCCCCGTAACACGGAAAATATGGGCGAGCGCCATTTTTCACTTGATGGTTTTTTTTCTTATTTTTCTTATAATGGAAATGGATAGTGTAGAAATCACAAATGGAATGACAAACTTAGATATACCCTTTTACCACTTTTTGTGGTGAAGGTTTAAAAAATTATCACAATCTCTCTGTTACATAAGTGATTGTGGCTTGACGGAAATCCATAAAATGATAGTGCCCTGTTTTTGTCAAAATCATTTAATTATGAATGTCATAAAAATTGTTCATAAGTTTAAATTCAGTGGAGCATGTTTTAATTCATAATTTAATTATCTTTATAATAAAGACAAGACCCAACAAAAATTTTAGAAAAGGTAATCGAGTGTGGAATTTTCATTTTTGGCGAAAGGAATTTCCATATATTGACTTTAACAAGGCATAGGACTTTTATAAACAGATACTGGAAATTGATTACATTAATTATTTTCGGAAATATGATGGTATTCTCTTTTAACTTAAAGAACAAGTTCAATTAATATTTCCTTTTTTTTTGCGAACTAATGTAATGCATTTTTTTAAGCCAGTAACAAAATATAGCAACATAAATGTCATTATATGGCAAGTACTTTTTAAGATTACGTTTTATATTTTGCTGGGAAGCGAATAATTTGTTAATGTTTTTTGAATTTTATTTTTATTTACTTGTTCTTTTGGCGGATACAAAAATAGTAAAACTTAAAGTGTTTTTCTATTGCGGTGCCGAAACACGGCCCCACATACATGAAAATCATGTCTCTACGAGGGCTGCTATATATATTTCTGGCCTGGCAACACTGAGTGCTGCCAAGTGCAATCTGACATTTCCATTGGAAAGTTTGTCATTTTTAAGCATAATCGTACTCAAAACGTTTTGACGTACGACCATTTTTTTGTGTTGCTTACAGTGACTTGAAAAAATTAATATAGAAAAAAATGGAATTAACTCGTGAACATTTTCGTGCCATCATTTTTCACAACTTTCGACGTGGATTATCACGACCAAAGTGCATTGATGAACTTAAATCTTTGTATGGCGATGAAGCACCATCCCATAGCACTGAATTTAATCGTGGCCGAAGCTCGCTCAAAGACGAATTCCGTGAAGGTCGTCCAAAAACGGTTGTTGTGCCAGAGAACATTGATGCCGTGCGTGAACTCATGATGCAAGATCGACGTGCGACATACCGGAGATAGAGACATCCTTGGACATTTCTTCCACCAGCATACATTCGATACTGCATGAACACCTGGCCGTAAAAAAGGTTTGTTCTCGTTGGATCCCGCACAATTTGAAAGCCGCTCAAAAAAAGGCTCGTGTCGTGTCGTCACAGGTGACGAATCATGGATCTATGCGTATGAGCCCGAAACGAAACAACAATCGACCGTGTGGGTCTTTAAAGACGAGCAAAATCCAACGAAAGTTGTTCGTGGAAGAAGCACTTCGAAGCAAATGGTCGCATGTTTCTTCGGCAAAACTGGTCATGTGGCGGCAGTTCCACTTGACCAACGTAGGACGGTCACTTCTGAGTGGTACACTACAATTTGTTTGCCTGAAGTCATCGGAGAAATTCTAAAAACCAACAACAGAAGACGAATCATTGTTCACCATGACACACAGAGAACAGAAATTCGTTCTGAAAACCGAATTCGTTGCCAATCGAATTTTGTCGGTTGTGTGTATTATATTGAATTCGGTTGTAATAACAGAATGAATGTGGTACTCTCAACTGTTTAAAAAAATGATTCTTGGGTGACTATAAAGTATTATTGTGAATGAAATAAAACAATAAAATATGTTAATATTTACTTTTATTTTAAAAATAAATTACAGGAATTATATTACACTTTATAAATTTCATGTTTAGAGCCTTCCTTTACCTCTGATCCTTCTTTACGACATATGTATGTAGTTTCTTCAAATTTTCATCCCGCCAGTTTTGCTGCTGCGAAGTGTAACATTTCAGAATTTTTTTTAGTTTACAAAAGTCTTTGTAGGATTGATTTTGGACTTACCTTTCTACAATATTGGAGAACTATTCACCACTAACAGTATATGTATCTTTGTATTTTTTAACTGAAATATTGATTATTTTTTTGTATAATATGTACAAATTCATTTTTATTATGTCAAACATTTTTCGATTTTAAAAGACACAATTGATTTTTATGATTCTAACTACCAAAATTTGGTATGCAGTAGTAATATGCTGAATAAATTTAGTTGTATCTTCCAATTAATACAATAGATTTTAGTAAATACACAAATCGGTAACGATAACTTTTTTAAGAGCTTTTACAACCAACATTTGGACGCAAATATTATATGTTAGCTTTTAGTGTTAAATATTAGTCAAAATTATAATTTATTTATATTAAAAATCAAATAATTATATTAGTAATTAAATTTTAAGCATATCAACTGAATTTTTACCAATCTTTTTTCTGTGTGCAATGCGAGCTCTCACACATCGGCTCAAACCAGAGCGGTTTTGACCGGCCAAAACGTCGAATTAATGGGTCACCTGCCGTACAGCCCTGACTTGGCACCTAATGACTTCTTCTTGTTTCCGCACATCAAGAAAAAAATGCGTGGTCAACGATTTTCGTCGCCAGAAGAAGCTGTTGAAATGTTCAAAAACCATATTTTAGAGGTGTCTCAATCGGAGTGGAAAAAGTGCTTCGACAACTGGTTTGAGCGCATGCAAAAGTGTATAAATCATGCTGGAGAATACTTTGAAAAACAATAAAACCATTTTTGATTATAAATATTCGCATTTCACTATTAGGCCAGAAATATATAGATCAGCCCTTGTATTTGGTACTGTTTAATTTAAAGTTTTATTTTTCCACTTAGTGCTACAGCGCACAAAGTTTAACTGACACAAATAACAAATAGTTAAAATCAATCGAGTGTAAATTCAAGTCGTAATGGACGGATTTATTTGTAATATTTTTTAACTCAGAAACTTGTTACATATTTTTATACCTATTTCATATTCAATGATCCCCTGAACAGCTGTTACTATATAAGTCGGTTTGTTTTTCAAGAATTGTTATTTATAAATTTTAAATTAACATTAAACTTTTCGAACACAAGATTTTTTTTGTGCGGTTTTGTAATAAAACTCGCTTAAACTGCCGTATTTATAAATAATTATTTGCATTTCAAATTTATTATAAAATGAAATTTTCATACAATATTATATCTGTCTCTTTATTCTACTTTGCACGAAAATTGTTTTCTTACTTTAAAATTGAATAAATGAGAGCGAATTTGCGAGAATAAAGTTATTCTTCTTCTTCTTGCACAAAACAGCCCAAACTTTTTCTTCGTGCAAGTTATTTAAATTTGTGCAACAGCCTTAAAACACAAACAAAATATAAAATAAATAATTATTTCTTTTAGCTGATTATTGAAATAATATTTGTTTTTAAAATAGTCAAAATTTTTTGAGTTTTTATTTTGTGTTTAAAATTTAGATCTGGTATTTCTTTACTTTTATATAATTTTGTCTCTTAATGAGAGAAAACAATACTTACTCTCATTTTTACGAATTTTATCCAAAAAGTAAAGAAACAGACATGTTTATTAAATATGACCGAAAGTATATACATATTGACTGATTTTTAAAAATCTATAAAAAAAAACTTTTTGTGTAAATTAAAGATTTAAGCTGTACACTTTTTTGTATCGTGAGTTGCCCAATTAAATGTAAAAATAAAAATTATGTACCTCTTGTTCGGAGCATGAATCCTTGTTATTAATTATGTCAAGTGTTTTGTTTTGTCTAAAATACAAAATTGAATGCGACAGTCACGATCCGCATGCCGCATCGTCGCTTGTTTTTCTCCAGAAACAAAACTAAATTAAGGAGGTTTTCCAATTTTTTTTTGCTTTTCTTTTCAAAATCTTTTATTATGTTCTTGTATATTGTTTGGAATATAAAACTAATTTAACATTATTATGCATTTAGGTAATAAAAACTTAAGAAAATGACTTAAAGTACATCACACATTATATGGAATAACAAAAAACAAGGACTTTTTATTCTGCTTCTCCTCCTCTTCCTCCTCTTGCTCTTCTTCTTAATATATCTGTTTTGTTATTATTTATAAAACAAAATGATGACAAACAGCCAACCAATAGAGAAAAATACATCGTAGACATTAATTAGTTAGAACGATGTCGACGATACAACGAAACTAGAAAACGAAAAACTGAATATTGAAATGCTTAATCATGCTGGCGAAAATAAAATCATGATGACGATAATGTTGTTTAGAACAACAACATCAACTAAAGCTACAACACAAATACATAAAATTTTATCTGTAAAGTTTAGGGCGCATATTGCGATTGATTTAGCTTTTCCATTGCCGCAGCATCAGCCGCCTTTCTTGTGGTTGTTGAATTGGCGTTGGCTGGTGGCGCCTTGGGTAGACTGAAGAATTTCTATTTAAGACAAAAAAAAAACATGCTGTTGGATTAAATACAAAACATAAAATAAATTTAGCAGCTAAACGTCGTTTTTATACTGGCACACGCAATAATACCCAGACACATACATACATAACTACACGTCTAAAAACGTAATAGATAGTTTTTCATTCAATAGATACGTTCATTCCACTCACTTATTTACTGAGATTTTAGTTTAGTGCAAAACTTACATCATTTATGCCAAATTGACGAGCCTCCTCCATAGTGTCGGGCAGTTTTTTGTGTAACGTTTCAGGCAAGAAGAGAGCACCGACGGCGCCAATAAAAAATAATGTGCCCAAAATATAATAGGGACTGCGGATGTCGACGGTGGTGCCTAAATAGACAAGATACGGTGCCAAAACACCGATAGCATTTGCCAAAATGGTGCCAAGAGCAATACCAGTCTGGCGCATACACGTGGGATAAATCTCCATGCCCTGCAGGCTGGCAGTAAAGAATGTTAATGCATTTAAGAACTTAATAAATGTTGCTAAACCCACTAAAATGTTTTCATACTTTTCATCTGTAAACAAACAAACAAAAAGTAATCAAAACATTAAATTTATTAGAAGTTAAGAACGTTTAAAAAAAACGAATAAAAAAACACTTACCAGTTGCCAAAATTATTGCCGGTAAACAAGCGACAAATGATATGAAGAACGAAAGACTATTTGTGAAACGGCGTCCAAATTTATCACCTGTTGCATCGGTTAGAAAATAAAAAGAAAAAAGTAAGTTGTTTAAACAAAAAATAAAAAACACTTACAATAATAGTTAAAGCAGCAATAATAAATTTGTTTCTTTCAGAAAACAAAGTAGAGGAGAATACAAGTCTACCCTCATCAAGGTGCCTAATTATAATATTCCAAAGGCAGATGAACTTAAATATTAACTGCTAACTAACTAGTAACTACTAAAAACGAGATCTATTCTTGCAACATACTCTATAGTAAGCTGCACAGTGGGTTCAGCCACTAAATATTTGAAAAATAATTTAGATTTTTTATTGAAAAGAAACAATGGCATTTTATTTTCTAGGAAAGATATTGTATTGATTTTTAAAAAATTTTTAAAACGACATTTAATAATGATTGAGCTTTTTTCGTTTTTTTGAAAATGGTATAAGTCAATTTTTTCATTTATTGAGATATTTAAGTTTTTGTGTTTGAATCAATTTAAAATGTTGGCCAACTTTAATGAAGTCGTTTTTTTACATTTTA
This sequence comes from Gymnosoma rotundatum, assembly GCA_916610165.2. NCBI lineage: Eukaryota > Metazoa > Arthropoda > Insecta > Diptera > Tachinidae > Gymnosoma > Gymnosoma rotundatum. The sequence goes on from OU744336.1 coordinate 7,928,090, forward strand.
AATTTTATTGTGAAATAACAATTGCAAATTATTTGAAAAATTTTTTGGCGCTACATGGAATATACCACTTTTAAATTTAAATTTAAAAAGTAAAATTTTAAATGAAGACATTTATAAACATGAATAACTAAATTTATTAAGAGTTTATTTCAGTTATGTTAAAAATTTAAAATAGGAATTACTTAGTCTTTAAATAAAAAAAAATATATTTTAAATTTAGTTTTCATAACATATTAATCGTTCTGTGGTTTTTTGGTCTTCCCTTATTCCAAACAATGGAATTATTTTATATGGAGCATTTTCTCCACACCATTTTTATGAAAAAAAACTTCTGTAAGGTGTTTTTTCTTTTTAAGCCTCATCCAACATATTTTAAAGAAGTTTTAAGTTTCTCTCCCCTTTTTTTTTAAATAATTGATATTCTACAAAATCAAAAATAAATCTGTTTTTTGGGCAAGCCTCAATTGCATGAAAATAGTCGTGGGAAGTGTTAAATTAGTTTTTTCTCTTCCTTGTTCTTATTCCACTTTCAAAAGAAATATTTAAGAGATAGAGTTACACAGCAAAATTGTTTTTGTTTATTTTGTGTCAAGATAGAACTCTATTGAATTTTTGATTTCAACTATAGAGTATCGTTAATTAAAAATTAAAAACAGGGGAATATTACATTAAATAAGTTAAACTTTTAAATTATTGTTCTGCTTTCCAGAATAAATTATTTTAATCACCCATATTGATTATTGAAGGTGAAAGCACATCTCGATGGCCATTTCGCTACAGTGCACTTAGATTGTGCACACTAAAGATTTTTGTATAAACAATAACGTAAAGATAAAAATCAAAGTTCAAGCAAAAACAATAATAACTAACTTTGATTTTACCTTTCTTTATCCACTGTATACGGGTGATTTTGTTTTTTTTTTTTTTTTTTGTCTTCTTTATATAGTTAAAAGATGTTGAAAAAATAATAATTGTATTCTTTGTAATATTTAATAATACTTTATTTTTTCTCCATGCACGGGCACTTGCCGTTTAATAATTAAAAATTAAAAACACGAGAATACTACTTTCCCGAACCGTTAACTTTATTTTTTGAAAAAGTGGACTTATACTACTCTCAAAAAAACCAGCTCAATTTATCTTGACTTGGCTTAAATTTTCCTATATTTTGACTTTTTAATTTTATTGCGAAAGAAAAATTATTTACAAAATTTGCGTTGATTATATTTAAAAAAAAAGTAGGAAAAATAACAGCAGTAAAATGTAATGCAGCCTTTTCTGAATTGCTACATCGATCATCTGTATAATTCCTAAAAACTTAAACTTGAATACTCCGCTTTTGCATGTGAAATTTCGAAATTAATCAGCGTAGCCGTTTTGCAATTGCTGATTTAATGCTAAAATCTTTTGTTTCTATCTATCTGCTCGTTATCATTCTGAGTTCAGTTTATAAAAATACGAACTAAAATTCATAAAACCTGCTAGGAGCGCCATATAATATACGCACGTACGTTAGTATACATATTTAAAAATTCTTATAATTTAATATTTGTATATTTTATTCGACCTTTTATTTTATAAATTTTTTTTTTTATTTTATCTTTGGGCTCTAGGTCACTGTTTTTTAATTTTATTTAAATAAAACTCTTTTTATGTTTTATTAAATAATAATTGAAATTATTGTTTTTATTTATTCAAACGAAAACAATTCCCTTTATTCAAATGCATTGCCGACGGAGAAGACATTATTCAAACTAACAAGGAAAAAGAAAAACAAGAGATATCAAGAACTAAATTTGTAATGACGATGGATAATTACCTTAACAAACGATCATTAACAAGAAAAGAGAGAGAAATAATTAATACAGTGGAACAAACTAAAAAAATTTTTGAACAACAATAAAAACGTTTTAATTCTTAGAGCAGATAAGGGAAACACTACAGTTGCAATGGAAAAAAGTGAATATGAAACAAAAATGAAGAATATTTTACAGGATATGTGCACTTACAGGAAACTGAAAATTGATCCAACTGCAAAATTACAAACACGGAATAATATATTAGTGGAAAAATTGCTAAAATTAAATATAATTGAGACAATGGATAAACATAGATTGACAACCACTGTAGCAACGGCTCCAAGGATTTATGGACTTCCTAAAGTTCATAAGGAAAACATGCCTCTCAGACCTATTTGTTCATCAATTAACTCCCCATCATACAGCCTTTGTAGATACGTTGTTGATATCCTTAAATATCTTACCAAGGACTCTAAATATAATGTTAAAGACGCCATAGAATTTAAAAGTAAATTGACAAATATATCTCTCTCTGACGATGAAGTTTTGGTTTCTTTTGATGTAGTCTCCTTGTTCCCCAGTATACCTGTTAACTTAGCTGTAGTTATCATTGACAAAAAATGGGACGTAATTGCTACTTTTACTAAAATACCTAAACATTTATTTTTCGACATCATAAAATTTTGTATCAAAGAGAATAGATATTTTAAATATGATAATAAAATATTTGAGCAATTAAAAGGAATGCCTATGGGCTCACCAGCGTCTCCTGTTGTTGCCGACATAGTAATGGAAGAATTACTAGATACTACATTGGAAAAATTGGAACGGAAGCCAAAAGTTATGACCAAATATGTTGACGACTTATTCTGTATAATCAAAAAGGAAGACTTAGAAGAAACTCTGAAAGCCCTAAATTCTTTTCACAAACACATCAAATTTACCACTGAATTGTAAAAAGACGGAAAATTGCCATATTTAGATTTATTAATTATAAGACAAGGAAACGCTTTATTAACGGATTGGTATCAAAAGCCAACTGCTTCAGGACGGATAATAAATTTCTATTCAAATCATCCAAAATATGTAAAATTCAACACAGCACGAAATATTGCAAAGAGAGTTTTTCAGTTATGTGACACAAATTTTCACAAAGATAACTTTATAAAATTAAGGAAAATGCTGCAAAAAAACAGTTTCCCCTATAATATGGCAACAAATATTATTAAAAACGCCAAAAAAGATTTACAAAAATCCGTAGTACCAAAACAAGAAAAAATATTTAAATCTCTGACACATGTTCCAGGCTTTTCAGACAGGATCATACAGTCGAACATTTATGACAAACAAAATGTTAATATTGCACTTAGGACTGATTATACTTTGAACATGTTGTTTTCTAACACTAAAACAAAAATTGACAAATTAGATAAAGCGAATGTTATATACAAAATTCCTTGTAACGGTGACGGGTCTAACATATGTGAAAAAATATATGTTGGAACGACAAAATCTAAATTAGAAACAAGGTTGGCAGCACACAAATCCGATTATAAAACAAGGAAAGGATTAAGCGAACAAAAAACAGCGTTAGCAGCCCACTGTGCAATAAGCAAACACTCCCCCGACTTAGAGAAAGCAGAAATAATACAACAAGAAAATAATTATAAGAAGAGATACATAATGGAAATGCTACATATTATAAATACTCCTGAGAACAAGAGAATGAATTTTAAAAGAGATACTGAAAATTGCGCGCATTCTTATAGACATATATTAACAAAATATAAACAATAAAAGCTTTTAGTAAACATATCTCCAAGTGATTGCCGACTTTACTCAAAGTAAGATAATGTTTAGTGTGATATATTTTATATTTTTTGTTGTTTTGTGAAAAAATTAATGTTGTTAATTTGTTTTTAACTTTGTTTATGTATTTTTAGTTCCTGAAGAAGGGCACCGAAGGTGTCCGAAATATTGAATAAATAAAAACAATAATTTCAATTATTATTTAATAAAACATAAAAAGAGTTTTATTTAAATAAAATTAAAAAACAGTGACCTAGAGCCCAAAGATAAAATAAAAAAAAAAAAAATTTAATTCTTATAATTAATTTTTAGTAACTCTGCGGCAACCACCATTTTAATACGAATTTTATTTTGGTGTTTGGATTATTATAATATTTTTCCTATTGCAAGAATTAATTTTTTTAATACATCTTTCTACTTACCCATATATTTTCCCACCAAATAGGCTGGTATTTCTACTATACTTTGTAGTAAAAAATTCAAAAAAGGATTTCCGCTCATTTGAGAACTAAACAAAACTAAAGTAAAATAGGAAACTGCTACAACGCACCTGTTTAAAAAAATATTAAAAAAAATTATTAATACAAGAAATTAAATAATTTCAATCATAAATGATAATACATAATTTTGGTTTGAAATATTTTTTTAAAAAAATATTCAGGTATGTGATGAGATATGATTATTTTAAAAAGTTAAAAAAAATTTAACAAAAATTTATTTGTGATGAATTCTGGTCAGTTTCATTTTTCATTTTTCTTTCGTTCCAAATCAAATTTTTCTAACCAAAAAAAAAAAGAAAATTTTGAAGGAAAAACAAATTTAATCAGTCTATATATAAGATATAAAATATCTCGACAATGTCGTTTATTTATTGGTCAAGGAGGATATAACTGAAAATTTTAAGATACGATAATAAGATTTTTTGCATAAGGTGGCATCCAAATTTCAAAATAAATCAAAAGATTGTTGCTTCTATTAGAAAGAAAAATATGTCACAAATTTATTAAAATAAAGTCTAGTTAAGAAGTTTTGAAACAATCTCGAAATATTATTTGAAAAATGCATAGACGGCTCACATATTACCATCAAAGAACCTACTGGAGAAGAGTACTTTTATTTCTACGGAAAGGGTTACTATGAAATATATTCACATTTTAAGTAGAATCATTTTCTTAGATTGCACAATTTTGCAACCAGCAATATTGTGTATGGGGGACTCAACGTCCATTGATTTTCAACATCAGTCTTACCACATCTTGTGAATACTTTGGCTATATACCAATGAGTTTTCATACTTTTTACTTACATTTTGATATTTTTAAGCTGAAGGAAATAGATGAAACCATGTTGCTTTGAAAGAAATTTCAAACCGATTTTATCGCATTTTTTTTAAATCTTTCTTATCACATACCTGATTTTATATGGAAATTTTGGTGTCAGAATACATTCAAAAATAATTTCTGTTTTTAATGAATACGACAGTAGATAAATAATAATTTGTAATAAATTTTGTAATAAAATTTTCCCACATAAATTTGAAACTTTTTAATAACGAATAATTTTAACACATATTAACTTTATGTGGAGCCTTATCCTTATGAATCAAGTAGATTTAAAATCTTGCTGTTTTCTTGAATTGTAGTAACTTTCGTATATATTTTTAATAGAAAATATGTAGATATCGTGGCAAATAGGTGAATTTTTCAAGAAATATGAAAAGTATTGCACACTGGGCGTATGATTAATGTTAACTATTTCCCAAACTAAAAAGCATAAAATTATTTGGTGTTTCTCTTAAAAATTTATATAATAATTTTTTTAAAAAGTTTTTATTACTCAAACAAAAAAAAACAACCCAAACAAATTTAAAAGAAACTCTGGTTTTAAGAGTAACAAAAACTGGACGATGGAGTTTATTTGCGGCTTCTCTCTTTACCAAAATGCCGTAATCGGTGTCCTTAGAACAGGAACTTGATTTTCTTCAAACAAATACAGATACAGTGTACAGCTGGCAGATTTATATTCTAGGCTCTTATCATTTAAAATGTGTCTGCTTAAGCAGTGGCTGATGTTAATAAATATGATTGCGTTATATCTGCCTTCATTGGACATCAATGTCGACAATGTTACATTAGGTAACGCAATTTGCCACAGAGACCTTAAAACAGTTTCTTAATTTTGTTTCTTTAAATTATTTGCAGTTCGAGGTTAGTTTTACATAGCTTACATATGTATATATGCGTTTTAAAGGGAGAGGCTAGTAACCCTGAAAATTACCACCCAATAGAATTTTGTTCTGCACTTTCCAAAGTATGTTAGAGTATGCTTAATTTTCATCTTGTGAAAAATCTGGAGTTCAACAGCTTACTTAGTGATCGGCAGTTCGGCTTCCATAGGGGACGCTCTACGCATGACTTACTGGCCTTCCTTTCGGAAAAATTTTGTCAATCCATTCACTATTTCGGCGAAAGTATAGTGGTGGCTATAGATATTTTCAAAGCGTTTGATAGAGTATGACATTGGACTCATATCAAAACTAATTCCTTTTCGTATCAGTGATAGCTTCTCTAGAATTATATCCAGCACTTTACGAGCTTTTATAGATGGGATCTCATCAAACGAGTTCATGGGTTATTCAGGGATACCGCAAGGTTCCGGCTCTCTCCTACCCTATTTAATATTTTTTTAAAGACCTTTTACGTTGGACTTTCAACCCTATCTATTCCTTCGCAGATGCCGGTAGCATATGCCATTCAAATTCATATCGTAATAGGACAAGCCTTTAGGAAATTGGGGCTATGAAAGCACATGGATGATACCCTGAATCGCAATCTTTTGACAATCTCCCAGTGGGGCCTTGCGAACAGGGTTATATTTAACGCTCGTAAAACCCAGTACTGTGTGCTTTTGCACAAGCGTACTGCTGAATATGCTACCTCATCTGTAATTGTGGGTAATATAGATATTAATAAATCAGAAGCTCTCGATGTTCTTGGCATGAAAATTCAATGTGATGTTCGGTGGAGCAATTTTATTTTTCAGGTCGCAAAAGAAGCATTGAAGTGCCTTGGTTTTCTGAAATGGTGTAAGAAATACTTCACTCCATCTGATCTCCTTACTATCTATGTCACCTTTATGTGACCGAAAATGGAATGCAACTCTCATGTATGGGCCGGTACTTTAAAGACTATTTCGAGTTACTCTATCACGTACATGAGAGAACGAAGAAGCTAATCGGCGACAGTAGGGTAAATAGCTCTATTGATTCATTAGAGCATCGACGCTATGAGGAATGTGTTTCACTATTTTGTTGTTTTACAACGGAACATGCTGCAATGAAGTCAGGAAACTAATTAATGAAAACCGTAATTTCGTACGCGCAACGCGCTCTGCATAAAGAGAGCATCCCTTTGTGGTCGATTGGCCAGCAGCGTTGCCGCTTTGGTCCAATCGGACCAAACTTGGTAGTTTTTCGTTTTTAAAAAACAGTTTGGTAGTTTGGTTGGTTTGTTGCATTTTTTTTTAAATTTTGGTAGGTTTTCCTCCTGTAGCAATTTTTTAGCAATAGTAAATTTTTTACCTTAAAAATTCAGAACATAAAATAAAAAAATGTAACTTTGAATTAAATAAACAATAACTGTGAATAGTTTTACCACTGTTTTCAAAAACTGTTTTAGGTGTAATAAAAGACATCTCTGCTTCTTTGCATAAAGATGATTAAAGCTATAACCATCTCTGGTTTAAGAAACGCGAACACATAATAAAAAAAAATGTAACTTTGAATTAAATAAACAATAACTTTGAATAGTGCTACCACTGTTTTCAAAAACTGTCTTAGGTGAAATAAAAAACATCTCTGCTTTTTGCATAGAGATGATTAAAGCTATAACCATGGCTTAAGAAATCCGAACAATATTATGAAATTGAAATTAACAATATTTTTGAGTGAAGACTTATTTACAAGTGTTTGTATTAAAAAAATAAACAGACAAAATCAAAAAGTAAGTAAACTTTTGTAATTGTATATATGTACCTATTAATTACATAAATATTTACTAATATTTCATGTAAAGAAACAGTCAAAAAAAAATTTAGAACCGAATGGTTGAGTGAATTTGATTGGCTCCAGGAAAGCGATGGGTGTTCATTCTGCATAGTATGCTTTAAAATTATTTTAAATCATAACATTCATCTTAAAAATCACCAAAAGACAAATTTCCACCTCAACAATTACGGAATAAAACCAAGTTAGTATAACAGAGTTTATGTGCAAAAAACGCATTTTTAAATTTTTGGTAGGCTGTGAACGATTTTGGTAGGATTTTTGAAAATTATTGGTAGGAAGTCAATTTCTTGAGTGGCAACGCTGTTGGCCAGTGAATCGCACGACGCATTACAGAGAAAATTCTTTTTTGTTTTTTTTTTTTTTTTTTTGAAAGAACAAGTTGTATGTGAAATAAATTTCTTGCGAAGCACTTTTCTGTCACTTTCAGTGTGCAAAGATTCAAATAAATTGTGCACAAGCACTACTCCCTCTATCCCCCCTCTTATAACCTAATTTTCCAGTTGTGGCACAAAACGTTACAAAAGTAAGGGTCATCCTCTGAGTGCTGGTCCTAATAAAAAAAAATATATTTAATAATGGATAATTCAAGTTATTTCATTTATTACCAACAAACAAACACGAGCTGCATTTCAAGGTGAAAGCAATGAAAGGCTTTTATCCGATGGGCTATTGTTTTTCATTTATAATGCGGTCCTTTATGAATCACGTTTTAATAAAAAAGACTCTACTTCCAAAAATCCTTTATTATTCTTTATTTTGTTATAAATATTTTAATTGTAAATAACTCAAGCAAACAATCGCCTTGTTCAAAAAATACTAGCAGCCTTCACAACTTTAAAATGAAATTTTTAATTTTTTCCCAATCAGAATTTAAACCATCGATTTTATGAATTAATGAAAATTGACTTATTTGTGGCTTATTGGTTCATTTGTAATTTAATTTAAGGTAAATAGATGCGAAGAATGCTCTTGAAGGATGTGGCGGTCCCGAAAATGCTGCATTTCATTCTGCTAGCGTCTAATTTTTCTTGTTTTCTTTGTAAATAATTTTTATTTCTAAAAATGTTTAGAAATTAAATTAAAAATTAACTAATATAACTATATAACCCAATCTTCTAATTAAAGACACGGGAATATTTTTTTTAAATTTAATTTTCACAAAAAACTTCGTGCTATTTTTTATTTAATTATCCCGATTAAATTAATTACCGATTTTGGTTATTGAGGGTCAAAGCACGTCTCGATGGCCATTTCGTTACCGCTTACATAACTCTTCAGGAAACTTGTGACAAACATTTTAAATAAACTATAGATTTTTGTCCAAACAATAAAGCAAAGACAAAAATCAAAGTTTAAGCAAAAACAACAATAACCAATAGTAATTCTATTATTCTTTCTCCGCTGTATACGGCTGACTTTTTTCGGCTCTTTTATACAGTTGAAAGAGGATGAAAAATAAAATATCAAAAACACTACGATAATTTATTTATATGCACAGGCACTTTGCAAATTATTTAATTAAAAACACGGGAATATTTTTTTAAAATTTAATTTTCACAAAAAACTTCGTGCTCTTTTTATTTAATTATCCCGATTAATAAGTCAATTTTCATTAATGAAATTTTTTACAAAAAATAAAGGAGTTTTAAGATTTTTAAAATTTTTTTTTACTTTGACAAAAATATTGAAATGATACCCTTAAATCTGTTAAAAATTTTTAGTGTTTTTTTTTTAATAATCTTTAACAACTTACCAACTGAAACCCATTATAGTTGTATTTCTAGCCAAACGCCAACCACTAAACAATGATGCAATGCCATAGGTAACCTCTTGTTTGGTGGTTGAGTAAATTTGCGCCAATTCTTTTTCTGTCATATCAAACTGGCGACCATTGATTTTGGCAATTTTCTTAAATTGTCTAATCGCATCACTAAACCGCTTCTTGCTAATCAACCAACGTGGTGATTCAATGACGTATCTTTTCATTAAACATGCAAGAAAACAAACAAACAAACAAACCAAAAATAAAAAGGAAAATTTCACATACAAATTAAATGTATGAAGCAACAAACAAAATAGACCATAAAAAACTAAGGAAATTCAATTGAAACAAAGTTAGTGTTTGGAAAAAAGTAGCAGCATTAAAAACACAGATATAAAAAAATACTCTTACTCTTATTGCCACTCTACTACCACTGTCCAACAGCAGCAATGATAAAACCAACACATTGTTCATAACACACATTTATGTGTATGCATGTAGTCATTAGGATGAATGTATGTATGTTTGTATGTAAACGTAGAAGCCAGTAAAAGTTAGTATGGTCGTTACGTTATAAAATTCTACCATAAAACAAAACATTGTGTAAAAAGGTTCCGGTTTTTTATTTTGCTTTTCTTTTTTTTTTATCGAAAGAAATTGAAAACAATCGAATGAATTTGATTGGATTTCAAATGAAATGAACATTTGGACACAAATAGATGTACACACTCATAGACACACACATATGCATATATACTCATACTGGGCATAAAGTCTCGTCATTTAATATAGAGAATATAAAAGACACAGAGCAAACATACAAGACATCGTGCAATTGCGTTATGCTTCAATAAATTGATGGAGATTCCCACACACACATACATACACATACACATACATCCTTACCCATGCATGTGGGTTTATTTTTGCATCGATATAAGAACCGTCTGCTAAATGGGTAACAAACAATATGTTGGATTTTTTCTTGTGATTCCAATTTTAAGTCTTGTTTTAGTTGTTTCTTTTTTATTTCTTTCAAGCTTTAAGTTTTTTATAGCCATTCTTTTTTTAGTTTTAAATTTTTACGATTTTTTTATTCTTCTATTCCGTGCCTCGATAAAAAATGGAACATTTGCTAGTGAATACAACAAATCGATCAAATAAAATATTTATAGAAAATACTTACGCGGAGAAAATTAAAATCAAAGCGGTTGGTATCGTTGTTATCCACATAAATGATTCCCAATCTCGCAGCCACCAAAAGAGTAAAGGCATCAATGTTGTGCCAAATGACCAACCAAAACTCTGATACATTGCTATTGTGCTGCGATCTTCTCTGAAAATTGGAAAATAAAAAGCATGGTTGTGATATGATTATAAAAAACATATGTTCTTTGAAACATTGTATATTTAACCATTATATGGTTGCTCTGCACAAAATCTACAACATGGTTGGTTTTAACTTAAAAAAATTTCAACCACAACCAAATTTTTATAACTTATTAAAAATAATATAAAATATTTAACCATAATATATTATTTTTAATCAAAGTATGGTTAAAAGCAACATACTTTGCGCTAAATCATATTTTGTTTTAGATCTTGACAGCTTGGAATTTTTTTGGTAGCTAAAATTTTAAATTGTTTTTTTGTTGTTAGAGAAAGTGAAAAATAAAAATTTATGTACAAAATAAATAATTAAAAATAATATGCAAAATATGAAAACAAATAATAAGGGAACCAAAACATTTAAAAAAGTGGAAATAAATATGTATAAATGTAATGTAAGCATACATTTTTGTGTTTGAAGAACAATTGTGAAATCATTTACTTGGGCTTTTAAACTATGCTTTTATATAACTGATTCTTGTAGCCTATGATTTAAGCGTTATTATAATCAAATAAATGATTTTTTCTGAATTTGTGTTTTTAAATAATTTTTATGACATGTTATAATTCAATTATATAACATGACGTTTTATTGTGATATTTTTTTTGATATTTTAATTTAACCACTTAATGTTTATATATGAACATATTTATGTTTATACTTTAGAATGTTATTGTTTTGTTAGACAATAATATGCTTGAAAATGGAACAACACTATGTTTTGCTAGCAACCATATAATGCAACCATCATATGTTGCTCTTAGATAATGGTTATCTAAACCATGTTTTTTCTTTGCGTGTAGGCTTTTTTTTAATTTTTAAGATTCATTTATTAAACAAATAAAGAAAGATTACGAATTTGCCTGCACATCTTTAATACTCAGAATTAAAAGGATCTTAAGAAAATAACATTAAAAAAGGTTGAAGAGTAATCTAAGCAATCAGAAGAATTTCGCTAAGGTCTAGCAGAGCCCATGACTTTGTCAGCATATCATTCCTATTTTTTTTTTAATTAAAAATTTAGAATATGTGTTTCTAAATATTTATTTTAAAGTTCTCTAAGCCGTATTAAAAATTGTTTATCGACAAAAAAATAATGAGTTAAGAACTGTTTTAGTATCATTATACCGGTAAAATTGGGTGCATTCACATTTGTATCTCTATTTGCTCTACGAAAGGATATATTATATGACATATAGAAAAGTATTCTATATTTGAACAAAGGTTCTGTGGGACCTCCTCACAAAATATTATTCAAATCCATTCAGCAGTTTTTTCGTGATACGAACACAGACAGAGAGAAAGACAGACAAAAATTCCAAAAACAGGTGTCTTGTATTCAATATCAATTACTTACTACATCAACAAAAAAAATTACAAAAAATAGTTTATGTACATTCATAACAATCAATATGATACTGAAGCAGCATCTATAATGTTGTAAGGAAAGAAAAAAAGAGTGATTTATAATAAAAATTGCATTCGTAACCAACGGATGGTTAATACAAAACAAAAACAAACGTAAAAGACGAGTAACAGAGAGAACAGTGAAGAAATACTTTGGTTTGTGCTTGGACTTCGCAAATTAATATTTATGTGAATACTCCTCGTATTCTTATTTACAAAATTAGTTGGGTTAATAGATGATGTTTACAATGTATACAACCTAGGGTAGATAGATGCGAAGAAGGCTGATGATTTATATAGTGATCCCGAAAATGCAGCATTACATTCTGCTTATATTTCCTGTTTTCTTTAGCAAACGTCCGCATACATTTCTAAAATAATTTTCAGAAATTAAAAAAATTTATTGTTATTTATTATTTATTTCGTGTATAGAAATGATGCTGTTACTGTTTTATTATATGAATAGATTTTCTGCGAATAGAGCATATTAAATTTTCTGTTGCTCATATCAGTGGTTTCTACGCAAATTTTGTAAAATTAATATCAAGGAATCAAGCAAAATTAAAGAAGTTTTCGCATTAAAAAAAATTAGGATGTAATAAAACTAAAAAAAACATTAAACAAATATTTGCCTTATTTTTTTTTAATTTTTATCTTTTTTTGTAGGAGCAAGAAAAAATGCATGCTCAAATATCCCAGATAAAAGATAGCTACATTTTACTATAGTTTTTCTTGCTCAAATGTTTTGACATGAACATTCCTTATATTTATCAGACATTGCCTTTTCTAGTTATTACTAACTACATCCGGCAGATGGCACTTAGCACTTAAATGTATGTGTTGCCAGAGCCATGGAGAAAGACACCTTTGTTATGCAAAATTCATTGATAAGAGAAATCACTAGAGATGCCATATGTTTAAAAAACCCAATATAAAAGTGAATATGCTGATAATATTTAGATTTTAAGACGTATTTATCCTATAGTATAACTTATGAAAAAGGCGCTGTTTATTGTGACAAACATTCTGAATTTTCACTACTTGTATAAATAAAAAAAATTGTTGAAAAAAATAACGTTCCTTAACCAGTAGAAATTTAAAATTATATAAAACAGAATATTCCCAGCAAAACAAAAATATTACCTTAAAAAGTACTTGCCATATAATGTCATACTTTGTCGTTGCCATATTTTGCTACTCGCTTACAAAACACATTACATTAGTTACCAAAAAAGGAAGTAGTAATGGAACTAAGAGACTACCATACTAATGGTACTTTTTATTTCCTACAATAATTTATGTAATCGATTCTCAGGAATTGATTATAAAAGTCTCATGCCTTGTTAAAATCATGAAGTTGGCAATCTAGTTGGGAAGTACTTCTGCCAAAAATGCTTAATTCCACACTCGATTATCTTTTCAAACGTTTTTTGCTGGTGTTATAATTTTCGGTAATAACCGTCGTCACTGGCTGTGTACTTTGGATGTTCGGCGAGCGCTTTCGATGTGATAACATCATTTTCAAGCCGTGTTTTTATTAAAAACTCTGGGTTGCATTGATTTTTTCATTTTTAAATGTAGGGATTTTTATTTTCCTTATATATTTCTTGTGTTGTGTTTCCAACTCTGTATCTTTGTTAATAAATATGTATTAGTACACACTGCTAAGCCAATGTGCTCCTAGTCAGTGCAGTCATTCTCGTTTACATGTACTTTCGATAACTAAACGTGATCTTTAACAAACTAACACAGCCCTTTACACTACAACACTCGGACTTTGGCAAGATTCAAACTACTCTATGTCTAGTTAAACAAAGCTTGCGCTTTTAATCAGCTCAGCCATCCTTGTCACTCTGGCGATATTCTGCAACTCCAGCTATTTTAATTTTCTTTCTATTTAGGAGAGCTGCACCACGATTTTCTTGGTGCTTTGAGGCACCTTCATCAATTAAGATAAACTATCTCACACAGCTGCATAATAATTGTTTTCGTTTTTGCTTTTCGAGGGAATTATACAACTGGTTTCTATTTGAAATCCTTCCGCAACGAAGAACAAAGAGACAAATATACCGGGCCAGCTCTACATGTGTTAGCGAACACCACACCTGTAACTGGTGCTAGTAGAAAGTATTTTTTATATTTAAAGAAGTAAATGCGAATAAAAAAAGTATTGGTGTTTATCCTTTCGAGTGTTTTTTTTTTAAGACCGATAGACCTTTAAATTATAAAAAATAACACTAAAAATTAAATTTTGATGAAAAATTTTATTCATTTTATTCATTTATTTCAGTAAAATCTGGCGAATCATTATGAATGGTCTCACGCTTGAACAACGCTGTTAAATCATCTAAGTTTACTTTGAAAATCAGTCATCCATTCGAGCAACTTTTAGACGACTTCGTTATTTTTATGGTGCACAAAATCGTCCGTCTGCGCTTGTTAATTAGCAAAATTGCTGCATATGGAGTGAGACCAATCCACAGACTTCATTGCATCCACAAAAATGCACCGCTTGGTGTCGTTTACACGCTAATGACATCGTCGGATCTTATTTCTTCACGTTACGGTCAATGGAGATCGTAACCGCACCATAATTAATGGTTTTTGTTTTTAAAATATGGATGACATTAATCCGGTCGAAATGTGGTTCCAACAAGATGGCGCTACGTGTCATACGGTGACCACAACCATCGAGTTATAAAAATCAAAATTTGGCGATTACTTGATTTCAAGAAATAGACCTATCAAGTGGCCTCCAAGGTCGTACGATATGATATTTTTCGATTATTGCCTGTGTGGCCACGTGCAGTCCCTAGTTTATTCTGATAAACCAGCAACAAATGACGCCTTGGTGGCCAACATTGTTCGTGTTATTCGTGACATAAGGCCAGCAGGACTTGAAAAAGTGACCCAAAATTAGGCGTCCAGAATGCGCTTCGTCATGAGCAGCTGCGGTGGCCATATGCCCGAAATCCTTTTCAAATATTAATGCCATTTTCTGACCTTTCGTGCAAAAAAAATTTTTCATTACCATTTAATTTTTAGTGTTATTTTTTACATTTTAGTTCTATCCGGCGTAAAAAAACACTACACTACAGTACTTATACAAAAACTATGGTGAATTTTTAGACAGTTTTTGCAAGACTGCTATATTTCTATAAATCCTTTAAGTCGCTCCTGCAAAAGTATTAAAAAAGGCTGGTTTTAACTTTAAAATTAGTTTTTTCGTATTTATTTTGAATTTAGATTTTAATTTTGCCTCTCAGAAGCCAATTAAAAATTTAAAGACGTTTCTGAGCAGCAGCATTTCACATATTTCAATTCTTTGCTCTTCATTGATGATAATTTATTCAAGCGATTAACAAAACTAATTGAAATAAGAAAAAAAAATTTGTTTCAAGCTGAAATAATTTGCTTGTTAATATTTTACTAATATTAATCAAAGCATTAATTAAAGCATTAGCTATTAAACGACAAGTACCTTTACATGGAATATTGTCTGTAAACTTTATTTTCTTGTAAGAATTTAAAGAAGAATTGAATTATTAAATTATTCTAATGTTAAACATGGGCATGATGTTTTGGGCATTGAAATAATGATGAAAGACAACATGAACACAGGATAAAATTTCTAAACAGTCAACGCATACAAGAGACAAATAAATCAAGTTGTATCGCCAATTTCTGTTCAATACAGTCAATAGAGACTGATGATGATGATGATGAAACTTGTTTTCAACAATTTGCCATAATACACAGCTTTCATCAAATCAAGCGCTTTCTTACTCGTCTTCCACTTTAAGCGATTAATGTGTTTCAAAACAACGAATAAATAATTTGATATTTTTTTCTGATTCTTTTTTAAACAAATACTCTTCATGAGAAAGTGACTAAAGTTATGTTATGTAATACATGTAATACATTAAATACTCACTCCCTTGATATTTCCATGCCAATTATTTGAGGTGATTGAAATAAACTATTGATGGTCAATGAAGTCAGGCCGGAAAATATAAGAAACCAAGTATAATAAGACGTCGTCACAATGGAGGAGAGTCTGCCAATGGAGCAAAATATAACACTGATGTAATAAACAAAACGACGTCCAAAACTGCAAAATAAATGAAACAAAAAGAATTACAATAATAACAAAAGCACAATATAATGAATGAATAATAAATAAGAAACGGAAACATTAAGTTTTTTTCTTTATCTACATTTAAATAATAAATTTTAATGTATTCAATTTTTCTTAATTTCATTTGCTTTTAAATAAAATAAAATGAAATAGAATTAGAATTAGACTAAAATTGAATTTAAAATCACATTATTAAAATGTTTTTGTGTAAGTAAAAACAAAATAATGAAAATTAATATAATTTTGCAGTTTTTTTTTAATATCGTCTGGACATACATATCACCCATTTGTCCAAGAAGAAATGAACCCGCTACTTCTGTTACGCGTCCAACAACAAAAACATTTGTCACATACAAGTCTCTCGAACAGACCCAATTCTCTCGTGTCGGTATTGTATCTGTATACCAAGTTTTATCATAACTCCAGCCATTTTTGCAATCTAAAAGAAATATAATGAAACAAAAACACAAAGCAAAAATAAAATAAATAAAAGAAACAAAAGAAAAGAAAAGAAAAGAAAATGAAATGAAATAAAATAAAAAATTCAAATGAAATGAAGTAAAAATAAAATAAAACGAACAAAAGGAAGAAGATTGTTGCTTTGTTTAAATATCGGAAGTCATGGCAGTTGTTATTGGGGATATTTGTGTGGTTTGAGTGTGTATGTGTATGTGCGTATGTGGGAGACTGCTGGCAGCCGTCGTTATAAAAACTTGAGGGAAATTCTATCGAAAGCACTTGATTCAATGAACATTAATAAATGAAAGTTCAGCATTTTGCCAAGAAGTGAAAAAAATCTTAGCAGAAATTAACAACCTCAACTAAATATTATCTTTTATCCATCTATTCCCTAGATCATATAGAAAAAGATCTAATTTACTAAGCGCTGGCTTAAAAAGAGCTTCTTTTAACCAGCTCTCTAGGGTTTTAATACAATTCGCCAACTGAGATTCTTTAGAAGATATAGAAGATATTCTTCAAGAAATACCGAATAAGTGAGAGAATCTGAAGACCCATAATTTATGAGCTCTGCTTTGCGTTCATCTCGTTTTTAAACATACATTTCCCGTATCAAGGCGAATCCATTATAGACGAATGGATAAACTTGGGCGTCCTACAAATGAAAGCAATAAATATTGGAAAAATTAATTGAACATTGGACCTTCAGATTAGAACATTCGAGCCAGCTAAGGCTGTCATATGGCAGAGGTCAAATTTTAGTTATAATGCCAGAAAATTATCTTTGGCATAAAGTAAGAAATTTTGAGAAAATAAGTTTGATCTGTGAAAAATGTTTGGAATAATTTGTTGTAGAATCTTGTATGTTTCTCACAACTATTTTAAAACAGTTTTGTATCTCAAACATTTGAAATCTTTTTTTTTGCTGATATTAAGAGCATAATAAAATAAAAAGCCATACCCAGCGTTTTTTGGCACCCGTTCTCCGGAGTTTAGATTATTAAAAATAAATTTATATAGGGAGTGTACTTCCAGGATTTTTCATAAAAATACCATTTATTCACAGAGTGAACGGTGATCTAGATATAAATTTGAAGAATTATTTTGTATGGGTAGTACCTAGGGTTACCAGATGTCCTCAAATGGTCTGGATTGTTGAGTTCTGGTTCAAGTTACCAGTTATCGGTTAAAGTACAATTTGTCCAGTTAAAAAAGACGTGTAAAAATAATTAGTTGTTAAACATATTATTTAATTAATTAAATTAATATTTACTACAGAAAAAATTGTATAAAAAATAGATTAGTACCATCACTGACAATTTCGAAAAAAACAAAATTTTAATTTTAAATTTAAAACAATCTCTTTTAATATGGGATAATTTATCGCATCTTCCAAAAGCTTCAGAAATACCAAATGTAATTGACAATGACATGTTGTACAATGATTTTCATTGCCTGCGAGAAACGTTTAATAATTTGTTAAACCATATCAGATATAATTAATCTTTTTTGCAAAAATAAAGAAGCAAGTCTTTATAAATTGATCTCATATAAATTAGCATTGCTTTTGTGAAAGGACTATTGGTATTTTAAATAATTTACGCTCACAAAAACAAGGAGTAGAATTTCCTTGGTCCTAATAAAGGCTGAAATGTTAATAAGAGTAAATTTCAATAAAATTTGCCATGTACATTCAGGTTTAATCAATATGATACTGAAACACCATCTAAAATGTTGTGTGAAAACAAATAAGATTGACTTAATATAAAAATTGCATTCGTGACCAACCGAGGATTGGTACAAAGCGAAAACGAAAAGTACAACACGAAATACAGAGAGAGCCATTAAGAAATACATTGGTTTGTGTGTGGACTTCGTCTAACCAAATTAATATTGATATGAATAATTCTCGTATTCTTATTTGCAAAGTTAGTTGGTTAAATAGATGATGTTTACAATGTATTCAAATAAAGTAGAAAAACAAAGAATGCTGATAATGGATGTAACGATCCAAAAAATGCACCATTACATTCTGCTAGTGTCAATGTACTCGTATCCTAGCTCATATGCTACATAAGAATTTGACTGCATCTAAAATTGCAATAACCAATATATATATATATATATTTATCGAAATCAAAATTTACAGAAATAAATTCGTCATCACTAAATTTTGCTAAAATTTTTATTTGCATTACTAATAAAGGACTTTCTGTGTATGTGCGAGTAATAATAAATACAACAGTTATAATAACTACTGCAGTATTAAATGAGACCTTACTGGCAGCGCAATTTCAGTAAAGCTTAAAAAAAAAAAAAATTAACTCGCACATTTCAATCACAAAAAATAAATTTTTCAGTAATCAGTAAAAATTTACTAGTAAATGAAGTATCAGTAAAAATTACTGGTAATGTTAATTAAGTTGCAGTATCAGTAAAAACTTATTTTTCTTGCAATTATACTGGTGCAGCAAAGCTAAAGATAGTGCTTCCAAATAATATTGCTTCAGTATTGAACGCAAATAAAGAATTGCATGAAAGAAAAGTTAAGTAAAATTAAATTAAAAAAATAAAAAAAGAAGAACAAAAATTTGTTCGACGAGTTAGTTAAAGTGAAACGCAATAAAGTGCAAAGTTGTAAAAAGTAATGTTAAGCAAATGGAAAAAGTTTTGTGTTTTTTCTCAATACATTTTCTTGGCTTTTTGCTCGGCTGTGTTGTTGGTTTTTTTTTTTTTGTAATGAACATTGCTTAAAGACAGTTTCTAGTTGCGTGTGTGTGTGTCTGTATGTACGGTAGTCTTTTGTTTGTGTAACTACAAAAAATTGTAGCAAATTATTACATTTTACTTTATAATTGAAAGTTATTGAATAACTTTAAAAAATATATATGTGAATGTGTGCGTATCCTTTAATTTTCCTTTTAGTTTTTGTCATCTAAATAGTTTTTCTTACGGGACAGAAACAATAAAGAAAGTGGAAAAAAACATTGGTAAAATTTAATATTCTTTTAAAAGCTTTTTTCTGTGAATTTACATTATTGCTTTAGTATTTAGAAAAAAATAAAACAAGAAATCCAACCACAATTTTTATTTTTATGCCATTTGCGTATGCGGTGAATGTCTGTAACAAGAATGAATGTGTGTGTGTGTATGTGTGCATGTTATTATCCACAATTTATGTTTGGTGATTTGGCAAACATTTCTTTTGCCAAATAATACAAAATCCATTACAAAGAATTATTATAATTCATTTGTCTTTTTTATGTTTTGTTGACTTTATATTTGAATAAATTTTTTCTGTTTTTAAGCAAATTTATACGTTAATAAAAATTTATTTTTTTTTTATTCTGGAAAATCTTAAAAAAAGTTAAGAAAAAAGAATACGAATTATCACACGTTTATTAAAATTTATTAGTTTCTTTAGTTTTCAAATTCAAATTATATACTTGCTGTTGTAGTAGATTTAGCAATCAGATTCAACCGTCCGTCTGTAACGGTTCAACAGTTAGCCCATGTACATCAGATTATATCAACTATTTAATTTATAATATAACATTTTTACTTCTTACTATACCAAATAAAATACTGGACATTCTGTCTAAAATTAAGATGTTTGTATACAACGGTTCAAAAAATACGGCCATATAGAACACATTACATTAATTTTGGAAACACCCTTTAATTTCTAAATTCAAATTATAAGCTTCTTGTTATAGCGGACTTAGCAAAACATGTCCCATGTAAATTTCAGCTGTCTGTCTATAATGGTTCCAAAGTCCGGTCACATACATCATATTATATCAATTATTGGGACACTCGTTTATTTCCAAATCCAAATTTTATACTTGTTGTTATAAAGGAGTTATTAATACAGGTTCTTTTTAAATTTCAATCGTCTCTCTACAACTGTTTAAAAGTATGGTCATATACCAAATTAAATGAACTATTGGTGCACCCTTTAATTTAGAATTTTAAATATTATCATCTGTTACTATAACGGCCATAGCAATCGATATTGCGTCAGATTTACACGCGTTTGTCTATGACGGTTCATAAGATAGGCTCATATAAGTAAATCTTCATCAATTATGGGACACCCTTTAATTTCTAAATTCAAATTATAAACTCGTTGATATAGCGTATTTAGCAATACAGGCCCCTTCTAAGTTTCCGCGTTCTGTCTATAACGGATCAAAAGTTTGGTCACATACACAAAATTACATTAACTTTTGGAACAATCTTTAACTTCCAAATCCATTATTTAAACTTGTTGTTATAGCGGACTTAGCAATAAAGGTTCGTTGTAAATTCGAAGCGTCCGTCTGTAACTGTTAAAAAGTATGGCCATATATATCAAATTTAATGTACTATTGCCGCACCCTTTAATTTATGATTTGTAATATTAATACTTGTTACTATAACGGCCATAGCAATCGACATTCTGTCCACTTTGCAAGCGTTTGTCTATAACGGTTCAAAAGATTGGCCCATATAAGTAAATTTGCATCAATTATGGGGGCACCCTTTAATTTTTAGATTTATTTATGTATAATTTTTTGTGTTTGTGAGCTATAGTAATACGCAGCCATTTTTAATTTTACAGAAGTGACCTTTATAATTGATAATACACGTAAAAAATATGTATGTTGTGTGGGGACACCCTTTAATTTTTAAGATTTTGAGCTGTTTTTGAAACGGGACCAATCCGTAAGCATAATCTATCATATTACAAATTTCAAAAACGGATCAGAAATGACTAAGTTCTGGAGGCGCAAATATAAAAAAAAGCAATAGTCAGCCAAATTGTATAACCTTCGTCTTTTTTTAAGTCGGTTAAAAAGAAATAAAGAACATAATAACAATATTAATAAAATCAATTTAAACAGTTGAAACAATAATAAAACTAAAAGTCAAGTTTGTAAAATTCTTTGACAAAACTATAAATTATTTATAATTTTTTCTGTACACCTCCTTAATATCCATGGCCGCAATCCGATAAGCCGTTTTGAATCTTTTTATACCTTTAAAGTAGATTTGACAAGTAAAGTTCGTGAATTTTACCGCCGTGTTACTATTTTAGAAACACAAGAGTTTTCATTTAGTCTGAAATCAGTTACATTGCGTTTTTATTAATTGAAGCAAAGCCGCGAATAACGGTGTAAAAGACAAATTTTGCAAAACCTGTTTTTTTGCAGATTACCGTTAATTTTACTCTCTTACATTTGTTCCAACAACAAAACATTAAAATTATGCATTTTATCACCGCCAATTACAATGAGTCAGTCAGTGGAGATAATCAAACCATTTAAATACGTTTTTTTGCTCTCCTGAAAAATTATTATTTTGTCATTTGCAACGTTATTCGCGGCGATCCTTCAATTGTCTTAAATTTACTTCTATTCTCCGTTTCGATTCGATATTCTGCATTTCGCTGCGTTTCAAATTTGTACGATAGTTTAGAGAAGCAACTCCAATCAACAAGACGAATATTGGGTCGCAAGAGAATTACAAAAAAAGGAAAAAAATAAGTTTTAAATATATATATCTAGCAATTCAGAGGGCGCTTCGCTATCCCAATGAGAATAATTGTACCATGACCACTCTTCCAAGCAAGATTTTATTTGATTAATGTGAAAGTTATAAAAGATTTTCTTCTACCTATTGGATCTTATAAATCAGAACCTATCTCTCTTTCAAATATTCTTAGAATTGCTATTTGTTAAAATCGATTCCGCGCATTTTTTTCTCCCCCACTTACCCCTCCTTATCCTTATTTTTAAAATAATCATATCCTCTAGGAATTTATAAATATCTCTGTTTTATATTTATTTTTAAGTCGGTGCAGTCGTAAATGCCGTCTTTAGGGAAATACTAAATTTTTAAAAAAATGCTTAACCCAGTAAGAGACGATGGCACTTTTATGTAAAATTATATATATGTAGTACTTTAACAAAAAAAATTATTAATTAGAATTTTTTTTATATTAATTTTCTTTAATTGTGCTTGATTCCTTCAAATATAAATATTTCATGATATTCTCTTATGATTTATCTAAACAGGAAAGCAGTAAATTTCTTATAAATTGTTTTATTGAAATATCTTTTATTGAAAACTTTCTAAAAAAACAAAACGTATATTTTAATTAAATTGACATAAATCGCTTATTTTCTCTGGACTTCTGGTAGCAACCTATTCATTTTATTAAAACACACAAACTCAATTATTTAAGTGGAACAAAAATTGATTTAATTAAATTAAATAATTTCTGGGAAATTTTTCTTAAGTATATAAAATTTAAGAAAGTATTTGTTTGTGTTGTTTTATTTATTTTTATTTTTTTTTATTGTGTCCACTTATAAATTTAATAATTTTACAGGACAGATCATAATTTTTAACTGGTGAAAGCTTAACTACAATATATGTTTAATCAAAATGAATGCAATTTTTTATCATTTTTATAAAAAACTGACTCTTCGCTTTTTTTTTTTTTTTTTTTGATACAATTGTTCTAAATAGGAGCAACAGTGCTGGCCAGTCTCCTCGTGCTATATTTCTGGAGATAGATTAATAATTGAGAAATTTGTTAGTAAAAAAAAATAATTTCTACTCAACTTCTTTTAAAATTGCTTTCGAATTCATTCCTCTTAATTAGAATAATTGGTTCACTATTGCCCGGCAGATCCTCCTTAGTATAGAGTATTATTTTGTAGGCATGAGTTTTTAGTTTTCCTTACAAGGTATTTTCCAGAAACAGCACAAAATTCCAGCTCTTATAGGAATACCGCGTTGAATTACTCTCAAGCACTATGGCAAATCAGTTGGTGAGAAATCTTTCTTCCATCCCTTAAAGTATGCCGTATCATCCTTGATACGGTTGATACCATCAACCATATATTTGTTTGTTAATTGTGAACACCATGATTGTATTTATTGGTAGTTGTCCTTACAGATGGTAGCCTGGAAACCCTTCGTGATATTTGATCGAGAATTTATTTATAATACAGACGTGAACACTTATTTTATATTGCTCACTTTTTCTCTATCCTGTCAATTGTTTGACGTTTGTAATAACAATCCGAGAATAAACCAAAGAAATTCTTAAGTAAGAAATATCAAATCAGTATTAACAAATAAGTCCGATAAATGCGAGTTTGTCTGACATACGAAAGGTTGCGTACAATGTATTGGCCACATTTTAATTTTTGCTTTTAAATTTTTTTATTTTTTTGTAATTACTTAAAGTTAAAGTGTCTGTCTATTGCGACTTATAACCATGGCTATGAACTTGTAGTTTACTTCACTACTCGGTCACCCGTTAACTTAAAGTTTTATTTTTTATACTTGTTGCTATAGAGGACTTGCTTTTTATACACAGTGAATATCACGTCACTTTCGGAATACCCTTTAATTTTCAGTAATTTTTGTAACACCGGCTATAGTATTATACCCTCTGTGAAAATGTCAAGAGTTTGCTTGTTACCGTTCAAGCATTGTTGGGCTATGGCATACCGGTAGACGGACAGATACTACAGCGAAAAGTTTTTTTATCCTAAAGCGATTTTGCTTAAACGCTTAAAAATCAAACTTAAATTTTAATTTAAATTGAAATACAAAAATGGAACATATGCAAAAAGAAAAAATTAAAATTCTGTAATTATTTGTTGCCAATTTTAGCCACGAGCCTTAGAAAACTAAATGTGTAGAAAAAATAATGTTTATAGCTGCATTAGTATGTGTAAATATAATCGTTTGCAAAAAGGAATAATTTGCTTTATATATTTTCAACTAAAATGATAAAAATATACAATAAATACAACGGTAAGAGGAGCAAAACAACAAAAAAAAAACAATATATTGCCTTTAACCACAGTTCAAGTGGAACATTTAAAATGATGTTTACAATTCAATGGCATAATTTAGACAACAAAATTTTAATGTTTTTACTCATGTTCACAAGGGAATTATGTAATACATATTAATTGTAACAAGCAACACATTGGGGAGTAAAATTTTTAAAAATAATTTCAATATTTACAATCAACAGTTCACTTGTAAACTAAAATAACAATCAAAAACTTTTTAATTATTATTATTATTTTTTTTTTAATATATTTTTACAATTTTTTGAGATGTATTTATATTTAACAAATTTTGATTATTATTAAGGATAAGTAAATCTGGAATAGTTATGCTTTTCACTGCTAATGCAAAAATATGTTTGAGAAAAATTTATACTATAAGTATTATCTGGCTGCTGTTTTTCGCTTGTACGAAAAGCAAATAAGCGAACAGTTATTTTTTTCTTTTTTAAAGGAACAGTGGTTATTATGTTTTATTACATTTTAAAAGCCTTAAATTAAATTTGATTTGATAAATTCAATATTAGATTAATATCAATATTTGATATTAAAACAAGTAAGAGTGCTATATTCGGCTATGCCGAATCTTATATACCCTTTACCATCTATATAAATCTAGTTTAGTGAAGTAAGCTCAATAAAAAACAAGTATTGGGGTGACAGAGAATAAAAAAAATTCAATACTGCATATATATAATTTTACATAAAAATGACATCAGCTCTTAATGGGTTAAGCATTTTTTAAAAATTTAAATTTTTTTTTAAAGATCTCTTCAAAAGCTTTAAAATTAAACCCATATTGATGTTTTAAAAAATTTTTAAATTTCAGAGCCCCGTAACTCGGAAAATGTGGGAGAGCGCCAATTGATATTTTTTCCTGTTTTTTAGTTCTCTATCGCAACATATATTTATTTTTTCATTAAAGTTACTTTACTGTTCCAAAATACATGAAAAAATTAGAGGTAGGCTTAGTGTTTTGCCTGCTGCCTCGAAGGACATGGACGGATCAGACTGATTTCCAATAGCACTTCTTTCGACACCATATCTGATCGAGTGGCATATTTATTTTTGTGAAATCAGGTGTGCCGATTGGGCGATGTCCGTCTTTATGTATACTTTATGGGGTCGAAAACAGATATTATAAATATTACACACGGAATGACAAACTTATCCACTTTTTTGGTGAAGGGTATAAAAAGCATTAAAGCAATCTTGAAAAGCAAGTCGATGTTCAAGTAAAGTTTTCAGATTTCCTGTTTATATTATTCCCAAAATTTCTTCAGAAAAAATAATACTATTTTATCTTAAAGCGATAGTTCGGTAGTTAAGGCATGACCCATATCAGTTGAGTATGTCTACCAAATTCAATGACTTGTTATTACACAATTCGTGTAATGCTCTCAACTTCTCCTGTATCTGCCTCAACTTGTTTAAAAAATAATTATTGAAATATGATCACCTAACTTAAATTTTTTTTAAATATTGTTCAATGGAGGCTGCCAATAATGATGGCGAACTAAAAGCTTCTGTTGTTTTTGGACCAGCTTTTCTTATAGTTTTACGACGAATTTACTTTAAAATATAAGTATTTTCTGCAGTTGAACTTTACAATGAAACTATTTCATTTGTACTTGCCCAAGACTTGACCAGGATTACATCAAATCCAATAAAGGCCAAAAGTAAGAAAAATGTGAATTTAGTATATGAAGGGTACACCCATGATATGTAAATAATTTAAGCTTATCGGCTTTTTCAAAGGCATAGCAAAAAAAATTCTTTTGTTTTTAACCATTTTTTCTGAAAAGGTCTATTCGAATGAATTCGAATCTGCCGATTGGTAAGAATGATCAACTTTTAACTAAGGAAAATTTATTATTTGAATTATTATTATTGTTTATTTGAAATATTAATTTTTTGGTTTTCCGGCGTCACCTCAATTTTTCAATTAACTTCCACTGTTACTTTTAAAAAACAATGCCACAAAAAATTTAAAAACAACTCTCAAGTATAGCAATGTTTAAAAATTTAATTGATTCTAGTGCTTAAATGTGAACTTTTTAGAGCGTTTTAAATTTTGGTTCGTCAAAACTTAACAACTGTTGCAAATTGTATTGTATAAATGAAATTTTTTAATCACTGCAACAAATTGCAATCAAAAAGTAAAAACTATTTCAATACAACAAAGAAATAACTGTCTGAACGCGTCGGCAATCAATCAATTTAGGAAATTTTTGTTAAACTCTCACAGGTTTTAAAATTTCCATTAGCTTCGAGAAAACAGGTCAAATGAATCACTGTATATTGACTACATATTCTCGTCTGAGTTCTTAATAAATCAATTCTATCAAACAAAAAGCAATAAATAAAACAAAAATTAATAATAAAAAAACACGGGAAAATGGAGTAAAATATATTAAAGGAAGTAAAAATAATAACACAGTCAAATATGGTACTTCCACTAGCACACACACACACACATATCCATGTAAACACACATAGAGACTAGCAATTGTATATGATGGCACATTCTATAAAAGCCAAATTTCATATTCATAACTGAAAAATTTTGAAAAAGGCCAATAAAAAATTAAAGAAAAACTAAAAACACACATACACACAGAGAAAGAGTATAGAGATTTTTAATATAAATTTATGTTTGTATATTTAATAAAACTCTATGTCTGTATGCTTTTATACTCAAATACATACGCAAAACGAAAATGTATAAAATAAATAAAAACTAACCTGTTACATTTGCTGATGTTGAATTCCAATTCTCCCAATCATCAATTTCTGTAAAATTTGAATCATACATTTGACAGCTGCTATATTTTTCTGCACCTCGATTGTCCTTGGCTCTATATGAAAGGATATCAAACAGTAACACAAAAAAAAAAAACAAAAAACAAAAATTGATTTATAAATATGTATAAAATAGAGAGTAAAAGAAATGAGTACCGCATTCATATTTAAATATAAAAACACACACATACAAATACTCATGTATATTTACATACTCACATAAATATAGAAAATTGTGTGATGATGACATTTATATGAAATGCAAATTTGAAAAATAAAATTTTAAACACCATTCTTGACAATTTATTACACAACTCTGTCGGTACATACATACATGTCGGTATGTACATGTTTTGTATGCTTTACTTTTTATATTAGTATAATATTTATGATGCCTTTGTTAGGACTCAAGAAATAGCACGTTTATTCACGACATCTAGGGGCATCTAATTTTAATAAGAGTTTTGTGAGTTTCTCACCAACCAATTGCTTAGATAAACGTCCTCGACGAAAGCATCCACAAAATACTTGAAATAGAAGTGGATAATTACACAAAAGTAACCCCGGATATGCATACAAATTCCAATGCCGATTCCATGTAACAGATATAAAGACTAATCGGGAGCCAAGGTCTACTTTTAGTTTTCTGACATCACGGAGTGTGCTTACTGCCTCAAGTAGACCAAAAGGCTGATCAAGATTCATATCTTTGGGGACAGCCAAAAGGCAATGCAATGGCTCAATAAAATTAAAAGTCTTCCGCTCCCAGACTATATTAAATTCGAAGACACTCTCGACGAACAGTGTATAAATATTTAATTGTGCATTTTTTGAGCGACAGGACATCTAATGATATTTTTAAATTAAATAGTACATAATTCGGCAGTCAAAGGTAGAGACTTACAAAATATGAACTTATTGAATGCACGATCGCTTGTGGCCATGATCACTGACCTAAAAAAACAGGGTTATAACGGCCCATAGTACACTAAGGAAATGCCACATAGTGCAGACATCAGAAAAAATCTTTTTGGTCTCCCACACGAGGAAAAAAACCTAAGATAGGTGGATGTTCATACAAGACACTAAAATTTACGAGCACCAATTCAATAGAAAGGATTAACAAAAAAAAAAAAAAACAATGAAACCCATGGGTATAATTCCAAATTAGGGTTGGCATATAACTAGACATCAGGGATGGAAAATCAATTTTAAAGTGGCGTAAATCTTAATTTTACTTTTCAAACTCATTGTATAGCGAATTAAATTTTTTATTTATTATTGAGCGAAGAATAACACATAAATTTGTTAAAAGTTTAATGTTAAGATTTTTTATTAATTTGACTTTAAATTATTGCATATAAATTATGGCAATTAGAAAAATTGTTGGTTTTTATTATTTTTTTTTTCAAAAAATTTTATGTATTAAGTGCTTAAAAACTGAATGTTTAACGATTATCAAGTTCATATTAAAAGTTCTAGCGTTTTCTTATAAGATAATACGGGTTTTTCTCAGAATGTCATTGACAAACATTAGACATTTTTATTTTGGTTCAGAAATCTCCGAATCTGCAGGCCAAATGTGTTTTACATTTTCCTTATAGCCAACTGTAAGGTCCAACAATTAAGTAATTGATACTCAAATATAGTTTTCGTATTGCACTTTAGCTGTAAAAAAAAACAAAGTTACTATCCCTGTTGAACACACAGCTCAGTTGGGTGACTCACACAACGTTTCTGTAGTTTTTTTGGTGGACAGGTCGAATTACTGGATTATTCGGATCAAGGCGAATTAAATACTAAGTGGCCGCACGGCTGCAAAAACAAAAACCTAATATGATTTTGTTGTTGCATAGCAGCACGTCGATGTCAAAATTAATTAATTAATTAACTAAACAAAAGGAAACAAAATTTAATTTATCCTTTTAGCCTCATTTGGTACTTTAAATGAAGTTGTACCCATTGGTTTCTTTCTCCTACATATGCATTTTTGGTTTTGAATTTTAATTTTATAAAATTTTCAAAATTTTTACCTTTTCAAATTATTATAAATTTTTGACAACAACGTCGAACATAAACAAAACTCAGCTGGGCTATTAAGACCACCTGTTAATTAATGCGCGTTGGTAGTCATCTCAGAAAAAATAATAACTACAGCAAATGTGCCGAGTCATTATAATCAAAAAGAAATGCAGGTGTGCTACTTATCTATGCATGACTGTTAATATGTATAGAAAGTAGCGTAAAATGTAAAAAAGTGTTTAAAAAAATTACAACAAAAAAAAACATGAAATATTTAACATTCATGCAGTACATACAAAAATACATATTTACACGTTTTAATGATTTTTATTTTTACTTGAAAACAATCAGTCTGTCAGGATAAATATGGCAGTATAATCCTTTTAACAAATTCTGAGGTAAATTCAATGCTTCATTCTCATTTACACATTCATACATACAAACACACATTTATACATACATATGTACATGTTCTACATACTTACATGGGCAATGTTAATTTTCGCCACTCGCTCAAAGTGAAATTCGTAGTCTCCCTTCCCGGCACAGTACACCAATGATCTGGTATATTTAAAGCCAAAATTATATTCATATAACACATGGAACCCGCCATTGAGAGACCCATTACAAAAATTACATTGTAGATCAATTGAAAACGGCCATGATTGCCAGCCTTGTCCATGATGTGCTGAAAGGAATCATCGTTTGTACTAAAACCAATAACTTCCACACCAAGGGAACCGTTTTTATTGCTCAGTCTTCTATCAAGTTTCATTTTGTTTATATTTTTTGCTTATATTTTGCTGAAGAATTTCTATAGAAAACGAAGTAATTTTGAGGATTATTTTCTAAAAACAAAATTTTTAAATTTTAAAATTATTTGTTTTTTATTAATTTGTATAAAAAGACTTAATTTTGGATTTTAAATAAATTAAAAAAAATACCCTTTTCACGTGTTTGCATTATTTTTATTTCTTAAGCTCGAAAAACTCTTTCTTCTTAAGAGTTTAAAAATTAGAGATCATTGCGAATTTATGCACCCGACCATTATCTTCGTTTTTACTTAAATCTGATCGAAGTGAGTTTGCACAAAATCGTTACGTTTAGTGCATCGTTTTAACTAGGCCGCAAAATTTAAGGAACTAGGTCGTCTCTTCCGTTTATCATTAAATTTTTTCCTAGAACCCTAAACGAAAGTCGTACGATTGAACTACAAACTACAACAAATTTGATCTATTTAAGTTCAAAAAAAGTTTAGGATATTTTTGTGGCCAGCAAAAAACAAACATCTATGGCCTTATTCATAAAAAAATCATATTAAAGGTTTAAAGTTTACAATATTTTCGTTTAATAAACATTTTTTTTTTGTAATTTGTATTCAAAAACACACAATAAGTCCTCTTTCACACACTTCAGGTTTATTTGAGCAGTTTTTGATTAATTTTCTTTTGAACCTGCATTTGTGTTCACAAACACCGTCATGTTTGTTTCATCAATATTCGTTTTCTTTGCTTTCAACTTCTGCCTCTTCTATTCAGCAGCCAACTTCAAGTATAAAATTTTCTTAAAGTTGATGGTACGGTCAGTTTTGTACCTCTTTCTATTCTTTTCTCCTCTTTCTCCCAAAAACTCAAAACTTGACGACTGAAACCTGATACGTGTGAATGTGGACTAACAGTTCAATAGCTAATCTACACTTTAGCCATTTTACGGTTTTACCTGGCAATTCCTAATATCAATTTATAGTTAGTGCTTAGCGCCTAGCGTTTGTTTTAATTTTTAATTTTTTCCTGACCAGGATTTGAATCATCGATTTTATAAATTAACGAAATTTGATATTATTTTCGGCTTTTTGGTTCTTTTTAAAAATTTTTAGAAAGAAAATTTATTTTACAAATGTATGCAGACGTTTTCCAAAGAAAACAAGAAAAATTAGACGCTAGCAAATCCTGGTCAGGGTAAAAATTAAAAATTAAAACAAACGCTAGGCACCGCGTATTTACATTCATACTTAACTCATAACAGTCAATATGATACTGAAACAGCGTCTATAATGTTGTGAGCAAACAAGTATGAATAATTTAAAATAAAAAGTTGCATTTCGTGGCTATCCAAATGCTAGCATAAAAAAGCAACAACAAATGTACAAGACGAGTTACAAAGAGAACGACAAAGAAATGCTTTAATTTGTGTGTGAACCTCGTCTCGCCAAATTAACTTTAAGATTAGTTGGCTAAATAGATGATGTTTACGAGGTACATAACATAAGGTAGATAGATGCAAAGAATGCTGATGAAGGATGCTGCAGTCCAGAAAATGCATTTGATTCTGCCTGGCGTCTAATTTTTTTTTTTTTGTATTTCTTTGGAAAACGCCCGCATACATTTGTAAAATAAATTTTCTTTCTAAAAATGTTTAGAAATTAATTAAAAAGAACCAAAAAGCCGAAAATAAAGTCAAATTTCGTTAATTTATAAAATCGATGGTTTAAATTCTGGTCAGGAAAAAATTAATAAATATGTTTTGTTTATTTTGATCGTAGATAAAAAAAAGTATTCGAAATACGGTTTATATATGCAAATCACTTTTTAAATAAATTTGTTTTAATTTACTTTTATTTAATTGAATAAATCTATGTAGTTTAGCCTAATAATTCCAAATGAAATAAAAAGTTAGCCGGGATCCAGAAGAAGTTATCTTACGGAGAAAATGTTGTGTGATAATCCTGCGAAACCCCATATTTTCAGAGTTACGGACCCCTTAAGTTTAAACAAAAATATATGCAACAGTTCAAATATTCTCTGACGGAATGGGCCAATATGGGTATCATAGGAGAGCTTTTATAATAAATTATCAGGACTCTTACAAAAATATGTGTGAAAAAAATGTTTGCTCATTCATTAAAAACTGGTTAAATTTTGTTAAAATTTTACTATTAATTTTGTAAACATTTTCACATTGTTAAACCAAAATTGCATTTGTAATTTTCTTCTTAAAATGACTTTTTCTGTTCCAGGACAGACTTTTGTTATTAGTCAAAATATCTAAATAATAAAATTTTATTTTTGGTTTAAAGAAGGGAAAATCCAGCAAGAATTTTTTTTTAATTATTTATTAAAGGTTTTTGACTCTATTAATCGTTTATGAACATAATTTGATCAACATTTGTCTATTTAAGGTTTAATAACTTGTTTTAAGGTTTAATGAATACGGCCGTTTTTATTTCTCTAATTTTAAAAAAAAAATTCTTTTTATTTTAACTTTTTCCCAATCAGTATTTGAACCATATGAAATGAATGAAAAATTTACTTATTTTCTGCTTTTTTTTTTTGGTTCAATTTTTTGTTTAGAAATTAAATCAAAAATGAACCAAAACAGCCAAAAAATAAATCAATTTTCAAAAAAAAAAAATTTTTTTCAATGTTAATTAAATTAAAATTTGTTTAATTTGGTTGCAATAATGAACTATAAATAAGCAACACATTACTTTTCTAGCTGGGTGACTGGCTTTTTTATACTTAATCTATATATAGATAAAAAATAAGCGTTGTGACTTTATAACACACGATCGGTCAAATTCAGTGTCATTAAATTTTTAGGGTTTGTTTGTATGGTCGTGTAAATTGGTTTATCTAAAGTTTGCCCAAAAACAATCAACGTGTTCGTGAGTTATGACTTTTGTCCATATAAAAAAAATAACAACTACAAAGACGTAGACGCCTATCAGCATATGCGGTATGTATTCTGTGTGCTGACTTTATACACACGGTAGTCAATGTTAATATTTATGCTTAGCGAAGCACGGCGGGTTCCGCTAGTACATAATAAATAACTTTATTTTGGAAAGCACAACCTCAATTGGTCCTTTTTTCTAAAACCTACAATTGTTGTTATCCAAGTAATATTCTGAATGAATTTTATGATTTCTAGGTGCTTGAAAAGGTTTTTATTTTTGTTTATATTCAACAGTTGATTCAAATTACTGGTGCATATCAGACTTTATTTTATGTCCTTAAAGCCGAAGTATTAAGAAAGTGTAAGTTTACTAAATCATGTCGCTGGCAAGAATATACTAATTAAATAATTTTGTTTTCTTGTCATTTTAAACTGTACAGTTTTAAGAAGTTTGAACATTTTTTTATTTCCTCAAGACAAACTGGGTTTCCTTCTTGGTGCTGGAGATTAAAATATTTTTTCTTTTAATTGTAACCCGGCAAACAAAAAAGCAAACCTCTACAGTAAGATGTGTTTTTTGTTTTATTATCCAGAGCAATTCTCTTAACTCTTATTTGAAAAATGTATAAAAAATTTAATTCATCAAATAACCTACACCATATATAAAAATCTAGTTCAGTTAAATAACTACATAAAAAAACAAGTGTCGGGGTGACAGAGAATTAAAAAAAAAAAAAAAAGTATGAGTGGTATGCCGAATCTTATATACCCTTCACCATCTATAGTATAGTGAAGTAACTCTAATCAAAAAAGGTAAATATTGGGGTGACAGAGAGTTAAAAATTAATCAAGTTCTACATTTTACTTAAAAATGCCATCGGCTCTTAAAGGGTTAAGCAATTTTTTAAAAATTTAATATTCATTAAAGATCTCTTCAGAAGCTTCAAAATGATACCAATATTGATATTTTAAAAAAATTCAAAAATTTAGAGCCCCGTAACTCGGAAAATATGGGCAAGCGCCAATTTTTTTACCTGATGTTTTTTCTTATTTTTTTAATCTCTATCGCCCCGCCCCATATATTTATTGTTTTAATTGAAATTACTTTATTGTTCCAAATGACATGAAGTATTAAGTCGTCGGCGTGGTGTTTTGCCTGCTGCCTCGAAGGAGGTGGACCGATTATTCTGATAGCGAATAGCATCTCTTTCGACACTATGTCTGACCGATTGACCGATTGACATATTTTTTTTATTTTATATTTTTTTTTTGTATAATCAAGTTTGCCTCGGCAGTAACAAAATATATTAAAAACATTTTTATTTTTCTTTATAGGAAAATTTTAATTTTTCAATCCCTAAAAATTCTGGGATTTATTTCCAAATAATCCCAAAATTTGCCTTAGTTCTAATGCTGAACACAAAACACCAAATTTTTAAAAAAGAATCTAAAGTAAATAACAAAATTTTTAAAATTATTTGTTTATATATTTGTTTTTATGTTTTTGTTTTCATACTTGGCAATAAAAATACAAACAAATAAAACCAAAACTAAATGAAGTTCTTAAATATACGCATTTAAAAATTCCAAAAAAAAATATCTAAATTAATTTTTTTATTCATGTCTCTGCTTGATAATAAGTTGATATTAAAACACAAGTCATAATAAAAACAAAAACTCATTTCTTTTTGTAGAAAATTCTCTTATTCTTAAGTGTTTTTTCTTGCCTTTAAATTAAGGGGAGTGCAATTGTAATCATTCTCGGTCGTACTTATATGTCTGGTGGGAAATATTTGGACTTCTTTATTTACAACTCAGTAAGATATTTTTGTATATTAAAAGTTTAATATTTTCATCATGAGCGTAATATTTTTTTATCAGCATTTTACTTGCTTAATAACACAGCAATTAGTGTCTATCTGATTTATGTTGAATTTATCATGCGCAATAACAGAACAATAACATTTGTTTATTAATCACAAATTAGTCCACTTACACAATTTTTATTTTTGTGTTGACATTATTGTTTTCTTATCACAATTTAACTACTTGAAACTGATTCTTAACTGATTTCATCTAGTCACAAACTGATAACATGGTTTTGAAAAAGAAAAGTTTTCCTACAAAATTTTATTACGGAAAAATATTATTACATTGCCCATGGGTTAATAGGAAATAAGTAGGTGAATAATAATAATAAAAAGTTACACTCAAAAAAAATTACAGAATATATACAATTGTTTTTTTTACCTTTTTAAATAATTTTCTTTTCTAATTATTTAAGCACAAGGTCAGTTTATAAATAATATAATTTTAATTTATATATTCAATATTTCGCCACACAGTTGGGTGGCATCATCAGGAAACAAGAAACAAAAACAAAATTAAGTTGAAGTTAAGAAGAAGAAAGAAATTTTTTCTATTGAAAGTCAGCAAGATCGTTTCATGCCCTTTGAGGCAGCGGGCGAAACTCCACGCCTACCTCTAAGTTTTCGAATTAATTTGGAACATGAGATAACTACAATCAAGAAAACAAATATATGTATATAGAGAAATAAAAAGTTAAGAGAAAAAACATCAAGTAAAAAAATTGGCGCTGGCCCATATTTTCCGAGTTACGGGGCTATGAAATTTTAAAATTTTTTGAAATATCAATATGGGTATCATTTAAAAGCTTTTGAAGAAATCTTTAAGGTAATACTTAAGGTTTTTAAAAATGCTTAACCTATTAAGAGACGATGGCGTTTTTATCTTAAATTATTTATAAAAAGTACTTAAATTTTTTTCTTATTTTTTAATTCTCAGTCACCCCAATATTTGCTTTTGTGATTGGAGTTACTTCACTAAACTAGATTTACATTAATGGTGAAGGGTATATAAGATTCAGCATAGCCGAATAAGGCACTCTTACTTGTTTATAACGAACTCAGCATATTTATTTTAGTAATTAAATTTGTTCTTTCACTATGTGAAATATAGCGTCATCTACTGTTATAACAATCACTTTTAAAAACCTGTGTTAACTTTATCTAAATGGGAATTTTAGTACCGCTGCATAAAATAAACATTTGCCAAAAATTATTCCTCATCACGGCCTAAGATTTCGAAATACAGTGGTTGACAAAAGAGTGGTCTTCGACTTTCATTGGATTTATCTTACCAATGCCATTTCGTTTTTGATTAAAAAGATTACCACCAAAACTGTTGGAAAAAATAAAATCGGTTTTTAGATGGTCTGAAAAAATCGACCAAATTTCCATATCGCTCCTTTACTGCAACATAGTAATATCTCAAAAAAACTTGAACTTGGCAAAATGCGATTTAAGTTTTCAAGTCATA
Source organism: Gymnosoma rotundatum (assembly GCA_916610165.2). Lineage (NCBI taxonomy): Eukaryota > Metazoa > Arthropoda > Insecta > Diptera > Tachinidae > Gymnosoma > Gymnosoma rotundatum. Next base: position 7,964,617 of record OU744336.1, read on the forward strand.
AGTCCTATGATCTAATTGCCGCAATTGCAATTGCTATAACTTCGGTTCAACATGTACAGAAGGTCTAAAAGAGCAGTTTTGCCTAAGTAACTACAAATTTTTAATTTTGTGAGATATGACTATGTTGCATTAAAGGAGCGATATGCCCTTAATCATCAACATCATACGATGACTATCAGGCTTAAATTTTTATACAATTTGACTCTTATAGGAACCACTAAGCATATAGGAACCAAATCATTCTGATAGACTTTTTTTAGAAGCACCTTAAAATGCAGTTAGTAATCTATAAATTTGCTTTAATTAAATCAATGTATTGATTTAAAAAAAATTAAAATAAATTTGTAATCGGTGCTTCTTCATCGCTGAGTTGTTAAACTAAAACATCTGATAATTATTAAATCCGATGTCGCAGAATAAAACCACACCTTCATAAGTTTTATATTTGTTTTTGTAACAACTTTTGAATTGATTTCAACAAGGCTAATTAATTTATCAGGTGGCATCGTTGCGGCAGCAGACTCTTTTTTGGTTTATTTTTTTATGTGTAGATCAGCTGTCAAAAGTGTTTTTCTTTTTATTGATGCTGCTGTGCTAAATACCTGGTATGAATTCGCCCTGGATTTCACTTTATTTCATTGAAGAACAATTTTAAAATGATTAATATTTTATAGGTTTTATTAAAATTTTCATCAGACAAAAATATTATTTATTTTCAGCATATTTTTTTGTCTATTTAGGTTTCCGTACAAAAATGTTAATGTTTAGTATTAAATATTGCCATCATAAAACATTGCGTCAAAATTATTCTTAATATGAACAACTTGAAAATTCTTCATCTGCAACAAACCTAAGAAAAATTTCCTTTTACACTAGAGAAAAAAAAACAAAAATTTTTTTAACATTTATGGGGAATGCATCCTTGCGAAAAGATATAATTTTTAAATTGGTTATTTTCTTAATCAATAAATTTATTCCTAAAACACTAAATGAGCGATTCTTTGAATCTCTGTAATTGTAGACAACAGGCGATTTTGCAAAATCCTTTTAATGTTTTTTTTTATGAGGATATTGACTCTTCATATTTTTGTGAAACCGTTTAATCACAGTTGAAATTAAGCACACGACACCTTAATTAAATTTTGTTTTTCGAATTGTAATTCCTCTTTGCGTTAAACACTTTTCTATGGTCAATAAAGGCTCTTTTGTGTTTTTTTTTTGCCGACCATAAAAATTATTTTCCCTCTTTTGTCGTTACTTATATTTCGTCTTATATTTTTGTATTTTTAAGTAAAAACTCACGTGTGGAATTTGTTTACGGATTTGGTATTTAATTCTTTGTACACTGCTTCATACAATTTTCTTTGCAAATAAAAAAATAAATATTAAACCATAAATAAGATTAAATTAAAAATGAAAATAACTTTTTATGTATATTTGATAACTGCTTTTTAAACAAATTTCACTTTTATTAATTAAATGTTTCTATCTCAAAACTATTATAAATTTTTTTTAACAATTTTTGATATGTTCCGTTCAACGTTTAAATCTAATCTGTGGGTAATCTTGGCTCTTTCAACATTTTTTTAAATTATTATTATTATTTTTTTCAGTCAACAGTTTCTCCAGTAGTTGGTGTCACTGCCACAACCAATAAAAAATAGAGTGATTGTTGGGAAATATTAAAAAAAAACAATCGTAACACACAAACTGTTTGAGTAAAAAGTGTAAAAAGTTTTTATTTAACAAGCAACTACATTTACAAAGATAAGAATGTTTTCTAATTGCTTAACAATCTGATTATTTTTATTCTTTACATAATAAAAAACAAAAAACAAAACAAATGAAACAATTGAGTATTTCATTAGTTATCACAATAAAATTAAATTATAAGTATTTGTTGATTGAACATCCTCAAAATGATAAACAGATGCACTTGTTTAAAAGTATTCCCGTATAACAAGTTAAATTATTATTGCGGAAAAATGTTTTTGAAATGCCCATGGGTTAATAGAAAATAAATAAGTGAACCTTAGAAACCAGATACACTTAGAAAAATTGTCTGAAAATGGTTATTAATTTTTAGGTAAAGTTTATTCTGTAAGAAATTTTAGCGACCCGTGAGTAAATGGAAAAAATAATAATGTTAATCTGTCTCAAGATTATGTGCATTTTAATTTCTTAATTTATTAAGAAAATATAATTATTTACACTTGCTTTCCTACTTTCCTTAAAAGATTAGAACTTAAAATGTATTTGGTTACAACACTAAAATAAATTCACTAATCATGTATATTATTTCTAAAGCACTTTTTTTTGTCGGTTGCAAATATCTCCCATACCACCCCATCAAACTTAATGAATGATATCTCATTTTAAAGCTTATTTCTAACACTAATGACGAAAAATAATTAGAAATGGAAAAATTGATATTTTCATTGTTAAAAATTATAATTTATATTGAACTGCATGATAATACAGTGCTTATATGTTTTTGTTCAAGTGATAATACAGTTTATATTAAAATCCATTCTGGCAATACCGCTATTTATTACAATGCCGTTTATTAAAAGATATTTTTGTTTGTATTAAGGATCCGTACGGGCAAAAAAGTTAACGATGATCACGTCATTAGCTCTAACATTGTATTCAAGGAAGTATTATAATATAAAATTTGCAATACTAAAATTTGCTCTGGGGGTGTATTAGACATCCTCAGACAGCCAATCGTGAGGCAATAAGTTCCATTCACGCTAAAGAGCTCTCAAGTATAAGCAATTGTACGTTGTTTACATTTTCAACAGTACTGCAGCGCCTCTGGTGTTAAGTAGGCGCATTATAGTTTTAGTGCTATATTAAATCTGTTTTACTTTGCTTCAAATTTAAAGGTTCAAACAGTTTTGCAAGTGTAAAAATATAAATTGAATTCCATAAAATCTTGCAGCTATTTTTTAAGAATTTTTTTCTCTACAAAAATCAAAGGCTAAAAATATGAAATAAAGATTTTTAATTCTTATTTTTCATACATAAAGAAAACACGTTATATTATAAAATCGTTTCGTTGTTTGTTATCAAACAAGTAAAACTTATTTATTTTAATTTGTGAAAATATATGTTAAGTAACAGGTTCACGTTTTATATAAAGTTCTTAAAGCATAGAAAATTTAACTAAAAAAATCACAATTTAAATTTATGTTATAACAAAAATGTAATTGTGACATATTTTTAATATTATAAGCTGACAAATAATTCTCGTATTTGTTATTAAAGATTGGTTGCAATAACTGTTTAGAACGTTTACCCAACCGATTTGTGTTGGTATTTGAGAGATGCAAACAAATTGATTTATCAAATTACTACAGAAAAGAAAATTTTGGTAGTGGAATAATAAAAGTTAGAAATAGAAGTAAGAAAATACAAAGCCTCAAGTTAAGCGGCCTTGTTAAAAGGTGAGTTCAAAATTTTTTTAAAGAGACGTTTAAAAAAAATATTTTTAAACGTGCGCTACGGAAACGTTGCCTAAATATACTTTTAAAGCCTTTCTAGATAATGGCATTATGTCCTACCTCTAAGACAAGCAGAAACAATTTAAGAACGGAACGCATAATATCAGAGATAAACCTTTGAGATTTTAGAAAGAGCGTAGCCCATTGTTTTTTTTTTTTTTCATAATCTCTTGCACTTTAAAAGAAGTTTTTAATAACACGTTATTTTTTATATACACAGATCTTCAGTTTTTTCCCTCTTTTTCTCCTTAAGAACAAATTTTTGAAATCAAACATTGTCTCTTTGATCCCCTAGATAAGAATTTTTCTAAAATTTAGATTTCATTTAAATCAGTCCACTCGTATGAAAATGCCCTTTTTGCAATTACTCCATGTTTCGAAATAAACTTAAGTATATGGATGTTTCAAATGTCATTAAAATCAGTTTAGCGGTTTAGCTGTGATTGGCACTTAAACATTTACAGAAAAATTCATTACATACATATAAGATATTAGGTTATTTTTAAGTAGCAGCTAATAATTCTCAATCAGTTGATACATTAGTTGGCGATACTAAAGCCTAAACATAACAGCTTTTTTGTACTTATTTTTTTTTGAATCACTTGATCTGCCTCAATAAATTTGCTTAAGCTACGAAAGAAAAGAAAAAAGCGTTAAAAAAACAACAAACTTAAAACAAGGTTTGAGGAGGACTGTCGACCTTCAACTCCATCTAATCTCCTCGCTATCTATGACACCTTCAAATAAAAATATTTCATGATACTCTCATGAAATTTTTTTTTATTTAAAACTACAAATTGAAAAGTATTACTGCGGGGAAAGGCATATCCATATGGCCATTTTACTACTCTACTCATATTGCTCATCAGTGAATTTTTTACTCAAATTTTGCATAAAAACTTGAAAGTCTTAAATCAAATGCGAAATTGATTAAATGAAAACTCCATTGAATCAATAAAACAAAAGGTCAAGAACAACTCAAAAATGTTTTATACATCCAGTAACTATTTTTATATTTTCTTTCATTTTTCTACATAAGGGATCCCATCGGGAAACATTCACATGTATTTGAAAGATTCAATGAAAAAACAAAAATAAAAATTGAAAACAATTTTTAATAATAAGCAATGTGCACATCAGTGATCGGTTACGAGTAGTGGAGAAACAAGTGGAGTTGAATCATGACTCTTATTTTTTTGTACTTATACGCATTCATACATTTTTCTGACTCACTAAACACCAAACATCTCAAAGGTTTGAACTACTCTGAGTATTCATACTTAACAACATGTATGATGTTGATGATTCCGACTCTCACTAACTCATTATATGCAGTCAATACAAAATAAGTATGATTCGCTAACGGAAAATAAAATACTCTGTAGAAGGTTTCACAGTGGCGTGCGGGATGTTTTTTTTTTTTTATTATTTTAGTAACTTTAAAGATTTTTAGAATAATATTTAGAGGAATGTTTATTACTTTTAGAATGCTTCGCAGTAGAACCTTTTTAACTCTTGCATATATAATTCAACCAAAAAGATTTTTACGTTTAAAAAACTGCTTAAAAAACAAAAGCTGCTTTGAAGAAAATTTGTTCTATTTCGAAAACATTTCTATGGGAAAATTAATTTTCGAGAAAATTTAATTGAAAATTTTTACATGGCAACGTTCTTAGTGAAAGTTTTCCTAGGAAAATTTTTTAGTTGAAACTTTTAAGTTTTAAGTTTTAGGCAGAGTTTAAAAATACAGTAACCTGCCCTATTACTAGTGGTTTTTAAAAAAGAAAGGTTTGTATTGCTGATTATACATTTTATTATTTCTCATTTATTACATTCTCATTGATTATTACACACTTCTATATTGGTAAAAAATATTTTATATTTTTATTTTTGTCCCTATATTTTAATGTAACAATCGCCGTCCTTTTGTAAAGTAATAAAGAATAGAACCGTAAATTTTTTCTTGAGTGGCTTGAATGAGTTAAATGAGTTGTAAGTATTCAGAGTATTTATCTAAAATTATAAATCTAAACGACATACTTCACGAATCATACATATATGAGTTCGATGTCGACGTAGTACTCATAATCATACAACTTGTATTTATGAATCATTCTTATAGTGAGTGCGAACAAATCTGAGTAGTAAAATTTAAATGATGTATACTCACTTAAATTTAAAATTTTGTAAGTGATTATGAATAGCGAAAAAACGACTTATTGCCGATCACTGGTGCACATGCGAATAATCGAGGGCTGCTATATATATTTCTGGCCTGGCAACACTGAGTGCTGCCAAGTGCAATCTGACATTTCCATTGGAAAGTTTGTCATTTTTAAGCATAATCGTACTCAAAACGTTTTGACGTACGACCATTATTTGTGTTGTTTACACAACTTTCGACGTGGATTATCACGACAACAGTGCATTGATGAACATAAATCTTTGTATGGCGATGAAGCAACATCCTATAGCATTGTGAAAAATTGGTATAATGAATTTAGTCGTGGCCGAAGCTTGCTCAAAGACGAATTCCGTGAAGGTCGTCCAAAAACGGCTGTTGTGCCAGAGAACATTGATGCCGTGCGTGAACTCATAATGCAAGATCGACATGCGACATACCGAGAGATAGAGACATTTCTTCCACCAGCATACATTCGATACTGCATGAACACCTGGCCGTAAAAAAGGTTTGTTCTCGTTGGATCCCGCACAATTTGAAAGTCGCTCAAAAATGGGCTCGTGCCGATTGGTGCAAAGAAATGTTGCAAAAATACGATTGCGGTGCTTCGTGGATCTATGCGTATGAGCCCGAAACGAAACAACAATCGACCGTGTGGGTCTTCAAAGACGAGCAAAATCCAACGAAAGTTGTTCGTGGAAGAAGCACTTCGAAGCAAATGGTCGCCTGTTTCTTCGGCAAAACTGGTCATGTGGCGACTGTTCCGCTTGAGCAACGTAGGACGGTCACGGTCACAATTTGTTTGCCTGAAGTCATCGGAGAAATTCGAAAAACCAACAAGAGAAGACGAATCATTGTTCACCATGACAATGCGAGCTCTCACACATCGGCTCAAACCAGAGCGTTTTTGACCGGCCAAAACGTCGAATTAATGGGTCATCTGCCGTACAGCCCTGACTTGGCACCTAATGACTTCTTCTTGTTTCCGCACATCAAGAAAAAAAGTGCGTAGTCAACGATTTTCGTCGCCAGAAGAAGCTGTTGAAGTGTTCAAAAACCATGTTTTAGAGGTGTCTCAATCGGAGTGGAAAAAGTGCTTCGACAACTGGTTTGAGCGAATGCAAACGTGTATAAATCATGCTGGAGAATATTTTGAAAAACAATAAAACCATTTTTGATTATAAATATTCGCATTTTCACGATTAGGCCAGAAATATATAGAGCAGCCCTCGTATCAATATGAAAATTTATTGTTCGGAATCTTTTTGTAGATTTAAATAAAAAATATTTCATGAGAATATCACGAGAAAGCGAAGAGATCTTTCCTGTCAGTTTCAGTGAGCAAAGATTCAAATCAAATGTTTATAAACACTAATCTATTCTATTCTATTCTATTCTTCCTGTCATGACCTTATTTTCTAGTTTTGGCACAATGCGTTGCATATGCAGGGGTCATTCGCTGAGTGCTGGCCTTATCGACGTAATTTATATAATTGATTTTAAAAGAGGAAAACGATCGAAAAGTGATAAACTAAAATACTGTGCTGCAACCAGAAATATCCAAAATATCCATCAGATTTTAAATATTTATTGACAAGTTATATCAAAAATTTTAACTTTTAGCCCAATCATTAATATTCTCACGAAAGAAAATTTTCTGGAAAATATATTTCATGGTAACAAAAAAAAAAGAAAGAAATTGAATAAAAAAATTGGTAATTTGAAGGGAGCTGTTTTGCTTTTCGATTTCAATACAAAAGGAAACAAATTTAAAGCAGAAATAAGAGAAAGTGAAAAAAACGCTGGTTAAAAATTATTTTCAAATGAGAGTAGAATTTAATAAAATGGTTTTCGTTTTTTATTTGATTTTATTTTTTTGCTGATTTAAATTTTGTAATAAACATCTGTTATAAAATTATATATTAAATAAGATTTATATTTTTCTGATTTAAACTAGATTTTTAACTAAATTTTCCATTACAATTTTTATTTAATCTTGCGGACTTATAAATTTATTAAACTTGAGATTTTTGTTTTTAAATTCTTTATTATATGTGGGAAGGAGATAAAAAGTAATAAAAATAATAATAGAAACATACTTACTCATGCAATTAAATCATTGTTTTATTTGATCACTTATTTTAATTATCATTTAATTTTTTGCAAGGCGGCTGGTTGGATCTTAATTAACTGATTTATTAAAAAAAAATGATTTTTGTTTTTCCAGAGAAAAAGATAAAGATGTAAAGTTGATTAGATAAAGAAGAAAGTCAAATGGACAATACACTCAACAAATAGTTAAACATCTAAACAATCCTTCAGCTGATTAAGAGACTATTTTTATCACTATCAGCAATTTAGATAAATATTTATTGATGTAAAAATCTTTTAAAATGATAAATTCACTGAACACAATTTTAAAAAAAGTCCAAACAAACTTAAAGAATATAAAATAATAAGTATTTAAAAATATCTTTGTTTATTTAGTTTTGTATAATTAAATATATTAAATATATTTTGTGTTTTTAACTATCGCTGTAAATCTTTTAGGTGTGAAGATCATAGAGGCTTTGTTTCTTATTAATTTTTCTCTACAGCGTCTTTTTAAATAAACGCTAACGTTTCAAGTACCGAGATCAAACTAAATAAACCAAATAAAATATTCATCACATGTTTACAGAGAGGGAGCAACTTTATGCAAAAAAACTAGGAAAACATAAGTAAGAAAAAAATATTTATTTAAATTGTTTTATCATAATGATAGTGTAATAAAATTTATTTAAACAATAATTTTATGTATGAGATATTTCATAACGAAGCGCTTCAATTTTTTAATGTTATGAATATTAAATGATAAATGAGTTTTATCATCATCTAACGAAATTTACACATTCTACTCACTGGAATGTTTTAACGTAAACTATTGTTAAAAATAAAGTTTTAAATACAAAACAATTTTTTCCAGCTCGAGGTCAGTTATTTAAATTTCTTTAATTTTTCTTTCAAAATTGTGGTGACATTTTTTAGATAAAATTTTTTGGCCAAAAGGGACTTATAAAAATGCAGTCTCAAAAGCTGTACTTTACCTTAAGTTATTTTGTTACAAATGTACATATTACAAGAGATGCTTTCGCAAAATATTACTATTTACTGTTGCTTTGCAAAACAGTGCCTATTTTCAAAAAGTACTATTTGTAAAATGTCGTATTTGGCTGAAATGTACTTTTATTGTTTTGTGCTTTTCTACAAGGATTATTTTTTAAAAACAAAAATATTCTAAAATTTAATATTTGAAAAAAAGTACTTCTATCGAAAAGTACACCTATAAAGAGCATCTTGTGACAGCTGTGAATAAAAAGGCACTTTTTAAAAAAATTATTTGGCTTTTTTTGTAAAAACGAAAATTATAAAAAAACAAAAAAGTTTTCTGAAAAAATACTATATTGAGCAAAACGTTGTTTGAAAAAGGACATAAAACGCAAAACCAGTTACGAAACCAATTACAAAATATTTGTAAATGTACCTTTAATAAGCAACTGGCAACAAAAATGTGCTTCAAATCACTGATTGCCAATAAAGGCCCTTTTTATCAAAAGGCAAATTTTTTACAGAAAAGGTACTTTTTTTACAAAAAAGCTACTTTTAAAAAAATTTGCTTTTAACCAAAATTACGCTTTCTACAGAAATACATTTTTAGAAAAAGGAAAGTTTGAAAAAAAATTTTTAGAATTTTTATTATATTTAACATGCTTTAAAATATATACAAGTACTTATCAATAATGATGTACTGGGTAATTAATAAAGTTCCTCCCAGGGTAAAACATTTTGAGATAGAAACAATTTAATTTAAATAAAAAAAACTTCTTTAGCTTATAATTCAGTTAAAATGCGAAAAATTGAATTACGGTCTGGTCTGTCTTTATATTTAACTAAACATTTCCCATAAAACGAAATGCCGCTTTGCAAACCACCTCTTTCCAAAATGTGTATTTTTGCGTAATGTTTAAAGAAAGACTAAAGACCGACTAAGTGCAATGATAATTCATCATACAAAATTTAAAATAATAAAACGAAAGCAATTTATCAATTTAAGATCATACAACTTTCGAAACACATTTCAAATCATAGAAGCAGACATACTAAACATGTATCACAACTAAGTATGTTTTAGAACACAGAGATGTAGACATGAATGTTTGTAGATCCGTATTTATGTACGTAAATGTGTACGTTTGTATCTGCAGCATTTAGTTGTAAATTGACAAAGTAAATATTAATTAAGTTTTTAATTTTGTTTCACAATCGTTATTTAAATAAAAATATCATGAATACTGATTATCGCTCTCTGATTGTATGAAATATTATTAAAGTATGATTTTATAATTTAATCTACTTATTCATCTACACGTATGCAGAATGATTTTAGATAAATGCCATGATGCATTAATGATTTACACTCAAGAAAAATTATAATCAACTAAGACATAAGAAAAAAATTATTTTATTATTAATATGAGTTACTTTTACAAAAATGTCACTAAAATGTAATTATTAAATTTTTCAACAATTTTAGTTCACAAATGTTAATTAAGAAAGCTAAAATAAATAGTTTGAGTAAAACAGTAACTGACAGTGCTTTCTTAAGCTTTTCCTAAATGTTATTTTTGTACCGATTTCATGAAAAAATGTTTATCTTTTAAAGAAAAATGTTCATCCTATAATCTTTCTTCGATTTACTCGAACACAACTGATAATTAAATGTTTCCTTTTCATTTCTCTATTCAATCCCTTCTTATTTTATTTTTAAGAATTAAGTATTCCAATTAAAAGAAGTGTTTTTTTCCTTGTATTTTTTTTAAGTTTTCTCTGCATTTTTGTTTAGCATTTAATTCAAAAATTTTGGAAAGCTTGTCGAATACAGTGGTAACCTTATTTACCGACTTCGAAACAAGAAGGAGCTTATAAGTTCGACTGAAGGTTTGTGCGTCTATAACTCTGTAGTGTTTGGATCGATTTAGAAAATTTATTTTTTATTTTAAAGGTGATGCTTCCAGATTGGTTGGTTCATAACCTTAAAATATAAAGGGTGTCCCCTTTTTTACGTGTTTTATAAACAGCAAAATGCTCCACTTTAAAATTAAAAACAAAACTGCCTGACACTATAGCTCCCAATGGCAAAAAGTAATACAAAAATAAATCTCAAAATTATAGCGTGTCCCCAAAGGTGACGTATATTGATCCATATGGGTCTATCTTTAGAATCGTTATAGACAAACGCTAACAAATTGAACACAATGTCGAGCAGTAGTAACAAGTATTAATATTCGTAATTATAAATTAAAGGGTGCCCCAATAGTTCATTTAATTTGATGTATAATTTGACGTATATACGCTTGAAATCTACAACGAACCTGTGTTGCTAACTCCGCTATAAAAACTAGTATAAAGTTTGGAAATTACAGGGTGTCCCAATAGTTGATATAATAGGATGTATGTGGCGAAACTTTTAAACTGTTACAAACTTACAAGAGATCTGTATTGCTAAGTCCTGTTAAGCAATAGGTTTATAAGTTGAATTTAGAAATTAAAGGGTGTTCCCGAAATTAATATAAGTTGACCTATATGGCCATATCTTATAAACCATTGTATACAAACATTTGAAATTTGGACTGAATGTCCACAACTTTGTTTGGTATAACAAAAAGTATAAATATTTTAAATTATAAATTAAAGGGTGTTACAATAGTTGATGTAATTTGATGTATATGGACGAACTGTTGGACAGTTGTAGATAGACTATTGAAATTAACAAAGAGCTGCAGTGTTTATTCCGCTTTAACAAGTATAAAGATTGGAAATGGAATATAAGTTAATATAGTTTGATGTTAATGGGCATACTTTTGAACCGTTATAGACAGATAGATGAAATCTGTTTTGAAGTGGGTTTTCGCACAAGAATTATTATAACAGCATCACAGTAACGATAAGATTAACTTTTGTTTTTAGTCAAAAAAGAACTTTTCAGCGCTTGTTTATGAATCAGTGGCGGATTTACGGGGGCAGGTTTCGGACAATCAAAATTATAATAATAAATTGATCTCTATTGAAATATTTATTTTTAAGAACGCCCTATTCCTATTATTTTATTGTAAAGGGTCATCCAAAAAACGCGCTTACATATTTCTTTGAAATAAAACACAAACTATTTGCAATTTTTTCAAGCTGTTTTTTTTTATTAAAAGTATGATCCATTACAATTATAAGTGAATAGAATATCATTCAAATGTCCACCATGACTGCGTCTACAGACATCAATCCGAATATCGAAATTTTCAATGACTTTCCGACATGTTGCTGGTGTTATTTCACGAATTGCAACTTGAATGTTGTTCTTTAGATCATTAATTGTTTGTGGCTTGTTAGCATACACTCGACTTTTCAAAAAACCCCACAAAAAAATCTAATGGTGTTAGATCACATGATCTTGGAGGCCAACTGAAATCTGCATTTCGTTAAATTACACGTTGAGGAAATTTTGATCGCAAAACGTAATGTTTTCTCGAGTTGTGTGACATGTAGCACCGTCTTGTTGGAAAAAGACGTCAGACACATCAATATGATTCAACTGTGTCCATAAGAAGTCTCTCAACATTGATTGGTATCGCTCAACATTCACAGTAACAGCATTTCCAGCAACATCTTAGAAGAAAAATGGACCAATGATTCCATTTGCCCAAAATGCACACCAAACAGTAACTTTTTGTGGGTTTAGAGATTTTTCATGAATAACACGAGGATTTTCATCACCCCAGATACGACAATTTTGCTTATTGACGAATCCATCCATTCTGAAATGAGCTTCGTCATTTTGCAATGAGTATTTTTCAAAGAACGCCCATTTTCATAATAACTTTGAGTGATGTAAACGCGTTGTTGCAATGTGTACCTGTCCATGGTCAAAACTGTACTTCCTTCTAATGAAACAAAATGGCTTATGTCATTTGTCACGTGTAAAAATTATATAGTGCTGACATCTAGGCGTCACATTTGGATGACCCTTTATATAATGTGTTCGGTTTTGTTCATATCATTAACTTTGTAATATTGTTAAAAACCAAGCCCATATAAGTATGTACATAACCTCTAAATAAAAATAATTAGTACAAATCTATTTTGAATATGGCGTTAAAATCTGTAGATACGCACAATAGCGTAAGCGCGCTCGCTTCGTGGCCGCGACGAAAGCAGGCAAAGCAAATTAGCGACACGGCAATGTCTTGTATTTTAACGAAATTCGGGAAATTCATTCAGAAGTCTGCGGGGAATTTGAGCCAGTCTGGCATGTGGCAACACTGACGCACATCAACTGCCATTCTGCGCGAGAAATCGTGCGTAGTGATTTATGATTGCAATTGGTGACTTTTTCATCAGTGATAAATGTAAAAGGTTTTATCCATTTAATTTAAGCGCTCATCAATATGTCAAAATGGAAACAGTCGAATATCTCCACTTTTTTAAGAAAAATATAAAGTGGTAATAATAATGAAGATGAGGAGTGCGGCCTTGAAATGCAAGATGGCTCTGCCGCTGTAGTTGTTCCATCAACAAGACATGCGTGTCCTCAAGTGGAGCTCCCACAGGCAGGTTCACACTCTGATTTTAATCTTAAGAACAGCTTTATTATTCAAAGTGTTTTAATTCGTAAAATAGCTTGGTTATAGTAGATCAAATTCCAAAAATTTTCAGGTACCCGCTGTGCAGCTTAATATAACACGAATTCTCCCGGACTCCTACTCAGCCCTCCCAAAGCAAAACCCTGGATCCGCTACTGTTATGAATTTGCATATATGTGTTATTTAACCGTTTAGTCGTTTTCCATAACCCACTCAGAATTTTAAGATTTCAGATAAATTCACATTTATTTTAATTCTGTAATTGAATAATACCAAATTGTTTGAATTTACTCAAAAATGCTCTAGCTTCCTTTAAAAAATTTACTTTTTTGTAAAAGTAAATTTTTTTTTTGTGTTTATGCGTGTGTGTGTGTAAATTTTTGAAAGTTTTGCTTAAATACTCAAGCATAAAAATAAGTGATGTACATATTTTCCTTATAAATTTTCTTTAAAATGAAATGTGTATAAATGTGAGTGCGTGTGTACAAAGTTTATTTTTTATAACCTTTTCATTCATTAATATGTTTAAAAGACAAACTTAAATACGCATTATCAGTGAAGAAGTATGTTTTACTTCTAACTTGTCTAACTGGTGTAAGAAGGTTTAAGTTTTTAAAGAGATAATTAAATGGATAAATTTATAGCGCTACATAAAATGTGTTAAATTTTACATGCATAATGTTAACCCTGTATTCTAATGTTGCTTCCTTTACACCAATAATTATCTACAAAGTGAGTTTAAGTGTTTTCAAGGAATTTATTTCTAACTTTTTTTTATTGGCGTAATTAAAAAAGTAAGTTTTTAATTATAAAATATATAAATAAATAAACTTTAATGATAACGATACCTTTTAACAATGTATCAGGGGTTCGCACTTGTGTGGATGTGCATTCTTATGCCATTTAATTACTTGCCACCGCAATACGTGGGTTAATGTGGATTAGAGTTGCGTTTTACTTTTGATCATTAAAAAAATAATTTACAGAATTAATAATTGAGCTGGTTTTTTTTTTGAAAGTGGTATACGTCCACTTTTCAAAAAACTAAGTTAACGGTAATTTTAAATCTCTCCATAGTTACAATTACAATTTCAATAGAGTTCTATCTTGACATAAAATAAACAAAAACGGTTTTGCTGTATAATTCTATCGCATAAATACTTTTTTTGAATATGGAATAAGTCCATTCCTAATAATTTTAAATTAAAGAACTTTTATTAATTTCTTTCAAACGACAGAGTTTGTGGAAATATCATTAAAAAAAGACCACACTGCCCAATATAATTTAAATGCAATAAAGGCTTGCCGAAATCGATCGATTTGAAAACGATTTGTTTTGAGATAAATTTTAAGCAAAAGTAAAGAAGTTACTCCAAAGTAATTGTAGAAACTGAATGGAGGGTTATTGAAATATTTTTGAAGGTATTAAAAAAACGAAAATAGTAAGGAAATAACAACCATTTACGGTTTTAAGTCGTCTCGATTTCGAAATCGATTTCCATCACATACCTGATTAACCTTTTAGAAAATGTTTGTTTTACATTTTTTTTATGAAAATTTTTGTTGCTAAATTTTTTGGAAAAAAAATTATATTATATATAAAAATTATCAGCCCAATTACGAGGGCTGCTCTATATATTTCTGGCCTAATAGTGAAAATGCGAATATTTATAATCAAAACTGGTTTTGTTTTTCAAAGTATTCTCCAGCATGATTTATACACTTTTGCATGCGCTCAAACCAGTTGTCGAAGCACTTTTTTCACAACGAATGAGACACCTCTAAATCATGGTTTTTTTAACAATTCAACAGCTTCTTCTAGCGACGAAAATCGTTGACCACGCATTTTTTTCTTGATGTGCGGAAACAAAAAGAAGTCATTAGGCGACAAGTCACGGCTGTACGGCGGATGACCCATTAATTCGACGTTTTGGCCGGTCAAAAACGCTCTGGTTTGAGCCGATGTGTGAGAGCTCGCATTGTCATGGTGAACAATGATTGAAAATTATGCCACGAAAATGTTCACGAGTTAATTCCATTTTTTCTATATTAATTTTTTTAAGTCACTGTAAACAACACAAATAATGGTCGTACGTCAAAACGTTTTGAGTACGATTATGCTTAAAAATGACAAACTTTCCAATGGAAATGTCAGATTGCACTTGCCAGCACTCAGTGTTTCCAGGCCAGAAATACATATAGCAGCCCTCGTAAAAAGGTAAACGAACTCAAATAAATGGAAAATAAATTAATATTAATTTAACATAACGAAAAAAATTTTTCAAATAATAAATTTGAAGTTCATTGACGTTTACCGCTCATTGCCTGCACTTTGGGATTTAAGAATTTGAAAAGATATTATTTAAAAAGGAACAATTGGAAATTTTAATGGAATGCTATGAAAACAAAACCCTGTAGAAAGTCTAAAATATTAAAAAAGAAATAGGAATATTTTTGCGATACTGGAAGCTCGATGTAGACGAGGCAAAATCAAACTTAAAATGAATGCTTGACGGGTTATCCAGAGTTATACAACAATATTTTTATGGTGTGTAAACGTAAAAAATGTAATAAATTTTTATCCTTTTATTTCATTTTACTTAAGACTTTTATTTGTTTCATTTTAGACTTACTCCATTTTGTAAATTTTTTGTGCTCAAAGAAAAGTAAACTTTATTTAATTTTTTTTATTTATTTATTTATTTTTTATTTTTGCGTACTTTTTTTTAAGTTCTGTTTTTTTTTTGTTTAATTTTTATTTGACAACTAATATAATTTATTTTCAATTATTTTATTTATTTTAATAATAATAATAATGATGCAACATGCATATAGAGCTAAAAAGTATTTTTTTTTATTTTATTAATTAATTTATTTACCTCATTATTGATTTAATTATGTATAAATGGTGTTTTTCTTGTTGCGGTTGTTAATTGTTTTTAGATTTAATGTCTCTTTTTTCGTTTTTTTTTTCTTCTTCGTTTTCATTGTTTGCAGGCAAATTTTTCATGAATAAAATTTGTTTTAATTTCTTTTGCATTTCTAGCTTTACAAACATTTCTTTTATTTTAATTTTTTTTATATTTTTAAAAATTTTATTTATATTTATTATTGTATTTGTTAAATTTAATTATGAAACTCTGCTAAACATGTGCTGCCTTTTTTATATTTTTAGCGTTTTCTCTTTTAATTGGAAATATTTTACAAATATTTTTTATTTCCTTTATTTTGCTTGTGATTTTTTTTTTTAATGTTTGAAAGAATATTAATCAAATTATGAATTAAAATAAAGAAAAAATTAATGAACAATTATTCACAGTTTCTGTTTAAGTAAGAAAGCAATAGTTAAATCTTTAAAAATACTATACAATTTTAGAATCCTTGTCATATTAAATAAATAAAAAATAGTATTCCTTAAAATAAAAATATTGTTGCCAAAAATGTCTGAAAACTTTTCAAAGGTACTGTTTTATTAATGAAAGTTTCGATGAAAAATATATGTATCTTTGTTAAAACTTATTTTTATATATATTTGTTTTTAACTAGTAAAAAAACAAAATTAACGAAAATACAGAGTTGGAAGTGTGATATTCAATTTAAAAATTTGTGTTCCCAAAAAAAGTATTTTACCCAACTGGCTCCAAGTTATGATGCTGACTAAATAATGTGGGCGAAAGAACTCTTTTAAAAAGCGAAAGCAAAATTGTAAACGGAATATCTTACGCAGTTTTAATCAAAAACTTAACTGCGTATCTGCTGTTCTGCACAGGTTAAAATTCTATCATCTCTTCTTTAGACGGAGAAAAGTGAAGGAGACAGATAATGAAAACTGGAAACAAGAAAAAGTGTTAAGAAATAAAGCTTGAGTGTAAAATGGATTACGCGTTAAAGGAATACATGATTAAAAACTGCTTTATGTCCGAGACAAAGTTAGAGAACTGCAAAAGTGTTTAAGCGTTCTGAAAAAGAAAAATCTTCGTATGTTAAAGGCAAAATCTAAATGCTGTTGATTTCCTTGGTTTAAACAGCACTCGAATAGGATATGTCAACTGCTGATTGAACTCTAAAAGCCTGAAAGGTGACTAGGACAAGCTACTATACGTGGGAGAAATAGAATACGTACCGGACGTTAAATAAAATTCATGGAGGGTGAGAAAACATAAATTCGAAACAAAAATGATAGATATCAATAAACTTATTGCAATAGTTAAGTTTCTAGACATTTTTAACAACAATTTTTTATTAAAAATCTTATTGATTTTTTATTTTGTTTTTTCTTGATATTTTTACTTTTAATATTTTATATAAAATGAAGCGTTTTGTAGTTTTAGTTGCTTGTTTTATAATTAAAAAAAATGCTTAATTTTAAATTTGCTTTTTTTATATTCCCTAATGATTTATTTTTTATAAATTTGTAAAAATAAAATAATAATAATTAAAGTGTAACAATTAATATTTGCTAAATTTTAATATGTCTTTAATTTAAACTAAATAAATAAAAATTCATTTCAAGTTTCTTCTTTTTACACTTTTATATGTGAAAGTATTTTTCAATTTTTTTTATTTTTACATTTATAGTCGCTTAGATCTATTTCATTTACAATATGTTTTTGAAAAACTCTTAGTGGCTCTAAGTCCCTTAATCCCAGGCAAATACTAATTCGTTCCAAAATCACTTGTTTTAGAAAGCCCACAAAACTCAAAGGACAAATACATAAATTGTGAAGTTGGCTAAGTTGGTTAAGTTAACACTTAATTAGAATTCTCTGAAGATTTTGAGAGACCGCGTTTATTTAAAGCAAATAAATAATTGACAAACGATTTTACATTGAGAAAGTATTGTAAAATAATCAAATATACAAACGTTGGCAAAATAAGAATATCATAACAGGGATGATTTTCAAAAATGTTGGTTGCGCTTTTGAATAGTATAATCTGGCATCACTTAATTTCATTAATATTAAACAATACGACAATAGTTATATTTGTCGACGTTATCTGTTGTTTGCAATAACGATTTACTACCCAGCAAGAAATGAGTGAGCGAAACTTATACATACACAATAATTTTATACTCAGAACGGCGTTGCCGTTGTGCTGCCTTTGGTACTAAATAAAAATTAAGTTTAGCTTAGCTGCTTAGAAAAAGTTTTTAATAAAATATTTTCCACAGATCATGAAAAATTTGCATTATATTAAAAAAAAAAATAAACCACTGACAATGTTTTTTTGCTACAGACATCAAACGTATACAAATGTTTACATCACTTTTTTAATTTTCCTATTAAGAATGTGATAGAAAGTTTGTTCTACGCAGTGATGGATATTTCCATCATCAGTGATGGTCATTTGATGGGTCAAATGATGGTCACTGTTCTTATAGGGTAACTTCAGCTAAACAATAATAGAAACAAGTTGAAAGAGTGGCATCTCTATCAACAAATATATGAAAAATACAAAAGAGGAGAGTAAAAACATGTAAATTCAAGCGAGGCACATAAATGTATTTATTTATTTCTTAGATGTCAATTTACACACATGAATACGTATTTTACAATATGCATGTAAGGAGTATGACGATTGCTTAATAATAGCTTTGGTTGCAGAGCTGTGATTACCTTAAATAAGATCAATTTAATTTACTATTGAAATAAATTTAAAAAGTGCAAATTATCAGCCCAATTATAAAATAAACTTCGTGCGAGTTCTTTCACTTTTCCCTTCTCTCAAACTATCAAATTTTTTCCCTTTTGATTGACTGCGGAAAGTGAAAAAAATTCGGGGGAAAAAAGTAGGTATTATAAATTATAAAATAAAAATTATCAGCCCAATTATGAATATTCTCACGGAATTTCCTTCCCACGGAAAAAATTTTTCTCGAGAAAAGATTCCTCCAATTATGAATTCCGTTGGAATAAAAATATGAAAATGTGGCATCATTCGTAATTTGAAGGGAGTTTATTTTCATATAATTTTTATTTTATAATTTATAATACCTACTTTTTTCCCCCGAATTTTTTTCACTTTCCGCAGTCAATCAAAAGAGGAAAAAATTTATAATTGGAGAAAAGGGAAAAGTGAAAGAACTCGCACGGAATTTTTGTTTATAATTGGGCTGTATATAAAAATAAACAAAGAATTCCCTTCAAATTACGATGATGCCACTTTTTGATCATTTTATTCCCACGGAATTCATAATTGGAGGAATCTTTTCTCGAGAAAAATTTTTTCCGTGGGAAAGAAATTCCGTGAGAATGTTCATAATTGGACTGTATATGTATGTATGATTGTACATAAGCTCCAGTTGCACATCGTTTCTTTTGTCGAGAGATTAAACAACGCAAAAATTATAGTCGCTTTTCTAACGATGAGAAATTTGGTAACTATATCAACTTTTTTTAAGCGTCAGCGAATATTGTTAAGAGTGTTACTGAATTTAACACACCGATTATCGTTAAAAAGGAGTAAATTAACTGATAGATTTAAGTGTTCTTGTGGAAATAGAATTGGAATTTGAAACATTTTGCTATTTCAGAGCCGTTACCATGATGTCTTTCAAACAATTTTATGTTTTTGGTTATTTTTCTTTTAAATAAGTTACTTTTACAGTTATAACGGCGGTTTATGAGCACTTCCTGGAGAGAGATATAAATAAAAAATTAAAATTGCAAGACACATTAACAAGGAACACAGGTATTTTGTAGGCTTTCTACAACTAAATAATTTAGAGTGTAGTAATAATATTTCCTCAAGCCCCTAATTTTTTTAATTAATATTCTTTTTACAAATTCCACTTTAACTAAATAACTCTTCACTCTTTAAATACCTGCTGCATTATTTTTTTTTCTTCGTTTTCAAATTGCAAATTATAATTAAAAGATTTAGAATTATTTATTTATTTATTAATTTGTTTATTTATTCGTAATAATAAAATTGTTTTAATCTAAGATATTTTGATTATATTTTTATTGCTAACTTTGTTGTCTTAAGTAGGTTAATATTTACTCAATGATTGTATTTATGGCTTAAAGTTGTTTAAATTTCTCTGCTTCTGCTTATTATTTTTTCTCTTCTTTTTTAAGTTAATTTGACAGTTTGACAGTTTGTCAGTTTTTTATTTACAATATTATTTCGTTTAATATGATTTGTTTAAGTTTAAAAGTTTAAATGTTTCTACTAAATAATTAAATTTAAATTGATTCTTTTATCTACAATTATTTCTTTAAATCTTCTTCTTTCTTTGAATAAATCTTTCTCTTTAAATTGATTTTTAAACCCATAAAATATTGCTTTTCGTACTTTGTTTGTTTTATTATTTTACGTGTGGTTTTTTTTTATTGCAATAATTATAAAATATTGACGGATGTACTTTAAAAAAAAATAATAATAGTATTTTTTTTCTTTTCATAAAATTGGCAGTTTCTTAAATTTCAGTGATAAACAAATGCAAATATAAAAAAAAATTTTGGCATAAAATATTAAAAAAAAAAAAATGGCAACATTGAAATAATTGGTCTATTGTTTTTTTTCTTTTTGTGTAGATTTTACTGTAGATAATTGTATTTTGAAAAATTCATATTAATATTTAGGAATCATTCGTTTTCGCTACAATTGCTAGAAAAACTTAGTTTTTCCAAACAATCATATTGGTCTATTGGTTTGTGTTTGTGTATGTGTGCGCATGTGGATACTTCATATATTGTTGCTTTACTACAGTGCGAGCAGAAATTTTACTTTCTAAAGAATTTATTTAAGACGTCACATACTATTTCCTTTACGAGTTACAATTTCATTTGGAGAAATATTTATATTAAAGAATTCATATCAACATTTAAATTATTTTTATTTAAAAATGAAAAATAGTGTGACAAGAAATTAAAATGTAAGTTAAATAGGAATTTTTACAAGAATAAATTCACATTCTTATCTCGTTTTATCTCAGGCACAATATATATTAATATATAAAGAGAAAATAAAAAATTAGGCAATTAGTTGAAACTTTAATATTTTAGTGTGGATTTCTCTTAGTAATTCTCATGTGGTCAAAGAACTTTTTCACAAGGACTTTGGTAAGTAATTGAAAATATTCATCTTTAGATTAATCTTGGGATAAAAAACACATTTTTTATTAAACTGCCCAGAAGACTTAATAAATTTGAATTTAATTAGGTTTGTATAAATCCAAACATCACCATTTTGCAGACACAAAAGGCCAGACATTTTACTGTTATACTTTTTGCACAGCCCCTTTGTCTTTTATAAGAGTTTGGCATTTCAGGTAACAGAAACTCGAAATTATACGATGGTAGAAACTTTGCATCTGGAAACTTCGCAAGGCACGAACCACAAAAATCAGACTCTAAATAAAATAATCTTTAGACAAAATAAAAAATTATACAATCCACTTCAAAATGCGAATTACAAAACAAATGACGCTAGATTTTAAATGAAAATTCTTATGACTCCTAAAATGTTGGAGGAAAACACAGCAACCCAGATTTACGGAATAAATGGCAGCCTTTATTTTAAAGATAATAGGACCGCTGTTGATTTCTATAGAAAGGAGTTACATGAAAGATCATAGCCAGTGGCATTGTGATGGTTTGTTATTTGATTTGTATAAAAACCACTTAATTGATTGAATGCCCAATATAATACAGAAAATTACACAAAAATGCAAATAGTTAAATAAATTGAGTGCCTTTCATAAAAAAATTCTAATTGAATTGTTCGCCTGTTTAAAAAAAAAATTACAAAATTTTTTAAAGAGTGAGTAGACTCAACGAACAATTAGCTCGCACTGTATTCGGCGAATTGAAACAAAAACAAAAATAATTAAATTAAAAAACCTATGAATCAAGGCGTATGGCAAGGCGAATCAATTACCAGGTGGCAGCGTAGGCGAATTCATTAATTTTCGCCGTGAACACTACTGTCAAACTCCATACATAAAAAATCTGTGTACTATTTTTTATATATGAAGTTTGACATTCGTTTCTACCAGCAAAAAAAAATAATAAATTTTCCAACGCTGCCACCTGGTAATTGATTCGCCTTGGCGTATGGCATACCAGGTGGTCCCGATGGCGAATTCATTTATTTTCGCCGTAAACACTAAATGTCAATATGTTTTTATATATTTTTTATATATGGAGTTTGACAGTTAGGGTTTCGGCGAAAATTAATGAACTACCTGGTATTGATACGCCTTGATACGCATGTGGCAAAAATAAAATATATCTTGGAAGCATTAAAAGGAAAACAACAAAATAAATTTAAAGAAAAAAAAAACAAAAAAATATTAATTTACTTTATAAAATTTAATCAGCTTGCATTTGCAACAAATCAGATTTCATGTCCTTTTTTTTATTGCCATAAAAAAGAAAAACAAGCAAAAGCAAACATGATCAAGTTGCTTCAGATGACTGAATTAAAAAATCATGAGCAAATTGCGTAATTATATAAATAGTAATTGGACGTATGTAAGTGGTATGTGCTTCTACTTCTTTTTCACTCTTCTGCTTCTTTTAACTCCATCATCTTCTTTGTCTCTCGCATAACTTATTGTTTTATGAGTGTTTTTTTATATAACCGTTAGTAAAATATTTTTGCTTAAATATTAGTTAAAACTATTTAAAGTCAAGGAAATCATAAACAAAAAAAAAATTTATTGCAGATTCTAAAAAAAATATTTACAGAAAAAAGAGAAAATATATTTAAAAAAACACTATATCCAGTTTAATTTTCAAGGATTAAAATTAGAAAAAAAATCAGTTAAACTTCACTTTCTCATAAACAAAACAGAGGCAGCAAATATGATTATATTTTTAATTTTAAACATGTAGTAATTCAGTTGTGATTTAAAATAAATTTTTGTTTTAAAATTTAAACGTTCATTTTTTTGTTCTAAAAAAATTTCGGTTTCCAGAAATAATTTATTTTGACTTGTGCAAGTAACGTACCGACAAGGTCGCTTGTACTCAAATAGAGCTAATAAAGGTTTTCATTGATAATTCAAAAAGATTTTTTTTTGCCTTGTTACGTTTCTTGCTTATTCACATTCCTGGGCAGCTGTAGTCCCTGAGTTCTTTAAATTCGAAAATCATGACATTGGCTTTCTCCTTCAACAAATATTGCAAAAGTTGTCGCAATCATAGGAGATGAGAGAGTAACTTATGTTCACTCTACTCACTCTACTCTACTTTGGAATTCCAAGTTTCGAATTCCTTGCGCATCGATTTCTGTTGAGTAGTTGTTCCACCAATGAAAATGAACATCTGTCGTGTTTTAGATCTATTATTATTATCTAAGCCTCGCATATAACTAATTTTTTACTTGACTCATTCGTTCTTTTGTTTTGGGTTTTTCGTTCGCACAAGTTTGTGTGTGTAAGGAATTAAATGGCTTCCTTTGTGTTCTAAAATTGCTGGATCGCACATTTTAAAATAACTGTTTTTAAAGAATCGTGTAGAATTGTTCAAAGCAGGGATAGAAGTGAGCTACTGAGTCTAGGTGTTATCCTTAATATGGTCTAATACAAGATAGGACTATTGGAGTCTTCAAGAACTTGTCTTAGCTTAAGCGCCTATCGTAGGATTGTTACAATGAAAAGAAAATTGCATGTCATAGTCCTCAAATAACGAGCACCAGAATGATTTTTTTTTACTTTGAGAGTTTTTCTTCTAAGCATGATGTCTTGTCCTCTTCCCGAAGTTGTGTAAAAACCTGGAACCGGAAGCTGGAACACGAAATATAACTACAGGTTTAAGATACTGGAACCAAGTGCAGAATTTATCCCAAAGATAACGTGTTAACTCTGCTTAAAGCCCGAACCATAGTGGACTAATCAGGGTATGTGGCAAAACTGTGCTTCAGTATTTCTTTGGAGAACTGATTTAACAAACCTGTGTTAAGGATCGGTAGAGCCAGTGACAGCAAGTTATTGCACGGTTATTAATGACTTACTTTCGAACAAAAAGCCTGCTTAAACTCTGCTAAAAGCCCGTACTGCAGCTGGCTCATTAGAAGATAGAACTGAAATAACTGCCAGACTGACATAACAAACTGTTGACAAGAATAGTAGAAAACCTCTCTAAATGTACCAACGGGACAAATACTTGTTGGCTGCGGTTTAAATTCAAATCATTAAAGAAGGGTGACAAGCGTTGCTTTTGTGAATTATGTGTCTCGTTACACGTAAAGTCTTTTATGGCCACGAGGTGTTCAGAGCTTCGCGAGACTCCATTATATAAAGTAATTAAATTTATATTGACCAAATCTGCTTGGTGAAGCTGTTGCACTTGCGATTGGTGAAATCTTATTTCTTAATGAATGAATAAATAATGAATAAAATTAAACTTTGCACCGGGACAGATGGTTCTGGTGTTTCAAGATGATTACAAAACAAGTATTTCGCGATATTGTAAGCTCTTGTGTCTGTCCAATGAGCGTAGGCTGATCATTTTACGTCAATACTTTTTGGGACCAAGATTTTCCGGAGTAAAAATTTAAAATATTAAATTTTATTTTTAATTTGTTAAAAAATTAGATTGTGGACCCCAAGGGAAAATTAATTAATAATTCTATGTGTAAGTTCTGTTTATGAGACTATTGTAAATTTTCCTAGAGACCAACGATTCTCAATAGCAACAAAACAAAGTTTAAACTTTTTATTTTAAAAAATAGAAATCTTTTTGATTTTGTTGTTGCAAATATTAAATTTCGAATGAAAACGAATTTAGAAATAGTGTTTCAATAACTGTTTTTAAGTTTATAATACAATATTTGTTATTTTTAAACAGAAGGACTGGTGGGTATTACCCAGTTAGCATTATTGATCATATTCGAGTCTTTTTTGACTCCTCGACACGATTAAAATAATCGATTATGCGCTCGTTTTAGAGTCGAAAATGATTGTTTTGTCGGTAGAAAATGGTACCCTAGCCGCGACTCTTCTGAACGAGTCCCTTATGACTCTCGTTTTCGACTCATTTTCGATACTATTTTCAATCGTACTTGTAATCAAATACGATACTTTTTCGAGTCAACTTTTAATCATATTACTAGCCGTATGCGAGTCTTTTTCGAACCATATTATACGAACATTTCTAATATATTTTTTCAAAATGAAAAATTGCAAACAACGGTTTGCTTATTTTTTATAACACGCCGTATTGGCGAGCCATTGATTTGTTCAAACATTAAACAATTTCCTGTCCGCACATTAAAATGGCTATTGTAGACCATCGTTGTCGATGTCATGTCGGCTTCAAACAGCGAGAAAACGAAGCAGTTTTCTCCACGCAGACAAACATGAACAAATGTTTGTAACCTATTCTGCTGACGTTTTGTTCATGTGCGAACAAATCTATTGCTCGTCAAGGCGTAGTGTTACATTCGTTAGCATGTAATTCCTAATTTTCTTAAAATTCAAATTTAAAAAAATGAATTTAAAAAAATTTGAAAGAATTTATTTTACATTTGTGTCTCTATTTTTTTACGAAGTGACATATGTATGTATTTTTACGAAAATTAAAAAATAAAAATAAAATATGTATTTGAATCATTTTTTCATCGTTAGGCTGCATTAAATATGTCTCCAAAATAATTCTAAAAACAGTCGAATTTCAAGCATTTGCTTTTTGTACTTTTTGTTTTTTTAGAAAGTCGCTTTCTATGCGTTTGTCGGAGTTATATTCGAGTCTCTTTTTAAACGCATAACTGATGAATCAGTTTTAAGTCATCTTGGGTAGTCTTAAAAGACTCACTTTGGTGATTTTCGTAAAAACAATCTTCCAAATGCTAACTGGGTATTAGTTTATTGGATTATTTTATTTTGTGTGAGTGTGTGTGTGTATTTTTATGTTTTTATTTAAAACTTTGTTGTTTTTTTTTTTTGTGTTAAATTTTCATACAATACATAAATGCCATCACCTGAGAAAAGTATAATTCAATATAAAATACTTTAAAAATGTTTCTATTGTATTTAATTGGTTTTTTGTTTTGTTTTGTTTTTGTTTTCCATTTTTCATTGCTTTATTAGTTTCCGTTTGTTTTTCTAGTTTAAATTTATTTTATACACTGTACATTTGAACTGAACGACGAAACTTTATACAAAACTGTTTTTTTATATTTATTTTTATATTTTTTTCTTTTGTTTCTATTTAAAGAATCACAGCATTTTTTTGTTTTACTTATATTCGAAATTAAGTCTTAAGAGAATAGAAACAAAAGTTATTTAAAAATAAAATAAAAAATCTTATAATAATAAATTTCTTAGATAATAATCAAATCAATCGCATAAAAGTAGAAATTGATTTAAAGTAAATTAAACAAAAAAAAAATAAATGCTTGAATTAAGTGTAAATATTAATAACATTTTTGTCGTAGAGTGCAAGTTGATTTATGCCTTTTAAAAGGATAAATAAAGTTCCTTTTTGTTTAGTGGTATTTGTTCATGTTTTAAGCTTAAAGATTAATTAAGAAAAAATTTATAAACAACATAAACAAAATAATTCAATTTAAACATAAATTAAATATAAAATCAGACTTAAATTATAACTTTTAAATCTAATTTAATTTTATATATTTGTATATAAATATAAAACTTTAATGTCCTATTGATTTTTCTTTACAAACTAATTTAATACATACGTACTCATGAAGCTGATGTAGTATTTTAGTAATTTTGTGGTAGAACTGGGCTATTGTTCCTTTGTAGTCTCTCGACTATTTACTGTAGTGGTAGTTGTGCTCGTGCTGCCAATTGCTGTTGGATTGATCACTGCTGATGCATTGGCAGCTGTAGTGTTTTTACGCAAGTGATTACGTAACATAACAAGATTACGATTCAATTGTAAATTATTTGACAAACCAGCAGCAGCAGCAGTGGTGGCATTCAATTGGTTACTGGCTGTGCTAGCACTTGTTACATGTGGCAGAGTGTTGCAGGTATTTTCATCGCTGGCCAAAGATCTTAAATAGTTTGCTGTTGTACTGCAGCCCGGTATAACAGCTGAGGCCACCGATGTTGTGGGCGATATAGCACCACACAAAGTTTCACCACTACTAGACATAGGCACGCCCAACAACAGCTCATGGGCGAGTATGGTCGGCAAATGTTAAGTGCTATTTTTCATGGGTCCCGAAGACAACGAACTACTACTAACACCCGAATCACTAGACTTCTCGCTAAGACCACCACCACGCGTAAGCGTATCATCCGGCAGTAGACCTGCACCTAAGAGACCTTTTTTACCAACACGTGTTGTCAAGGCGGTATTCGTTTTAAAAGGATTGTCTTTGATTCGGCGTGCGCTCTCTACTCTTTTCATAATTTCACTTGAACATTTCGTAACAACATCATCTAGACTATTGGAGTCATCAGTGGAGGCTAAGGTTTGTGTGGGCGTTTGAGAGGTGGGCACCGGAGATCCTTCATAGCAGCCAGAGTCACGGGGAAAATGTCTCCTGCCAAAGGGTGAAGCTCCATGCTTTTTGTTAATGTTATTTAAACGAGCCTCATCATTTTCTGAACTTGAGCCGGCAATATCAATATCTGAACCAGTTTGGGGAAAACCAGCAGCTGGAAACGAAATATAAAAAAAAATGTTTCTTAATAAATTGAATTTAGAAAATGTCAAAGAAGTAAATTTGGGTCAATACCTCATCTCATTTAATTTATAATAAACCTCAATTAAAAAAAAAAACAATTTTCTTTACTCTTATCCCTTTTTAAAAATGAAATAAAATGAACCAAACTTAATTTTTAATTCCCATAATTTATGGAATACGATATTATTCATGTGACTGCTGCCGCTGTCTTCGCAGTATTTTACTATGTCAGGTTGAATTTTCCAAGACTTTTTTTTGCGGTTTCTAGTTGAATCTCACGAATGTATCGGACGATATAAGCCTAAAGCGCACTTAACGATACGCGACAAGATAAGATATAAAGAGGTCAAATCAATCGACATTGGCAAGATGGCCGATAACCCGATTACCGAGCTTCTTGTCAAAACTGAATCTTAAAATTACCCAAATTCATACCTTTATTTTCAAGCAATAAAAAGTATGTAATCACGGTTTTGTAGCCATTGATAAAAACATCTTATCGATAATGCGTGAAGGTTTTTCGATGACAAGATGAGGCAATTTTGTTTGTTGGTATAGCGGCCAAATAAGAAAAGAGCCACATGGGTAAAGATAATTTTTTTTCAGCCAAATTCTATATTCTACGGGCAGAAAACGACAGTTCCTGCAAGCAAATAATTTAGAACTTTTGTGCAAAACTTTTTTAATTCTGGTGCGTAGAATAGGGAGTTGTTGTTGTAAAAACTGTGGTAAAGTCGAGATTTTATACCTGAGGAAACATCTTACAATTGGTACAGCTGTTGTTGAGTTGGCAGTCTGTGTCCGAGTGTAACAAGGGTCGTTCCAAAGCCTAGATTAAATTATCAGGGCAATATTGTTAGGAGTTTTTTTTTATCGGTAGCTAGTTCTAGACTGAGTTGCATACTTTCCATAGCAACTCGCACCGCACGATGATAGGGACAGACAATGAATGTTGTCCACTAGCTAGTGTGTCTTAGGAAGTTTTTATACAAATTCCTTCAACCAAAATTCTTTTTAATAAACACAAAATTTGGACAATATAACATTTACTTTAGAAATAAATTTAGTTATTTTGACTGATTTCGTTTTGCGGAGGTATAAAACTGACTTAAAGTCAATATTTGTTCAGAAAAATCTATCAGTGTTCAAATAACATTTATTTACACCCTTATTCTGTTTGTCGTCGTCAATACAAGACGACGTCGTTTTTTTTATCGTTTGTTGCATATCTGTATTAATATTGTCAGTATTGCCATTTATCGACGACTAAAAACATCTGTCTTAAATTGTCATTGATTTTGTCGTCGTCGTTTTAGGTGTTGTTTAGTATTGTGGGCAAGAAAAGAACTTAAAAACCTGCAGTAGTTTAAACAATTTAAATAATGAAATTACAAAATAGAATAAAAGACCAAAGAAATTAAAATCACTATTCTTAAAAAGTTAGAGCAAGATTTGGAAGAAGCCCATCCTTTGCCAAACACTCTAAAAGAGTATGTGTATTAGTTCAGAGAAATTGCTATTATAAGTTGATTCAATCTCATTTGTTGATTAGACTTTATTATAATGGTTGAATAGTTTGATTGGCATAAGGGGGCTTTTAAAATACTATTAATAAATAAATAAATTCTTAAATTATTATATATGTGTTTGCTATTTTATTAAAGTTATCGATAAACTGTCGACAACTGCTAGGGAATACCGTATTGCTGATGAAGTTGCCTTAAAGTGATGTTGACTCAAAATTGACGACGTTGGTGACGACGGCAAACAGAATAAGGGTGATTATTATTATGATTAACGAGGTCAAATTGCTTCACTTAACAGCTGATACGGTCCTGTAAACACAGCTTACTCCGATACAGCTATTAGTCCGTGCACTGATATAATCTAACAGAATACTTCAAACCACTCCCAGTAATATCAATTTTCTTTAGGTCTTGAAAAAGGCATAATTATGCAGAGAAACGCAAACGATTTATAAACTTTTTCCATACTACGACCATAATGTATGTGCGTATAAATATTTTTTATGGTATGAAAGTATGAAAATGTTAAATAGCTTTAAATTTTTAATTAAAATTTATACCAGTACTTCGTAAATTAAAAAACCCGCAAGAAAATCAAGAACTTTAACTAAAAATATTTCAAATAGGTCGCTACAACTTTAAGTCTAATAGACTTTTAAATGCCTAAACATTAATCAATAGCAATGATACATCTTCCTACACTATTTATTATAACAAAGATCTAATGGGAAATAAATAGAAAATTAAATAGAATAAATTCGTGTAAACTTACTGCAATCCATATCATGTAAAAGCTGCACAGCTGTTAACAATTTGGCACGATGGTCTGGATTAACAATGCCCAAGTAATCTAAATCAGCAGGTTCAAGCTCTTTAAAAAGTTCCAGGTCTTCGTAGCTGTAAATGAACAAATTTAGAAGAAGAAACAGAAAAAAAAACATCAGTAAAACAAGATTAATGAATACAGCCATTACAAAACACAAATACAACAAACAGGAAAAAAAAGAAAGAGGGATGGTTTTTGTTTGATTTTTTTTTTGCAACAAAAATTGCTATTAAATCAATATCAGTATGGAAAAAACGTAATTTTACTCTGGAGTAAAAAAAAAACAACAACAAAAAACTCATTAACTTACCCATTCAAAACAAATACGGATGTGTATTCTTTTAAACCAATACGCATTAATAAATCTTCCACTGAATGGGGACCATTATTATGATTGAGATGACGGCCACTAGTGATGTGAGCACCACCAATGCTTTTGCTACCCAAACCAGCTAAATTTTTGCTATGCGAATGCTTTAAACGTTGATCTGGCAGCACTTCAACACTGATAAACTTAAAGTGACCTAAACGGCCATGACAACGACCCTTCCAAATGCCTGAAGCGTTCATTGACAACACGTCGATTATGTCACCTTTCTATAAAGAGAAAAGAAAGAAAAAAAATTAAATAAATATATAAATAAAGGTAACAGACAAGCAAATGCTGCTGTGTAATACAAAATAAAAAGAAACAATTTATAAGAAAAAAAAATATATAAAATGCTTTAGCCTTGGAATTGGAAAATATTTTCGTTAAAAAAAAAGAAAAACTTTAAAAAATGTACAATATTTCACCAATATACAGGAAAGATTGTGTGTAATAATTCTTCTGGCATCATTTTCAATGAGATGAAAAGATGTATAATAAAACATGCACAATCGTCGCACACAAACATGTTGTTTTTTTTCACTTCTTAAGTACGGAAAGAACATCCATCATAAAGTCAATGAAGTATGATGGCACAAAGAAAGTAAAATAAAAAAAAATATTATAAAAAAAATATCCGTTTAAGTGGGATTTTTCAGAAGATGTATTATGTTCAAAAATGAGCAAATATGTATCATTGTTGTTGTATAAAAACAGTAAAAGCTCATAAATTGACATAATAGCATTTGAGACATAGTCCATTTACTTATAATAAAGCTTTCATTGCAGCTGTTCTCTTGGTCAGTGTGCCCCGAACAGACACAGTCATTTAAGACGCTAAGGGGCTATTGTAGAGTTGATAGCTATTTACCTATTGTTATTATTATTTCTTAACGATTTTTAACAAAAGCATTGCTTTCATATGTTTTACAGCAAAATAATTTTAAAAGTTTTAAGCAATAAAATTTTATTTTATTAAATTCTATAAAAACCCAAAGCAGAAATCAAATATAGAAATCCCCACATATCTTGTTGCATTGTCTAGTATTTTTTGTAAATAAGACGTGTTAAAAAAGTTTTAAATAATTTTAAATTGTTAAATAAAATCTGTAAAAAAAGCTGTTTTACTTCCACATCAAAGCTTTTAAAGAAAAGCTGGAAATTATTTAAAATTTCTTAGAGCTTTAATAAAGCTTTATTAAAAATTTTAAAGACAAGCATTTGGAATAAATAAAAATTATCCTGTAAAATAAATAACAGGTTCAAAACACAACGAGTTTCAACAATTTTATGGCCCACTCTTTTATTTCAGGATTTAAAAATCTTTAGAATTTAAAATTTTTAAGCCTTAATAACTTTAAGACTGACATAAACCGCTTATAAAATCGTAACGTATCATAAGATATTAAGTAATTTTTGAAATTGAGCTTTTAAAAAAATCTTGAAATTATCTTGAGCTTAATTGTTTAACTTAAAACCCACTGAAGAGCTGTATGACTTTATAATCAAAGGTTTAGAAAAAAATTGGAATTATTTTAGAAAAATTGCTTAAAGCTCAAATTAAACTTTTAACACAGTAGAAAAAATATCGTTTAAAAGAAATTATGGGCACAAAAGTAGAGAACCCCAATAGTTTTATTGCAGACTTCTATATTTTATTTTCGTCTATTTAGGCAAAAAGGTTAACTATTGATGAGATAAGTTTCTAATGATTCTTAAGCAATTTAAATTTGTATTAAAAAAATTTTTTTTAAATCAGCTTTTAAGGGATAAATTTTTAAAATTATTTTACTGTACCAACTGCTGCTTGTTATCAGTTAACAACTGTTATTTGGTGCAGCTGCATACTTTTAGTTAAAGAAAAAAAATATTTACTTCAATCTGGTTGCATAAACTAAAAAGTCCTAAAGTGTGTTTGTGTGTAAGTTTTGTGCCTTTTGATTTTTGATACTCACCTTAAATTTAAGTGCATCCTTATCATAAGGATTTGCCATACTGTCTACAAGTGCTTTTGCTTTGCATATTGATGGTGCTAACGAGGTACGATCATCTGTAGATATGGAACTTTGTGGACTGCCTGGACGTACTAAAGCTTGAGTGCCTGTGTTTTTTATTTTTATGAAACAAAAAAGGATAAAGTTTTGTTAAAGAAAGAAAACAATTTAAAGTATTTTTAATTAATTTTGTATAAAACATTTTTTGTTATAATGGTTTTGGTGGAAAATAAATTTTCATCAATTTTTTAAAGTTAAATCAACACACTTATAAAACAGGACGGTCTTTTTTTTTTTTGTTGCTGTGTCGCAAAAATTTTAAGCATCTTTTTATATTGCTGTAGTTGTTTCAGTGGATTATTCAAAGAAACAACTTGAAGAAATAAAGTTTTTTTTTTTTTTTGTTCATTAATAGAGTTTCTATTTTTCTCTCTGTACATGCAAAGGAAAGCATATAAAATTTCTAACTTTCCACCCTCTTGCTGTTATTACACACGTACCAACCAACCAAAACCCCCTTTGCAATTTTAACAAAACACAAAATTACCCAAAACAAAAAAAAAAAAAACAAAAATTGAAAGAAAAAAGTCAGGAGAAAATGAATCCTGTTAAAAAGTCTAGATAGTTGTGCATTAGCTAGCAAACACACACTCGCACACACACACAAATAGCAAATAGAAAATTTAAGTATGTGTATGTATGTTTATGTTTATTATGCTTCCTAGAAGCTTTTTAAGGACTTAATGCTTATACGTGTGTGTTTGTAACAGTTGAAAAAAGCCATGGAGTGAGTGAGAGTAAATGAATGTTTTGTATGCATGCACGAAGGCTTAAAACATTCCGGAAACATATTAAAAATTCATTAAGTTTTCAAAAATTTCCACAGTTTTAACCAAAAAACCACTTAAATCCAACTACCAAAATAAGCAACAACAAACAATATTGTAAATAAACAACTAGAAAATAATGGCAACATCAGAAACAAAATAACAACAAGGCCAATCCAACCACTCACTCACTCACTGACTTGCTCATCTATAAAACGTTGCAACCGTTCATTTATTACAATTGCTTATAGACTCAATATGCAAGAGAGTGTAGTGTGTGTGTGTGTGTGTGTGTGACTACTTTTTTTGTTATTGTTGTTGTTACAAATTTAAAACTATACTATACATGATTTAAATACTAATATAACTTACTTGAACCAGAAGCACTGGGTAAACTTTCCACCGAACTTGCTGAACAGGCAAAGGCCTGATCACTCATACTTCCTCGATCTGTATTATCTTGAGAATTGCTAAAGTCCCTTGAAGTATCCTTTGTGGCAACAAAGTTTCGCACGCCATTCTCATTAAATGTGCCAATTTCCTTTGGTGAGTTTCGCATTTCGTTGGTCTAAGTTTACAGCAAACATCAACAGCACATCATCGTCATCGTCATCACCACCAGCAATAGAGCAGAAGCAAGAGCAAGAGCAGGAGAATCAAGTACAAACGAACGTGGGTTAAAGTATCATGGCATTAACAAGTAAATATTGCACAAGTCAAAGTTTTTCAAAATTGTGATGTGGAATTTAAAGTTGTTTTATTAAAAGTTTTCAATACCCCAACCCCCGTTCAAATACGAAATACGCACATATACACACAACAAAGACAGTGATTCAGTTATGCAGCCATATATTCATACCATTCCAACATTCCATTCAAACGTTCACGTTTAAGACATCCCAGACAAAAGTTGACGTACACAGTCAATTATTTTACAAATGAAAGTTTATGTGAGTGAGACCAAGGGCGCATAAAGATTATTGGGATAAAAAGTTCAAGTAAAAGAGAATA
Organism: Gymnosoma rotundatum; assembly: GCA_916610165.2. Lineage (NCBI taxonomy): Eukaryota > Metazoa > Arthropoda > Insecta > Diptera > Tachinidae > Gymnosoma > Gymnosoma rotundatum. The sequence continues at coordinate 7,999,142 of OU744336.1, forward strand.
AAGAAAAAATTTATATATTTTTATATTAGTCGTGCAGAATTGTTTTTATACTTTTGTTTTGTTTTTTTTTTTATTCATTTTTATTTATATTTAAATCATCATTAGAAAGTTCAAAAACCAATATACGCATCGTTGGTTAATCTAAACAAACAAAGAAGCAAACAATAATTAATAATAAAAGCTTTTAAACTTTATTTTTCTAACGTGAAAAGAGTGTAAAATTTTTTCATTTTCATAAAAATACTAAAATATTTTCTGGCAGAAAAAATTAAAAAAAATAATACTTTTTAAGGAAAAAAATGAATAATTTAATTTAAGTTTGTTTAAATCAAGGTGAATAAATTTTATCAGGTGGCACTGTTGCAGCAGCTGACAATTTTTTACTTAATTTTCTGTTACGTAGAGCAGCTGTCAAAAGTGTATCATTTTATAGTACAAAAGTTCCTTTTTATTATTCTTAAAAATTGAATTGTAACCAGAGTTTCAAATTAATTTAAAAAAAGCTTACTGAAAACGGTTTTAAAAGGTGAAGAAAGTAGTGCAGTAATTGTTTGTGTTTGAAGTTTACTATAAACTTAAGTGTAGCGGCGCTGCCACCTGGTATAAATTCGCCTTGGTTTAAATACTCAATAGGAGTTAGTTAATAAGCTTTACGATTACAAATTATTGTTAAATTTTTTTTTGTTTTAAATGGTTAATATATATTAAAAGATACTTCTTGCAAAACAGAACTGACTTTAAAACAGACAAAATTACTTTAAATTACATCAAGTAATGGGAGACCCTTTAATTTACCAATTAAAATTTTTTTACTTGCTGAGGCAGTGGACTTAGCAATACAGGTTCTTTGTAAACTTCATCCGTCTGTCTATAATGGTTCAACAGTTTGGCCATATACATCAAATTACATTAACTATTGTAACACCCTTTAATTTATAATTTTAACTATTATACCTATTATTTAAAAAAAAGTAGTGAACGTTTTGTCTAATTTTTATGTGTTTGTATATAACGGTTCAAAAGCTACGGCTATATAGGTCAAATTACATCAGTTATGGGAACACCCTTTAATTCCTAAATTCAAATTGTAGACTTGTTGCAGCCGACTTAACAATACAAGTTCCAGTAAATTTCAGCTGTCTTTCTATACAATTTCAAAACTTTGCCATATGCATCAAATTTAATGAACTATTGGTGCACCCTTTAATTTATAGTTTTGAATATTTATACTTGTTGTTGTAACGGACATAGTAATCGACATTTTGAGCTTTTTTTAAGCGTTTGTCTATAACAGTTCAAATGATAGTACGATATAGGTCAACCATGGGACACCCTTTAATTATTTTTTTTTTATTATTTTGTACTATTTGGATTTTTAATGTGCTGTCCTTTAAGGTTCACAAATCACGTAAAAACATGTATGTTGTATGGGGACACCCTTTAGTGTTTTAAATTATGTACGGTTTTTCAAACAAATTAGTAACGTTTCAAATAAAACAAAAAATCTCAAAATCGGTTAAGAAATGACTGAGTTCTGAGGGTACAAACATTCAGGCGAATTGATAACCTTTTACTTGAAGTCGGTTAAAATGAAAAATTTTTAGCCAGGTCTAAGTTCATTTCTGTTTATTTATTTATTTTTTTTTTTATAAAAATTGTGTCAACACAAAAATTCCTGGCCTTTAGTACAAACCGTAATAACTGAGTGGGTGGTAAGAGTATGTGGCTTCAACAAGGTGGGGTATCATACCACATAGCTTGTACCATATGGCATTTACTACTTCTCTCTTTAATCCTTTTGCAAGTATACCGTCTTTGTATTACCAGTCTGCTTATAAATAAATAATATTTGCCAAAAACTGCAGGCGCTATTAGAACAAGACGAATCAATATTAGGTGATCGCGATAGCGATTTCATTAATTGTCGCCATAAAAGCTAAATGTCAAGCGACATATAAAAAATGTACATAATTAAGTAGACATCGCGACCATTTGGTATTTATACGCCCTGGATAGAACTTTAAAACTTTTTTTGAAATTTCAAGATTCTACAGAAAGATTGATGGGTTCTTTATGACTACTTAGTTATCAGGAAAAGGAAATAAAAATTGATGGAATAAAGCTCGAGCTAACTTTAAAGGGATTAGCGTAAAAAGAAATCAAATTAAAATTTATTGATTTCAATTGCTTGAAAATTGTTTAAAGAGAAAAAAAAATGAAATATTAATTTTCTAGCTCAATACACGAAGGCCGTCGTTATATTTGAAACGTAAACAATAAAATAAAAATTTATTCATGGAATTTATGTTTGAGCAAAACAAAATGTTTTCTTTAGCCTGTTTATGATTTATATTTAAATAATAAAAATTAAATAACTTTTTAATTCATGCAATTAAAATCTTAATGCGCATTGGTTTTTTCAACAGTTCTATGATTAAAATAAAACGAAAGCACCGTTAACTTACATGATGAACAGTGGCTTTTTGGCTCATTGTATTTGATTTTGTCGCTACAGCACCATTCTTTTTAACTTTAGCTGCCAGACTTGGTGGTAAAGCTCTTGTGGCACCAATATCTTCATAATCCGATGAGGGACTGGGTGAAAGAGAAGGTGATTCTCCAATGCCTCCACTTAAAGTACGATAACGTGCTGTGCAATTGTTGGTAGCAATCTACAAATAGAATAAAACAAATAAAAATAAAAAAGTAAAACATTAGATTTCTACATTAAAAAAAAAACAGTTTGAGAAAGAAAACGTGATATTTAAACATAATCAAAGCATTTGCTAGACAAATGTTTTCATTTGAGTTTCTTTAAAATCGCATTAACGCTGCTTTCGAGTATTTTTCTTTTATTAAGTGATTTAAAACATTCCACATTTTTAACAACCACAAACTTACTCGATATTTTTCAGAAGAACTTGAAAAATTTAAACAGAATACACTGAACGACGAAGAAAAGTCGTTGATTTAAGGCATCAATAATTTTTCTTAGTAGTTATACGAAAAAATAATTGTAGTGGACCCTTTTAATCATATTTTAAAATTTCCTTCAACTACAATTTACGAGTAGTATGTTTGAGTTAATTAATTGAATACTTATTTTTAAATTGTACAAAATAAGATAGAAAATTATATTTTAATCAAAAAATTTTTTTTCGAGTTATCAATCATTTCGCGCATAATGCTACTGCGCCAATATGCCCTTGTCAAAGGTCTGTGAAGACTGGACGTTCAATTTTAAGCCAATGTCACGTTCATAGAACGATGTTGGCGAAATCTAAAGCGTCCATTAATGGTGCTTTATTGCCATAAACCAATGACTTCACGCTGCTCTACAGGTAATAATCGAGAGGTGTCAAATCTTGGAGCCCAATTGACAGAAATATTTCTTCAAATCAACTTGACGCGAAATATTGATTTCAATAAGTCGTTGAATGCGGTCGGAGTATGGCATATATCGCCGTCCTTTGTTGAAATCACATATCGCCTAGATCAATGTCATCAATGTTTTCAAACAAAACAATATTGACCTTCATTAATTACGCAGCTTAGGTTTTGTTTTTGAATAAATAAAAACGTGTAAACCGCACCACGATGAAACATCGAAGCAGTTTTCAACTGAATTGATAACTAATTTATAAAGAAAATATAGATATTCATCATGATTTGCCAGAACTGATCATTAATACCAAAAGGTGAGTTCAGTACGACAGATCCTTCAAAATGAGCGTTTTCGTTAGTTATATCGGGTTTAAAATAATCACCCTTTACTCGGTAAAAACACATCTGAATAATTTGTTACTTTCATCACCATCAAGAGTGGTATGTGTCAATAGAATAGAAAGGTGTTCACTTGTTGTAAAACAGATGGTCACAAGTCATAAGTTTTAATCCCATTAGAGGCGTGAATATAGAGAAAAAATAATTGCTATGTGAAGGATCAATTTATAAGTTGCATAAAATATCAATGAATGAAACAGCCGTTCACTCTTCTCGGAATCACATTTAGAAAAGGAAAACAATGATGGAGCACTGCCAGAGTGGAAGGGTCCATCATGTCATTAGAAAACGAATCTGGCATTATACCAACATATCGATCGTTGTGGCCAAATTATGTTGCCTCTGCAAAAAATAATCCAATAATCAAATCCATCATCCAAAAATGTCCATTATGGCAAATAAATCTAGTCATTTTATTTAATAGACCTTTTTCCCATTCACCAACTGTTTGGCTGAATGAACATGAGCATTTGTCTTGAGATAAAAGTATTTCTAGAATTTGCTTTCAACAAATCGCTACAATCACAGCTTTTGTACTCTCAAGCAAATCGAAACAAAACAGTTGAAGAAAGAAACAAAAAAAAAAACACAAAATGGCGTATTTCTATACTTAGTAGTACTTTGTTATTATACGTGTGTATGTGTGAGTGTGCTTTTGTGTTGTTGGTTTATATACTCCAATATTTTTCGTTTTCTACACTTCTTGTCCTGGCTGAGTAGAAAAGAAAATATTGCTGCAATAACAAAACTTTGTTTGTCCAACTGCACTTTATCAATTTGGTGCAAAAGTTTTTTTTTTTTTTTTTTTTGTTCATCTTAAACGTGTGATGGAAATGACAGTCGTTTATATACATTTTTTTTTTGTGAATTTTTAAGCTGAATTAAAGTGTTTTGTTTGGGCATTAAAAGGCAACCCGACCAACAATAACAATCACGATTAGACTTTGCAGATTATTTGCACTTGTGCTTTCACTGGCTGGCTGGCAGTAGCAAAAAACGAGCGAAAAATATATTGCAGCAGCAATATTAACACTTCAATTTAAAACTAATTCACAAATAAATTTTCATCAACAACTAGCAACAACAGTCGCAAAAAGAAAAGAATAAGGTTGGAAATATAAACACATATTTATTTTCACAGGTGCTTAAAAACGTTTTGAAAAATAACTAATTTTTATTTATTTATTTTTTTTTTTTGAATTGGCATAAAGAAACAATTCATATTTGCATTTAACACAAAATTTGAAGGTGGATTACTTTATAACACAATTTTTAAATTTAAATATTTTTTTAATTTTCGTCTACAAAATTTAAAAAAATTTTTTCCTCAATGAAAAATCTAAAGAAGAAAAAATTCTTTAGTTTTATAAAACAAAATCTTTAGGAAGCATTTTACGCCTAAACTCACGCAATAGTTTTCTTTACGAAAAATTTTTATGAAACATTCTTATTAAACTAAATATTTCCCAAAAACTAAATTTGAGTTCTTAAGAATAGTAATGAGTCTGGATATAAGAAGGCAATCGAAGTTTTTATAAAACTTGTGTTAAAAAATTCATGAAAATTAAAAAAATTTTTTGATTTAATATCAGCACTAGAAACGACAGAGAAATGTATATTGAAAATAAATTAAAAATTTGTTTTTAATAATTTTATTATTTGTTGCATCTAATTTAAAATAATGACTTTACATTTATTTCCTTTTATTGCAGCTCAATCCTCAAAATTTAATTAAAAATAATACAAGTTTTAGTTGTTTTTAAACATTTTAACCAAAATTGCATATTTGAGATATTTTCATTGCCATTGAAATTTCATTTGCATTGTTTGAAATAATGACAGTGACAAAACTTAACTACCATTTAATGCTAATGATTTTATTTTAATTATAATTGTTTTTACTAATGTTTATAAAGTTTTAATAAAATCGTTTAGTTACTGATGAAAATTGAAACAAAAATAATTGTTCTTATGAAACAAAAATTTTTATTTTCCCAGAAACTTAAAATACTATGCATTAAATAAATAAGTCTTAACACTCTGATATATAGACCTGTTTTTGAAAATTTTTAAAATTTTATCAGTTTTAAGTGAGATAGGTGTAAAACTTAATGTCTGAGATCTTAAGTCACCCAACATCTTAGCTATCAGATATTATCACTTACTCGAAAACAAAAATATGTTGCCACAGTGTCTTATTTTTCCTAAGAAAGTTATCTGTTTTAATTTTTTGTGACTAAAATGCTATTTTATTATACTTTGAGATGTGTATTCAGGGTATAAAAACAAGGAATACATTCCATACTGACAATGATTTGAATTCATTTAATCACAAGTCAATGCTAATGATTTTATTTTTTAACTAATTATCAATGAAACCTTTTCATTAAAAAGCATTACCACACAGAGAACAGAAATTCGTTCTGAGAACCGAATTCATTGCCAATCGAATTTTGTCGGTTGTGTGTATTATATTGAATTCGGTTGTAATAACTGAATGAATGTGGCACTCACAACTATTTAAGAAAATCATTCTTGGGTGACTATAAAGTATTATTGTGAATGAAATAAAACAATAAAATATGTTAATATTTACTTTTATTTTAAAAATAAATTACAGGAATAATATTACACTTTACAAATTTCATCTTTGGAGCCTTCCTTTACATCATTATCCTTCTTTACGACATACATATGTAGTGTATTTAACATTTCAGATTTTTTTTTAAATTTACGAATGTCTTTGCGAGATTGATTTTGGACTTACCTTTCTACAATATTGAAGAACTTTTTACCACTAACAGTTTATTATTTTTTTTGTATAATGTTTCATTTTTATTATGTCAAACATTTTTCGATTTTAATAGACACAATTGATATTTATGATTCTATCTACCAAAATTTGGTTTCCAGTAGTAATTTACTGAATGAATTTAGTTGCATCTGCTATTTAATAGAATAGATTTTAGTAAAGACACAAATCGGTAACGATAACTTTTTTAAGAGCTTTTACAACCAACATTTGGACGCAAATATCATTTGTTAGCGTTTAGTGTTAAAAGTTAGTCAAAATTATAATTTATTTATATTAAAAATCAAATAATTATATTAGAAACTAAATTTTAAGCACATCAACTGTATTTTTACCAATCTTTTTTGTGTGTGCATTAGTGAAAATAATGATAGTGGTTAAAAAATCATTAGCATTATGTATCATTCAATGCTAATGAAATCGCCAATTAATTAGTCAATCTTATAATTACTCCCATGAATGCAAAATTAATTGTACTATATTTAATTAAAAGGGAGAAAAATTTTATAATTTGACAATAAATATTAAAGTGTAAGTAGGTATTAATGCCTCAAGTGATACTTCTCTATAAAGAAACAAAGTGTAAAACAGTTAAGGAAACAATTACAATTGCAGTCACTATCCCAGAGAAAGTAAAACACATGCATGGAATGCGACTGCTTTATGCCATAAATTCACTTAAGAAAGAGTGCGGAAAAAATCAAACATCCGTTGTCTAATAAAAGCGTGTTAAGATAAGAAAATCATTTAAAATCTCATCACCTTTCTACTGCACTAGACATCGCTAATTGTTGCTGCTAAACGTGGACCCGAAAATAAACTCAACAAAAAACCGTCCTTACATTGCGAAACGATAACAGCATTGATTAAGAGAAGAGTAGGATAAGGTCTTATGCAGAAAAAAAAGAAATTTTTATTTATTTGCCTCTAGTGATGGAAAAAAAATTTCTTGTGTTAAAAAATTAAAAACACTTAAACAGGGTTTAAAAGAGGAACAGTTCATATGCTAAGGGCCAATTTTTGAGTTCGTATTTAAATACGCATTTAGTTAATTTTCATTTAAATTTAAGTTGTATTTAAATGCAGTTCCATTTTTTCAGTTCTTATTTAAGTTCTCATTTAAATATCACAAAAATATGGTAGCATTACGAAATATCAAAATATATCTCCATTGTTTATGAAGAACAGCTGCTAACAAACACAATGAATTGCAAATTTTGTGAAAAATATTTTAAATATATTAAAAAATGTCAGCGATACTCATGTATTCACCACCTAAACTTATATTATTTATTGATTTAACTTTTTAATTAATATTTTCATTAAGAAATGTATGCAAAACATAAAATATTGTTCTATCAATGGCTAAAATGTTTGTAAATGTACTGTATTATTTAAATGGATTTTAAATGCGCAAGATTGGTCATTTAAGTTTCATTTAAGTGTGCATTGAAAAACTGAATTTTGTACTTAAATAGAACTTAAGCTTAAATGACATTTAAATACGAAGTCAAAAACTGGCCCTAAGTGTTTGTAAGGGCATTCACCCGAAATAAAGTCTATCCAAACCTCAGGGTGGCCCAATACTTGAATACCACTTACAAAGGGTGTTTCTTTAAGCATTATAAAACTCAAAATTATAAATAAAAACACTAAAAATTAAATTTCTATGAAAAATGTTTTCATATTATTTTCAGTAAACTTTGGCAAATCATTATGAATGTCTTCACGCTTGAACAATGCTATCAAATCATCCAAGTTTACTTTGAAAATCAGCCATCAATTCGAGCAACTTATAAACGACTTCGTGATTTTTATAGTGCGCATAATCGTCCATCTGAGCAAGCTATCTGTCGAACTGTGGATAAATTTCGAGCCACATATTCTCCAGAGGATGCAATAACATCAACAAGTCGAAAGGATGTGCGTACTGAAGAGAATATCGCTGGTGTAAACGAAAGTGTGGAAGAAAATCCAAATTTATCAATTCGTCGTCGGTGGCAGAAATTGTGGCTCTTTTCGTTCACAGCGTGGACAATAATGCCCACAGGTCTTGGCCTACCCCCGTATAAGATCCAGCTAGTGGAGGAACTAAAGCCATGAGGCCGTCGTTCTTTCGTCTATAACGCTCTAGAGCAATTAGTAACCCACCCGTTGTTTTATCGCCAAATTGTTTTTAGCGATGACGCTCATTTTTGGCTTAATGGGTTAGTTAGTAAGCTAAATTTTCGTATATAGAGTGAGACGAATCCACAACATATCCTACAGACTCCATTGCATTCAGAAAAATGCACCGTTTGGTGTGGTTTATATGCTGGTGGCATTATCGGATCTTATTTCTTCAAAAATGAGGCGGATCTCACGATACGGTCTATGGAGATCGTTACCGCACTATAATTAATGATTATTTGTTTGAAAATATGGATAACATTGATCCGGACGAAATGTGGTTTCAACAAGATGGCGCTACGTGCCATACGCCGACTGCAATAATCGAGTTATTGAAAAAAAATTTGGCGATAAGCTGATTTCAAGAAATGGACCTGCCAATTGGCCTCTAAAGTCGTGCAATTTGACACCTCTCGATTATTTCCTGTGGAGCCACATAAAGTTACTGGTTCATGCTGATTAACCAGCAACAATTGACGCTTTGAGGCCCAAAATTGCTCGTGTTATTCGTGACATATGGCCAGCAGTACTTGACAAAGAAACTCAAAATTGGACGTCCAGAATGCGCTTCCTCGTAACCAGCCGCGGTGGCCATATGCCCGAAATCATTTTTAAATATTAATACCATGCTCTGATCTTTCGTATAAAACAAATTCTTCAATCAAGATTTAAAGAAGATGCCGTAAAAATAAGTAATAATATTTATTTTTTGTAGGCCAAACTTTCTTTTCTTAATTATAAATTTTAAATTGATCCTTGCAATAACAATAAAAATAACTTACCGACACTGTACTTAGGCGGGATGTAACACTTTGTAGATCTGATATAGAGCCAGCATAATCGCCACTTTCTCTGTCATGGGATCTAAAAATAAAATGAAAATATTAGTAAAATTAAATAATAATTTCTTAAAAATAAATGGTTTTTTTTGATTTATTAAAAATATTTAGTTTTAAGCAAAATATTTCAAAATTCCTAAAATGACAAACCCAAATAAAAAATTGACCACTTAAGAATCTTTTAACAATGATAATCATTTGACTTTTTTTAAATTGCTGTCAGTTTAGCAAATAAAATAAATGTCAAAAGCAGACATACATAGCAACACACTTACGCACACATACACAACGTCTCTTTTTTATTATTTTATTAAATTTGAGCTTCACTTAAAAACTAAATAAAACGACAGAAAATCTTTTGCTTTAACTTACGGCCAACAGTTTGGTCTACGATGCTGGAAAACAAAATAAATGTGGTCTAATTCATCATACAATCATTTGTATTCCACTAACGCTCTTATAATTTTGACCAAGTGACATGACAATAACAAAACTATTCAACAAACAAAAAAAAAAAAACTGACATAAAAATCTATTTATTTAAAGAAGAAAGAAAATATTTTTGCAGGATGATATAAAAGCAGTAGATGAGAGTAAAAAAGGTTAAGGTATCAAAGGATAAAGCAGGTTTTAATAATCCGTATATAAATTACCTCAAAACATAAATCTAGAAAATATCAACCAGTCAGCCGAAAAAATGAAATATCCATACACACACACATAATAACTAATACATACATATAATGTTAAATTCCGTACTAACACATATGCATAACTTTTTTAGCAGAAGAAAAATCTTAACAATACTGAACATGTGAGGACCTCTCACTCAGTGTGCATTTGTTGATGTGTTTGTGCAAAAGTGGTATTTATTTTATTATTTGTTATCTTGAACAAACAGAAAATTTATAAATTTCTAAAAGTTTGTTTTACTGAAGTGTTAGGTATTTAGTAGATTTCAATAATATCCCAGCTTTTTCTATAAAATCTTTTTTCTTCGTCTTCTTTTTCCTTTGGTCCAATAATAATCTTTAATAGCCAACATTTACAGGAAATGGAAAAACAAAATCCCCTACAAAAAATAAAACTACAAACAATAATAATCAAAAGCATTTATAGTCATCAATTTCAAATTGAGAATCAGAAAACACACACGCAGGCACACAGTGTGGTACAAAATAGTGTCAATGTCAAAACGGTTTTGTAAGCGGTGACCAGTTTTTTGAAAACCAACCCTTTTCTTTATCTAATTATCACATCAGCTCACTTTTTGAATAATTAATAACTTTAAGAAAGGGGCGAAAAATTTCAAATCTAGCCAAAAAAGCAAGGACATCAAACACGTTAATAAAAAAAAAATTTTAATTTAAGAATTATTTACGGAAATGTAGAAGTTACACTAATTAATTTTAAACGTGCTCATTTTCCCATTAAATAATTTAAAATTTACCGATATTCAGGGGTGTCATAGAAACCAAGTCGGTTTTAATGTTTTTCGGTTTTGAAAACCAATATTGGTTTCGGTTTTGTTATCTTCGAATGCAAATAAAACCAATATTCGAATCAGCTGTTGTTTACATTTGTATAACTGTTTACAATTAAATTAAAATTTTTTGGATGAAATATAAAGTGTATTTATTGAAAATATCAAAAACTTCAGTGTTTTTAAATAAATAAAAGAAATATATAAAATGAGCAATGCTGCTGTTCTATATTTGTTATTGGAAAAAGAGCGTTCGGTTAAAGTTAAGCAGAAAAACATTGCGAGATTGTAGCAATCCGCTTGAGCTGCCGGAGACAGCGTAAGTATATTTTTAAATATGCGCGTTCATTTAAAGCTGCTTTGCAGGTTCATAGGATACTATCGACTAAACAAAGAAGCTTTTTGGATGGTCATATACGCAATTAAAGAGCGTCTTTCTCGTTCTAAGATTCCTCCAATGCTACAGCTTGCAGCTTCGTTGGGGTTTTTAGCTGAAGGGTCCTATCAAAGAGCTGTTGGGAACGACTCTACCGTATGTCTAGGTAGGAGCACAGTGTCAAAAATTTTGGATGATGTACTTAATGTTATAGAGCGTGTGGTGCCACAACAATTAAATTTAAACCTACCACCATTGTGGACAAACAACCCAAAGCTGTGGTTTATTCAAATAGAGTCTGTTTTTGCTATAGCAGGAACAACAAGAGATGAAACTAAATTTCAATACATTGTCGCCAATATGGATCCACAAATAAGTGAGTACATCAGCCATATTATTTTTAATCCACCAGGGGATATTACGCAATATGCTGCAGTTAAGCGAACTCTTTTAAGTGCATTTGGCGAATCCTAGTAGTTTTGTTATTATTGAAAATTTTTATTTGTCAATTTTGGAAAATTATAAATGAAGAATTTAATTTACTTTTGCCTCTCGAATAGAGAACAATAAAATTTATTACCTTTTATCAAAATATATATTGCCTTTTAATCCGAAGATTAATACGGTATAAGCGTTACATTCCACGATCATGGAGCTTTGCGTTTTATTTTTATGTTTTCCCCTACATATGTAAACAAAAGTTAGAAAAGTCTTTAAGTATAAATGTATTTACTTTTTTAATATAAAGTTTACTTACATTACGTTACAAAATATCAAATTGAAAGATAAAAACAAAAGCGCAAATCAAATCTGTCAGCAGTTAGCCGCTTGATATTTTTTTAAGGGGTAAAACCGATAATATTGGTTTCTATGAGACCTAAAACCGACAATAACTCTAGTTCGAATATAAAACCGATAGCATTGAAGTTCATAACACCAAGTTAATTTTTTTTGTCGTTTTTAAAACCAACTCCAATAATATTGCTTTCTATGAGACTCCCGATTGATTACTAAATTTAAAGTTTATCTTAAAAACAAAAAGTGTCAGAAGTTTTCTAAAAAGCTTCGCAAGCGGTAACAGAGTGAACATCCACACGTTTTTCTCCTTTAATAATCAATATCGGTAAATTTTAAAACATTTAAGCGAGAAATCAGCACTTTTAAAAATAATAAATTTATATTATTAAATCTGTAAATGCATAAATAAAATCATATTTCTCAAAATAGTTTTTTAAATTCACTTACAAAGTCTTAAGGAAAACAGATCATAATTGATTCTATTTAACCTACTTGTCTTATTACATTAAAGATATATGTAAAAAAAATAGTCGTTGTCAATGCATTTCAACGCCTTACATAATACGTCTGATTATTTTAAGCATTTGCTCACTTTTGCTCTACACTGTATATCTGCACATACCCATCCAATCTTACAAACTCACGCCCTTAAAAATTAATACCAAAATTTGTTGTTGTTGTTGTTGAAATATTTTGAAGACCAGCAGATACTGTTGCACACATACACAAATTTATATACTTGTTTGTTTGTTTTTTTGCCTTTTTGCAACATCAACCGATTTCTATCTTTTTGCAAATACCAAAAACCCATAAACTTCTTTATAAAGATAATATATGCAAGTTCAAAAATTTTAATAGAAGTCCATAAAAGTTTGTTGGAGAGAAAAAAGAAAACAATTGTGCTAATGAGAAATTTCAAGAACAGCAGGCTCCTTAAAGTATGCAGCAAAATTTTTAAAGAATTCATTGCTTTAAGTGAAGAAAGTGACCAGAGGTTATTTAGTCAAAGACAAAAATTTTTTTTAATTTTCGTGCGTTTTTGTGTTGCCCTCACATGCTGCCTTAACACTTAATCATGTTGCATTTTCAATTATTATTGCTCATGACAGATATTCAAATGGTTCGTAACAAAAAATCGTTCCTCCGATTTGGGTTTTTCTACTTTGCTTTTTTTTCATTAGTACGAATAAACGACTAAAAAATAATAATAAAAAATTCATATTTGAATACTTACAAGTTATTGATTAAATTATATGTAAATGTTTCTTTGACCTTTTTAAATAATTTTTCTTTTCTAATTTATTAAGCACTAGGTCAGTTTTATAAATAATAAAAATTTTTTATTTATATTTTCAATATTTCGCCACACCTTTGGGTGGCATCATAACTTTTAAAGCTGCTCCTATTCTGTCTTCAAACTGCAAAAATCTTTCCATTGCTTCTCTTGATAACAGGTTTTCCAAATCACTTTCAATCATTATTAGCTCCCTTTGAAAATACTTCAATAATTTATGTTTTTCAAGGATTGAACATCTTAATATTTTATCTCTTAAATCAAACAGGTATTTCTCCTTGATGTGTTTGATTGTCCATTTTCCCTCCGTCTTGAAAATATTAGGAATATTCTTTGTTGCATTCACAATAAATTTTGGTACAATTCCTGAATTACGGCATCTAATTAAAAAGGTTATTGCAGATTGAGTTTTAACAACCTTATCCCTCAACGTTTTGAAACGATTAACGAGTCCTCTCATCAACCGGTTTCTTTTAAATAAATTATAACTCATCGTTATATTGTTTACACCTGCTCACTTTTAAATTATATGTAAATGTTTCTTTGACCTTTTTAAATAATTTTTCTTTTCTAATTTATTAAGCACTAGGTCAGTTTTATAAATAATAAAAATTTTTTATTTATATTTTCAATATTTCGCCACACCTTTGGGTGGCATCATCAGGAAACAAAAAATTAATTTTTTTTTTTTTTTAAAAACAAAATTAAAATGAAATTATTTTTTAAAACAAAAATAGAAAAATCAAAAACCAAACGACAAAAAACGCAAATATTTAAAATTTACATTCTTATAAATTTAAAACTCAAAAAACATTCAAGTAAAATAACTCAAAAAATTTTAAACATTTACATTGTTATAAAAATTTAAAAAACAGAAAACATTTAAATTATTTAAAAAATTTAAAAAACTTAATACAAATACATTAACATAAACTTTCACGATAGAAATGTTACAAGCAATCATATACTCTCAAACGTTAATTATTTTTTATGCACTAAATGTCTATAACATTGCGCAACATTATCAGTATCAGCCTTAAAGTTTATTCTTTTTGTTGCTGGTATTTTAATTATTTGTAACATCTCTAACACATACCGACGCTTATAATTATTTTCTATATTTAAAACAGATGCATCTTCAAAGTTAGGATAATGATCAAATCTGGCACAATGGGAAGATAATGCAGTTTTTTTTTTTTAATTTTTTTTTTTTTTTTTTTAAATTTTTACAAGAATGTAAATGTTTAAAATTTCTTGAGTTATTTTACTTGAATGTTTTTTGAGTTTTAAATTTATAAGAATGTAAATTTTAAATATTTGAGTTTTTTGTCGTTTGGTTTTTGATTTTTCTATTTTTGTTTTAAAAAAATAATTTTGTTTTTTAAAAAAAAAAAAAAAATTAATTTTTTGTTTCCTGATGATGCCACCCAAAGGTGTGGCGAAATATTGAAAATATAAATAAAAAATTTTTATTATTTATAAAACTGACCTAGTGCTTAATAAATTAGAAAAGAAAAATTATTTAAAAAGGTCAAAGAAACATTTACATATAATTTAAAAGTGAGCACGTGTAAACAATATAACGATGAGTTATAATTTATTTAAAAGAAACCGGTTGATGAGAGGACTCGTTAATCGTTTCAAAACGTTGAGGGATAAGGTTGTTAAAACTCAATCTGCAATAACCTTTTTAATTAGATGCCGAAATTCAGGAATTGTACCAAAATTTATTGTGAATGCAACAAAGAATATTCCTAATATTTTCAAGATGGAGGGAAAATGGACAATCAAACACATCATGGAGAAATACCTGTTTGATTTAAGAGATAAAATATTAAGATGTTCAATTCTTGAAAAACATAAATTATTGAAGTATTTTCAAAGGGAGCTAATAATGATTGAAAGTGATTTGGAAAACCTTTTATCAAGAGAAGCAATGGAAAGATTTTTGCAGTTTGAAGACAGAATAGGAGCAGCTTTAAAAGTTATGATGCCACCCAAAGGTGTGGCGAAATATTGAAAATATAAATAAAAAATTTTTATTATTTATAAAACTGACCTAGTGCTTAATAAATTAGAAAAGAAAAAAAGTTATTGATTAAATTTAAATTTGGTTAAAACGTATGAGGGAAGTTTAAACACTCTCTGCCGTATTCAAAGAAAATAAAATTACTTTAAAATATGTTTTATGACAAAATTTTCATACAAATTTGTTCTAAAATATATTTCAAATCTATTTTGATTTTCTATGAATACGGCAGTATATATTTAACTGTTAATAAAAATGCTGTGGACGTTGCTTTCATTTCTTGTAATTCTTCTTATTTTAAGGTTTAATACTTGCAATGTTCCTAAGAAATGTTCTGCTACATATACGAAATGAGGAGTGAGTACGTTGTATAGAACGTCACAAAATTGGTTTAAATAAATTTTGTTTTAATATAAAAAACCTTTGTTAAAACGTTTTAAAAGTCCTGAGACTTTTCTTAGATTTTGATAACGAAAATAATCTCTATTTGTTCAGATTAATCCCACGCCATTTGTGATGATTTGTAATTGATGTTTTTTTTTTGCTTTCCGAAATTTATTGGATCACAAAAGTTTAGAAACATTTTCTAAGTGACTAAGTGATTGCATATCGTAATGCAGCCAAATTTGGTTAATCTTTGCGAATAAAAAACTTTAGGTTAACACCATATTCTAATTTCTTTTAGTACTCCTTTTATGGTGCAATGCGACCTAAAATGTTTCATTTCACTAAAGTGCAGTATTATTTCACTTACGGATTTTGCCTTTTGCTACCGGATGACAACTGCCACAATTTTCGTTGCCATTGTACAGCTTTTAAAAAAACCACTATTTGTTAATAATAAATTGTACAATGTCTTTTTTTGCTCAATTTAGACATTCACTAGATGTGAAAAATTTAAAAATTTAAATGCGAGTATTAAATTGCAGCAAAAAGCCAAAAACAAGTATATGAGAATAATATGTTTGCATTTGGACTTTGTGTAACTAAATTAATATTAATTGATAATGAATTATTTCTTGAGTTCTTAAATTAATTAAATAGATGATGTTTACAACGTACACAAATGTAGCAATCTAGAAAATGATGCACTACGTTCTGTTAGGTTCAAAATGTTCCTGTTCTTCTTAAAAATTAACACAAAATTTGCAAAAAAATAATTTTTCATTTCTAATAAATTTAGAAATTAAAATGTATGGTGAACTTTAGCCCGAACGAATCAATTATTAATTTGGGCTTTTTGCAGGAACTTCTTTCTTAAACACATAATTACTACATGGATCAATTATAACAGAAAATTATATTTTTAATATTCACGATTAACGAACTTGATCACGTTCCCTTAATATATTGCAATCTGAAAAAAAAAACATTTTCCCCAAGAAAAAAGCTGTTGCTGAAATATTTGTATCATAAAAAAATTCAATATTTGTTGTTGTTGTAGTTTTAATAAAACTTTTTTTTAGTTGTCATTATAATAAAAGTTAACAAATACAAATATAAATTTTTTGTGGCCACCCTTTTGTCAGCTACAGTATTTACAACAATAACAACAACAATAACTAACTAATGCCTTAAAATAACAATTTGTAGAAAATAAATACTTTCTAACGCACATTCATTTACACTCACACCCGATTACAACAATAAAATTGTATCAATATTTAACGTAATCAACTACATGTGCGTTGTATGAAAAGCACTTTTCTTATGTAAAATATACCCAGTTGGCCAAACTGTGATGTAAGACTTTGTCTTTCTCACATTTTCGTTTTTTTTCTTTTGCTTTGCAATTGGGCAATCAGAAAGATTTATTTTAATTAATGAACTTTATTAAACAGTTCGTAACAAAAAATTCACTTCTCATTTATGTGTATCATTTTACCGTTAAATTTAGGCAATGGACAACGCAACGGTTGAAACGATGATTTAGACAACTTTTATGAGTTCGCCACCGATCGAAGATTTTCCACTGCTTTGTATTTGTTATTACTGTTGCTTTTAAGATACGGTCACCTGGGTACAGAACAAATGTCTCTGTATGTGTTTGAATTAAATGTTGGAAAACTTGCATTATTTGTTCGAGTATAAGAGTTTGTGAACATGTTTTAGTTTATATTTGATTGCTTCACTTTATTCCCTTTTTCTCTTTTTTTGTATTTCAGCACGTATGCACACATACTAGTTTTTTTTTAGAGGAACGCTTTCATACATGCGATGGTCATGTTAAAATGTCCTTCTTAATTTTTTCGAATCATTGAACTTAACTTACAACAACCTGAATCTTTATGTTTTAGACGCATCAACGACCGAGTTCAAAAGTTAAGTTAACAACGTTATGCTTTATAACTATAAAAAATTAGGAGGCAAAACTTTAATAGAAATTTGACCGAAACTAAAAATAAAAGCTGTTATTAAATATAAATGCGGTAGTCTTTTCTCTGCCTTGTTATGAGTTTATCATTCGTTTCTTAAAATTTTTATGGTTATCGAAGAAGGCCGTGCGAGTGTTTTCATTTTACACAACTTTGGCAATTTTAAAGTTTCAAAAAGTTTCTAAATGAAGGACATAATTTGTATTTTTTGATGTCTTTAATATTTTTTATGTCTTCAATAGTTTATTTAAAGTAGTTCCTATAAAAAGTGCTTTTTTAAGCTAAATATTGTATAGCTTTAAAGCTGTTGAAGATATTAAAAAAAAAGAAGTTAATTTTTTTTGGAAACAAATAAAGCTTCGTGGCAAAAATTTAAAATTTTTATTGTCGCCTTAAAATATGCAATGATATTTAAAACGTATTTTAAAGCCATTTAAAGTTAAGTGTCTTTAAAAATGCATTTATCATAGTTTCTTAATTGCTTTTAAAAGCACCTTCTGGCCATCCCTCGTATATGCATAAAATAAAATTAATATCTAAAAATTTCGGTCAGATACACGTACACATTTGAGCGAATGAATGAATGAACATAAAATATAGAAATGTACACAATACAAAACACTTTTTTCCTATTCTTCTTTAAAATACGCAACAGCAATAAATGAGCACAAAGAAAAACGAATATGAGAAATGTACGTACACACACAGGCATAAATATTTTAACGCAAATACGGACGTGCATATATGCTTAACGAAACTTCCATGTTTAGGACTGACGGAGAGAAAAGCGGAAGGCAAAACTTATCCAACATTTATACAAAATATGAAAAGCTGCCACAACTACAACAACAAACAAGTTTATTTAAACAAACAATAAAAAGAATAGGAAAAAACCGTTTTACAATATAAAAACTTTTATTTTAAAATTCACACACACGTACGAAAAGAAACATTCAAAAGATTAATTAATTTCGGTAACAAAAACCTAAAAACGTACAATAAATACGAAATAAAATTAAAATGGAAATGTAGCAAATAAAAGGAAAGATATTTGAATAAACTATTTATTGTAAAGTTTTGTGTTTTTTACCTTTTGCTTAATGGTGAACATGTGTGAACTTTAATTGTATTTACTTTGGATATAAGAATTTGCGTTTTTTTTTTATTATTAAAACGTTTGTGATTCCCTGTGTGTGTGTGAGTGTGTGTTTGTTTTTAAGGATTAGTATTTGAATTTAATTTTCTTATGGTAATTTTGCTGTTACGGTAGCTTGTATCTTTTAAGTTTACACAAAATTAAACACATAATCAAACAAATTAATTTTACAAAAACTATTATAAAACATTTTGGAATTTTTTTGTTTTTTGTTTTGTTGAAAGAAGAAAACATACATAAATTGAAACAATCTCAAATGTACACAAAACTGGCTTAAAATTAAAGGTAATAAATCTTGTCTTTTAGTAAAGTTTCACTTTTCTTTTGATACTTTCGGTAGCGATTTAAATAAAATTGGGTAAGATTAAGCACAAGATTGCTGGCATTACAAAGGTCAGCTACAGGTTGTCAAAGATTAAGAACTACAAACTCGTATATATAAGCAAAAAAACTCATACGCCCACATCTGCAAATAGACACAAACACACACACACCCCCACCCTCTACAAATCTATTATTTGCTTAAAGACAGATTTTGCTCCTTAAGCACAAATGTGGTTAAAAATTTATTATAAAAGAGTTAAGGGTTGAAAAAGTCCAAATAAAAGGGAACAAATTCACCAACTTCTTGTAAAAAAAAAGGATTTGCAACCACATCAAGTACCCAAATTTGTGATCAAGTGGCATGTTTGCTATAAATCTTATTTGATTATTATTACACATTTTTGTAAGTTTAAATTACAAATAAAATTTAGGTTTCAGGTTTCTTTACAAGGTTTCCAGTTTCTTTACGAAACAAGAAAACTAAAAAATTGACAAATATTATTGAAATTTAAGGATACATATGCTGGTATTTTAATGTGACCACGAAACAAATGTCTTAACCAAATTCTGTTTTAAATTTCTTTAGTTGAGATTTTTATTGATTATACCCTACATCACAAAAAGTGGAAAAAGGGTGTAACTAAGTTGGTCATTCCATGTGTAGTTTCTACAATATGCATTTCCGACCCCATAAAGAATATATATTCTGACTTCTTATGCATAGCGAAGTCGATTGAGCGTCTGTCTGTCTGTCCGTCCGTCCGTTTGCCTCGGCAAACTTGATTTCACAAAAAAAAACTAGATGTGTCAATCGATCAGATATAGTGTCAAAAGAGGTGGTATTGGAAATCACCATGATCGGTCCAAGTCCTTCGAGGCAGCAGGCAAAAGTCTCGGTCACCCCAATATTTGCTTTTACTTCACTAAACTAGATTTACAAAGATGGTGAAGGGTATATAAGATTCGGCATAGCTTGTTTTATATTAAATCTTCTTTCCCCAAGTTAATAAAAAGCCTAAAATTATGCAATAATTAGAACTCGTTTGGATCTCAGGGGCGCCATATAATTTTCATATGAAATCGGAATTTTTGCAGAAACAGTCGGTTTTATCGGAAAACTGATTTTAAAAAATCCCATTTAAAAATATTTTTATTAATAAAAATTAATAAAACAGAAAAATTCAGTATTAAATAATATTCACAAAATATAAAATAATACAATATAAAAAAATCAATTCTTAGTAATGGCCAGAATAACGTAAGTAATTCTACTGTTTTATTTTCATTTCTATCAATTCAAACTCAATGTCATTAGGTAGAAAGGAAGGACTAGATACTTAAAATTTGTAATCAATCATTTAAATATTATTTGTCGATTATTGACTTAATTTTTAAATTTTCTTAAAGCTTAAAACATTTTCGTAAATGATTCATTTTTGATAATATCAATTACATTACTTCCATTACTAAGTATACAATTTTCCAGAGAACAATAAACATCTTAACGGTATTTTTTGTAATAAAGCAAGTATTCTAGTGATGCCCAAAAGTAATATTTTTTTTTTTACTAAAACAAACAAAATTACGGAGTTTTAAGAGTTTATCGAAAAAATCGGCATTTTTGGATCAAATCGACACTTTTTATAATTTCGAAGCAAAAAACCGCCAAAATGCCGATAAGTCGGCAAATATGGCCGACCTAGTTTGGATTACTGATCTTGGTAAAAGGTTCATAAATATTTAAGAGTCAACCAAAATTTTAAAAACTTTAGACTCAGCAGTGACTATTAAGTGTATCAATCTAAACTTGGCGTTGTTTCTAGTTTAGTGTTAATCAAAAAGAAACAAATGATTTTGTTAAGCTTTGTTAGTCAATAGTGTGACTTAAAAGCGAACACGAATACCTAACAAACCCACCATCCCTGGCTAAGAGCTATATCCACGCAAAACATTGCCTACCTTAAGGATGAATCAATTACTTGTGTTTAGAAGTAGAATTCAATTTTATGTACAACTATAGAAATAAAATTTGTTTTGCTGTTTGTATTTTACGTTTTATATTCTGGACAAGGGAATGACTGAGTGTGCTGTCAAATGGTCAACTTGTACTTCTTTACGATGGCGGCCGGAAAATTGCACCTTGTTAGGTCTTGCCAGGATGTTGGCTAAATAAAGCTTATAAAGCTCTGTATGCCTTTCGACATTTTGCTTCAATAAAGACAGGCTAGGCTTCTACTAGCAATTTTTAATTTGTGCAATCGGTTATCTGTGAAGATAGTTTAAGTTTTCGGCAAGAAATTCTTATTTAAAACTGAGTGGTTTTAATACAATCAAACAAATATATTTGTATTTTCCAAAAACAATATGCAAAATGCAATTTAACATTGACAAACTAAACCGTCACTTTACTATAATTAACGCCGATCGAAAAGCTTCTAAGGCATAACACGTCTTAGATTCCCCCTGCCTTGAAGAATTACAATGGGTTCTTCTTTTGCTTAAAAATCGTATAAAATAGTGCATCGTTTAAGTATGTCATAATATCAATAATATTTGAATTTTTAACTAAAAATATAATTGAAAAAAAAAATTGCAACCTTCACGATTTATTAAGAAAAAATTGAAATACAACGTTGCTGTACGTAAATATTTATAGCAGAAATTTCGTGAGTGCGCTGACTAGAAAAAAATTATATTTTTATTATAAATAAAATATTTACTGCAGATATGGCTTTATCGGGGAAACAAAAGCAACAAAAACAGGACAACAACAGTAACGAACAATAGCAGCAACAAAATCCTTCACATAACTCATTGTATATAAGAAAATTGCACTGTCAATGTTCTCATCTTATAAAAAGTTTCTTAAATTCAGTTTGAACAAACTGTGTTTATAATTGAATAGCTCTGTATTTGCACTTTATTTCCTAGTGGGCTTGATTGTCCGAGGTGGAAGGGTTTTGTTACTGTAATCGTATTTGTTAAAAAAAAGGCCGGAATTTCTATACATTTGTATTGTATGTATGGGAGAAAAAAATTTATCTCATGCTACATTTTTATAAAAACGTATTTAACTTGAAGTATTTATCTTCACACACATAAAATTTTATCACTTATTACTTTGGAAACTTCAACCCGGACTGTGAGAAAGCTACAGCGATGGAAAAGCTGTTGAAAGGTTAGTTTCTAAAGCAACTTTGGTTTTCATAGGCCAACAGTGGAACCTGGGTGAGATGCAGCACATTGTTTGCTGCATAGCAATAGGCTTCGATTCAAGGGCAAACATTTTTTAAATGTGGAAGCTGTGGGAGACCACAGCCTTTAGACATTTGTAAGCACTTGGAATAGATCACGATAAGAATTATTGGCCAGCGAAGTGATAAGAATTATCGCCAAAAAACTTTTTTATAAATCTTTAAATTCTGAAAACTAAAAACGAATCTGTTTTTATTAACATACTCACCTTGCATGGGTTAAAGGAATTATTGTCGGTGGATTTGGTGGTTGTTGAGGTACAATTAGTCCTCTTCTCGGTGGTCCTCTTTGGGGCAGTGATATATCTCCGGCGGATCTTAACGAAATGACACCAGTACTTTCGCGATTTGATGTAAAACGTACACGGCCACCCTGCAAATAAGAAAGTTAATAAATTAAAAAACACTGGTTATAAACTGAAATTTCTCATTATAAAGATTTAAATACAACAATAAAAATTGTTATGCCAGAAATTGAAACATAAAAATTAAACTGATACTAAAGAATTTATGCATTTTTTCTAACCACTTGATTTTGTTTTAGAAAAAAGCAATTAGTTCTTCAAAGTGATGTACACGTTTTAAAAAACAGGCTTGTACGGAAAAAGTTTCATATCAAGTATTCATTGAAAAAAATATACATTCTTTGACTTAAATATTTTTTTGAAGAAATTAAATGGTGCAATAAAAATAAATATTTTTTTTTAATTTGTTACATTATTTAAATGGATGGATAAACAAAGGATTTGAAATCTGTTTGAAATTTCTTATCAAATGTTTTAGTGATTGTTTATAAATTCTAAAGCTTAAAATGTTTTAAGCAAAGTTGCCATACCGATAGCTTGAATGATTCCCATATTGTAGGTAGAAATCACTTTTTAATTAGAATTATTCTTAATGATTTATTTCTTCATGATTTAAAGATTAATTTAAATTAAAAAAAATGTTTAACTTAAACGTTATTTAGTTTAATTTTGTTCTTCAACTTTGTGTCTTCCTTCTCAACGAAAATTTAAAAAATAATAATTAAATTAAAAGTTTATTTTTTATTTTTTCTGACTTGAAAGTGTATTATACCAACACTTCTACCTGAAATGCCAAGCATTTGCACCAGATCTGCTAACGTCCTTCTACTTTGAAAAAAGGTCACATACAAAGTTAAGAGTTGCCAGCCTGTTAATGTGAGCAAACTAACTACTCGCAAACTGCCATATTTAGTCTACTTTGCCCTGCATTATGCATTGAATTATTTAGAAGAACAGGAAAAAAACAAGCAGTGAATATTGATTACCATTAACAAACAAAAAAAAAATCACAAAACTTTAAAAAAAGAAATTGAAGGCAGCAAAAAAAATAATTTTAACCAAGATAATTCTCGAATGTATATTTTCGAAAAAAAAAAAAAACGATTTCAGATTCTTTATTGATTCAGATTCATATCCTCTCCTATAAATATCTTGTTTTAATACTTTAAAAAATGTCTGGGCGTTACAGGATTCTAGATGAATGAATAGAAGAACCTTTCAAATTGTTGAGAATTACTAAATAAACAGCATCAAAATATAGAAGACTGTGAAAAGACTTCTTAACTTCCTCCGCTATTTTTCCTGTGTTGAATTTATTTGTTTTGTTGCGAACTCTTTTCTTGTTCAATACTGAAACAAATGTACCTTAAGTGTCCTGGAGACGATTAAATAAAAAATATGTCAAATTTTTGCATATGTTTCAGTGTTCTATGCTTGTAGCTTGCCGCAGCCGTACAAACAAATATGTCAATCCCATTTGCAATTTTACTTGGCGACGATTGTACGTAAGCATGACGTCATCAGATGATCATTTATTAATATTGACTTATTGAGAAATTTTGTAAAAGGAGAGGAAAGAAGAAACGCAAAAGAAACTTTGCTTAAACATAATTTTTTAAATCGTCTATTATAGCCCGAAAATAGTTTACTAAATAGTTTTCTATAAATAAAAGGCAACGAAAAAGCATGATTTCAATTTATTTCCCTGCACACATCCACATCTTTTAATTCTCAAAAGAATTAAGTTTGTTTTTGTTGATCTCAATCGAAGACGATTAAATAATCATTCGTCGTTTAAAAAAAATTAAAATTTGCAGATATTTATTAATTATTGCAAACAACGCGTTCATGTAGCCGAAAAAGCACAAGTACACCCACAACCGCAGAACGTTGATGAGCTTGTTTGATCGTCTACAGGATACTTTATAGTGCTGAGTTCTGCTTGTTCAAGCACTGGAAAATATGTTTAGTGTTTTTCGTCTCGATTTAAAAAAAGTTGAGTAACATTCGCAAATTCCCAAATTTTTTATGAAAATAAGTCCCCTTCATGTGACAGCTATTTACACTCATACAAACATTTTTGCAAATTACATATTTATTTATTTATTTTTTATTTTTATTTTCTTAAAGATTTAAAGACCTGTCATTGTATAAATAGTATATCAACCTGACATTTGAAATATGATATATGTAAGTTGAAAATGAAAAGAAAATCTTTCTTTCAAAACATTTTACTTTCTAACACTTTTATATTTTCATGTTGTTGTTGTTTTCTTTAAATATAAATTGAAAAACTAAAATGGTACAAAAAATATTTACATGGAATAAAAAAATTCAATGAAAAACAAAAAGTAAAACAAACTATTTTTCTAAAAGAAAAAGTAAATTCTTTTACTAAAAATTTGGAAAATAAAAACAAATTTCGTTGGCATAAGGAAAAAAAGGGGAAATAAACTATTAAACTTGGAAACAACATACACAAACACATGCTGTAGGGTACACAATATATATTCTAATAAACTTTCTTTGCGCATTCAAACATTATTTTATTACACATGTTATTCTTAGATAATCCGACTTATTTTTTGTGTTTAGAAAACTTTATTTTTCTATTCTTTAGTTTTTTTTTTATTTTTTGTTATTTTTGCCAAAAAATATTTGTAGGGGATGTATTTTTTTGGAACTTCTTTTGTACAGCTTGTCAAAAAATGTATTCATTTATGTATGTAAAGATGACAGTAAATATCCATGCAAAGAACACATGTATGAAGCCGTATTTATTGAGAGAACTTTATTTGTCAAGTTAAAAAATATAAAAATACTTTGAAGGAAAATACTGTATAGAGTTCAATTGCTTTTATTTGCTAAATTCTATATTGTGCATGCATTGGATGTCGAGTCTGTATAGAAAGTTAAGTTGGCATGGATCAAGTGTTCATGTCAAGTTGTGTGCAAAAAAAAAAATTGGCATAAACTTCTCATGTTTGTTTATTTTGATAAATTTTCTCTGTTAGTTAAGTTCTGAAGTGTGTTGCAATAAAATGTTGCAAAAATAAAAATAAAATATTTAAATTAAATTTTGAAATGTTTAACTTTGTTTTTATGCATTTTTATTTTAGAAATAGAATATGCTCTGTATGTCACACGTAATAAAAACTGAAATAATTATATGCGAATCATGCAAAAGTAATACATCAATTTCATTTAAAGAACTTTTTAAAAATTTATTCGTTCAATAAAACTACATGCTTTTTGTTTGATCCGTAAGCTGCATTTGAAAATAAATTCTTTTTTGTTTAATTGTTAGAGGTTTTTATTATGCAGATAAAATAAACAAAAAGCCTCGGAAGATCTGTTTTTATAGGTAGAAATAAATGTTGTAAATATTCGTAATTTGACTCCAAATTAATGGAAACTATTTTTTATTATCAATAAAAATTTACTTTTCTTTACTTTACTTTAATTTAATTTGCTCATGAGTGTTAGTTTTAATTGCAAAAATTAATTTTCTGAATTTTGAATTGTTGCTACATCCAGCTTTTTTGCAACTTCGAAGAAATGGCTCCACAAAAATAAAACTTAGATCGAATGAAAAAGTCTTAATTACAACAAAAGGTTATAATTTAGTGGATGAAAAATGCTGAACCAAGATATGACATAGAAATAAACAATATTAGTTTGCAATGCTTTATGCATGAATAGAAAACGCACCTCTGTTGTGGTAGGTACCGTCTCACATAGGGGTATATTGCCCATCTAGCCGGACATTAGGCCAAAAATTAATTTTGAGGAATGTAAAAATTTAATTGCTCAGCTAGACAGATGATAAAATTCTGCATCGTATAGCGAATATTCAAGGCTTATTCTTGAGATTTGTCGTTTAGAATACTGTTAAAGTCAGAAAAGTTGGATAAATCGCATACGTTTTTATTGACTTCATACGATTTTAAGAGGTTTGCAATATATTTGTTTGTGCCTAAACGCATAAGGATTTTTTCTTGATTTTTATTCTGTGAAAGGCTATATCAGCAGCCACTTTTATTAATTTTTAGAATAATTTTGTTTTAACTTTTTTTTGCTAAAAATTTCGTTCAAAATTAAAAAAAGGATTTTTTTTTTTGTTAATTTTTTTGTAAAAAAAAGTGAAGAGGTTTTTGAGAGTGATCTCATCGCGGTTGTTAAAATTTTATATCATTATAAAATTTGCGATCTCTACTTTTATACTCCGAAAAGAAATATAACAAACTTTGCTTTATACTTCCACTTGTACTTAACGCTAAAAAGGATACAGATTGGAAAGAGATCTTTCAAAAATCAGACCGAGAAGGAGCATGGTACTATTCAACATCTTATTGCAAAGGAGAACTTCTTTTAAATAAATTAATTGTTAAATTTTAAATAAAACTCACCGTTACAATCATATTGTTAATTATTATACGAATAAATTAATTATTTTCAGATAAATAAAATACTATAAAGTTACAAGTTACAAAAATAATTTTTCATTAATATTCCTGGGAGGCGGAGATTGGTATGGCATTGAAAAGCTTATAATGAAAATTTTTAGAAAATTGGCAAAAAAAAAATTACAAGAACATTTTTTTCACATGAACGTTTTTGGGGGTGGAATTGCAGTGATATCTCCTCCTGCCCATATTAATTTATTTTCTATGCTTTTAAGGCGTATGTAAATATTTTTTTATTTTTTTTATTTTTACCAACCACAAAAAGGGGCGTGGTCAAAATGGCATTTTAAGTTATTAAACATTCTTTGACCTTAAAAGTTGTAATTGCTAAACAAAATGACGGGAAAATTAAAAAAACTATTTTTTCCTTACTCTTTAACAGATTTGTCTGCCAAGTTTCATTAATTTAGCGGCACTCAGTAAATTTTTAGAACAAATATAATCTAAAACAAAAGAAATATCCGGCTAGATTGGCGTCATGAGGAAATGCCTGACTTGTTGGTGTTAATGGCTTCTCACCTACAGACAACAATCAATCCGCAGTATACGAAAAAAGTGTCAATAGGAACATTCTTTACTTTTAAAATTCATTTAATGATTGTGCCCACAATAATGCATCTGTAAAAGTTTCAAGTGTCTATTACAGCTATGACAGAGGTCTGTTGTCCCTCTGGGAACTCTCAAAAAAATAATCTTTGTCGGCTCCAAGAAAGCAATCGCTTAATAACTTCCTTCCTTAACTAATCTTAATCCTTCATATCAGAAGCTTTATTTCTAGCTGTAAATGTTTTAAAGTTATATTTGGAAAAATTGTTTAATTTTATTTTTGTCAGCCGTTGTCTGCTCTTAATTATTAAATACTTAAAATGTTAATGTCACTAAATGACAAAATATTATCAATAATCTTTTATAATTTACCTGTATTGTTGCTGCTGGACCACAATTAATACCCGACATGAGAAAATCATCAGGATCGCTTTCATAGGGTGGCTCATCGTACCAATGTCCATGCGGATGAATGCCACTAACAGCATAATGGGGACCACGCAATGCATCATCATACATATAGGTGTCATCTGGAATATTTAATAAATCGTAAAAGTTTAATAAGAAAAAACTTCATAAAATATAAAGAAAATATGTATTTAATGTTTGCAGCACAAAAATGCAATATAAAACATATGACACAAGCAATAAATTTTAACAAAAAAAAAAAAATATAATAGAAAAATACGCAGAAATAATGCAAAAAAAACTACAAAAAAATAATAATAAAATGAATGTTCAAATGCATAAACGAAGTAAGAGAAAGAGAAAATTTTAAAATAAATGAATGCGCTTACAAAACTTACCAATTTTTCCCTCTCTGCTCATTTGCAATAAGCCCTGTCGTATGTCACGGAGGATCTGTAATAAAATGAAAGTAAAATAAAATTAAATTTAAAATATAAAACCAGTAAAAATGCAATGAAATTTACAATAAAATGGGGGAATGTGAATAAATAAGTGCACAGAAAGCTGTTTAAAATGGGGGAAAACCACAGTACTGTTGTTTTTCCAAACAACAACAACAACAAGAAATAAGTAATGAAGAAAAACTAATGGCTGGTTTAAAAGTTTTAAATGCAACGAAACAACACACTCCCCACACACAAACAGAATACAGATGCCCTCGCTTAGATTTAAATATGAAATATAAATGCTGCAGTTGTAAACTTGATATAGAAAATTACAGCAACTAAAAAAAAATCCAACACACACACAATTATTACAGGAATTTGTCTGTTGTTGTTGCTGCTGCTGTTGTGTTTTGCAAATCAAATTATAAATTTAATGCACCATAATGTTTGTACGTTTTAATGAGAGACAGACTGTAAGTGTATAAGTGAGAGCTAAGTTATTGGCTCCAGTGTTGGTAATTTTCGAAAAGTGTGTATGCGTGTGCGTGTAAGTGATTGAAATCAATGCTATACAAGAGTAGTAAAATAATAATTTTGATGTAAAATTTATTGCTTCTTGTATTTTGTGTTTACGTGTGTGTGCGAGTGTTGCATAGAAAACACCAATTTTTTTTATTTAGTTTTAATATTTAATTTTGCTTTTCTTTGATTACACATTAACAACTATTTTACATACAACCGAGTTCAAATTGCTTTCACAATGGAAGGAAATAATCACTTTTAGGGGGAAAAAAAAATAATGATATTTGGTTGCTTTTATAAAAATTCTTACAAAACTAAGGATTAAATCTGTCTTCAAACAATTTTGAACAGAATCTAAGTTGCGAAGAATGCTAACGACAAATAATGTAGAGATCCAACAAATGCATTAAAATCTGCTGGTGTTTCATTTGTTCTGTACGAGGGCTGCTATATATATTTCTGGCCTGGCAACACTGAGTGCTGCCAAGTGCAATCTGACATTTCCATTGGAAAGTCTGTCATTTGTAAGCATAATCGTACTCAAAACGTTTTAACGTACGACCATTATTTGTGTTGTTTACAGTGACTTGAAAAAATTAATATAGAAAAAAAATAGAATTAACTCGTGAACATTTTCGTGCCATCATTTTTCACAACTATCGACGTGGATTATCACGACAAGAGTGCATTGATGAACATAAATCTTTGTATGGCGACGAGGCACCATTCTATAGCACTGTGAAAAATTGGTATAATGAATTTAATCGTGGCCAAAGCTCGCTCAAAGACGAATTCCGTGAAGGTCGTCCAAAAACGGCTGTTGTGCCAGAGAACATTGATGCCGTGCGTGAACTCATAATGCAAGATCGACATGCGACATACCGAGAGATAGAGACATCCTTGGACATTTCTTCCACCAGCATACATTCGATACTGGATGAACACCTGGCCGTAAAAAAGGTTTGTTCTCGTTGGATCCCGCACAATTTGAAAGTCGCTCGAAAAAAGGCTCGTGTCGATTGGTGCAAAGAAATGTTGCAAAAATACGAATGCGGTGCTTCAAAAGACGTTTATAAGATCGTCAAAGGTGACGAATCATGGATCTATGCGTATGAGCCCGAAACGAAACAACAATCGACCGTGTGGGTTTTCAAAGACGAGCAAAATCCAACGAAAGTTGTTCGTGGAAGAAGCACTTCGAAGCAAATGGTCGCCTGTTTCTTCGGCAAAACTGGTCATGTGGCGACTGTTCCGCTTGAGCAACGTAGGACGGTCACTTATGAGTGGTACACTACAATTTGTTTGCCTGAAGTCATCGGAGAAATTCGAAAAACCAACAAGAGAAGACGAATCATTGTTCACCATGACAATGCGAGCTCTCACACATCGACTCAAACCAGAGCGTTTTTGACCGGCCAAAACGTCGAATTAATGGGTCATCCGCCGTACAGCCCTGACTTGGCACCTAATGACTTCTTCTTGTTTCCGCACATCAAGAAAAAAATGCGTGGTCAACGATTTTCATCGCCAGAAGAAGCTGTTGAAGTGTTCAAAAACCATGTTTTAGAGGTGTCTCAATCGGAGTGGAAAAAGTGCTTCGACAACTGGATTGAGCGCATGCAAAAGTGTATAAATCATGCTGGAGAATACTTTGAAAAACAATAAAACCATTTTTGATTATAAATATTCGCATTTTCACTACTAGGCCAGAAATATATAGAGCAGCCCTCGTATTCTTTAGAAATACTAAAAAATTTAAAATTTTTCTTTGTTAATAAATTTAAAAATTAAAATACATGAAAGCCCCAAGGCGAATAAAGATTGGTTATAATACTCCTAAAATTCGATTATTAATTTTAAAAATTAAATTGTGCTTGATTCCTTCAATTATTATTATTTAGGACTAAAAATGAAATGTGTTGCTGCGGAGGGAGCATATACATTGGGCCGTTTCGCTATCTTTGCTACAAAAAAATTTTAATCAGTGATTAAAAATGCTTGACGATTTGCAATACACATATAGTTGCATTGAAAATGTGTGTGGAAAAATGTGCAGCAAAAACAAAAAGCGAAAGAAAAAAAGAAAGAAACGCATTTGCTTTAGCTGACTATGTGTTTCTTTCTGCAGCAAAGCAATCAGCAAAACATTTATTTTTGCTTTGCTTCAGAAAGAAACTCATAGTCAGCTTAAGCATACGCGTTTCTTTCTCTTTTTTTCGCATTTGCTTTTTGTTGTTGCTTCGTTTATAATGAAATTTTTTTGTAAATGCTGAGACATTAAGTTTTTTTATTTGCTGAAAAACATGTAAGCAAAGCAAAGATTTAAGTGCTGTTGCTTTTTTTTAAGCAAGCAATTTAAATCCTGGTTTTAATAAGTTTTCATGTTGGCATATTAAAATAATAATAATTAATTTTTTATTCGGATTTTTTCAACATCATATTTTAAAGGTGTTTTTTAAGCAGGATGGAACAAACGAAAGGGTTAGCTGTCAAATAAACTGTCATATGTACTTAGGCAACTTTTAGACATTTACCATTTTGATCAGTGTACTATGTCACAAATGATCGTGAATACATTAACAGTTGTACAGTGCTACCAAATTGCTCATATTTACTTTGAAAATCATTCATCAATTTATCGCAAAACTGCATTTAGCGAAGAGGCTTATTTTTGTTTAACGGGTTTTTTAATAAATAATTGTTAAAAATCGCTCAATAACTGAACCTAAGGAGTCTTTATTGTAATTACAAAATGGTATCGTTAATTGCCATTTACAAAATGGTGACATCATTTAACATTATTTAAGCAAAAATGACGCCGGCTTCCATGTTACGGCACAATGATCAATAATTTTTGTTTGATAATATGTGTAATATTTATCCGGGCGAGATAAGATTTCAATAGGATGGCACTATCTATCATGCGGGGTTCACAACCATCGGCTTATTTAAACTAAAATTTGGCGCTAAGAAGATTTCGACATATCGTGCTGTCAATTTGCTTCTATGTTTGTACGATTTTACAACTCTTGATTATTTCCTGTAGGGCCACACAAACAATGTCGCCTTGATATCCAACACTGTTCGCATTATTAATGACCTACGGCCAGCAATGCTCGAAAAAGTTTAGACGTCAGATGGCGTTTTGTCAAGAACAGCAGCGGTAGCCATATGCTCGAAATCATGTTTAAATGTTAACGCCAGATTTTTCAAATAAAAAAATATTTATATTTTTGTTTCCTTTTTTTAAGGCCTCGTTATGCGAACGTTGATGTAAGAAAAATTTAACGTATTTTAACGTACGGTCGTTTATGTACTTATAGAAACTTTACAAATGTGACGCATGTCAATAAAATAAACAAAAACAAAACATTGTGCAGCACAATTTGTTTGTAATTTTAATTTCAAAAGCCTGAAAAGAATTTAAAAATGGATATTGAGGATTTGTTTGCTGATGTCCATGAAAAAAGTACAATTGTTTTGCAAAAAAAAAACTATAAAGCCAAAATATTAAATTACAAAACCTAACACAATTTTCAATTTGCTGCAGCTTTTCAGAACAGTGTTGAGATTTGTGGCATAGTTACGGGCACTGTTCCGTACATGTAAATTTAGAAAAAGTACTAATTTCGCTTCGAAAGATATTTTACATTGCAATGTATTGACAAATTTAATTATCTGTTTTAAAAAATATTATTATGTATTTAATGTAACTATTTATTTATTATACTTTTATTAAGCAAAATAATAAAAACTGATGAATGATACAATTATTGTCAATACTTCAAAAGTACCTAAAACGGGCAAATGTGCCGCAATGGTACTTATAATTCCAGCACTATCTTACGAATGTCACGTAACAATGCCGTCAAAACCTATTTTATACAGGTTGAAGCGTTCCGGAAACGTGACAGTTAATTTCGGTAAGCGTTTGCATTGTTTTAGTATATTTAAAAACAAACGGCCGTTAGGTTAGTTTACGTGGACGTTCCCATAATTGTACCTTTACAATTAAAAATTCTATCGGGATTAAAACATTTTTAATTTTCTATTAAAAAAAAAATTATTTTATAATTCAAGCAATCGCCTTTGAAAGTTTTATATTTATTTTCTAATAAGATCAATGAAACAATAAACAGTTTGTAAGAATTAAATTTTAAATTAGAATATTTTCTCATATTTAAGAAAACAAAGCAAAGCCACTTCTTAAAAATACTTTTTTAACCACAAAATTTAAAAAAACAATAATTATTTTAAAAAGAGTCTGAAATGCAAACTTTATCAATTGCCCAGCCCATAGTGACAGCTATTAGTAATATTTTCCCTTGGCCTGTAGCAGCAACTGCTTTGAGAAATCAGCACGCTTTTCTATTCAAGCATTTTATTTTCCATTTCTACTTTATTCTTTATCGTCTAATTTGAAAACTACAGCAGCATCACCATCATATCAACTAAAACATCAACGTAACGAGGTTTAGTAAAATTACACAGGAACAAAAACAACTAATGCAACATACATACATATTTTACAACTTATACAACACGAACGTACAACAACAACAACAACAAGAGTGGCAATCTTTTTAGATAAAAATTAGCTAAAAGCTTTCTCACGTGCTGCACGCTGCTGCATCAGGGTACTAAATGTCTATAAAATAAAATAAAATGAAGAAAAAAAAATAAGACAAAATAAAAAATAAAAAAAATTCTGCCAAAGGAGTGCAATTTAAATGCAAGTCATTACGTACAAATGCACGACAAAGACTACCATTACAAGTAAAAAAAAAATTCAAAAATAAAATAAAATCAGGCAACGCTACTTCAGCTACAACTACTTTCAAATTGTGTTTTTTTTTATTTTTTCTTATTATTTAAAAACAAACTACTGCTGCAATTACAGCAGAGCAGAAAGGGGAAGGGAAACAAAAAGCTTCTATTATAGCATCAGCACCAGGAAACACATCATCATCATCATTTTTACTATTTATTGCAAGTGTTTAATAGTTTGAGTTGAGGTAGTGAATTAAAATTTTAATGTTTTAAATTGACTTTTTGCAGTAAATATAAAATTCATTATAATAGTAGTAGTTGATGTCGTTGTTGTTGTTGTTGTTGCCTTCGTTTTTGTACTCACTGAGGTTGTAGTATTTCAAGTTACTGCTTTTTATGTGATTTTTACAACCATTGTTGTTTTTGTAGTATTTGTTTCATATGCATTTTGGTTGCATAAAACATGGAAGGATTTATTTTATTTTTGTTTTTATTTTTATTTTTCATTTTCATTTCTTTGTTTTTAATATTTTTGGTTGCTCTTAAATTAAAGATTTTTGACGGTTTTTTTTTTCTATTTGCATTTTCTTTTTACCAACAAAAAAAAAAGAAACAAAAATGGGAAAGAAAACAACAAATAACTTTGAACCCATGCACTTTTCCTGTGCCAGAGTACTAGTGGTGGGCTTTGGTTTTTTCAGTTGACTTAGTTTGAGGACAGTCACCTTTAGTAATAGTGATGACAACTCTTGCCAACTAAATCAACATTATTTTTTCCATTTTAAAATAAATTTGTATGTTTTTTTTAAGATAATTCTGTTAAAGTTATAAATTTAAAGGATTGTTTATTTTTATGTTTGTTGCTCAATCACGCTTAAAGGGTCCACGTAATTTAAATAAAATTTAGGTCACAAATATATCGTTATGTGGATAAACAATTCTGGTACGTTTTGCAAAAAAAACAGAGAAAAACAAAGCATACTTTTAGGAATGAGAAATAAAATTTATTTACAATATGTAGAACTCAATAGCAGACGATGCCTAATTCCATATTTTGTAACTTTTGTATTTTGGGAACATTAGAGGGCACTCACACGAAGTTACTGGCAACAGATAAAGAAAATGAAAGCAAACTGACGTATTTCATATCAGTGCTATTTTAATGTGCCGTTGGATTTTAATTGAAGCTAATAAAAGTCAGTAATTGACGTCTTGAAACTTTAAATCAATTTTTTGTTGCTTTTTCTTGTAAGAGCATTGTAACGGAACCTACTTAAGCACCAGTATTGCCGTTTGGTTACATTTTTTAAATATTTTGTAACTTTTAAAATCTCCACGTAACATGTATAATTTTTTATATTAGGCCAAATTTACGTAACTTTTGGTACAGACGTGAAATAAAAAAATCTCTCTAAACATATCAACCTTTCTTAACATAACAATACGATTTTAATTACAAAGGTTACCTGCAAATGCAATTAAAATCCAATATAAAAAATTAGTTTGAAATAAACCACAAATTAAAATAGCTGTAGTTTTACTCAGTTCAATTCGTGAGAAATCACGATATGTATCTCACTTCATGTTTAGAAACAGCAAAATGTTTCTGGCAACAACAACTTCCAACAACTTCGATTTTGCGAAAAATATTGAGCAACATGCATTATTTCGTTTGAAAATTTGACAATCAGCTAGTGGTGACAATACAGCGGTTTGGAAGATAATTGGGATTTTTATTACCTTCAATAATGCTTATGAAATTTGTTCCATATATATTTTTGTTTTTTAATTGCAAATGGTTGTGAAAAATATCAAACGAATAGAGCTGCAACACAATCGATTGTACTATCGATAACATCGATAGTTTTATTTTTGGCTGACTATCGATAGTTTCTTCCGAAATCGATAGTATCAGATAGCGATAGTTGTCAAAATTAGCACTTAAAAAATTTGATAGTAACGATAGCATCGATAGTTTAAAGAAAAACTATCAAAACTATGCTATCGATAGTTTTAAGGCAAACTGTCGAAACGATCAAATGTGCCGACTATCGAAAGATTCGCAGCTCTACAAACAAAAAAGGTTCTGCATATCTTATTCCGTACTTAAAAAATGTTGCCAGAAACATTTTTTTGTTTATTAAACATGCTGCAAGAAACATTTCGTGACTTTTTCACAAATAAACAGAGAACTACTTTTGCAACATTATTTCTTGTTTATTTCGCAGTAATTTTGTATATCAAATTTTGACAAATTTCCGCAAGATATGACGAACAGAGTACTATGCTTATGAAATAATACAAACTGCAATTCATGCGGAAAAGTACGCATTTGGTTCAAACTTGCGAAAACTGCTAGCAACTTCAGTCATTCTGCTTTAAAAATTTGACAACCATAGCAAAAACTCGATGATATAATATATTAATATTATACTTTTTATACATTTTTCTTATTTTCGTTTTGTTTTTATTTGGTAAATGAATTTGTTGCCCTGTTATTTTCCTGAAAAATGGAGTATTTATTTTAGGAAAATTTCAAAATGTAACTTTTAATGAAAAAGAATAACTATTTTGAAAAAAAACCGTAACTTTTTCCTGTCCGCAACGAATTGATTTGTAACAGCCTAAATTATCATCAGTTTTGGACTTTTTATAAATACGAAGAAAACCCATAAAATTTTCTAAAAACAAAATTTAATACATTTGTTTGATTCTTAAAATATTGTCGCTTCTGACAGGATGCTCTTTGTTTAGCATTTATAGAACTTATTAAGTATTCCACAGGGGTAAGATAAGGGGAACTCAACGAAGCCAGCTTTTGCTGCAAAGATGATCTCGCTGTTCTACTAAAATCTCTTCTCGTGACCATGAACTAGCACATGCACTGAAAAATGTAGTGCTTTGCATTATTAAACAGTAAGTGCTATTAATTCCATGCTCATACCCAAAGAAACGTGCTTACAAATTTACCAACAAATTTTATTACCTTTAATTTTTCGGATGAATTCACATCTCTCTTGTTTCGTGTATGAACGAAGTTAAGGAATGTGTAACACACGACAGCTCTATTATTGACTGTAACAAAACGCGAAGCTTTTCGTACCAATAACTTTTTCATTCTCAATTTCGCTGTTTCTATTCATCGCGTTTTTTCATTACCGAAGCTTGTGACGTTCGTATGCACCTGTTTATTTCATTTATTTTATATATCATTTCCGATATAAAATAAACGAGGTTATTCATTTATAGATGTATGTCCTGGTTGTAATTATGTTAGAGAAGTTATGCCGATAATGAATGAAGACTGACAATTAATTTTTTTCTTTTTCTTATGTGTGCATTACATATTCTGATTCAATCGCCTTTTCTTCTCAGCTCTATTTTGAGTAGAAGAAAAACAATGCCATGAGCTATTAAATAAATATTTAACGTTGATGCTGATGCGATATAGAGGGTGAAAGTACATTTTAAAAAATATCTGGTATGATGTTTTATATAGAACAAAACCAATCATATTTTTGTAGACTTAATACCTTGTTTAGACATACGCTTTAATTGCGCAATTAAGGAATTTACTTAAATAAGGCCTTAATTGAGCTCAATTTACCATACATGAAGTCAATTACTAAATTGAGCATTTAGTACTTAATTGCATCACTAATTGAATAAAAATACGAAATGCAACCCTTGCCAGCAAGCATGTTTACTGGGAAGTATGTTCAGTGAGAAGAAAAAATTCATTAATTTAACAAGCCATATGTAAAAATGTAAACAAACAAATGAAAAGAAAATGGCGAGCAAGTCAATAAAAAATTTTCAACAAATTAAAATTGCTTTTTATTTTATTATAATATAAAAAATGTCTTTTTTAAATAGTGAATGACTTCCTAAAATACAGATCGAGGATTATGGTAATTACTTCCATTGAAATAAACAAAATTATTGTGATTTAACTTTCCAACTTCCACAATATACTTTGATTATTGTTCTGGTTTAATATTTTAAGTTACTGTAGCTGTTGTCTTAAATTTTGTAGAATTATTAAATTCTTTTGTGTTTTTTTAACACTGACTGCATTAGTTCAATATTTGTATTGTAAACTATCAAGAATTTTTTAAAGAATTATTTTATTTATTTTTTTAACTTTACGAACAAAAAACTTAGCGATTACAATAAAAATAATGTTTTTTTTTTCAGCAGTCAAATGCTAATTGAATAAGCTAAATTGAGCATGTGTGAACACCAAATTAAATTGTGCAATTAAAATTAAATGAACTCAATTAAGAAAACATGTCTGAACAGGGTATAAGGGAGTTTGGGATACTTAAAACCTTTAACTTTTAAAATTAGAATTATTACTGGAGATATAGAAGAGGATATTGGCTTCTTTGCTCAGTCAGGGAAAATCGTTATTGCAAGAAACAAACGGAGTTATAAGTCTTTTCTTTTATCAAAAATGACAAAAAAATTTTAAAACTATAACTATACTATAACTATAAATAAGCTGAGCTCAATTCTCTTTTTTTAAATAAAGAAAAATAATTCAATAAGATACCAGAAAGTTTACAGCCAGATAGAGTTCTTATACTTAAATAAAAAGATATTCAAGATACTTTCGCTTAGTCAATTTAAGCCGGAGTTTTCAAGGTAGTGTCTTGAGACTTATGTAGATCTTACTGCTAACTTCAATCGTGCTGACGATACAGCTTTGGTATAATGAATTTAATCGTGGCCGAAGCTCGCTCAAAGACGAATTTCATGAAGGTCGTCCAAAAACGGCTGTTGTGCCAGAGAACATTGATGCCGTGCGTGCACTCATAATGCAAGATCGACATGCGACATACCGAGAGATAGAGACATCCTTGGACATTTCTTCCACCAGCATACACCTGGCCGTAAAAGAGGTTTGTTCTCGTTGGATCCCGCACAATTTGAAAGTCGCTCAAAAAAATGCTCGTGTCGATTGGTGCAAAGAAATGTTGCAAAAATACTATTGCGGTGCTTCAAAAGACGTTTATAGGATCGTCACAGCTGAAGAATCATGGATCTATGCGTATGAGCCCGAAGCGAAACAAAAATCGACCGTGTGGGTCTTCAAAGACGAGCAAAATCCAACGAAAGTTGTTCGTGGAAGAAGCAATTCGAAGCAAATGGTCGCCTGTTTCTTCGGCAAAATTGGCCATGTGGCGACTGTTCCGCTTGAGCAACGTAGGACGGTCTCTTCTGAGTGGTACACTACAATTTGTTTGCCTGAAGTCATCGGAGAAATTCGAAAAACCAACAAGAGAAGATGAATCATTGTTCACCATGACAATGCGAGCTCTCACACATCGGCTCAAACCAGAGCGTTTTTGACCGGCCAAAACGTCGAATTAATGGGTCATACGCCGTACAGCCCTGACTTGGCACCTAATGACTACTTCTTGTTTCCGCACATCAAGAAAACAATGCGTGGTCAACGATTTTCGTCGCCAGAAGAAGCTGTTGAAGTGTTTAAAAATCATGTTGTAGAGGTGTCTCAATCGGAGTGGAAAAAGTGCTTCGACAACTGGTTTGAGCGCATGCAAAAGTGTATAAATCACGCTAGAGAATACTTTGAAAAAAAATAAAACCATTTTTGATTATAAATATTCGCATTTTCACTATTAGGCCAGAAATATATAGAGTAGCCGTCGTATTTTTAAAACAAATAATATTTTCTAACGAAAACTTTTGTATTATAAAAACCGATATATAAATTTTTTATATAAATAGAAAATATTGGCACATGTTTCTTAAAAAAAATATTTATATAAAATGTATTCCTGATATTTCTTAGAAGCATTTCCAATTACTGTTTTGCTATCATATTCTGTTACAGGTTTCTCAAATATTCGTTAGTTGTACAGCACTAAAAGTCCTTTATCCATGTTTCTGCATAATTGCCAGAACAATTTTTGTGCAAACAAAGACAGAATGAAAAAAAAAATTAAAAATAAAAATACGAAGAAAAGGCATAAATAAGACTATAGAAAAAGAAGAAGAAATTTTAGCTGCATACACTCACATTGTCATTGACATAAGAACAATGAAACCAGCTCATGGAAACATACATCGTTATTCGCTTAAAACAGACATCCTTATAAAATCACACATGCACTTACACCGTGACAGCGTCACTTCATGAGAAAAAAGTTTGTAAGAAATGAAGTTCGAGTTAAAGTTACTGCTGTTACTCCAGAATATTTCTGTGTTACTTCTGTGTTAATTTTTTTTTGTAATTATAATTGTTATTACTGTTAGTAAGTAAATAATTCATAGGCACAGTGTAACGACACAACTTAATTGCATTTAAAGCAAATTGTTAAAGTAATTAAGGCCCGACACACTTTTAGATGAAACTAAAATACTTAAAAAGAATTTAAAAAACCGAACTACTACTCGTTTAATATAAAATAAACTAAATGCACAACTACAATTATAAAGCTGAAAATCTACACATTTTAAGGAGTAGTAACAGTCTCCCCCTTTTGTTAATTTTATTAGCTCCAGGTTAAATAGTCAGCAGGGATGTGATGTTTTAAAATAAGTATTACAATTTTGAAAAAATACTTAAACAAAACAAATAATATTTGTGAAGCATAAAAAACTTTTGCTACAATTAACCCCTTAATAAACTGAAAATAATACTGTTGCGCTCTACTTTAAAGTCAAAAACTTTTGTGGGTGAATTGCATGTGAATTTTACTGTGCAGAGATGTGAGCACAAGTTATTTTTTTTTCTTCTTTTTTTTTGGCAAACAATATAAAGTGTCTTTCTGTAAATTCATTCAGTTCTTCTTTTATTTGTTCGTTTTGTTTTATTTCTTTTAAATTGTTTGCTCCATTTTTTTTTGCACAACATCTACACTCTGTCAAAAGAGCTGAAGTTTAAAAATAGTACAACAAGTACAGAAAAAGACAACAATACAACTAAAAAGAAAACAATAAGACAAATGAAAGACAAAGACAACAAACCAACATACAAAACATTACCAGCTTAAAACTGTATCTGGTTGTATCATGAATAAACCAAATGTACGGCAATGGCAGGGAAAATCAAGAAAACTGCAACATTGCAAACAATAAAATAATGCATACTAGCATTAAGTGTACCCATACACACACACACACATATGGACACATATACATTACTCATATATTTTTATAAGTTTGTGTCTATGTCAAAAATATAAAACAAAACAATTGTCAGTGCTGTTGGTATGAGGCATAAAAATTATTTGGTTGCCAAAGACATTTCTTTTTAATTGCATACAATTCAAAAAGGAAACAGAAGGATTCAAAGTATGTAAATTTTAAATTAAAGGGTGATCGCCATAAAGTATTTAAAAAAGTTTTCTTTCCTGAGTTTTTGTCTAAGTCAGCACTCCTAAGAAATTGTTTAAAATACCCACAAAGAAAGAGCATACGTCAAAGGATTTATAGCCAAAAGAAACTTGACAACTAGTTTTAAGGACTGTTGATACTAGTAGAGCTAATTAAACTACAAATTTACTTGCAGTATATTGAGATCAGTATGAAAGAATTAAGGGTGGGGAAATTTAATATTTTAATTGCTTTGGAAGGGGGAGAGCTAAAGCAACATCAATTTACTACACCAAAAAGCAATTTTGAAATCAGAAAAGCGGAAGCTTGAGAAAGAGTTTAAACGCCCCAACTCTGCCATATCCCACCCAGTTTAATCATAAAAAGGGGGACATTATTGTATATTTCGACTCGTTATAGGAAATCTCTTTATGGATGAAGTAATTTGCAAAGTCTCAGAATAGTTGGACTCTATAAATCTAAAATCTGAGATCAAAAGCTTTCGGTGATTACTCTAGCATAGCAAAACAAGCGAAGTACTAGAAGCTGTATGATTACACGCTGAAGACAAGACGACCAATATAAGTATAATAAGATAATCACGTAGACTATACAAAGAGAAGCTTTAAATATCCTTGCACTTTGCATTTAAAAAATTTTACAATTATACCACACTCAGGCCAATAGACAGAAACACACTAAAATAGTAAATAGTGAGTACTTGTTATTAGTTTCTATATAGAAAATATGCACATGAAGCTAGATAATTAAAAAGAAAAGGTAATACTAAAATCTACGAATTCTTTAATTGAATTAATTATTTATTTAATAAAAAAAATAGCTGCTTTTTTTTAATCAAATTAATGATTGATTTAATTATTGAATTAATTAAAAAATTGTTTATATATTTTTTAATTAAGCATACTGTTAGGTTTTTCTCTTTGCCGATAAACGTATAGATTCTTTTCATTGCAAACACCACAGTGGCTTTTTATAAATTTTGTAGTTTTACTCTGTGGCTTTATCTGGCTATACTTTTTAATCCTACGGTTTTGTGAATCCTAATGCATCGTATTTATTAAACGTGTGTTATTATTACAAACACAGCCATCCATGCTGCACTACTGTGTTACTCCGGCGAAACATGAACTACTCGATGCCTTGCTTAGTAACCTTAACCATTCACAGACAACTTCTTTACGCCTATTATCCAAGCCAGTCATCCCCTTTATCTAATAGCCACAAGACACGTTTGCCCATACACTGTTGTTATGCTGTTAGTGTAGGAACACAACACACGACGGTAACGATATTTTCATACAAATTTGACATAAGTTGTCGTTCAACGACAATGCCGCTAAGATAAAACTTATTTTATTTTCTTGTCGGTTTTTATTATTCTCTCAAATTTAGTCTCTCACTCTCCTAACAATATTGCCACAAATATCCACAAATATATGTATTTTATATGCATTTGAATTCACAATAATAGCAAAGGCACATTATTCATATAAAAATAGAACAAAATTTCAGGAATAAAAATATTTTAAAAAATTTATATACGTAAATGACAAACATAATTGAAAAGGTAAAAAATATGAAAATA
Organism: Gymnosoma rotundatum; assembly: GCA_916610165.2. Lineage (NCBI taxonomy): Eukaryota > Metazoa > Arthropoda > Insecta > Diptera > Tachinidae > Gymnosoma > Gymnosoma rotundatum. Next base: position 8,042,247 of record OU744336.1, read on the forward strand.
AAATTGATTGAAAAAATAATTGAAAACATGAAAAATATGAGCCTATGTATCATCTTAAATCAGTCATCATTTATTCTTCATCCCTCTTTTCAATCTGTATGAAGGTTTTGAAAAGTGACATTGAATCCCTGGCAAGATTAACCAGTCCAATAAACTCTAAAGCCATGTACTTGATAATTTTAACATTTCATCGATTTTTTAAAAGAATTCAACAGATTCATTTAAATGTAATGCGAGTAAAATATTTAAACAAAAAAATATTTTTGAAAACAAACACAAAACTAAAATGAAAATAAATATTATTAATGCCGTCAGAAAACCGTCGTTATTTTGTTCACTAACTCTCAGTAACGATAAATCGTTCCGTTACCGTCGTCTGTGGTGTTTCTACACTTACACTTCCCTGCGCTAACCGCCACCGTTCTTACTTTTTATTTTAAAGGGCGTCTTGACAATTGTCTTTTACTCTCATATTAAATTAAAGGTCTCTAGTAAATTGTCTGCCAGGCTTTACGCAATAATTGTCTTTTTCTTCTCAAGAGGTTTATACTGATGCTTCTTAATTTTTAATTGCATTAAAACAATTATTATTTTCCGTTGTACGCATTTCCAAAGGTGGGCTCGAACTCACGATCTTCTGTGTTACAGAAAGCACCCCTACCAACACAGCCATTGAGGTTGTTCAGCTTTTGTTAGCTGATAGTGGTATTATTCTATGCACAAACCATTAGTAGAAGTACCTTATTCAACACGTTCATACGGACAACAACAACAGGGGTTGCCATATCTTATATTCGTAACAATATAATTGAATCGATTGAATAATTTAACGAAAAAAGAAACATTGGTCCTTCAAGCAATGATTCTACAAAGTTTGAATTCCTGGCACAGAAGCAAAGTTGAATATACTTTTTAAAAGACTCCTTAGAAAACACTGCACATATCCTTGAAGAAAAAAATCACCCATTCATGCATAAATGTATGAAATGCAGAGACAACTATAAAATCGAATGCAACAATAAAGTAAAACAACAATAGAAATTAAAAACAACAAAGTATAAATAAAACCAACAGATTAATTGTAAAGCACTCGGTTATTTTAATTTTAATACATACACATGCACATATATTCCATGCATATATATATACATACATACACACATATATAAATGCTTGCACAAAGCAAATGTTAACAATCCAAGAATTAAAGAAAGAGTAAGAAAACGAAAGAATAAACACCCGTATAGAAATGAGTTACCAGAATGTTTAAGTGTTTTGAAAATGTTGCTGTTATTTGATATTCTTGTTGTGTGTAATGGTATGTGTGAATAAAAAGATGAATGTTTGACTAAATTCTAAATGCCAAAAGTTGTAAGCAATAAATTTTAAAAATTAAACATGATGTATGACAAAGATAAAGTTGTTCGCAAATATTGTCAAATTAACACACTTACATAAACTATTAAAATAAATAATAAAATAACATACTCTTTTTTTCTTGCACAAACACACATACACAGAAATAAGTGTTCTTTGGAAATCAAGATACACATATTTGTAAGGGACATTCAATAACAAGTTATTTAAAGTAAAGCAATGTGTGAAGGTGTTAGTTAGAGCATACTGATTTTTTGTTGAAATGTGCGAAAAAATCTAACAATTGTTATTAGCTATACTTCCGCTCAAAAGTGGTGCTTCCCATACCAGTTCGCAATTGAAAAAAAAAAAATTGTTGCCAGAGGCATTTAGCTGATAAAACATGTTGCCATAAACATTCCGTGATGAAAAGTGTTAACTACAGCAACATTAATTTTCACTGACCTCGCACTTAAAATTGAGACATGATGCTGAAAGAGCAAATGTGGATTGTGGACTAGAGGCTTTGTTTGACAATATATCGATTTGTGCGTAAGAAACACAATTGCCTGTCATTCATTTTTCAAAGTTTCTTGCAGACAAAAATTAAAATGCTTACACGCATCTACTAAAGGCCTTTTAAGAAGTATGATAGTGTGGATTAAAAGTGTATGTGTGTGATAGACTTTTTAACAGATCTGTGCAGTTTTATAATCTTTTGAAATAATTCCATTAATGTAAACACGGCCATATTGAATTATTTGATCAAACTTTCCATTTTGATTGCTTTTGTGGATTTAAACAAGTTTCTCGATTTTTTTTTAACTCGTCTTAACAGCCAAGTGTTAAGTCCATGTCACCAAGTTTTACTGTGTCAGTTATATCCAAAAATTTTAAAAATTAAGCATTTAATTTAAATATGGTTCATTTACTTCTAGAACGCCATAACTTAAAATTTTCAATTGTGGAGTTAATTATACAGCATTGTTCGCCATTTCATACTTTCTATTGTGTATACGTTCCATCTTTATGTCTTTTGTACTGTCCAAGCTTTAGGAGAATAAGTCGTTATTTCATTTCATGTTTTGGAAACTTTATTTGTCAATAAGAACGACACATTTTGATTTGTGCAGTACGCTTCATAACGTTAAAATCATATCACTTTCTATAACATCATCATGTTAGATTTAAAATCTATCGAGTTTTTGCATTTAATGTATTTTTTGGAGTTGTGACTGTGATGAGGAAAATTATTTTAAGTAAATGTCCGTTTATATTTCCCCAAAAGCCGATACATTTTAGTTTACGACACAGTATCGATTTTTTTTAACGGAAAAATATGTTAATTTAAACATCTCACATAGTATGCCCAAGAGCTCCCCTTTAATATATAATTGATAAAAGTTTTCCCAAATGGGTTTTTTTATTTAGCAGTCTGATATTTTTATCGATGATGAGAACGAGTCAAAATTTTTTTGCAATTATTTCGAAATACATTTTTTTTGTGAGTTATGACGTTCTAGAAGTAAATGAACGATATGTATACACCACTAAAACTTAAACGTAAAGTAAATTGTAAAAAATTTTAAAACAAATTAATTTTCACAATAAAGATTTTTTAGCCGTGCATTCGAATTTTAAACGACCACTTCTTTACTATAAACTACAAATAAATATGAACTCATAAGTACACAAGTCAACAAAAACATGAACAATGTAATCCTTTTTTTTCTAATTCAACAATTTCCCACTCATCGTATCCTTCTCTTATCCTTTTTGTTGTTAGAATTAATTTATGATATGTTGTTCTTGTCACGTATGGTGACAAATAGTAGTCAAGAAATGAATATAGTAAAATAAATGTTTAAAACAAAATTGTTTTATAGGGTGTCCCAACTTTACGCAATTATTGCTTAGCAGCTTTACTGTCTGTGTTCGTTAAGAAAAAAGTGTTCCGTTTTTGTTGTCCTTAAATCAGCAACATTATTTGATAAGGACTACGATTTTACACAAAAAGTGTCGAAAACATTTTCTGTATATAAACATCATGCCGGAAACATTTTGCAACATAAAAAAGGAGCGGAGTAGACCTTCTGCAACATTTTTTCTTACTAATTTCACACTAGTTTTTCATAAACTTTTAAAATTATTTTAGACAGAGTGGTAAACAAATTACTGCAAAATAATACTGTGCAGCTGCGGGTTAAGAATTAATAAAAATAAAGCTTTTTACGAGAAACTAACTCGCTTTAACTGTGTAGAAGTTAGGCGGGATCTAATATGTGATTTTTCAAAAATAAATGCGGAATTCCTGATGGAGGCATATTTAAATCATGCAGTGACTGTTAGTGGAACTTGACATCATGCCATGATAACAGAGCTTTTTGGACAAAAATCTAAAAACTTCACAAGACGACTGTTTTTATCTCGAAAGATTTTCATTACTGGTCTTTTGATCTGCAATTTCCACGATCAGAATTGGGCGCTAAACTAAGTGTTACTGAAAATTTTTCTATAGAGTTATTTGCACATGTTTGTCGCTGTATGAAAAAAAAATCAGCCACGTTTCTCCTACTGTCATTCCATACCAAACAATAAAAAAAAAAATCTATTTTTCTATTTAATTCAGTTCTTGCATAAATTCTTGAATTTTTGTTTTTTTTTTTACTAAAAAATAAAATATTTTAACACTTCATAATGGACTGTGGCCAACCGAGTCGTCAGTATCAATAACAATGTTTGTTTGTTCCCCAGACAATGTTGTTTGTGTTCATAAATTAAATAGAAACTCCTACAGAATTTTTTCTTATTTTTCTTTTGTCTCCTTAAGATAAATTAGTTTTAATGTTGTCGTTCTTCATTTCAGTTATTTTGTTTAAAATTAATGTTAATGTTTTTGGCAGCAAAATAAAAACAGAGACAAAGATCATCTTAATAAATTTCAAGATTATTTCAAGAAAAACAAATGAATTTTCATTTTTTTTTTTTATTTACGACTGTTGGACAACAATTAAAAGAAAATTTATCATACGCCCTGTCTTGTGTGTGTATGTATGGATGTGTGTGCATGCCTGTCTAGTGATTTATTATTTTGTTATTAATTTTACATTTCCTTCTAGTTTGTGTTTTATATATCGGGGGCTTTATAATTTACAAGATTTTTTTTTTAAGATAAGAGATTACTATTCGAGTAAAAGCTAAATTGTAGAAAACTTAAATTGTTTTTCATTTTTAAATACATCAATAAAATAAATTTTTTAAGGAGTCTTTGCAAAGTCCATGTTATTAAATTATAAAGTCATGCAGTGAGTGTAAAAGGTAGTTTGATTTATTTAGCAAGTTTTAAAATTATTAGGTCATTTTCTGAAAGAAAATAAAATAAAAACCATTTTAAGCTTTTAAGGCAAAATTTTAAACATATATGGCAAGTTCATTTATTAAATACTAGTGAAAAAATTCAATTACAAAAACATCACTATTGACAAGAGAAGATAAACAATATAAAGGGTCATCCAAAAAACGCGCCTATATGTTTCTTTGAAATAAAACACAAACTATTTGCAATTTTTTCAAGCTGTTTTTTTTTTTTTTATTAAAAGTATGAACCATTACAATTATAAGTGGAATAGAATATCATTCAAATGTCTACCATGACTGCGTCTGCAGACATCAATCCGAATATCGAAATTTTCAATGACTTTCCGACATGTTGCTGGTGTTATTTCACGAATTGCAACTTGAATGTTGTTCTTTAGATCATTAATTGTTTGTAGCTTGTTAGTATACACTCGACTTTTCAAAAAACCCCACAAAAAAAATCTAATGGTGTTACATCACATGACCTTGGAGGCCAACTGAAATCTGCATTTCGTGAAATTACACGTTGAGGAAATTTTGATCGCAAAAGCGTAATGTTTTCTCGAGTTGTGTGACATGTAGCACCGTCTTGTTGGAAAAAGACGTCAGACACATCAATATGATTCAACTGTGTCCATAAAAAGTCTCTCAACATTGATTGGTATCGCTCAGCATTCACAGTAACAGAATTTCCAGCATCATCTTCGAAGAAAAATGGCCCAATGATTCCATTTGCCCAAAATGCACACCAAACAGTAACTTTTCGTAGGTGTAGAAATTTTTCATGAATAACACGAGGATTTTCATCACTCCAGATACGACAATTTTGCTTATTGACGAATCCATCCATTCTGAAATGAGCTTCGTCACTAAATAAAATTTTGCGATGAGTATTTTTCAAAGAACGCCCATTTTCATAATAACTTTGAATGATGTAAACGCATTGTTGCAATGTGTACCTGTCCATGGTTAAAACTGTACTACCTTCTAATAAAACAATATGGCTTATGTCATTTGAAAAGATGTCACGTGTAAAATTATATAGTGCTGACATCTAGGCGTCACATTTGGATGACGCTTTATATAACAAAAATGTTAATGTTTGTTTTAAAAGATCGTCAAAACAATCTGTATCTGTTTGCTCAGTTTTTTTTTATTTTTTTCATCATTTTAAGTTTAAAATGTTAAATAAGGATTTTCCATGTTTTCTTTTTTTTCTTTTTTTTACCAAACATGCCGGCCCCAAAAAGAAAAAAAAATTAAGTGTTTAAAAATTTCAGCAAAAAAAAAACCTCAAAGAGGTACAATAAATACACAATTAAAAATCATGTGTGCTCCACTTTAATTTTTTGATTAATGAACTCTTTTGTAAATGAGATCAAGTATCACATTTAAAAAAAAAATTTTTTTGCAAAATCAGTTAAAAAATGGCGGAGTTTTGCGAGTACAAACAGATAAAATACAGAGGAACGACGAATAACCATATTTTTTAAAGTCGGTTAAAATCAAAATGGCATGTTTTTAATATATTAAATAACTTTAGCCCGAATTCCAACAAGCCATTTTTTCCCAAAATATTTAAATTTTATGACACTCAGTTTTATTTAAGATAATCAATAGCTTCTTTTACAAAGATTGAGAGTTGATATTAATTTATTTGGCAATCAATCACGTTTTCTACAACAAAAAAAAAAAAAAAAACAAAACGTGAGAGCAAAATATATGAATCATCCATCATTACACAACAAAATATGCGATAAATTAATAAAATAAATAAAATAATTTTTCAACTAACGCTAAGAACACAAATGAAAAAAACGACGAATTTCGTCCAAACAAAAATTCCTCGTATGAGGCACAATAACGACGAAAAACACAGTTGTTATAATTTTTTAAGTTGTTTACATTTAAAAACTAATTTTATATTTAACAAATTATTTGTACACTTAATTTAATTGGTGCAAAATAAAAATAAATAAATTTTTCTAAATAAAGTAACGTAAGAAATAGAAATAAATCTTTTGCAAAATTCGCCAATAAATTTTAGGACAAATTTCGTCCAATGTTATGATTATGATTACGAGGGCTGCTCTATATATTTCTGGCCTAATAGTGAAAATGCGAATATTTATAATCAAAAATGGTTTTATTGTTTTTCAAAGTATTCTCCAGCATGATTTATACACTTTTGCATGCGCTCAAACCATTTGTCGAAGCACTTTTTCCACTCCGATTGAGACACTTCTAAGACATGGTTTTTTAACACTTCAACAGCTTCTTCTGGCGACGAAAATCGTTGACCACGCCTTTTTTTCTTGATGTGCGAAAACAAGAAGAAGTCATTAGGTGCCAAGTCAGGGCTGTACGGCGGATGACCCATTAATTCGACGTTTTGGCCGGTCAAAAACGCTCTGGTTTGAGCCGATGTGTGAGAGCTCGCATTGTCCGATGACTTCAGGCAAACAAATTGTAGTGTACCACTCAGAAGAGACCGTCCTACGTTGCTCAAGCGGAACAGTCGCCACAAGACCAGTTTTGCCGAAGAAACAGGCGACCATTTGCTTCGAAGTGCTTCTTCCACGAACAACTTTCGTTGGATTTTGCTCGTCTTTGAAGACCCACACGGTCGATTGTTGTTTCGTTTCGGGCTCATACGCATAGATCCATGATTCGTCACCTGTGACAATCTTATAAACGTCTTTTGAAGCACCGCAATCGTATTTTTGCAACATTTCTTTGCCTCAATCGACACGAGCCTTTTTTTGAGCGACTTTCAAATTGTGCGGGATCCAACGAGAACAAACCTTTTTTACGGCCAGGTGTTCATGCAGTATCGAATGTATGCTGGTGGAAGAAATGTCCAAGGATGTCTCTATCTCTCGGTATGTCGCATGTTGCATTATGAGTTCATGCACGGCATCAATGTTCTCTGGCACAACAGCCGTTTTTGGACGATCTTCACGGAATTCGTCTTAGAGCGAGCTTCGGCCACGATTAAATTCATTATACCAATTTTTCACAGTGCTATAGGATGGTGCTTCATCGCCATACAAAGATTTAAGTTCATCAATGCACTCTTGTCGTGATAATCCACGTCGAAAGTTGTGAAAAATGATGGCACGAAAATGTTCACGAGTTAATTCCATTTATTTCTATATTAATTTTTTTAAGTCACTGTTAACAACACAAATAATGGTCGTACGTCAAAACGTTTTGAGTACGATTATGCTTAAAATATTCTCGAGCAAAAATTCTCGACGTTTGTCTCAGTTGTGTTCCAAGCAAAACGAATTCAAATTTAATTTTCTAAAAAAAAAATTAAAAATGCTGATACAAAATGAAATTAATTTTTAACAACGTTGTAAAAAAAACATTTCACAAATTCATCAAAAAAATAAAATATTAAAACTTTGAAAGAAAGAATTTTTCTTTTATAATTGTTTCCATTAAAAAATATGTAATTACAGCAACAATAAAAAACAAAATTTCGTTTAGTATGTGGTAATTTTAATTTTAAACACATACAGGCACAGTTTCACAAAACACCAGGTGCTTTTCGCTCGTGTTATTATTTGCATACATTTAATTGAAATATTGTTTTAAAATAATTATTTAACTATAAAGTAAACTATTTATGACGTTCTTAGTTCTTAAACAAATAGTTTTTATTTTTTATTTTTTGTCTAACTTTAAGTGCAACTACATGCACACAACAACGCACATTGCATACACATCTTTATCTCTGCCAAGAGCATGGAAAACTTGTACGTATGCGTAATTTAAATTTAACATTATTATTTATTACTGATGCGTACACAAATGTTGTGAACAAATGGTGAAAAGTTAAATTTTTACAAAAAAAAAGACATGTATGAAACTTCAATATACGAGGACAAGTGTAAGTTGGCTTGGAAAAATCAATTAAGAAGCACTAAAATCTTAAAATTGTAGATTTCTAAAAATAGTAATTTTTCAGAAGCCAACTGGCCAAATTTTGGGTCGAATGTGTATTCGAGTTTTTTTTTTAGCAATCGATTGGTTGTGGCAACTTTTGCAGTTAGCAACAGCCTGAAGAAATTAGACATTCATAAAGTTCATGGCATGTTTGCAGCAGCGTTAAATACTGTCAACGATTGGCTTAATAACTATTGTCCTGGCTATACATAAGAAGTTATGAACACCCTTCAAGACGTCCAATTATTTTACCAATCACTTATAAAACGAACTAAAAATTGCGCTGCGTTTGTGCATAGAGGAGAATAAAAACTTTTTGTTTCTGCTTCGGCAACTAGTCTTGTGTACTGGTTTACTTATTTGCTGTTGAAACATAAACTCATTCCTTTACACCAGAAAAGAAGTAAATATCACGGCAATGAATTTCGACTGTACCGAATAAAGCGAAGAAGTTTAGATTGGTTAATAACGCAGCAAATATACATGAAATTATTGACACTGACGAGTTAGAAATAGTATTAGGAATAAGAAAAAATTCAGTCGGTTTTGAACCAGTACGTTTTCAATTCTTGATCCGATTATAACCAGTGTAAAGTAAAAGATTTATATACGGTTGATAATTTTTATATATTCTTTTATAATTAAGTCACTTTTTGGGTCCATACCCAGAGCATAAAGACTATTGCTTTCGCTACAATGTCTGTCCGTCTTTGTACCCTGGAACAGTAGCAGGTACACTCTTGAAATTTCCACAGAACTTTGCTTTAGTTTTTCAACCGTACTAGTCAGACACTTAGAATTTACACAGAGTATAAACAAATATGTCAGCTATACCAACAATTGTGAAAAATTAGTTTAAAATTTTAAGGTTACTTTCATGAGGCCGTTCTTTTAACGAATATGACCTTCAGTTTTAAACCGTTGTTGGCAATAAATAAGAAAAAAATAAAGTCAAAAATAAGAGGTGGCACTTATGTCTTACGGAACCCCTTGTATGTCAAACTGTTGTAAGAGATGTAGGAAAAGAATAATTCAATAGAGGCATAAAAACAATGAGCATGAGTAACGATACCATTAAAGACTATATGGTAGCCCATCCACACAAAATGAACTTAAAAGTCTCACTAGAATAGTATTAGAATACGATTTCATTCTACCATGATTTTTATTGTAAACTCGTAGGATTAATCAAGTTAAAAGCCAAAGGCATAATGAAGTCACCTATGACAAGCTCATGCTAATCTTTTGTAATAGAAACGGCCCATAGTTTGGCGTCCAAACTGTCAGTTTCAGATTAAAAAAATAAATAGTTATTCCGCTTCATTGTGCCAGTTAAAGCTAATTACTCAATTTAAATTGACAAACATTTTTAGGAAACTTGACTTATTTCGCTTCAAAAAAAAAATATTTATATAAATAAATAAATATCAGCTAGTGGTGCCAAAATCTGATTTAGAAGGAAATCGCTTTTTTTTGTTTGTTTAACTTTAAGTATTTAACATTAAGTGCTGTTTTTTCAATAACGTACGAAATAAGTGCGGCTTCTTTCGCAGAAGTAAAAATTTTTTTCCAGATATATTCTATTTATAAACATGTTGCCAGAAACTTGTTGCCATTAACATGTTACCAGAAACATGTTGCCAGAAACATGTTTCCAGAAACATGTTACCCGAAACATGTTAACTAAAAGTGTTGCCAGAAACGTGTTGCCAGTGACGTGTTGCCAGAGACGTGTTGCCAGAAACGAGTTGCCAGAAACGTGTTGCCAGAAACGTGTTGCCAGGAACGTGTTGCGAGAAACGTGTTGCCAGAAACGTGTTGCAAGTAACGTGTTGCCAGAAACGTGTTGCCAGAAACGTGTTGCAAGAAACGTGTTGCCAGAAAAGTGTTATTTTTTACAAAACGAATAGATTACAGCTTCAGCAATAATATTCTTGAATTACAGTATTTTATGAAATTTTTTTGTATGGGCTCTTGACAGCATGTACACGTGTTAGATTTCTACTTGTTGCCACATCATTTCAGGGAAACAATGTAATACAAATAATTTGATCACTCTGCAATAAAAGCGTATAATGAAAAGGCGAGAAAACTAAAAAAGAATTTACGTTTTCTGAAGACTTCGACTTACTTACCCTCGTATGCATAAAGCCATGCTGCAAATAAAGTTTCATTTTATAGCATAAGATTCCTTGACAAGAGCAACAACAACAACTTTACCGTAAATACAAAACATACTTATAAAACTAAATAATGCATTAATATCTTCATTATGAGGTACACATATTCTCAGACCCTCTTCCTCACTACACCCCATTTTTTATACCCAAATCTATTTAATGCACAAACACAAAATACACTCTGGGTGGCAGACATACTTCTTCATTATGTTTCTTATATGTTCATACATTTGTTTAAATAGCTTGTGCGTTTACACATATGTATTCGGTATTGCTTGTTTCTATTTAATATGCGTATAAATGTGTATGTTTTCTAACATACAAACAAAAATATGAATTTAAAATACAGCTCAAGTTTTTTGTTTCTGCCAACTTACCTCTTCATGTTCCCGTTGAAATTTTTCCTTTTTACGCATCGCTTCTTGCACTTTTAACTGTAAATATAATTTAAGGAATAGAAAAAAAAGAACAAAAATAAAATGGTGTATCAGTATGAATTTGAGCAAAAGCATGGAAATTATAAAGTGAAAAGTAAAAATAATAATAAGTAATGATAATATTTTTTAGAAAGAAATTACAAAAATTCAATTATAAATACTTATGACAAAAGCTTGCCATTCTTTGGAGCATTAAATGCAGAGCTTTAAAGGAAAGAGTTCTTTTTTAATGGAGAGTTAATTTTTCAGATTATTATTAAAATAAATTCATATTTTAATTATTATTTATTTCTAAGTGATCGTTATTTTGCTATTCGGTTATTTGAGACTAGACTAATTTTAAAAATCTTTGTTTCATGATTTATTTGGGGTTTTTTTTATAAAAGTAGTTGGCCCGGAACTAGCTGTCTAAACGTTGATCTGAGACCTGTTGTAAAGACTCTAAATAATCTTAACGTCATCAAATAAGAACCACAGAACCGATTGATGCCATTTAGAAAACAGTTACTTGAATTTTGTATGACTTCAGGTTATCTATCTTCCTCACATCTATTGAAGATACATTTTAAAATTAAAATATGAAAAAAATTTTTTTAATGATTAAAAAAAAAACTTCTTTAAAACTCTGCAAGAATTATAATCATCTAAGTAAGCAAATGTTTTGCTATAAATTTCTATTAAAATTAATGTTTATAAAAAAAGGAAATATAAATAAAGAAAAGTATATTAAAATTTAAAAATCACTAGAGTATCATTACACAACCCACACACATACACACCCACACACTCAAAATTGAAATTTATACTTAATTAAAATAAACTTTTCCCTTACAAAAGGAACACCATAAAATGAAATATTTAAATATAACGAGGTGAAGTTTATAAGTTTTTATAAAGTCCCTAATTTTCTAAAATTTACAAAAATTCTTTGAATCAGGCGTTTTTTTAAAAATGCGTTCGAAAGATAAGAAATTATATGTCAAAATGAGGTTTTGTGTAATTTTCAAAGGACAGCCTGTTACAGTTCAAAAGATAGCTTTATATATGTAAAGTTACAGTTTTGCATGGGGCACCCTTTCACTTTTAATTTAAAATTTATATAAAGGATGTTTTTGTAGACGTACAGAACTTTGAAACGAAATAAAATAAAGATGAATTTTTTTAAATTTAGATCAATCAATTGTGGCAGGAGTTGTGTGATATGTTGCTTCTTCTTCTTGAAACCGCAGCTCCTGCAGATCATGGTTGTTTAATTAATAACAGGGACTCTACAGCGGTCACCAACGATTGTCATATTCTGACCAGCATCGTTTCTAAAAAAAGATGGATTAACGATAAGCAAACTAAGCAGTATGTTTTCTTCCTGTAATGGTGTCTTAACACACACTTGAGGATCGAAAACTCGCTTATGAAACTTAGGAACAGAACCACAACTTTAACATTAAATGTGCACATTTTTTAGGCGTTGTTCAGGCGTCAGTCAATTCATGTTGAAATGCCAAACCAAACGTAACATAAGTCACTTGACAGCAGACAAAATGGCCGCCAGCTAATAAAAAAAGTTGCCAACTTAAAGCCACCCTATACTTGCCGTTATAGAAGAGTTAGTATTACATACTACAGGGAGTCCGCCGGGAAGGTACACTGCTTTGTTTGTTTTTAATTTTTAATGTCGGCAATTATGTATTGAATACAATATCAAATAAATATCCGCCTCTGTTAGTTTCAGAAATTCGAGCCCTTTTGAGCACATTTTCCTTTACAATCTCAAACATTTCACGCGGTATTTCATTAATTTTATCACGAATATTTTGTTTGAGTTGTTTGGTTTGTTTGCATAAATCTTGCTTTTCAGATATCCCTACAAAACGAAGTCCGAAGCAGTCAAATCAGGCGATTATGGAGGCTAATCGACATCACCATTTCTTGAAATAAAAAAAGTGGTCTCGCATCAATTCCATCATAATCCTGGCTATATGAGATGTGGCACCGTCTAGTTGATACCACATGTTATTCAACCCCAAAGCATGAAGTTGTAGCATTAAAAAGTTTTCAATCATAACACGCTTTCGCTACCCATTCAAAGTTACCGTTACACCGTTTATATTTTAAAAGAAGTAAGGTCTAATTTGACCAAATTGCACTCCAAATACACAGTTTTAGTGGATGCAAAGGTGACTGATAAATAATTTGAGGTTTTCTATTGCCAAGTACCTACTATTCTGTATATTCACATATCCATTCGAATGAATGACTTTTTATTGAAAATCGGGACTGTCACGGGCGAGCTGTAACATCGTATTGGTATATGAACGGCGGCGTAAATTGTCTTGAGAAAGAAGCTCTTCTGTCAACTGAATCTTAAATGGAAAGAAATGCAAATTCGTGTCCAAAATTGTGGCCAAACTTGTTCCTTGAAGACCTAGCTATGGAGCACGGCGTCGAAATGAGATTGATGGATTGTTTTGAACACTTTCTTGAACAGAAGCAATGTTTTCAGTCGAGCTCGAGGTGCGTTGTTGTCCTTGCTTGGGCCTATCACCTACACACCCTCTTTCATCGAAATCATTCACTACACGATAAATAGTGCGTTTTGTTGACACGTTGTTTCTTCCAAAAATTTCACGTTACTTTCTCATCGTTACAGTAATCGATGATTAATTTTGGTAAAGTGTTTAATGATTAAAACACATTGTTTTATCGAATATTTTTCCATGATAAATTTGTCACATGTCTACTTTACGACTGCCAAAATTTAAACTGTCAAGACTAAGGTTTACCAAAATGGCGGCAAAATTAATAGCGGACGTCTTGTACATAACGCTTTACAACCGGCAGGACATATACCCAAAGTTTCGTCACTATAGGACACCCATTAACTTTTATTCTTTTTATTTGACATTATTGCTATATACGCCGCCCAGATATCATGCCATTCAAAAAACCGGCCGTTACATCTGTGTGGGAACACCATTTAAATTTAAACTTTCTTCATTGCGATAGCGGACATAATTATAAACTTTCTGTAAGAGTTTCAAGCGTCCATCTGATATGGTTTCACAAATAGAGAGCTGTGGCAGATGGACAGACACTATAGCAATATTAATAGGACTACCCTTTTTAAGTCTTTGCAATGACTCATGAAATTGCCCTCGTAGAAACAATTTACAAAATATATTCAATAACAAAAAAAGACACTATACAAAATATTGTTTTTAATACAACAAAATGCATGGCAAAACCTTGAGTACTTTTTTCTTTTGCAAAGGAAGACTTTGTTGGTGCGTTGATGTATTATGGGAAAAACGCTTAAGAGCTTTTTACTTGTTTTTTAATTCTTGAAGTAAATGTTACTTTATTTTTTTTTTTTAGGTTAACTTATCATACAGATGCTGTTGCTTTTTCTAATGGAAAATGTTTTTGAAATAACAAAAAAAAAACAACAGAGTGATGACGATGATGATATGCAAGAAAAGTAGTCACAAAGTAGTATAAGTATACTTATAGTTTGGTTATTGCATTTAAATGATAAGACATTTTCTAACAACGTTAAGCATTAAACACACTTACAAACAATGATGCCAGTGTAAAACAATTTCCAAACAGCGCTTTATAAATTCTGAATACTTAAAAACACACGGATACTTTAAGTATTAAAACATTCTGCAGCAGTCTAATGAAAAAAAGAAGAAAAATATAATATTTTGTCGGAAACTAGGACGAGTTAAGATTCAAGTCCTAAAAATTGCACCCACAAAACAAAAATTACTCTAACACATCCTTATTTACATGGACAGACAGGAAACTATTCTAAATATAAACAAGGATATATTTTTACACACTCCTGTATGTACAGACACGGTGCAAGAAAAAAAAGAAAACGGGGCAATTTGAGTACATCATGTAAAAGACAGACAGACGCACACACTCGCACACTTAACATCATAAAAGAAAAACTTTTAAAGCAACCTATAACAAGAAATGCAGAAAACTAAACAAATTTTAGAAACAAAACTACAACAACAAACAATAACAAAATAATTGAAAAAAATGTTAAAAAAAACGCTTTTAAAATTGGGAACAACAAGAAAAGTGTAAAAAACTTTTAACAAAAACATTTACATACAAGACGTGCTACATCACGCGCCACTCACTACAAACAGAAACGTGAAGCAGCAATCAAGTTATAGCGACAGATGTGACAAAATCATAGCAAATTGTAACGTCTTAAATTCAGCCGGTCATGCGGCATTTGAAAGGTTAAAGAAAATACGTTTTTTATTCGCTTTGAAGATTAAAATAAAAATGAATGGATTAACGTCAGATGAAAAAAGAAAAACTATTGCTTTAACAAACTGATTGGACAGACAGCAAGCTGGCTACGAATGAGAAGACAGGCAGAATGACAGTTAAATTAAAAACTATGCTTGAAGGAAAGACACAAATATTTTAAACTGTGGGGAGGGTCGTCGAATCAAGTGGGTACTTACTATTTTTATACCCTTCACTAAAAACGGGTACATCTAAGTTTGTCATTCTGTTTATAATATCTACAATATCTGACTTCTTATGCATAGCGAAATCGGTTATGCTATGTCCGTCTGTCCATCTGTGTTTAAGTTGAAATCAAGTCAGCCAAGGCACTAGATGAACTAGAGAAAAGTTAAAGACGGCAATCGGCCAGACATAGTTTCGAAATATTTGCTATTGAAAATCGGCGGTTCATTACCTTCGAGGCAAGAGGCAAGAGGCAAAACAACACACCAGCCTGTAATTTTTCCACATCACTTGGAACAAAGAAGTAACTCCAATCAAAAACATAAAACAAACATATGGAGCGATAGAAATTTAAATAATAAGACAAAAACATCAAGTGAAGAAATAAGCGCTGGCTTATAATTTTCGAGTTAGGAGCCTCTGAAGTTTTCATAGAAAAGTGCGATTGTGGATCATTTTTTTTAAGATGATCAATATGGCTATTATTTAAAAGCTTTTGGAGAGATCTTTTAGGATATACTAAAATTTAAAAAAAAAATGTTTAACCCTTTAAGAGCCGACATTTTTATGTAAAATTATATTTATGTAGTAATTAATTTTTTTTTAATTCTCTGTCACCTTAATATTTTTTTTTTTTTTTTTTTTTTTTTTGAATTGTAGCTACTTCACTAAACTAAATTAACATTAATGATGAAGGGTATATAAGATTCGGCATAGCCGAATATAGTACTCTTACTTGTTTAATAGTTATAATAAACTTTTTATGATTTTTTATTTAAAATTTAATTTTTATTAAATTAGAATTTTTGAATTGTGAATATTCTAAATGAATTGATATTGTTTTGGTTTTAGTTCAAAAAGGTTTTTAGAATTAAAATAAGTGAACTAAAGCCAAAATAATTTCGATTCCTTTGAAGTATCCACAGTTCAAATCTTAATTTAATAAAAATTAAAAATAAAAAAAAATATTTTAAACTGGTGATTGTACAACGGAAAATTATACGTAAGGCTTTTATTCTATTCTTACGTATCTGTTGCAGAAAAAAGTAGAACTGGTTTGCCAGAACTTGTAAACCTAATGACAGGAAAGCCTTGAGCGATTTTAAGTTAGTAATTTGTTCAAGATGATTATAGACGCTTTAGCCTTTATGTGTGTAAGTCCAAGCGATATGTAGCAATATTTTTGAAGTCTACATACATACGAGGGCTGTTCTATATATTTCTGGCCTAATAGTGAAAATGCGAATATTTATAATCAAAAGTGGTTTTATTGTTTTTCGAAGTATTCTCCAGTATGATTTTACACTTTTGCATGCGCTCAAACCAGTTGTCGAAGCACTTTTTCCACTCCGATTGAGACACCTCTACAACATGGTTTTTGAACACTTCAACAGCTTCTACTGGCGACGAAAATCGTTGACCACGCATTTTTTTCTTGATGTGCGGAAACAAGAAGAAGTCATTAGGTGCAAAGTCAGGGCTGTACGGCGGATGACCCATTAATTCGACGTTTTGGCCGGTGAAAAACGCTCTGGTTTGAGCCGATGTGTGAGAGCTTGCATTGTCATGGTGAATAATGATTCGTCTTCTCTTGTTGGTTTTTAGAATTTCTCCGATGACTTCAGGCAAACTAATTGTAGTGTACCACTCAGAAGAGAACGTCCTACGTTGCTCAAGCGGAACAGTCGCCACAAGACCAGTTTTGCCGAAGAAACAGGCGACCATTTGCTTCGAAGTGCTTCTTCCACGAACAACTTTCGTTGGATTTTGCTCGTCTTTGAAGACCCACACGGTCGATTGTTGTTTCGTTTCGGGCTCATACGCATAGATCCATGATTCGTCACCTGTGACGATCTTATAAACGTCTTTTGAAGCACCGCAATCGTATTTTTGCAACATTTCTTTGCACCAATCGACACGAGCCTTTTTTTGAGCGACTTTCAAATTGTGCGGGATCCAACGCGAACAAACCTTGTTTACGGGCAGGTGTTCATGCAGTATCGAATGTATGCTGGTGGAAGAAATGTCCAAGGATGTCTCTATCTCTCGGTATGTCGCATGTCGATCTTGCATTATGAGTTCACGCACGGCATCAATGTTCTCTGGCACAACAACCGTTTTTGGACGACCTTCACGGAATTCGTCTTTGAGCGAGCTTCGGCCACGATTAAATTCATAATACCAATTATTTACAGTGCTATAGGATAGTGCTTCATCGCCATACAAAGATTTAAGTTCATCAATGCACTCTTGTCGTCGAAAGTTGTGAAAAATGATGGCACGAAAATGTTCACGAGTTAATTCCATTTTTTTTTTCTATATTAATTTCTTCAAGTCACTGTAAACAACACAAATAATGGTCGTACGTCAAAACGTTTTGAGTACGATTATGCTTAAAAATGACAAACTTTTCAATGGAAATGTCAGATTGGACTTGGCAGCACTCAGTGTTGCCAGGCCAGAAATATATATAGCAGCTCTCGTATTTGTTGCAGAAATAAGTAGAACTAGTTTGCAAGATCTTGTAAACCTAATGACAGGAAAGCTTTGAGCGATTTTAAGTCAGTAATTTGTTCAAGATGATTATAGACGCTTTAGCCTTTATGTGTGTAAGTCCAAGCGATATGTAGTATTATTTTTGAAGTCTATATACATAATGTTTGGAGTGTTTTTTTTTTAACAAAAAACCAGTAACAAAACAAAAATGTAAAGATGAAAAACCCCTTCAAAATTTAATTAAAGTTTAAATTGAAATTGAAAGAATTTTTTGGACGAAACAAACTTTTGTGTATCAAAAATAATTCAACACCATCACCTGCAACCCAAGTTTTTTACCCAGTAAAACTCTACTTCAAACAACCACAAAAAACAAAATTTATATATAAAAAAGTAATTTTCCCACTCTTTAAGAAATAAGGAAAAAAAGCATCTTGAATATAAAAAACAAAAAAAAAAACAAATTAAAGACAAATATAAAAGTATTTAACCAAGACATTAAGAACACAGACGCACACGAATGAAGATGACTTTGTGTCCCTCTTGTAATAACATATAGCTTTTCTTTTTATATTAAATACTAAAACAGTGTAATGCCTGCTATTGCTGGAGGTTGACGACAGCAAAAAGTAACTTACTTTTTGAAGTTAAATTTGAAGTTGAAAAACTTTTTTCTTTCATTTATTGTAGCCAGCAACCAAATGACATTGCAACAATCTAAAACACACAAAGACAGACTGACACAAAATACACACGAACTTCTTAGTGTCTAAGGAAAATCCATACATGTTGAAGACAACAAGCAAACAAACAAACAAACAAACAAAATACTTACATAACTAATATGTACAAGCAAACATGAAGAAAGGAGCTGTAAAAAAATGAAAACTGTCTTACACTAACAAGAAAATATTTACATTAAATTTGCCAAACAACAGCAGCAAAAAATAAAAGATGCTTCTTGAACATGATGATGTTGCAAGGCCTGCCCGTTTGGTCCTTAAGAAGGGGAAAGAATTTTTTTGTCATTTTCCTAATAACACGATGACTTAAGGTGGTTTGGCAATTCGGAGGAAATTGTTTACATGATTACAAGGCATATTGTACAAATGGCGATAAATTGCTTGTAGCTTAAAATTTAAACAGAATTTTGAATATGTTTATTGAAATATATTCTTTTATTTTTTGTATTGTAAAAGATCTTTTAAAAAAAGGGTAAATTATAATAACTTTTTTTAGTACCGCATGTGTACCGCAGTGCACAAAGTATTTTAGTGCTTAATTGCATTTTGATCAAGATGATCAAGTTTATATGTTTATAGTGTTTATATGTTTTTACTTTGAACATATGTAAGGCACAGTATTTTGTGCAGCATTTTATGCGAAACGTAGTCAAAATCCCATTTAAAAAAATTTGTGGGAAATAAAAAAAAAAGTGCGACATTCCTTTTTAAGTTGTACTCTGTTTATTTTGTGAGCAACAACTAAATGTTTCTAGCTTCATGTTTATTTACAGCAACATGTTGCAGTCAACATTTTATTTCCACAACGAAATAATATGAGCTTCATTCATTTCAAATTTTTTGTGTAGTCTGGAGGTGTGATGTGTTGTGTTTGCAACGGGATGATGCCATAATCTTCTAAACCTCAACTCTTTAATAATGAGTATCCTTCAACTTCCGATCGAGAGAGCTTCACCTGACTAAAATTAATTCGAATGACCTCAAAACTTGATATGCTTTTAAGATATCTAGAGGCGACTATTTTCCAGAAATAAATTCAATAAATTGGAAAAATCTATAGAAGTTCCATTAACTTTTAGTTTAGGGCCAATTACTAAATAATTCTTAATATTATCTTTTACTGCATTCTGTTAGCTCTTAATTCAACAAAGACTAAGATATTTCTCAGTTGATAGCTGTGGAGGGATTTAGCAGAAGAATACTGACAGTGACTAAAATTTTATTGAACCTCCAATTGGACAAAAATAAGGCTGGTTTGAAAGTAGTAAAACGACGCAACATTTCTCACACAGCATGCAGGGGAGACTGACATGATAGAGCATCCCTTAGGACTCCTAGCTACCGCACATGTAACATCCTAGCTCAGCGCAGATAAAACTGCACCAACTTTAACTCGTGTCAGAGGCATTGACAGAAGGTGAAGCGACTGAAGTAACTAAATACGAAAAATTAAGTAAAAGAAATTTACAGCGACTTTAAGGAACCGGCAAACAAATTTTGCTTACTTAGTCTGAAACCTGACCTAAATATAACCCGGTATAAAATTTTTCTTTTTAATCTCTCTAAGAAGTTCTATTTAAGTTTCTTATGTTTAAAACTCTTTTTATTATAATTTTGGAGCTTAAAAACTTAAATATAATTTCTTTTAAAAACTGCAATTTCCTTTAAACTACATGTGCTTGTGTATTTGTGTATGCTAGAAAGAATATGATTAAATATGAATGCAAAAACTACTACATTTTTTAAAGTCTACTTTTAGGAGCCTCAAAGAAATTTGTGCATTTTTAAGCAACATTTTAAGAGAGAAAAAACCTGGCGCTGCTGTGTGCACACATCTTTACTTTACAATGCTTTTGTAGTTGTTGTTATTGCTGTTTTTCATAATGGTGTAAGTTTAATGATTTCCCTGTTTAAAAAATAAAAACAAAAACAAAGATAATGACACAGGAGGGAATACTAAACGAGTACGATCTACTGTCTCTACTACTAAAATATTTTTCCATTTATATTGTGTTGTTGCTGGCAGTGTTGTTGTTGGCTATTTTTTCTAAATACAAGGTGTAAGTTGTGTTGTTCACATGAATATATAAAAATAAAAAAACATCTTCAAGTTTGCTTGCAGTAAACATAATGATGCTGTGGAGTAGTTGTTGTTGATATATTCACACGCACACATATTTACTTGTTTAAAAGGTGTCGCAAATATGTTGTCATTGTTGTTGGCTATATATTCTGTGTGTTGCTTCTTTTTTAAGTTCATGTTGTAGTTTTTCTCTCCAAGTTTATATTGATGTGTGTGTGTATTTTTTTTTAGTTTTTAATTCAACTTAGTGAGGCGTTATGTTGTCATTAATAATGAATATAATAGTGATGGCAATGAACTTTTAAAAGTTTTTCATTTTTCCTTGCTATTGTTTGAAATTCAGTGTTCCCTTGTTTTGTTGAACTTGCAATGAAACTGTTAGGGAAATTTATAATTTTATTCAATGCAAGAAAATTTTAATGTGTCTAGATGAAAATGAATATGACGAGAATGTTAAAACATTTCAATAAAAAAAAAAATTATTTGACTACGAATCAACAAAATTTTATGAAACTCGTGAATGCATAATGTCCACAAATCTTATTGTATTCAAATTTCTGCATCACTTTAATGAATTATAGCAAAATTACTCAAAGCAAAATTAAAAAAGAAGTTACATTTAAACTTACATTAGTTTTAAAGACTGAAGAACAAAGGGTTTAATAAAAACTTTGGGGTCAAGGCTATTCAAAATGCCAATATAAATAAAATACGAATTAAACTTCTCATTCTATTCTGATAAAAAATTATAGTCAAAATACTAAACCATATTAAAAATACGAGTGCTGCTCTATATATTTCTGGGCTAATAGTGAAAATGCGAATATTTATAATCAAAAATGGTTTTATTGTTTTTCAAAGTATTCTCCAGCATGATTTATACACTTTTGCATGCGCTCAAACCAGTTGTCAAAGCACTTTTTCCACTCCGATTGAGACACCTCTAAAACATGGTTTTTGAACACTTCAACAGCTTCTTCTGGCGACGAAAATCGTTGACCAAGCATTTTTTTCTTGATGTGCGGAAACAAGAAGAAGTCATTAGGTGCCAAGTCAGGGCTGTACGACGGATGACCCATTAATTCGACGTTTTGGCCGGTCAAAAACGCTCTGGTTTAAGCCAATGTGTGAGGCTCGCATTGTCATGGTGAACAATGATTCGTCTTCTCTTGTTGGTTTTTCGAATTTCTCCGATGACTTCAGGCAAACAAATTGTAGTGTACCACTCAGAAGAGACCGTCCTACGTTGCTCAAGCGGAACAGTCGCCACATTACCAGTTTTGCCGAAGAAACAGACGACCATTTGCTTCGAAGTGCTTCTTTCACGAACAACTTTCGTTGGATTTTGCTCGTCTTTGAAGACCCACACGGTCGATTGTTGTTTCGTTTCGGGCTCATACTCATAGATCCATGATTCGTCACCTGTGACAATCTTATTAAAGTCTTTTGAAGCACCGCAATCGCATTTTTGCAACATTTCTTTGCACCAGCCTTTTTTTTAAACGACTTTCAAATTGTGTGGGATCCAACGAGAACAAACCTTTTTTACGGCCAGGTGTTCATGCAGGTGGAAGAAATGTCCAAGGATGTCTCTATCTCTCGGTATGTCGCATGTCGATCTTGCAATATGAGTTCACGCACGGCATCAATGTTCTCTGGCACAACAGCCGTTTTTGGACGACCTTTACGGAATTCGTCTTTGAGCGAGCTTCGGCCACGATTAAATTCATTATACCAATTTTTCACAGTGCTATATGTTGGTGCTTCATCGCCATACAAAGATTTAAGTTCATCAATGCATTCTTGTCGTGATAATCCACGTCGAAAGTAGTGAAAAAATGGTGTAACACAATCTCTTTGAAACATATTAAAAGATATGATTCAAAAACAAAGTATCAAATATAGTAAAATGTTACAGCAACATGTTGCTAAAATGAATCTCTTAAAAGCGATATTAGACTATTCCTTCTGTTTGCTATATAATGATCTGATGTTAACACCTTATTTAAATTGTCACATTAACTCAGTATGCAACTCGAGTTAGAAAGTTGATCATTATGTATATGAAATCATCTCAGAATTATTTGCCTTTTAAATCATAAGTTAACCGTTTAAACAACCAACGAAAAGGAATAATTAACAGGGCGAAATTTACACAGGTTGTCAAGTAATTGAAAAAAGCGATAGTCGCGTTCGTAATCACTTTAACAATCCTTACACTAGCAACAGTAAGAGTAAGTAAAACATCTTTCTAGCGAACGTCTGGCTTTCAGAAAGGCAACCATGGTAATTAAATAAAACTGTACTTGAGGACCTGGACCCAAAATGCATCGATTATAAGATGGTTTTATACAAGGCCATTAATATCAAAAAGTTTTATAATTTATATTAACGTAAGGGAAAAGAATAACTTTCTTACTAAACAAATTTGAATTGTTAAAAATTTGCCAAAATTTTTCATCTGGTATTTCTAAAATATGTAACACATGTTTATTTTGAAGAAAATATCCTGCAACATGTTGAAAACACATTTTTTGAAACCCCGTTGTCAATAAAAATGAAAATTATTTACTTAAATTAACCGCGTTGAAATTTAGAGCGTCAATACTTTCTAAGCAACATGTTGATATTTCTACGCAACAATCATGTATGAAATTGAAAAGGTAGTTGAAGTTTTTGAAACAAAATTAAATGAGTTGAAAATATTGTATGATAATGTTCAGGTTATAAATCTATTCTTAAATTCTATAAATTTGACACTGCTTAGCAGGTGACACAGCTTTTAAATCAGCAAAATTACTATTCGTTACAGTTTTTTTGTTGTATTTAAAAAGGAAACACAGGAGCAAAATTACTTTAAATGTCAATATCAACAAACCAGCGAAAATCCTTCGATTTTCTGTTTCTTTTTTTTGTAGATTGGAAATGCATAAATGCGTTTCGCATAAAAATTTCTATTTGTTTTAGACATTAAAATTTGTCATTTTGTCATGGCTTGGGATCAGAAAAAGCAACAAAGAGTAAAAGAATATGGAAATATGTCGGTCTTATGCAAGGTCTATTTTTAGTTTTTATATTGTCTGACTTTCTTTTTATGCTATTTTGTATTATTTATCTTATATTTATCTTCATTTAGTCCAAAGTACTTAGCCGGAGGCAGCGACAAAATGCGTTGTTTTAATTAAACTTTAGTGTCGCTTTTTAAATGCTGGAGTTTTTGCAGTTTTTTATTCTAAAGGAATAAAGTAAGCACAAGGCTTAAAGTAAAAACGTATAGAGGATAACTTCGTAATTGCACAAAGCAAAATAAAAAAAAATATATTCAAAAAAAAAAAAAAATATTTAAAAAAAAACACAACTTTTAAAAAAGTCATAACTTAAAAACCACAAAACATTAAACAAGTTTAACTTTTAAAGGGGTTGGAAAAAAAACAAAAAAATGCAAACTTTAATAGATAAATCTATAAAAACAAACTACACATAAAAAAATGTGTCAATAGTGGGAGAAAAAAAATTGTTTTCCTAAACAACTTCTTCCTGCGCTATTTAATAGTTTTCTGTTGAAGCAACATTTTGTAAAGATTTTATTTTATTTTATTTCTTTTTTATTTGTATTTTTGTTTGAAACTTTCTACTTGATTGTAAGATATTACGTGCAAGTGTTAGTGCTGGTGTTAATGATACTTCAAGGACATTTAATATTTTCTCAAGTGTAATACTTACCCGGTGAATTGTCTCTTCGAAACTATGCTGATGACCACCGTTTAGTGTTTGAAAATGTCGTAAACGTTCATTTGCCGCCTAAAAGTAGAAGAAGAAAAAAAATATCAAGAAATATATAAAATAGAATTTACGAAAATATTGCTTTAAGTAAAAAAGAACAGGAAAAATAAATTTAAGATTTTATTCGTTTAACTTTGAAAAATTTTATACCTGATCATTATCACACATTGTAGCGCAAGTTTAATTATTTAAATAATTAAAAATGGCTTTGTTTGTGCGTGTGTTTTAATGTTTACCTGAATTTCTCTAATTTATTAAGCAGGCCTGAATTAATAAAATAAAAAAGAAGTTTTTTTTCCTTCTGTCAACCTCTTAGTTTTGTTTGTTTTTTTTTTTTTTGCCCTAAAAAGTAGTCTTTTCGTGCTTTATCACCTGTATATAAACACCTAAAATAATTGAGTACTCGCGAACCTTCTTCTTGTCTTTTTACTTGGCTTTCTTAGTTTGCTCTGTATTTTTGGGTTTTGTATCTATTTCTAATTGCTTGTGATAAAAAAATCGTTTGCACCAAGATAAAGCTTTTCCCTTTTATAAATAATGTCAAGTTCGAAGAGATGTTCAAGATGTTTCTTTGTAAAAAAAAAAATACAAAAGGGCGGTCAGTAAAAGAACACAAGGTACTCTTGTTTATACTGATTTTTTTAGTTGATAAGTTATTACAAATAAAATATTAAATTATACCTTAGAGTATGCTATAAAAAATAACGCTTCCCTTTTATAGTTTAAATGAAAACGGAAAATGTTGCTGAAAATTTTTTATAATTTCTTTTCTCAATAGCAACATGTTGCATTTATTTCTAAGGCTACAATATTTCGCATAAAGCCTAGTACTCTGTTCGATTTTGCGAAAAATGTTGAGCAACATGCATTATTTCGCTTGAAAATTTTGACAATTAGCTACTAGTGCCAACACAGCGTTTTAGAAAATAATTATCGTTTTTATCGACTTCAAGAATTCCACATTGCCTGTACAATTTTTTTAAAATTTACCTAAGCCGAAGAGCAATAAATACTCATTCCCTTTATCCAAACTTATGGAATTTATCCCATACAGAGATATACATATGTTTTTGTTTTTTAATTAATTAATTTATTTTTTCGTTCTTAAATTTTTTGAACACAACAAAATTAATTAAAAAAAAAGGATTTAAAAAATGGTTTTTTTAAAATTTGTATGAATGTTGCCAGAAACATTTGTTAGTTTTAAAAATGCTGCGAGAAATATTTCGCGACTTTTTCACAAATAAACACTTCAGCAACATTTTTTCTCATTTATTCCACCGAAATTTTTTTATTAGGACTTTTGACAACATTTCGCATGAACTGATGAACCGAGTACTATGCTTAATATATTAAAATTAAAAACTTTAATATAAAGATCAACAGTTCAAAATGTTTATAAACCCTTTTCTAAGGTTTTTAAAAACATAGTGAGGTAAACATTTAAGTACGTTATCAGAAGTTTCCAGAATTATAAATTGCAAGATCAAAAAACTGTTTGTATCATATAATCTGGAATATACAATAAATTGGTTCCATCAAAAACTTTAACAAGATTTTAAATGCTTTTAGTTTTGTTTTAAATATTATGACCACAACGTTAAAAATATTTGAGCACATGAACACATAATTAATATGATAAGTATATTATATTTTTTAAAATACTTGTGGTCATTGGAAGTAAATCAACAAATGCACAAGAATATGAAAACGTTACAACATCATTCATTCATTGCATGATAAGATTCAATGTTGCCAGCTTTTATGGTGTCTCAGAAACTTTTGCTAGCAACATTTAACAACATTCTTCATAATCATCCTATGCTGCGAAACAGCATAAGAACTTACATGATGTAAGTTTTTGTCTTGTTTCTTAATTAGAGTATTCAACCGGCATATTCAGTGCAAAGTGACATTATGCTCGAGAAGATACAGAACAAAGAGATATTAGAAAAAAGCTCAAAAGGAAATATTTTGTTCAGAAAGTGTTTAACAAATCCTTTACAAAAAATAATTTTAATTTTCATTAATCTGGGTCTGGGCAATGTCTTGGATGACTCCTAGGGATTTTGAGCATCTTGCTTGACTAACAGTTGCATGTTGCCTAGAATTATTAGAAGAGCCTGGCGCAACAGCACATGCAGCGAATATTAAGCGTTTTTCCATCTTGCTCGAAAGTTTCACAAAATCTTTTTAATTAAAATTATTATTTATTTATTAATGTCTTCAATTCAAAACTCTTCAAATTCGCAAAATTCTGCAAAATTGCGACATAGTTATCACTTTCATGCTGTCAAATATTGTAAATAAACTAATTAATGTTGCTCAACATTTTTCACAAATTCAAACGAAGTATAAGTCTTAGCTTGTAAAAAAAATCTATAGAAATTAAAATTCTGATTTGTTTCTCTGATAGTTTTTTAGCAACAGTGCTATATTCGGAAGCTTTCCATTTTACAGATTAATACTGAGAGGGGGTACCAAACGAATGTTGACAAACATGTAGTTTTTTCTGCATTTAATGAAAAGTACAAGAACAACAATTACAAAAGGGGTGAAAAAAGAATCACTAAAATTGCTAAGAATAAATTTCGAATTATTTTACCGTCGGTTTAAATCAATAGATTTTCATTTTTTCAAATTTTTTTCTTTTTGTACAACAGAAAAAAAAACAATTAAATGATCGCGGATATGAGCAAAAAGTGGCGACAGTAGGCGAAACGTTTAGTAGAGAATCAACTTAATAATAAATATTTATTGTAATGACTTCTTCTTGTTTATAACTTTCTTTATATTCATTTTTGTATTTTGTGTTTTGTTTCAGAAAATATGGCTTTTTTAAAGAGGGGTTATAAACCAAAAAACATATTTCCTTGTGATTAAATTAACATTTTTATTTTAGTTTTTTTCAGCTTTTACACACATAAATTTATTTTCATGAATAAGCAAACATACAGACCCCATTATGCCAATTATTTATATGATGTTTAAAGAGGGGGGGGGGGGGGGGGGAGAAAGGAAAGAAGGTCATTGAGGTTATGGTCAGGGTAAGTGTAAGGGTATGAATTTTTTATGAATTCTAGTAAATGTTGTTAACGTTTGAAATGCAGCAGTACGAGCTTGTTTTTTTATAACCTCCAAATATTGTTCATGTGAGTAAAGACACATATTTATAACACAACAGCATTATGGCTTTTTATATATTTTTTTATTTTATTTTTATTCTTATTCTTATTTAAAATATAAGCAACCATAACTTTAATTTATCTTGGTGAAATTCACCAAATCACATTTGCCAGCATTAAGAAAACGAAACAAAACACTAAGAGATTTTTATTATAATGAATACAAATAGAATGAAAGATAAGATCCATATTTTTTACAACAACAATAACAAAAATCTACCTCCCGCTATCGGGCGCCTCTTTGTCAGTGTTACTTTCGTTTCCATGTAAACGAGGAAACATAAAGATTACATTATTTTCTTAATACAAGTTAAAGCATGTTCTTCGTCAGCACTCGTAAAAATATGAGAATTTTAAAAGCATTTTCCATTTATTTTTTTTATTTTGATTTTATTACTTTGCAAAATATTACATTGCAGCCCTACTTTTATTATGTTAAAAATGAATATGGGTTTTAAAATATTTCACACATAAACTTGACTGTTTCAAAATTTTACCAAAACCTTAACATTTTTGCTGTTTTAATATATTTATTAAGTTTCAAAATTTTTATGGTAAAAAAACATACACACACACAATCTTAAGCACTTTTTTTCACTGCGAAATGCTTTTATTTCACTTCTTTAAGCGGGATCATAAAGTTAGACATTTTTATAACAAAAATTTTATATAATAAAATGCCATTTATTCCAAACATTGAGGAAGCGTATTTTTCACTTGAAATTAGAAAATTAAAAAATTTGTTAAATCCCACAATTCCCAAAAAGGCTTCTCAAAATCGCCAAAAACAATAAGTCAGCGCTTATATTAATTTTAGGAGAAAAAAAAGCTTTCGTTACTTGAGATTAGGAGAACTTCAGCTAGAGATCATTTTTTCTTAACGCAAAGAATTATCAAATTTACACAAAAGCCTAATGAAAGCATTCATTTCGTGCGGCCAGCTTATGCTTTGTGGCTTCGGCTTTTTAAATGTTATATAGGACAATCGCGATTAAGTAAGTATTACTCAATAAAGTCCACAACTCAAGCAATCAATGCACAGTGGGGCAGAAACAAAATTTTTTTGGAACTAACTCAGCCATTTGTAAACGGCTAGGCCGATTTGAACTCTAGCTTTGATACGACATACCGCCATCCCTGAGAATTCGATGGTACCCAGCTTTAAAACTCAGTTCAAATGTTTTCTGCTGAAATTTGAGTTCAATCAGCTGTTTACAAATGGCTGAGTTTTCAAAATATTTTTTATTCTGTCCTACTGTGCATTTGAAGCCAAATCTGATGCACTCTAGCATTATAATGAATATTTATTCCCACACAAGCTCACTTACAATTTACGTAAGTCAAATACCTAAAGTGTGCTGTATTTGAATAGAATAAATAAGAAAATCTAGCTGACACATGGTGCACAAATGCGACGGTTTTACTGGTAAAAGTGTTTGCCAGTTTTTAAGTGGAGATTACTAAGAAACGAATTTATCGCCCATCCGCATCATGTGCAAAGCAATATATCGAGTAAGTTGAGTCTTATCGGAGTAACACAGTGGTACATGGCTGGATGTTTAGTGGTGCCGTAACATTCTCAAGAAACACGATAAATTTTATTGTAGAGTATCTTGCTTGTTAAAATTTTCAATAAAAAATTATTTTTTTCTCTCACAAAATCCGCATATTCGTATTTAAACCAAAAAAACCGGTTGTTAGAAAAAATCGAGTAATCGGTGACAGGACTTTGTAGTATGTCTATAAATTTTTTTTCTCTCTTAAATAAAACAAAAAAATTATCTCAACAAATTTAAGAAACAAAAATTTAAGTAAAAGGAAATTTTAATTCACAACAAAAACAACAATGCAAATGAAGGCAACAAAATTATTTACGAGTATGTGTAAAAATATTTACACCCCCTTCATCAGCATGCAACAACATACAATGTCGCCAAAAAGGATAAAAACTTTTTTTAAATAAATCAACACAATAAAAAAATGAAATGAAATGAAATGAAAAAAACATGTCCATGTATGTGTGTGTACATATGAATAAAAGCAACTGTAGCAGCAACAAGAAGGGTTGGCTGTATGTGTTTTGCTTTTGATGTTAATGTTGACGCTATTGTTGTTGCTGCTCAAGTACTTTAAGAAGATTTTTTTTTATTAAATTTATAAATTTACAATGTGAAAATACTTGTGCGTAAAAGCGTTGCGTAAGTGTGTTAGTAAGTGCGTCTATAAGTAAGTGTGTCTAAGTAAAAAATATGCAAATATTTAAAATTTATATTATGATAATCTTGTAAATGATATAGTGTTTTTATTGTTTTTATTCTTTTCAAGTTATTAATTTTTTTTCTTCTTCTTCTTCTTCTACTTCCACTTAAAATATAAATTGTATTGATATTTAGGGATAACAGCAAAACCAAAAGTACTTTCTTTTGTTGCCTGCCTGCCTGCCTGCCTGCCTGCTTTCTAATGTATAAATATTAACGTCGTGTATGTTTGTAAGCGAATGAATATGTGAATATGACATGGCATGAGAATACAAACACTTACCCTCACTTGAGCTTGAGCTGTTGTTTGTTGTTGTTGGCTGCGATCTCTTCGATTTACTGTCTTCAAACCTTTTAATAGACGAGCTAAAGTTGTGCGTTTTTTAGTTTCTCGACCCTCTAAAAAAATAACAATAGAAATAAAAATAAAAGAATAAAAAAAACTCATGAATTTAAAAGAAATTTCAAATTAGTTTTGTTTTTCAAATGAAAACACAAACATACTCGTATACAAGCACATACTTATATTTAAAATACAAAAGTATTTATTTTATTGGTTGAGTGACATTTTTTATACGAGGTGAAGTAAATAAGTCTTTAATAAAACAGCTACAGACACATTTTCAAGTTGTTTAGTTTTTATTTTTAAACAAAGTGTTGTGTTTAGTTAACAGACCTTTAAATGCCTACGAAAATTAAGGTTCTGTAAAGTCCTTAAAGGGGAAACTCTCATCAGATTCCGAGCCATATCACTAAATATGAAAACCAAAGAGCAAAATGTGATCATCCATCGGGACGGCACTGCACAAGTTTTCCTTTCAGAGTTTATTCTTAATTGCAGATCACTTTTTTGGTGAAATGAATCACGGGTTACTGCAAAGTTTAACCGTGATGTCATATATAATAAGATCGTTCGAAATGCTGTCAAAAAAAAATGTTGCTAAAGCTGTACTCACTTCATTTTGTAAAAAGCCACAAAATGTTTCTGTCAACATGTTTATAAACAGCAAATAGTTTCTGGCAACATTTTCTCCAACTGCGAAATAATATTAATTGCACTTATTTTCTGCAAAATTTTATACAACAGCAAAGTTAAAAGTAATAATAACGGCAATTATTTCTAAATCGTAGTATTGATGCCATTAGCTAATTGAAAGATTCCTCAAGCGAAATAAATAAAGTTGCTAAACAATTTTGCCACATCTACAAATTACAACAATTATCTTAACTCTGTAAAAAACTAAAGCAGAAATAGTTGCCACAATCAATCGCTTGTTAAAGAGTTTAGATGGCGGATTTTTCTCATTGACTTGATTTATTTTTTCATTTATAATTTTAAGAACTTATTGACTGCCCCTCGTACATAGCACAACATATTCCTTTGACTTTTAGACATTTGCTAACTTTCACTCTGTGATTTATTGCTTTCCGGAAATTAAAACTCTGTGAACAGTCGTCATAAAGAGTTCGCCAATATGGGCAGGTAGATTTTGAAAATTTTGGACATGTTGGATTTTTATTCACCTAAAGGATTTTTTCATTTTTTTTTATTCTTTTAACAGCATTAATACAAATTATAATGAGTCCCTTCCTAGTAGACTATTTTATATTTAATGACAAGTTTGAGTCGAATCGAAATAATTCGATAACAAAACGCAATGTGTTCATGACAAGGTCTTGCGAACAAGAGCAACTAGGGCATTTTATATTAGAACTTACACATTTTGATTCAGATATGGATGTATAGAACAATGAACTCACTTTATAATCTATTCTTCCTTTTCGTAAACCCTTTTTATTGTAAAGGTTGCATGTCATGCGTCCTTATTGATTTGTTTTTTAACTTTCCTCTAAGGTCTCATAAAGTGTGTTGTAATAAATTTTCTCTTGGAGTAACACCTCGCACTGTCACTTTCAACTTACAGCTACATAAATACATGCTAATAATAAGAAAACTTTTATTTAATTGGGTTAATTTTTTTAAACTAAACAACTTTTATTTTACTGGTGACTCAAGCTGCTTGATTTACTATTGGATGCAAGAGGAGTTTAAATGAAGCGATCAAAATTAACTGACCTCATCCATTGACAAGCTCTCCATAAAAACAAAAAGTATTATGTAGGACATTTAAAAGTACCTGAAAGATTCGGAATTTTTTTTAAAAAGTCGACTTTTTGCTACAAAAATGTAAAGGCATGCAAACCAATGTGATAAGGTTAAGAAAGATTTACGAGAAGCAGGTGCAACTAGACTTCTAAACACTACTCATGACTCTACCAGATTTGTGTAAAGTAATAAATTGAAGCCAGGATCCTATAACAGTAAGGCTCGAACATTCTTAACGATGTACTCTGAGCTGCTTCGGTTATAGAACATGGTTACCTCAGCTACTCACATCAAGCACTACAGTTTTCATCATGGGAAGAGTATATTGGATGTAGTTGCTGAGTCTAAGCCAAATGGAGTTAAGACTGCGCAGGATCGAGCTTTTTCTCATCACAAGAAATTGAAAAGGGTTTGAAATGATGCCAAAAAGCTAGCTACCTGCTTCAGTACCCCATCAAGAAGTAATCGTCTGTAATTTTAATAGATTAAGTATCTTTAAGATCCCACAGTGCGACATTTAGTCTAAACAATTTTTTTTTTAATTCTGTATTTTCTAAACGGCTCTAAAATGATATATTCGCAAACAGTTAAAGGTTGTCCAAACCAACCACTTTACTGAGTTTAAAGCCGCAGAGCAAAGCGCTGTAGCGCCTGCAAGTTTGTGAAAATGTCTGCAGACGTTGTCTAGATTCTTTTTCTTTTAGTAAAGTTGTTAATTCGTTTCACTTCTTCAAAAAGAATGTTTTTTGGGGTTTCGACAAAAACGTTTAACCCTTTCAGGACTACTGGGATAATACGTCCCAGCAATTTTCAAACTGTCTTTTTTCTTTATTTTCAACGCAATCGCCAGGGAGGTAGAACTGCCAAACGTCCAAAAACGGATAGCATTAATATTGGAGACCACTTGCCAGTAGAGTAAGAGCAGCGTTGTCGCTGTGTCCGCTGTTCTTCACTTGGCATAGAAAAGCGAACAAAGATGATATGCTCAGATTGTAACAACGCCTTATGTTAAAAGTGTTTTGGGCCATTCCACAAATAAATACCTAATTACATTCCTAAAATGTTAAAAAGAAATGTAAACTTTTATCTCAATCTAATAATGTATATATTTTAGTTGTCTTTTTAATTTCGAATCGCTCTTCGAGAACACTGATTGTGATTTTATGCCCGATGAAAACACTTGTTGGGATTATATGTCCCAGGATAAAAGGACGAATTTAAAATTTTTAAGTATGGAGAACATAATACTTTTATCATACCTTTTAGAATATGAAAAAAATTTTACCATACATAATTTGGTTTGCAAAATAAAACTCCGTCCCGAAAGGGTTAAACCTAAAAATTTTAACAGAACTACTTAATTTAGTTAACTAAAGAAATTCGAGTTAACATTTTTTTATAATTGTTTGTGGCAGATACCAGAAAATACTTTATCGAACTATCCAGCATAAACCGATTAGGTCCCTAAAAAAATAACACTTCGCCAGATTTACCGAATGTGCAAGAAGCTCAATTATACGAGTATGTATTTGATACCCTGCTACTTATAAGTTAGCAAGTTTTAGAAGGATGTCGCGTATTCTTGATATTTGAAATACATTAAAACAATCATACGCCAACATCAACAATGAATAAAATAATAAAATTAATTTAATTCTTTTAGTAATTAAATGCGAAAAAATTTAGCTGCAGCAGCAAAAAATAAGAAAATATTTTGCATTTACTGTTTCTAATTTTTAAGCACAATAAAAATGTCACTCAACCAACATTCTTAATTTAAAAAAATAAAAATAATAAAAATTAAAAATTTGTTCTAAACTTACCCGTTGTGGGAGGAAATTCATAAAAATAGGCGGAACGTGGACTTAAACAACTACAAATTAAGCAAGAAAAAAAGTTAATTTAAATTATTTAGGTAAACAAAAAGAAATATGTGTTGGTTATAAAGAAGAAGAAATTGCCAAAATAAAAATGCAAAAAATTCAAAACTTACTTTTGTTGCACAAAATTTAAATGATGGGCAGCATTGGGCGGGATGGATTGTAAACCTTGGGGGTGTGTTGGTAGCTGTTGTTGCTGTTGCAGCTGATGATGCGAAACGGCTCCCTGCATTAAAGATAATTGTTGATGCTGTTGTTGTTGT
The DNA here is from genome assembly GCA_916610165.2 of Gymnosoma rotundatum. Lineage (NCBI taxonomy): Eukaryota > Metazoa > Arthropoda > Insecta > Diptera > Tachinidae > Gymnosoma > Gymnosoma rotundatum. The sequence continues at coordinate 8,076,826 of OU744336.1, forward strand.
TGTTGTTGCTGCTGCTGTTGAGCCAATTGGGCTTGATGCAGTGTTTGCTGTTGAATGAAATGTTGCTGTTGCGTTAAAGCACCACGGGCCACACGTGGAGCAAACACACCATAACCGAAACCATAAATTTCATCTTCTTCCTTGTCCGACAGGCAACTTGAGGGCTTTTGTTTGAAAAAATAAAACAAAGAGAGAAAAAAAGGAAAAAGTCAAAAATTAGTTTTTCTTTTAAATGCCATAATTCATGGTCAAGTTTATGAATGTTAAAAAAGTTGCAAGAAACAAAATTATAAAATAAAGCGAAACCTTAATATTCCAGCCAGGCAATGGAGCTGTTATTTGTGATTTCTTTTTTTCCTTTAACCATAGTGAGAAATTTATAGTCCTTGTGTTCCTTAGACAGAAACACTTAACACAAAGAAAAAACGATTATACCGAGAATTGAGAAATAAAATGAGCTAAACACTTATCTGCACAAAAAAAAATATGATATTTTTTTTTTTTTGAAGAACACCGAAAGAACATTTAACTGCTGTTGATTTCCTTATGTTTTCTTTTTCATTATTTCAAAATTTTACTTGGTTTTTTATAGTTTAAGGTTTCAAAATTCCTACTTCACTACTTCAAGTGGCTGCTGGCTTCTTTGGCTCAACACCTTGGGGCATAATAAAAACAAAATAAAATATAAAAAACACACACATACATTAACATGCACACGAATTAGTATATTTGCATAAACACACTCACTCACGTATTCAGACAAACAAAACAAATAAATGGCCACAAGTTAACATTGTTGTCAAAGTTTTGTTAAGTAGTATAATTTCAAGAGACTACTTGAGGGCCACTGTTCTTCAATTCAAAAGCAGTTATAAGTACACAAATAATAAAGATATTAAATTAAAATATATGAGTGCAATCTTTTAAGTTTCTTAACTAATTGCTTGCCTTCGTTTCAGGCCTGTTATTTCTTATCAAATGAACTTCATCTGAGCTAAAAATACATTTTATTTTTCTCATTCAATTCATTTTGCTTTAGACTTTAGTATCTATTGTTTCTACAAAAATTGGTTAACTCTATCAGGTTTGGTGGTCAGTTAACTAACCACCTATTGTTGGGTGTTTAAAACACGTTTTCGTGCCATTTATTGAGAAAATTTAAACTAATTACTTTTTTAAAAGTCATCATAAATAAATCAGTGCCAAAAGAATTACGTCTCGAAGCAGTATGCAGAAGCCAGAGCGATCCGCATCCCGAAGATGTATAAAATGCAGCACCAAAAAGAATCCAGTGCGCACAATATGGCAATACAAATCCTGCAAAGACCCCTCTGTATATAAACAAATAAGACTTGCTTCTCCGATTTTAATCAAAAGTAGTTTTGAGTTCTTAATTTGGCTGCAGATCCTAAATTTTGTTCGAATATTTTTATGCCAAGCGCCACATTACAAAAAAACCTAAAGTGCTAATTTGTTTTTTTCTGTTTTTTTATTATAAGAATATGTTATTTTAACTAAAAATGCATTCGTTTTGTTTAAAAAGTTATAAATGCAAAACCGTGCCTGAAAGAGTTAAAAACCACTGATGATCTACGTCCACTTGGTCGTAGGGACCTGGATATTTTGTGATAATATAACATGATATTTCTGTGGTTTTCATGAATAACAGCGCATGTCTTAAAATCAAACTTTTTAGTAGAGCAAAAACTAATTATTTTTGAAGCTGCGGTCTTGGTATCAAAACTTTTTTTTTTTATACAGCAATGTAAGTGTAGGTTTAAGAAATATTCCAATTAATTTTAAGATAACATTTACTTATGGATTAGATCCCAAAGCAATTTAAAAATTGAACATAGGCCGTTATTCATGAAAACCACAGATTTGTTGTTGTTTTTTTTAAGAAATCAAGCACTGGAAACACTACACGCAGAAAAAAACATGGTTGTTATATGGTCACAATAACCATATTATGTTCTTTGTAACAATGTATAGTTGCGGAGAACAAATTATAGTTGTTTTCAACAAAACTTTAGTCACGATAAACATTTTTTGTTAATTTTTAACGATTATATGGTTACTGTGCTCAAAAAATGCAACATGGTTGGTTTTAACTTAAAAAAGTTTCAACCACAACCAAAGTTTTATAACCTATTAAAAATAATATAAAATATTTAACCATTATATATTATTATTAATCAAAGTATGTTTAAAAGCAACAGAATAATGTTTATGCTTAAAAATATTTTGTTCTCGTACTTGACAGTTTAGTAATTTTTTTGATAGCTAAAATTTGAAATAGTTTTTTATTGTTAAAGAAATTGAAAAAAATAAAAATTTGTGTACAAAATAAATAATTAAAAATAATATACAAAAGATGATAACAAATAAATAGGGAACCAAAACAATTAGAAAAAGTTAAAGTAAATATGTGTGTATTGTAAGCATATAAACCTTTACTTTTGTATTTGAAGCACATTTGTGAAATCATTTATTTGTTATTTTTAGCAAATAATTGATTTTTTATGAATTTATGTTTTTAAATGATTTTTATGACAAATCGTTAATAAATAAAACAACAATCAGTTTTTTATATCAGAAAAATTTTGCACTTACGAGACTATATTATAATTCAATTATATAAGATGACATTTCCAGCCATATTTTTATATTTTAATTTAACCATTTAATGTTTAATTTGAACATAATTATGTTTATACTTTGGAAAACAATATGGTTGCAAATGTAACAATACTATGTTTTGTTAGCAACCATATTATGTTGCTCTTAGATTATGGTTACCTCAACCATATTTTTTCTTTGCGTGTAGCAGTTATAAATAATTTGAAATAATAAATTATGTATTCATTTTTATATCTTACACATTTTTTAAGAGACCATAACCCAAAAATTCGAGAAAATTAGAGCAAAGCAAATAAATTTATACCAAAACAAGTAAGAGTGCTATATTCGGCTATACCGAATCTTAGATACCCTTCACTATCTTTGTAAATCTAGTTTAGTTAAGTAATTCCAATAAAAAAAAGAAAATGACGGGTTGACAGAGAATTAAAAAATAAAAAATATTTTTTGGTACCATATATACATAAAAAAAATCACCGGCTCTTAATGGGTTAACCACTTATATTTTAATATCAGTATTTCCTTAATGAAAGCTTTAAAATGACACCCATATTGTTATTTTCAAAAATTTGAAAAGTTCAGAGTTCCATAACTCGGAAAATATGGGCGAGCGCCAATTTTTTTACTTAACGGTATTTTCTTATTTTTTATTTTTTATTCTTATTTTTAATTTAAATTTTAACGAATCCCTTATTTTACAATGAATCTCAAATTAAGAAAAATAATAATAATCAAGTATGTGGTAAAAAACAACTTAGACAAACGATTTAGAAAAACCATTTGAAAACGATAAAATGTGTGATGTTTTTTTCGAATCGTTTTATCATATCAATTTCAAATACAAGAAAAAACTAATATTTTACTACGTGATGAAAAACGGTAAAATCAGTTTGAAATTGCTTTCAAAGCAACTTGGTGTCATCTATTTTTTTCAGCTTAAAAATATCAAAATGTAAGTAAAAGGTATGAAAACTTATTGGAATATAGTCAAAGTATTCTCAAGATGTGGTAAGGCCGATGTTGAAAATCAATGGAAGAATTTAGTTACTGAACTAAATATCTTGGGTTCTCCATACAGGATATAGCTGGGTACAAAAAGGTGCAATTTAACAAAGTCGTTCTATTTATAACGTGAATATATTTCATAGTAACCCTTTTCGTAGAAATAAAAGTACTTTTCACAAGTGGATCCTTTGATGGAGATATGTGTGTGTATTTTTCGAAATAAATTTCGAAATTGTCTCAGATCTTCTTGACTCAGATCTTTTTGACTAGATTTTAATAAATTTTCCGACATATTCTTCTATCTAATATAAGCAACAATCAAGGTTTTCGCTGCCCAGTGGAATAGGTCAACCCTTGTTGGTAGTCTGGCAATTCCATCGTATTGGAGTTATCTCGTAATTATTTACAATTATATGCTCCTCAATCAATATAAACACCAATGTCGATATATTTTATATATATAGGGGCAAATATTGTTTTTCTTTTTCTTTAATTTTTTTTATTTAAATTTTAGTTAACAAAAGCCGAGCAACTGATCAAAACTCGTCACAACTAAATCTTTTTTTTAAATTTGTTAAATTTTCAAAACTAACATTTTTTAGCACATACCTAAATATTTCACTTCAGAAAAAAAATTAATTTTCACTGTATCGAAAAACCATAAATCCGCAAAAAACCTGAGATTAGAAAAAATCGGAACTTCCAGAGTTAAAAGAAAAACATTTTTAAGAAAAAAATTAAATTTTTAAAAGTAAGATCTGTTTACTTAGTTGGACTCTAACGTATAAGACATCGTTCGATATCTAATCTATATTCCATACTGCTACTGAATCGAAAATGCTAAAAAATACCTTTTGCCGCATTATTGTTGCTGGCTACATTAAACAGTTCTTAGTTTAAAGGAAGTGCACTGAAGTGTACATATGTTTTCGTCAAGGTCTTAAATACGCTCAAAATATTGGACATTTCGCGTCTGTTCCCCTTTAGCACCAACTCTTACATTGCAGCGTCCTTTTACTACCATCATTTGGCTTTCACTTTTTTTTTAATATTTTTGCTGACCTCCACTAAAATGAAACTGCTTCAAAAGTAAAAACAAAGGCCTCAAAAAAAACTTAGTGGTTTCCTTAAGAGACTCAAAACAAAGGAAACAACAAAAAAAGTCAAAATTAAAATACAGCAAGGTTGGTTGGCCAATAGCACACTGGCCTAAAATAAATTCCGTTTCAGTTGGTGGCTTTTCATGTTCTTTTAACTTTTTCGCCAAAATGAAACTGAAAACACTGGTTAAATTAAGATGTTGTTGTAAAAACAAAAATAATAAAAAAGAAAAGTTAATCAAAAAATAAGACGAAAAAGGTCTGCAACAACTTTAAACAAAGTTAATAATAAAAACAAAAATAAAAAAAAAGCAACTAAAATGAGAAATAAAATTAAACAGGCAACAACATCGTTAAATTTATAATGAAAAAAAGTAACAAAAAAAAAAGACATAAAATTAAAGCATAAAAATAAAATAACCGTAGAAATTGTTGTATTTAAGTTTTTGCTTGTCGTGTAATTCTAAGATAATTTCAAATCAAATGTTAATCAAATGTCCAGAAGGTATCATCTTGTTGTCTTTGTGTCTTCCTAAAGTGTTTCAATCGAAAAAACAAACAATAAAAAGAGAAAACTTTTTTTTCTTTGCTGGAAAATTTAATTTCTTCCTAACTGGGTTTAAATTATTTTTTTATAGACTCTCACAAATCCACCCACTACAAATCGAAAACTTTGAAGACACAGAAAAAAAAGGTACAACGAAATTGAAAATGAAAATTCTGTCACACCAAAGATAAAGTCACACTAAAAAGGAGTGAGTGTGAGTTAGAAATGGTATAAAAAAGGTCATTTGATTTGTTTTGTTAAATAAAAGAAGAGAAAGAAAAATGTTTCCCTTAGAGAAATTTGTGCAGTATTTTAATGTTCTATTTGAAGTTTTCTTATTGTTATAATGAACAGTGTGTATAAAGAAGTGTGAAAGTGTGTGTGTGTGTGAGTGTGCGCTTGGCCTCTTGGAGCTTTGACAAATTTTTAAAATACTTTTTTTATTATTTATTTTTATCTCATTTCAGTTGTAAATTTATGAAATCAAAATTAAATTGCCAATTAAAGTATAAACACTGCATAAATAATTTCTTCTTTTTTTTAACAGCGAAAATAATGGAAAAAGTTAAACAGTCAGTTTTTGAATTTTATTTATGGCCGTAAATTCCTTGAGGAATGCAACAAAAATGAATTACAATTAAGTCAGTTTATTAAGAAAGTTAACAAACAAATTTTACTTCAGAAATAGAAATTTTGTAACTTAATGCGTTTTGCAGGAGAATGGGAAACACAAGAAATATAAGCTTGGCTCTCCACACTCAGGAAAGAAGAATATTAGAAGCCTTTACGTCCTTTATCTTTCTATAAATATTTCCTAAAATTGAAATGTTCTTTTGTGGCAGAAGGCAGACATTTTAGTCGGACAATTAGTTTATTTCCTAATAAAAATTTTTTTTGAGACATACAGGGGCTCGCTGCATTATGCATTTAAAATTATAGTAGCCAGTAATTTTTTACTGATACGAGGGCTGCTCTATATATTTCTGGCCTAATAGTGAAAATGCGAATATTTATAATCAAAAATGGTTTTATTGTTTTTCAAAGTATTCTCCAGCATGATTTATACACTTTTGCATGCGCTCAAAGCAGTTGTCGAAGCACTTTTTCCACTCCGATTGAGACACCTCTAAAACATGGGTTTTGAACACTTTAACAGCTTCTTCTGGCGACGAAAATCGTTGACCACGCATTTTTTTCTTGATGTGCGGAAACAAGAAGAAGTCATTAGGTGCCAAGTCAGGGCTGTACGGCGGATGACCCATTAATTCGACGTTTTGGCCGGTCAAAAACGCTCTGGTTTGAGCCGATGTGTGAGAGCTCGCATTGTCATGGTGAACAATGATTCGTCTTCTCTTGTTGGTTTTTCGAATTTCTCCGATGACTTCAGACAAACAAATTGTAGTGTACCACTCAGAAGTGACCGTCCTACGTTGCTCAAGCGTCACAGTCGCCACATGACCAGTTTTGTCGAAGAAACAGGCGAGCATTTGCTTCGAAGTGCTTCTTCCACGAACAACTTTCGTTGGATTTTGCTCGTCTTTGAAGACCCACACGGTCGATTGTTGTTTCGTTTCGGGCTCATACGCATAGATCCATGATTCGTCACCTGTGACGATCTTATAAGCGTCTTTTGAAGCACCGCAATCATATTTTTGCAACATTTCTTTGCACCACTCGATACGAGCCTTTTTTTGAGCGACTTTCAAGTTGTGCGGGATCCAACAAGAACAAACCTTTTTTACGGCCAGGTGTTCATGCAGTATCGAATGTATGCTGGTGGAAGAAATGTCCAAGGATGTCTCTATCTCTCGGTATGTTGCATGTCGATCTTGCATTATGAGTTCACGCATAATAAAATTTAGTTTGCATTACCAGTAAAATTTTAATTCCAACTGCACTTTTTCAGTAACCAGTAAAAGTTTAACACTTGCAGTACACTGTAATGTTGATTGATTATGAATATGCCTCGTATTCTTAATTACAAAATTAATTGCTTAAATAGATGATGTTTACAATGTTCACAATCTAAAACAGACCGATGCGTGGAATGCTAAAGACGGAAGGCATCACCCTGTTTTCTTAGGAAACGTCCACAAGTATTTAAAAATAATTTCTTATATACCCTTCAATTGTCTCCACGAAGGTACTAAGAGTCTGGCTGAGCTAATCTGGTTCAGACGAAAAGCTCTTGGGGTATAGGGGAAACCAGTCCCCCGGTGTACAGGCACCAAATCTGGGCAGAATGTTTGGTAATGTCGAAGGACGTAGCAGTGTCCTTAGTCATACTTGAATCACGGTAACCCGTAGCCCATACAGAGATCCGCCCATCTTTGTAGCCGCTTATTGGTGTGGTCCCTTCGAGGTACACGTGATGGCTGTGGTTAAAAAGTCTATGTTTGCAGAGATGGTACAGAATAGATCGAAGTGTGCTGTTGTACTCTCAACAGACGGGGTTGGATAGTCTCCAACCTTCAAGCTAGGAGCAGTTCATGGTCCTGAAAGCCATGTTCTTAGCAATGCAACTCTGTTGGCTACGTCCAGTGGTGGACGCTAGTCGACGCTTTGTTTTTCACTCATTCGTAAGACCACAGTCAGGTTAGGTCCTCAGGTACTGACGTTAATCAGCATCACGTAATAAATATTTATAACCACATGTACCATACCGCTGGCTTTCCATTGAATACTTTTAATAAAATTCGCTATAAAAAATTACTTTTATCACAAGGTTTTTCTGTTCACAAAAAAACCTTTTTTTTCAAATATTGTAAGTGAAAAGGTTGCTGTGTCAGGTGAAGAGCTCACCAAATTTTCATACCTTATTTTATAATTTTAAATTATAAACACATCCGCTTGAAGGAATACAAATGAATGTTAAAAAAAACTTGGAAAATTACAGGCAGGCATGCAGGTTTGCCCGCTGCATCGAAGGACATGGACCATTCTTGCTGATTTTCAATGGCAAAATTTTCTAAACTATGTCTGATCGATTGGCGTATTTAAAATTTCTGTAGCTCATCTAGTGTCTTGCGAAGTTGATTTCAACACAAACACGGACGGACAAATGGATGCTCAAACAGATGGACAACGCTTAATCGACTTTGCTACGCAAAAGAACTCAGAATATGTATAATTTATGTGCTCGAAAATAGATATTGTAGAAATTACAAACGGAATGACAAACAGTTTGCCATTTCACATACAAATAGATTTGTGAATGAACGACTTTTTTTTCGCTTTCAGACATGTGTAATGTAAGAGAAAATAAAACACATGTTTGTTTAATTTTAGGTTCGTTTCAATCAATTTCCATTGTTTTTCCTGCCACAAAACTAAAGGAAAATGAAATGATTATTGCCAAGTCTGGTTGTTATTTATATGCTCCGTTATTATTATTTTTTTTTTTATTATTTTACACTAAATGTAGTTTCTTGCTTTTGTACAACTTTTTGCCACATAACAGTAAAATACTTATGATCATGTTAAATAAAAAATAAAAAATTTAACATAGAAAACGGAAATTTTGTTAAAAGAAAATACTGTCTTCAATACGTTTAAGTCGTAAAATAAAACAATGAAAGCCAATCTATCATTTTTTATATGTAGATGTGTTTTTTTTATTATTATTATAAAATTGTCTTATTCTTAGTATTGAGAAGTATGTATACAGGTCTGTGTGTACATTTTTTCTTTTTTGCAATATTTAGCATTTGTAGATATCAACATGTGCATGTGTAGTTTTTCTTCAATTTAAAGTTTTTTTTTATGTTTATTTTAAACTTTTTTATTGTAGAGTCAAGTTGTGTGCAAAAAGTATAAGAAAACAATTTGCTTGTTTTATATTAAAACGTATAAAAACTGAGTTAAAGTTGAAATAAAAAAACTACCAAAAAACATAGACAGACATAGAAAGAAACCATTCAACCCAGCAAGAAAAAAAAGACAAAAAAAAAAACATTAAGGTTGCAGCAACAAAATTTATAAAATAAACCAAATAAATTTAACAAATAAAGAAACTAAATGCCAACACCGGCATACATTTTTATAAACCTTACGAGGAAACTATTTAAAGTCCTTCAAAATAAGAAGCATTTCTTCGACATTTAAGAAAGAGCACAAAATATTTATCTTAATAAAATTTAGCTAGACATTTCAGACCCATGTGTTATATTCCCTTCGGTCGCATATAGTGAATTGAAGACCCATCTTTGTTGGTTTTCGTAACCCAACAGGGTGTTTTTCTGGGTGAAAATAGCACTCAAAAATATCCTTTCTAGATATAATAATGATTTATTAGCAATTGTCAAACACTTTAAGGCAATCGGTTCATAATTATAATGGTGAATTATTATAGGCAAATATAATTTGAAATTTAAAATTGAAAAAAAAATTTTTTTTGAGCCGTTTTCTTTAAAAGTGGTGTAAGTCCGTTTTATATACATTGCGAAAAAGAAGGGTTAGTACTAAAGTGCTTTTGAAAATAATGATTATTGTTGAAAGATTTATTTTAAAAGTGTAATTTATTTGTTGTTTAGAAAAGCAGAAATCTATATGTGTTTTGTTGATTGCTGAAGCCAGCGAATCAGGGAACCTTTATTCAAATTTTTCGACAAGCCAAATACACATCTTCCTTAAGTGCAGACACATCATAAACAACATGAGAGTTTTTTTTTAAGCCCATGCAAAAATGTTCAGGCGGTGGCATATCATAATGTCCAAGGACATAATGTCAATGGAGTTTATGTTGCACTTTAAAGTGACATAACGTCCATGGACATTGAGTCGATTTTAGTGTGGACATAGTGTCACACATGCAAGTGTCATAATGTCTGCATTTAAAACAACACCGGTTTTGCTTACCAAAGATGTTTTGCATAACCCGCCTTCGGCCTGGCGCAAGGATTTTCTCTCTAACAAAGATTGCTTAAAAAAGTTTTCTTCAATCTAGTTTATAAAAACGTTGCAGCTTTCTTACATAGAATATCATAAAATATATCTATAATATCCATAGGCGTTATGATTCTACCTAGATGGACTTAATGTCCTTTTACGTCGTGACAAGCCACCGTTTAGACTTTAGCAAAATTACTTACTAGCAAACCACGTTTTCATTTGTTCTTACATTCGTTTCTGCATAAGGTTGGGTTTCATGCCGAATTCTATTGTTTTTGTTTCGATTTTTAATCAATTTAATTTACAAAAACAAACTTAATTTTTAAAACTAGATTTCGTTAAAGTAAAGCACTTTTCTAATTGCCCTCCATTAATACATTCCTTTATAAACTTTATGTGGCAACGAACGTACTCCAATCAATTCAAGTTTCAATTCGGTACAAAATATTTTTAGTTCTAAAAACAGAAACACATACACACATACACAAACAAATAAAGATATAAACATGCATTTATAAACACATGAGTCCCCAAAGGGCATGTCAACACTACACATTTGTTCATGGGCTAAATAAAAAAAAAACAAAAAAAAAACAAAATATAGAAGAATAAAAAAATACTGTAAGAATAACTTATTATTATTGTTGTAAGAGTTTTCTTGTTCTTAGTCGTGTTCATCTTTTGCAGTCGTAGTAGTTTTTGTTAACTCTGCTGTCTGTTTTCCTTTTATTTTTTTCTTTTTTTTTTTTTCTCTCTTTTTTAGTTGGTTTCAGGGATCAAGGGAATTGAGCACAACAACAAGAACAACAGCGAAAAAAAGGAACATAAATTTTGCAAATAAAATAGGAAAAAAAAGTTTAGTTTCTATTACTTCCAAAAACAACAACAGCAAACAAACCATATTTTCTATTTTGGCAAAACATATTTCTATTACAATACAAAATAAAAGATGATATATACTCGTATAACAGTCTAGGTAAATTAAATAGAGGTTAAGAGTAAGTCAATTTCTTACTTACAATCCTGTTTGTCTATAACAACGATTTTATATTAATCCAAAGCGAAACGTAATTTTTTTTTTTTTAATTAAATACAAACACTTAATTGAATAACGAACTTATCGGAGCCTGAATTTTTAATTTAAGCTTCAACTGCTACAAAATTTTAAAAAACTATAAAATTCTTGCATTAATTTTAAATATCCCGTTTCTGATTACTTTAGGATCCCATCAGATTTAATTGCACTATAATTGCATCTAAACTGCATTTAAGCTCAGAACATGATTGTTGTTGATTTATTTTTTAAACGTCAAAATATGTGATGTCCTGTTTTCGGATCTTTTTTAAGTAAAAATTTAGCAACTTTAATCTTTAATATGTTTTAAAAAAAATTTCGAAATTTTTATCTATGTCGCTGTTATTTTTATCTCTTTTTTTAGAAACTCGATCTTTTATACTTTCATTTGTATGCGGTGTGGTATTGATATTTGTTTAAAATGATATTTGTTTAAAATGATATTTGTTTAAAATGATCACCATTCATTCCACTTAAGTAATTTTGCACAATTGACATTTTTTTAAATTGATTGATGAACGAAGATGATCTTATTAAGCACGCTTTAAACATCCCCTCATACTTGTTCCACTCATACATGGAAGTAATTACTTAAATGGAAAAATTAATTGACGATTTCATTAGCATTGAATGATGAATAATGATTTTATTAACATTATCATTAATGTCACTAATGGTAATGCTTTTTAATGAAAAGGTTTCATTGATAATTACTTAAAAAACAAAATCATTACCATTGACTAAATGGTTTCAAATCATTATCATTAAAGAATGTATTCCCTGTCTTTGTACACTAAATACACATCTTAAATTATAGTAAGTCGTTACATCAAAAATGTTTATAACTCGACTTATTTATCTTCACACACATCCTCATTACTCATTTCAAAAAAATATATATGTATTAGAACCAAAAAAATATTAATATATTTTCACATAAATTTCCATTTTTTTATTTCTTTTTTACAATTTCTTGTTTAGAACATTTAAGCTTCCATTCCGCTCCCAAATTGTTATGATATTGTTGGTTTTAAAGAAGTTCAATTGAAATCAATGATTTGGCACAAATCTAACTTAGACCGACTTTTATTTTTTCGTTGTTGCCTCAGTTACGTTAACAGAAAATTAAATTTTTAAAGGCTTTTTAGTAAAATAAATATAAAGAATTTAAATAAAATTAAAGAAAACGTATAACAACTAAAATACTTAAAAATTAACAATAAATTTTAATCACAAAAAAAACGCAATAAGAAAAGTATAAAAAAGAGTCAAGACATTAAAAGAATACAACGAAGAGTGTAATAAAAGGAAGATGTAATCGAAAGTTTAAACTAAAATTTTACTTTAAACTTTAAGATGCTTTGTGTGTTTTAATTTAAGCAGGATTTTTGTTTGATTATACCACACTGGGGCAGGGGTGAAACCACATTAACACATTTCTCATTTAACACGCACACAAGCAAATATAAAGTAACACTCGCACATTCATACACACACATACAAAAAAAGTTTTATTTCTTTTTTCATAATGTTCATATGTTTATTCTAACACTTAATCAAAGCCATCACCACCTTTGGCATCATAAATCCATAAAAGCAACAACAACGACAGCAGCTAGAACTTTTAGTAAATGACAGCAACAACAAAGTCATAACAAAATAACGTCTTGTTTATGGCTAAATTATTGTTGTTGCTGTTTCCTTTTTACTGTTTAATATAGACGAAACAAACGATTTCTTTGTAGGTGTATTTATGTTATTTTCTTTTTTTTTTCTTTCATTTTATTTGTTGCTTTTAGTGTTTATTATGTTTTCGGTTTTTTGGTGTTGCCTTTTGAGGTTACAACAGCAACAAATATTAAATATGAAAAAAAAATTTACAAACTAAAACATGAGAAAGCAAGCACAGCAGTTATTATGCCATTCCATTCCATATCACAACTCTACTCTTAAATCTCAATTTCTTTTGAGAGGCACACAAGTAATGTTAGCATGTGTGTATGTTTGTGTTATAGTGTGTGTTTTCACTTAAAATTAGTTTTCTTGTTTCCAAATACATACCGAATATTTTCCTGGCACGTATATGGGTTGACTATGACTATTGGGTAAAATGCCACCATGTGTGGAACTGCCACGATGACCGTGTAATCTTTGGATAGCAATGCCACTCATTCCACTGCCACTACCGCTGCTACCACTGCCACCGGCGGGATTCATAGGGCTACGTTCCGCCCAGGCTGCTTGTCTAGCATTTTCTAAAACACTTAAAATATCTCCGAAGGGAGCCATTAACAATTCACAATAAACGGATGCAAGACCTTCTAAATGACCACGTTGTCCATCCTAAAAAAAGGCATAAAAAACAAATCAACAACAACAACAAACAAACACAAAAAAGTAAATAAAATTAAGTAAGAAAACCAAAAAATGCAAATAGAAAGAGAGAAAGTGAGGAAGAGGGAGAGAGAGAGCGGGAAAGGACTTAAAATGAAAAAATATCACTTATTTTTGTTAGAAAATATAGAAGAAGAATAAAACCAAAAACGTTTATTTTAACAAAAATACTCCTTTTGTCATTTTCATTTACTGAGCGCATCATCATGATAATCTGGAATGAATGATGAGTAGAAGATGGTGGTGGATGGTTGGTTGGAATGGTTGGCGGATAGTGACAGGGAAACTGCTTTGATAAAAACATGTTTTAGCTACCAACTAATACATTCTACTACAAGTTTTAAAATAAATAAATAAACACACACAAACACACATACAGGTATCTAACTAAGATTGCCTGCTTGTGCAAGTGAGCGTTTGAATGATGTGGTCTTTTACACATCATAAGGATGAATGAATGGTTGGAGTGGTTTGTCGGTTAGATGTGTGGTTGACTGAATGTACAATATAAAATGATGTGAGATGGCTGTAATGTGATATTTTATGTGACGAGTTGTGATGTGATGTGATGTGATGTGCTGTGATACAATGTGATGTGTGTTCTTTAATTTAAAGATATGTGAAGTTATATAAAAATCTACAGTGGGTTATGATCAAGGTTTCGGGTTAATATTACTATTAAAATTATTAATGTTATTTTTTTAATAAATACTTTTATAATTGAATATATTTATTTAATAAATTTCATAAAATTAAGTTAACGAACAGACCTATTATTTATAAAAAACTTTTTTAAAACTTTTTTAAAACTATTAAATTTATTATTTATAAAACTACAGCTAAAAGTAATTAATCGTAATAATTCGTTTAATCGAATAAAATATATCAGACGATTATATTATTCGAATTAATTTTTTTTAATTAAACGTTTTATATGCTATAGAAAATTAGAATTTTAAATTATACTTATGGATCAATCGGAATAAATGTAAATTTTTTCATATCGTAACATTTACATTAATTCTGAACAAGTTCAAGTCATATAAATAAAAAACCAGGAGGTTTGTTGAGGTTCCACGCAACTAATTCTTTTTTCGAGATTTTCAATGTTTGCAAAAATACCTGATTCTTAAACACTATAAACTCCAATAATAGAAAAAAAAACTTCAAAGTTATAGCAATGACCATCTAATTAAATTTTTCGTAGCTAACTAATTGTCGTCTCTATTTATCTATAAGGATGGCTTCAAATTTACTCTTGAAGTAAATTAAATACACCCAGAACCACATTATGTTCCCTTTAACGATATATTTGATTACGGTTAACAAACTATAGTTGTTTTTAACAATACCTTAGTCACCATCAACAAGTTTGTGTAAGACTTGACCATAAAATACTTATTTTAGCACAAAAAGCATAATATGGTTGGGGTGTACTAAATAGTCTTGCTTAAATCTACCCACAATAAAATTTTTATAATAAACCCAAAACAAAAACCATAATCTGTCATTAATAAAAATAATATGTTAAGTTAAAAATTACAAAATAACGTTTGGTTTGCAAGATACTTGGATTTCGCACTTGCCCGAATGATTTTATATCAATTAAGTGATTTGTTTGGTTCCTTTAAAAGATATTAGTTTCTTCACAACGAAAAATAAAACTTAAAAGAACAAAAACTACTTTACGAAAGTTTTATATAAAAATATCAAAATAATTTAAAAAAAAATTATAAAGAAACATCTTGAAATCAGTTAAATTATCTTTTTATCAATCATGTTATGGTCTTACTACTATATGTTAGCATTATAAGCATATTTATGATTATATTCAACAATGTTATTATTATGGTGGACAAAAATATGAATCTAATAATATGATTAGACTTTTAAATTTTTATTTTAGTTGCTCTTGGATTATGTTTACCTCAACCAGAAAGAATTTTTTTCTTTAGATTTCTATTGCCAATGAATTATAATAAAGTACGAGGGCTGCTATTTATATTTCTGGCCTGGCAACACTGAGTGGTGCCCAGTGCAATCTGACATTTCCATTGGAAAGTTTGTCATTTTTAAGCATAATCGTACTCAAAACCTTTTGACGTACGACCATTATTTGTGTTGTTAACAGTGACTTGAAAAAGTTAATATAAAAAAAAAATGGAATTAACTCGTGAACATTTTCGTGCCATCATTTTTCACAACTTTCGACGTGGATTATCACGACAAGAGTGCATTCATGAACTTAAATTTTTGTATGACGATGAAGCACCAGCCTATAGCACTGTGAAAAATTGGTATGATGAATTTAATCGTGACCGAAGCTCGCTCAAAGACGAATTCCGTGAAGGTCGTCCAAAAACTTCTGTTGTGCCAAAGAACATTGATGCCGTGCGTGAACTCATAATGCAAGATCGACATGCGACATGCCGAGAGATAGAGACATCCTTGGACATTTCTTCCACCAGCATACATTCGATACTGCATGAACACCTGGCCGTAAAAAAGGTTTGTTCTCGTTGGATCCCGCACAATTTGAAAGTCGCTCAAAAAAAGGCTCGTGTCGATTGGTGCAAAGGAATGTTGCAAAAATACGATTGCGGTGCTTCAAAAGACGTTTATAAGATCGTCACAGGTGACAAATCATGGATCTATGCGTATGAGCCCGAAACGAAACAACAATCGGTCTTCAAAGAAGAGCAAAATCCAACGAAAGTTGTTCGTGGAAGAAGCACTTCGAAGCAAATGGTCGCCTGTTTCTTCGGCAAAACTGGTGATGTGGCGACTGTTCCGCTTAAGCAACGTAGGACGGTCACTTCTGAGTGGTACACTACAATTTGTTTGCCCGAAGTCATCGGAGAAATTCGAAAAACCAACAAGAGAAGACGAATCATTGTTCACCATGACAATGCGTGCTCTCACACAGCGGCTCAAACCAGAGCGTTTTTGACCGGCCAAAACGTCGAATTAATGGGTCATTCACCGTACAGCCCTGACTTGGCACCTAATGACTTCTTCTTGTTTCCGCACATCAAGAAAAAAATGCGTGGTCAACGATTTTCGTCGCCAGAAGAAACTGTTGAAGTGTTCAAAAACCATGTTTTAGAGGTGTCTCAATCGGAGTGGAAAAAGTGCTTCGACAACTGGTTTGAGCGCATGCAAAAGTGTATAAATCATGCTGGAGAATACTTTGAAAAACAATAAAACCATTTTTGATTATAAATATTCGCATTTTCACTATTAGGCCAGAAATATACAGAGCAGCCCTCGTATATAGGATAGGAATGGTACATTATGTAAATGCGATCCTTTGTCAACACTTTTCATAACCAAACTGGAGGTGAGTTTGGCCATAAAAAACAAATCTAAAGTTTTCAACCCACACAAACAATAAAGGCGATTCTAATCATCGAATCAAGAGACTACATGACAGATAAATGACTCATGCAACATCGTGGCGAAAATGTTTTTTAGTGTTTAAGGTTACAAACGCAGACTTAAACAAACGCTTTAATTATTTATTCAACCCGATATAATTATATTTTTACACAATTCAAAGCCAAAAATAAATATTTACAAATAAGTGCTAAATAGAATATTAAAATTTACTGAAGCCCAGTGTCACATCATAAAAAAAGTTAAGAATATATACTTAATGTATTTGGTAGATAGTTGATGAGGAAAAATGACTTTTAACACATAAACAACAAAACTCCACAACATTTTACAACAACTAGATAAAAATTAACAGCAACACGCTGAGAGAAAACGGAGCAAAACAGAAATAAAATCAACAACTGAGGTGATCTGTGTTTACAAAAACACAGCATGATAAAAAACATAAAAAAAACAGGACTGAAGGAAGCAAACATAGAAGAGAATAAATCTATATGATTAGCTAACAAGCCAACTAACGAAGCGAAAACAACTCGAATCTAAATAAGTATCCAACCTGTAAAATGGAACAAAAACAAAAACAAAAAAAGAACAATGATTAAATAATAGCAAACGAACATTAGCAGCGAATAATAACAACAACAATAACGGATAAAAGTCAAAAAAAAAGAAAACTAAATAAACGAAGAAAAGTAGCTCATGTTGATGTTGATTGTGAGGTGAAGATATATGATGTGGTCAATGGCAAATGTATAAAAAGTAAGTGTAAACAAAAAGTACATCCGGCAGGTAAATGCAAATTAGTTCATATACATTCTCAGTCACTCTCACACACACACACACACACAGGGACACACTCTCATATACAGTCATGTTTTGTAAATCTACATTATTTGGTTGATAATCTAAATTTGTAATCACACTTTATTTTACATCGTTTTCATTTACTACGGTCATCAGTTTAGGTTACACTTTTCGAAACAGATTTGAGTTTATCTTAATTCTAACATCTATGCACTACTTAAATGCATAAATTGTCACTAACGTATAAGTGAATGGAGCCATTTTCGGAATGTGTTAAATGATTTTATAGTTTTTTTTTTATAATCATAATAATAATGTTTATATGCCTTGCGGTATTGTTAGCTGGAAACATACACGCACACAAGGAGAAAACAAAAGGAAGCAGTAACAGGGAACATTTTTAATAAAAAAATCGACTTTTTCGAACGAGAATTTAAGCAAAAAGCCTCTGGTTTACTTAAGCATGTATGCTACTTTACTGGGGAGGAAAATGCTAGAACTTGTACTTTCCTAACAACAAAATCGTAAGTTCAAAGGAAAAGAATGATAGCTACGTGTATCTACCATTTTCAATATTCTTTTGTTGTACATAAATGAACCAAAAGCTTAAACATCCCACAGACAATGAAATCCGATCGTCGACCGATTTTTGTTAACTTATCTTTTCATAACTGAATAATTGCTAGCATTTGCTTTAGACCTAGATAAATGACTGCGTTCATATCCAGTATGCTTCTTTTTCTGATTCTAACTCTAATGTTATTCAATTCTGAAAATTCGCCTACAATGTTTTCCGCCGCCGTTTTCAAGCATCACCTAAAAATTTATCTTCAACAATTTGCATCTTAAGCATCAAATTCTGTTCATCATTTCTTGTGAGATGATGTCAATAGGCCATAATGTGTGTGAAGATAAATACGTCAAGTTAAATACGTTTTTAAAAAATGTAGCATGCGATAATTTTTTTTCTCCCATACATACAGTACAATTTGTATAGGAAATTCCGGACTTTTTTAACGAATACGATTACAGCTACAAAACCCTACGATCTCGGAGAATCAAACCTATTGGGATATCAAGGGCACATATAAAGCTATTAATCTGTAAACACAGTTTATTCAAATTGAATTTGAGAAATTTTTTATAAGACGCGGAAAATTGACTTAGTGCAATTTTCTCATATACGATGAGTTCTGTGAGGGATTTTGTCAATGTGGCCAAACCCTTCGATCTCGCAGAATTACACCTATTGGGAAATCAAGAGCACATATAGAGCTATTAATCTGTAAACACAGTTTAGTCAAATTGAATTTGAGAATTTTTTTATAAGACGCGGAAAATTGACTTAGTGCAATTTTCTCATATACGATGAGTTCTGTGAGGGATTTTGTCAATGTGGCCAAACCCTTCGATCTCGCGGAATTACACCTATTGGGAAATCAAGAGCACATATAGAGCTATTAATCTGTAAACACAGTTTAGTCAAATTGAATTTGAGAAATTTTTTATAAGACACGGAAAATTGACTTAGTGCAATTTTCTCATATACGATGAGTTCTGTGAGGGATTTTGTCAATGTGGCCAAACCCTTCGATCTCGCGGAATTACACCTATTGGGAAATCAAGAGCACATATAGAGCTATTAATCTGTAAACACAGTTTAGTCAAATTGAATTTGAGAAATTTTTTATAAGACGCGGAAAATTGACTTAGTGCAATTTTCTCATATACGATGAGTTCTGTGAGGGATTTTGTCAATGTGGCCAAACCCTTCGATCTCGCGGAATTACACCTATTGGGAAATCAAGAGCACATATAGAGCTATTAATCTGTAAACACAGTTTAGTCAAATTGAATTTGAGAAATTTTTTATAAGACGCGGAAAATTGACTTAGTGCAATTTTCTCATATACGATGAGTTCTGTGAGGGATTTTGTCAATGTGGCCAAACCCTTCGATCTCGCGGAATTACACGTATTGGGAAATCAAGAGCACATATAGAGCTATTAATCTGTAAACACAGTTTAGTCAAATTGAATTTGAGAAATTTTTTATAAGACGCGGAAAATTGACTTAGTGCAATTTTCTCATATACGATGAGTTCTGTGAGGGATTTTGTCAATGTGGCCAAACCCTTCGATCTCGCGGAATTACACCTATTGGGAAATCAAGAGCACATATAGAGCTATTAATCTGTAAACACAGTTTAGTCAAATTGAATTTGAGAAATTTTTTATAAGACGCGGAAAATTGACTTAGTGCAATTTTCTCATATACGATGAGTTCTGTGAGGGATTTTGTCAATGTGGCCAAACCCTTCGATCTCGCGGAATTACACCTATTGGGAAATCAAGAGCACATATAGAGCTATTAATCTGTAAACACAGTTTAGTCAAATTGAATTTGAGAAATTTTTTATAAGACGCGGAAAATTGACTTAGTGCAATTTTCTCATATACGATGAGTTCTGTGAGGGATTTTGTCAATGTGGCCAAACCCTTCGATCTCGCGGAATTACACCTATTGGGAAATCAAGAGCACATATAGAGCTATTAATCTGTAAACACAGTTTAGTCAAATTGAATTTGAGAAATTTTTTATAAGACGCGGAAAATTGACTTAGTGCAATTTTCTCATATACGATGAGTTCTGTGAGGGATTTTGTCAATGTGGCCAAACCCTTCGATCTCGCGGAATTACACCTATTGGGAAATCAAGAGCACGTATAGAGCTATTAATCTGTAAACACAGTTTAGTCAAATTGAATTTGAGAAATTTTTTATAAGACGCGGAAAATTGACTTAGTGCAATTTTCTCATATACGATGAGTTCTGTGAGGGATTTTGTCAATGTGGCCAAACCCTTCGATCTCGCGGAATTACACCTATTGGGAAATCAAGAGCACATATAGAGCTATTAATCTGTAAACACAGTTTAGTCAAATTGAATTTGAGAAATTTTTTATAAGACGCGGAAAATTGACTTAGTGCAATTTTCTCATATACGATGAGTTCTGTGAGGGATTTTGTCAATGTGGCCAAACCCTTCGATCTCGCGGAATTACACCTATTGGGAAATCAAGAGCACATATAGAGCTATTAATCTGTAAACACAGTTTAGTCAAATTGAATTTGAGAAATTTTTTATAAGACGCGGAAAATTGACTTAGTGCAATTTTCTCATATACGATGAGTTCTGTGAGGGATTTTGTCAATGTGGCCAAACCCTTCGATCTCGCGGAATTACACCTATTGGGAAATCAAGAGCACATATAGAGCTATTAATCTGTAAACACAGTTTAGTCAAATTGAATTTGAGAAATTTTTTATAAGACGCGGAAAATTGACTTAGTGCAAATTTCTCATATACGATGAGTTCTGTGAGGGAATTTGTCAGTGTGGCCAAACCCTTCGATCTCGCGGAATTACACCTATTGGGAAATCAAGAGCACATATAGAGCTATTAATCTGTAAACACAGTTTAGTCAAATTGAATTTGAGAAATTTTTTATAAGACGCGGAAAATTGACTTAGTGCAATTTTCTCATATACGATGAGTTCTGTGAGGGATTTTGTCAATGTGGCCAAACCCTTCGATCTCGCAGAATTACACCTATTGGGAAATCAAGAGCACATATAGAGCTATTAATCTGTAAACACAGTTTAGTCAAATTGAATTTGAGAAATTTTTTATAAGACGCGGAAAATTGACTTAGTGCAATTTTCTCATATACGATGAGTTCTGTGAGGGAATTTGTCAGTGTGGCCAAACCCTTCGATCTCGCGGAATTACACCTATTGGGAAATCAAGAGCACATATAGAGCTATTAATCTGTAAACACAGTTTAGTCAAATTGAATTTGAGAAATTTTTTATAAGACGCGGAAAATTGACTTAGTGCAATTTTCTCATATACGATGAGTTCTGTGAGGGATTTTGTCAATGTAGCCAAACCCTTCGATCTCGCAGAATTACACCTATTGGGAAATCAAGAGCACATATAGAGCTATTAATCTGTAAACACAGTTTAGTCAAATTGAATTTGAGAAATTTTTTATAAGACGCGGAAAATTGACTTAGTGCAATTTTCTCATATACGATGAGTTCTGTGAGGGATTTTGTCAATGTGGCCAAACCCTTCGATCTCGCGGAATTACACCTATTGGGAAATCAAGAGCACATATAGAGCTATTAATCTGTAAACACAGTTTAGTCAAATTGAATTTGAGAAATTTTTTATAAGACACGGAAAATTGACTTAGTGCAATTTTCTCATATACGATGAGTTCTGTGAGGGATTTTGTCAATGTGGCCAAACCCTTTGATCTCGCGGAATTACACCTATTGGGAAATCAAGAGCACATATAGAGCTATTAATCTGTAAACACAGTTTAGTCAAATTGAATTTGAGAAATTTTTTATAAGACGCGGAAAATTGACTTAGTGCAATTTTCTCATATACGATGAGTTCTGTGTGGGATTTTGTCAATGTAGCCAATCCCTTCGATCTCGCGGAATTAGTCCTATTGGGAAATCAAGAGCATATATAGAGCTATTATTCTGTAAACACAGTTTATTCAAATTGTATTTGAGAAATTTTTTATAAGACGCGGAAAATTGACTTAGTGCAATTTTCTCATATACGATGAGTTCTGTGAGGGATTTTGTCAATGTGGCCAAACCCTTCGATCTCGCGGAATTACACGTATTGGGAAATCAAGACCACATATAGAGCTATTAACCTGTAAAGAAAGTTTATTCAAATTGAATTTGAGAAATTTTTTATAAGACGCGGAAAATTGACTTAGTGCAATTTTCTCATATACGATGAGTTCTGTGAGGGATTTTGCCAATGTGGCCAAACCCTTCGATCTCGCGGAATTACACCTATTGGGAAATCAAGAGCACATATAGTGCTATTAATCTGTAAAGAAAGTTTATTCAAATTGAATTTGAGAAATTTTTTATAAGACGCGGAAAATTGACTTAGTGCAATTTTCTCATAAAAAATTTCTCAAATTCAATTTGACTAAACTGTGTTTACATATTAATAGCTCTATATGTGCTCTTGATTTCCTAGTAGGTGTAATTCCGCGAGATCGAAGGGTTTGGCCACATTGATAAAATCCCTCACAGAACTCATCGTATATGAGAAAATTGCACTAAGTCAATTTTCCGCGTCTTATAAAAAATT
Source organism: Gymnosoma rotundatum (assembly GCA_916610165.2). NCBI lineage: Eukaryota > Metazoa > Arthropoda > Insecta > Diptera > Tachinidae > Gymnosoma > Gymnosoma rotundatum. The sequence continues at coordinate 8,099,870 of OU744336.1, forward strand.
TCTCAAATTCAATTTGAATAAACTTTCTTTACAGGTTAATAGCTCTATATGTGCTCTTGATTTCCCAATAGGTGTAATTCCGCGAGATCGAAGGGTTTGGCCACATTGGCAAAATCCCTCACAGAACTCATCGTATATGAGAAAATTGCACTAAGTCAATTTTCCGCGTCTTATAAAAAATTTCTCAAATTCAATTTGAATAAACTTTCTTTACAGGTTAATAGCTCTATATGTGCTCTTGATTTCCCAATAGGTGTAATTCCGCGAGATCGAAGGGTTTGGCCACATTGGCAAAATCCCTCACAGAACTCATCGTATATGAGAAAATTGCATTAAGTCAATTTTCCGCGTCTTATAAAAAATTTCTCAAATTCAATTTGAATAAACTTTCTTTACAGGTTAATAGCTCTATATGTGCTCTTGATTTCCCAATAGCTGTAATTCCGCGAGATCGAAGGGTTTGGCCACATTGGCAAAATCCCTCACAGAACTCATCGTATATGAGAAAATTGCACTAAGTCAATTTTCCGCGTCTTATAAAAAATTTCTCAAATTCAATTTGAATAAACTTTCTTTACAGATTAATAGCACTGTATGTGCTCTTGATTTCCCAATAGGTGTAATTCCGCGAGATCGAAGGGTTTGGACACACTGACAAAATCCCTCACAGAACTCATCGTATATAAGAAAATTGCACTAAGTCAATTTTCCGCGTCTTATAAAAAATTTATCAAATTCAATTTGAATAAACTTTCTTTACAGGTTAATAGCTCTATATGTGCTCTTGATTTCCCAATAGGTGTAATTCCGCGAGATCGAAGGGTTTGGCCACATTGGCAAAATCCCTCACAGAACTCATCGTATATGAGAAAATTGCACTAAGTCAATTTTCCGCGTCTTATAAAAAATTTCTCAAATTCAATTTGAATAAACTTTCTTTACAGGTTAATAGCTCTATATGTGCTCTTGATTTCCCAACAGGTGTAATTCCGCGAGATCGAAGGGTTTGGCCACATTGGCAAAATCCCTCACAGAACTCATCGTATATGAGAAAATTGCACTAAGTCAATTTTCCGCGTCTTATAAAAAATTTCTCAAATTCAATTTGAATAAACTTTCTTTACAGGTTAATAGCTCTATATGTGCTCTTGATTTCCCAATAGGTGTAATTCCGCGAGATCGAAGGGTTTGGCCACATTGGCAAAATCCCTCACAGAACTCATCGTATATGAGAAAATTGCACTAAGTCAATTTTCCGCGTCTTATAAAAAATTTCTCAAATTCAATTTGAATACTTTCTTTACAGGTTAATAGCTCTATATGTGCTCTTGATTTCCCAATAGGTGTAATTCCGCGAGATCGAAGGGTTTGGCCACATTGGCAAAATCCCTCACAGAACTCATCGTATATGAGAAAATTGCACTAAGTCAATTTTCCGCGTCTTATAAAAAATTTCTCAAATTCAATTTGAATAAACTTTCTTTACAGGTTAATAGCTCTATATGTGCTCTTGATTCCCAATAGGTGTAATTCCGCGAGATCGAAGGGTTTGGCCACATTGGCAAAATCCCTCACAGAACTCATCGTATATGAGAAATTGCACTAAGTCAATTTTCCGCGTCTTATAAAAAATTTCTCAAATTCAATTTGAATAAACTTTCTTTACAGATTAATAGCACTGTATGTGCTCTTGATTTCCCAATAGGTGTAATTCCGCGAGATCGAAGGGTTTGGACACACTGACAAAATCCCTCACAGAACTCATCGTATATAAGAAAATTGCACTAAGTCAATTTTCCGCGTCTCATAAAAAATTTCTCAAATTCAATTTGACTAAACTGTGTTTACATATTAATAGCTCTATATGTACTCTTGATTTCCCAAGAGGTGTAATTCCGCGAGATCGAAGGGTATGGCCACATTGACAAAATCCCTCACAGAACTCATCGTATATGAGAAAATTGCACTAAGTCAATTTTCCGCGTCTTATAAAAAATTTCTCAAATTCAATTTGACTAAACTGTGTTTACAGATTAATAGCTCTATATGTGGTCTTGATTTCCCAATAGGTGTAATTCCGCGAGATCGAAGGGTTTGGCCACATTGGCAAAATCCCTCACAGAACTCATCGTATATGAGAAAATTGCACTAAGTCAATTTTCCGCGTCTTATAAAAAATTTCTCAAATTCAATTTGACTAAACTGTGTTTACAGATTAATAGCTCTATATGTGGTCTTGATTTCCCAATAGGTGTAATTCCGCGAGATCGAAGGGTTTGGCCACACTAACAAAATCCCTCACAGAACTCATCGTATATGAGAAAATTGCACTAAGTCAATTTTCCGCGTCTCATAAAAAATTTCTCAAATTCAATTTGACTAAACTGTGTTTACATATTAATAGCTCTATATGTGGTCTTGATTTCCCAATAGGTGTAATTCCGCGAGATCGAAGGGTTTGGCCACACTAACAAAATCCCTCACAGAACTCATCGTATATGAGAAAATTGCACTAAGTCAATTTTCCGCGTCTCATAAAAAATTTCTCAAATTCAATTTGACTAAACTGTGTTTACAGATTAATAGCTCTATATGTGCTCTTGATTTCCCAATAGGTGTAATTCCGCGAGATCGAAGGGTTTGGCCACATTGGCAAAATCCCTCACAGAACTCATCGTATATGAGAAAATTGCACTAAGTCAATTTTCCGCGTCTTATAAAAAATTTCTTAAATTCAATTTGACTAAACTGTGTTTACAGATTAATAGCTTTATATGTGCCCTTGATTTCCCAATAGGTTTGATTCTCCGAGATTGTAGGGTTTTGTTGCTGTAATCGTATTCGTTAAAAAAGTCCGGAATTTACTATACAAATTGTACTGTATGTATGGGAGAAAAAAAATATCGCATGCTACATTTTTTAAAAAACGTATTTAACTTGACGTATTTATCTTCACACACATTAGGCCATATAAAAAAATTGTTGCGAAACGAATAACAAATAATGTTGCTAAATTTGTACTCTCTTTATTTTCTAGCAACATGTTTCTGACAACATGTATAGCAACTGCAAATATTTTTAGCAACAATTTCTTCAACTGCAAAATAGTACAGCTAGCACTTTTCCGCGCTGGATTTTATCAATAGCAAGCAACGTCGCATTTACTGACTATGAAAGCGATCTATTTCTTCAACATGATGTTGTGAGCAGTAAGGAAATCTGGCAATTTTGAAAAGAGTACTTTGCTTTAATAAAAATTAATTTTACTAGTCTTTGGTCTGTCCATTTTGTGAAAAATCGCAAAGTGTATCTAGCAACATGTTTACCGACTGCGAAATGTTGCTTGCAACACATATGCAATATATTATGAAATGCATTTACTTAGCATGGAATTTAAAATGAAAAAAATAAACACATTTTTTTCTAATCGTTAAATTTTTTAGGAGAAAGAAATAACAGACTATTTATATTTATAAGCCAGATAATATCATAAATTGTCATGTATTGCCACAAGTTTGAGAATACTTTAGTAGTATCCGAAGTAACATCTATGCCTTCCTGCTTAAGTGTACCTTCAGCTTAACACACAAAAGGCCATATAAAAAATTGTTGCGAAACGAATAAAAAATAATGTTGCTAAATTTGTACTCTCTTTATTTTTCGGCGACATGTATCTGACAACGTGTATAGCAACTGCAAATATTTTTAGCAACAATTTCTTCAACTGCAAAATAGTACAGCTTGCACTTTTTCGCGCTGGATTTTATCAATAGCAAGCAACGTCGCATTTACTGACTATGAAAGCGATCTATTTCTTCAACATGATGTTGTGAGCAGTAAATAAAATTGGTAAGGAAATCTGGCAATTTTGAAAAGAGTACTTTGCTTTAATAAAAATTAATTTTACTAGTTTTTGGTCTGTCCATTTTGTGAAAAATCGCAAAGTGTATCTAGCAACATGTTTACCGACTGCGAAATGTTGCTTGCAACACATATGCAATATATTATGAAATGCATTTACTTAGCATGGAATTTAAAATGAAAAAAATAAACACATTTTTTTCTAATCATTAAATTTTTTAGGAGAAAGAAATAACAGACTATTTATATTTATAAGCCACATAATATCATAAATTGTCATGTATTGCCACAAGTTTGAGAATACTTTAGTAGTATCCGAAGTAACATCTATGCCTTCCTGCTTAAGTGTACCTTCAGCTTAACACACAAAAGGCCATATAAAAAATTGTTGCGAAACGAATAAAAAATAATGTTGCTAAATTTGTACTCTCTTTATTTTTCGGCGACATGTATCTGACAACATGTATAGCAACTGCAAATATTTTTAGCAACAATTTCTTCAACTGCAAAATAGTACAGCTTGCACTTTTTCGCGCTGGATTTTATCAATAGCAAGCAATGTCACATTTACTGTTTATGAAAGCGATCAATTTCTTCAACATGATGTTGTGAACAGTAAGTAAACTTAATAAGGAATTCTGGAAATATTTAAAAGAGTACTTTGCTTTAATAAAAATTAATTTTACTAGTTTTTGGTCTGTCCATTTTGTGAAAAGTCACAAAATGTATCTAGCAACATGTTTACCAACTGCGAAATGTTGCTTGCAACACATATGCAATATATTATGAAATGCATTTACTTAACACATTTTTTTCTAATCGTTAAATTTTTTAGGAGAAAGAAATAACAGACTGTTTATGTTTATAAGCCAGATGATATCTTAAATTGTCATGTATTGCCACAAGTCTTAGAATACTTTAGTAGTATCCGAAGTACCATCTATGTACCATGTGTGCCTTCAACTAAATGCGAACCTCCCTGCTTGAAATTGTCTTTCGCCATCTTTTCAGAATTGTAAAATCCAACCATAGCAATATGACACCGTTCTCTTACAGCCAAAGAGGTACAAATTCTAAATTCAAACTTAGCTGCTTAGCTGCTATAAACCCTATTTTTTTTATCAAATCCCTCAACATTTAAAAAAAAATTCTATAATTTTGTATAGGAACACCCACAATGACTTTTACCGGTCTGAATTACGATTTTAGGATGTTGAATACACTAAATATCATGCAAATATCAAATATAAAGTCAAAAACCAAATTGGGCTTCAAAGAATTTTTCAAATTTAATCGTTTAAGGATTTTTCACATTGTTTTAGTCGGACTTTGTGTTGCCAACGATAGTTGCCTCATTTTATAAGTTGATACCCCTATAAAAGCTTTGCGAAATGAAAAACATTCCATAATGCATTTTCCCAATACTGTACTAAATACCACAAACACTGAGCCAGCCACAAATATATTAGTACTAATGCATCTAGTCAAAGTAAATACATGATTAATTGATGACAACTAGATTTGCAGTTTGCAGGTCGGTTGATTTGTATTCCTTAATGTGTTTACTTTATAACTTCATTCCTAGGAACCTTTTCTCTTGATTCTTCTATCAAAAGAATCTTATAAAAAAACATTAACAAACTCAGCTACAAATGTTTTTTTTTGTTGTTGTTGTTGTTCGTTCTAAATCATTTTATATGAATGTGATGTATCTATTTGAGTGTTTGTTTGTGTGTGTAAGTGTTTATTTCAATTTGTTTCTTGTCCTAGTATCTGCACATGTTTGTATACAATATTTAGTATACTTATGTATACTTGGCCTAAAAAAAGTAGAGGAGCAAAGATAAATACAAATAAAAAAAAAATAATTTGGAACAGTTTGCATAAAAGCAAAAAAAACAAAACGATTGTGGAATTGGCAGAGTTAAAATGTAATGCGTTCTAGTTGTAAAAACATTTAGAATTCTTTTTAATAATTACTGTACGAACACATTTATATGCCTAAAGTGTTTTCCTTTTTTAGTATTAAATGTTTTCAAGGAGAAAATTAAACTAGATTTTTTATTTTTTCTTTTTAGAAATAATATATTTTTTGAGAAACATATTTCATCAAGGGTGTTTGCTTCAATTTTTTGTAGCACTAATATTTTATTACTTGATTTTTAAAAATATACCTTTCTTAACCATCGGATATTTTATCGCATTAATCATTTAGTTGTTCATTTAGATAATTGTAATTGTGTCTTTTTTTTCTCTTTAAGCTCCAGTTTATTCAGGCATGAGAAAATTTAAAAATATAATTTGGAGAACATAACTTTTTAAGGGAAAAAAAAGGTTATATCTCAAAGCTGTTATCAACAACATTTTTTATATCAAATTGTAAATGTTATTTCTACTATTCATAAGATGTGGAGCGTATAAGATTCAAAGAAAAAGTTTGCCAACACATGTTGAGCAGCCGCTAAGTTGAAATTCAGAAGATCATTAGTGATGAGTTCAATTCGCAACAGCGACATGAATATAGAATTGCTTAAAATGGCGAATAAGTAGAAAACTTTCTAGAGGCTTAATAGGAAAAAAGTTATTCTGAAGCCTCTATAAATGATTAGGCGAAGCAGACTGTATAGTTGCACATCAGGAAAGATTGCGTCTGTATAATAAAACAGCGGTCCAAACCTTAATGAAGTATTACTTGATATTGACGAATAAAATAGCAGTACGTGGTAGTCGCTGCTAAGTTGGTAAAACGACTCTGGTAAGAAAACAGGAGATCGTAAGGCTGAGCTTCGCCAAAGCCCCAGTTTATTAAGGGCTGGATGGCATGTCAAAATATCGACTCCCTGACGAGTATCACCGCGTTTTCGCGTAGTAAATAGCATATGAAGGATACAAGTCCAGCCAGAGTCACAGTGTAAGTGTTAGAAGAAAAAAAATGAAAGAAAAATTGACGGGTTGGTATTTCAAATAAAGGCACCCTATGCAATCAACATTGAGATACAAAGTATCCAATAATAAATTTCCAAAAAATCTTATGACTAACAGAAACAGTAGTAGAATTGCCTTAGGTATCGACATTCGATTGGGGTCTGTTACGGAAAGAAAAATGTGTCCACTAGTGAATGATCAGTTGAGTTTCGAAATGTTTTATTAAAAAAATCAATCAGGAATGAAAGAAGAGGATGAACACGAATCGCAAACAACAGATCTTTCTGCGCGTAAAGCTGCGCTGATTTCAGAATTCTTGGCTAATAATGGCATGTGCCTTATAAAGTTTGGCAGTGTTTAGCAGTCTTGGCAAAAATCCTTGGACTTTTTGAAACACTTTTAAAGCGTGTTTAACTTTAACTTAAACACCGGCATTATTTTAGTGCAACAGAAAAATATCCTCCCATGTCGTTTAGAGAATACTATCAATAATTTAAGCGTAACTAACTTTAAGTGTCTGGTTTAATGTTTTATATCCACGACCATCTGTCGCAAAAAATAAGGTTTTTAATGACGCGGACTAAGACCTTAAATAGAGAATAATCACAGGCTATACGAGGATGTTTAAAGCTTATAAATTAATAACGTCCATTCTTTTTGAGTTATAAAATATGTGTCCTTTAATTAAAACGAGCCAAAGTATAACTCGTTCAATTTTATTTTAATTTTATTATTTTTAAAAATCAATTTGCGTTATAAAAGAACTTTGTCTTCATAAAAACGAACATTATTTTGTTTTATTAAATTTAATACTAATTACTAAAAATAATTTTATAAGCTCTTTATCTTAACAAAACAACAGCAATAAAAAGTTTATTTAAATTGCTAATTGGCATTGATTTTATTTACTTCCATAGCCAAAGGATACGCCTTCGTTTTACAAGGCATTTGTTTTTATAACACGACATTTAATATTTTATCAGTAGGAGAATAAACATCGACATTTAATTCAATAATAAAAACAAAATTTCAACAATAACGCAACAGAAAATTAATATCAATAATATTAATCCGCTAAAATTGGTAACTTGACGAATACTAAGACCGATGTTGTCTTACACATCAATGGGCATGAGGCAAGTAGCCATGTTAATGATTATCGTTATAAACAAATTGAGCCGACCCAATACTTATTGCCTTCATAGTGTTATATTATGATAAAAGCCATTAGCAATAGCAATAGCATGAATGTGTGCAGAGACGTAAAAGTGAATTCTAAAAACAAAACTATACAAAATTAAGAATTGCAATGAGCGTTTAATGAAATTATATCTTATTGTCCAGAGTAATTAACAAACCCTTGATTGTTTTCTTTCTTGCTCGGATTTTCTACTATTTGAAAGTAAAACAAGTAAGAGTGCTATATTTGGCTATGCCGAATCTTATATACCCGAATCTTATATACCCTTCACCATCTATGTAAATCTAGTTTAGTTAAGTAACTCCAATTAAAAAAGCAAATATTGGGGTGACAGGGAATTAAAAAAAAATTACAAAAATTTGGTACAGCATATATAATTTTACATATAAATTACATGGGCTCTTAATGGGTTATGCATTTTTTTTTTAAATTTTAGCATTTCCTTAAAGATCTCTTCACAAGCTATAAAATGATACCTATATTGATATTTAAAAAAATTTGAAAATTTCAGAGCCCTGTAACTCGGAAAATATGGGCGAGCGCCAAATTTTTCACTTGATGGTCTCTTTTCTTTTTTTTTAATTCTCTATCGCCCCACATATTTATTTTTTTGATTGGAGTTACTTTATAGTTCCAAATGACATCCCCCCCGGGGGCACCAAGAGTCTGTGCTGATATAACCACGGTGCAGACGAGGGTCCTCGGGGGTATAGGGGGATGGTTCCCGGTTTGCAGGCACTGAATCTGGTTAGAAAGTTTGGTACTGTCGGAGGATTTTTACCAGTTTTCTTTTTGAATAACAAAACGTGTGAATAATAATAGCCTAAAAAAACTAGCACCACGGGAGCCGGTAGCCCATACAGAGAGCCGCCCATCTCTGTAGCCGGTTATTGGTGAGGCCCCTTCGAGGTACACGTAGTGGTTGTGGTTAATTTGTCTATCTCTGCAGGTCTGGCATGGAATGGACTGAAGTGTGCTGATGCACTCTCAACAGAGGAGTTTATGATAGACTCCGACCCTATAGCAAGGGGTAGATTCATGGTCCTGCAAGCCATGATCTTAAAATTGCACAGAATAGTGGTTTGACCGCCGTCTAGTAAGGGCTTACTGCAAGGTACAGACGTTAATCTAATCACTTATCCTGTTCCAAATGATATGAAAAAAATAGAGGTAGGCGTGGTGTTTTTTCTGCTGCCTTGACGGACACAGACGGATCATTGCTGGTTTTCAATAGCACCTCTTTCGACACAATATCTGGTCAATTGACATATTTACTTTTTTTTTTTTGGTAAAATCAAGTTTGCCGAGGCTAACCAGGACGGACAAACAGACATCGCTCAATCGACTTCGCTATGCATAAGAAATAAGAATATATATACTTTATGGGGTTGAAAATGGCTATTGTAGAAATTACACAGGGAATGACAAACTTTTTGTGGTGAAAAGTATAAAAGGGTGGACTTTTTTGATACTTGGTTTCAACACGATGACACAAGATGTCAAACAGGCAATCAAACGATCAAAATATTGCTTAAAGATTTCAAAAGGCTTGTTTTTAATTGTCTACCAGCCATAAGGCAATAAGAAATACTTTAAAAAAATATTTTATCCAAAATACTTTAACTGTTCTTAAGCATTTTATTTTTTCTCAACACTTTCTTATATATTTTTATTTTATTTATTTTTTTAATTTACAAATACTAATTCGTTTGACAATTACAACTCTTGCCTTGATAATAAGAAATTCTTCTTTTTCTAATTTATGTTGTTTAGTAGGAGCCTGGATCCACATGCTTAAATGAAACAATTTATTTTTAACATAGAGTTGACATGACTATCGTTCTTAGTCGCGTAAAAGTAGGCAGAGAAAATAGCTTTTACACCCATTAAAAATATATTTGTTGTCAAATTGATGTTAAAATAAATTTTTAATTGATTCAATTAATTATTTAATTGGAATTTTTTTTCTTTTTTGATTAAATGTGTTGTTGATTTTATTACTTATCTAATTGAAAAAGTTTGAATTTATTTTTAATAAAAAAATAAAATAGCGACTGCCAAAAATTTAATTGAATAGACAATTAGAAATTCTTGGAAATAAACACTAAAAAAGTTTATGCAGTAACAAAGTGATTTCCAATTGTATTCACTTTTCCATCTGTGGCTTCTAATAAGCTGTGGGAAGATGCAAAAAACACAAGAAAACCCAGAACAACTGTTTTAATAAAGAAAGAAATTATAAAAATTTAATACAGACAAAACCAAAGACACTCCGTTTCTTAATAATACAAAATACTTCAATTGTTTCGCAGTCAATCGAACAAGGATGGAGGCGTAAAAATGGACTTGCACAGAAATTGATAATCAGGAAATAAGAGGGCGTTGATGTTTAGATTGTTACGCCACAAACAGCTTCATTGGAATAATGAATATGAAAATTAACAAACTGGCTTTTTATTTTTACTTGTTATTTTCAATTTCTGACCGGTTTACAATTTCATAAGCGTATGGTTTTTATATTGTGCGTGTGTATATGCGTAGCATGTGCTTTTTTTATATTTTCAAGTTTTTGTACCCACAAGCGCCACATTATGTTAAACTCATTAACTTAACGAGCTCTATTGTAAAACATAAAAGGATTATTAACAAATCAGTGAGTTTTTGTGCGCTCATGTTTGAATATATTTTGTCAACGACAAAAGGGCAAATTTTATATAAATTCTTTTATTTCTTTATTATTATATGTAAAGTTTTAACACAGACACACACACACATACACACTCATGTACAGATAAATTCCTTTTGTTGGTGCTGCTATTTCCATACTTATACGTACATCACTACACGTCAAATCACGAACGGAAAAGTATGAATTTTATAAAATTATGAGGAAAACAAAACTAAAGTAAGAAACAAAAAGAAAAAGCTTCGACTTGATTACGAACAGCTAGCTTGACTTGGCAAAAAAAAGTACCGCAAATTACTGACTGACAGATAGACTGACTGACTGAATACAAAACTGTTTTAGTGGAAAGAAATAAAAACAAAAAAAAAGGAAAGAGAAAGAAGTCATAAAATGCTTTAGATCTATAATTTAGCAAATTAGCTTTGAAGACAAAATCATACAAATTTTATTTATCATAATTGTTATTGTTGTTGTTATTGCTTGCTTTTTCATATTATTGTATTTTTTTTTTTTTTTTTTGTTATTTTTCTGATAATCGAATGAGTTAGAAAAAAGCTACTAAGAAGCTGGAAAGCCCACATTAATTTAATCGTGACAACTGAAACATGCAATGAAGTTTTGGAAATGAAAATTATATTATTATATAGAAGACAACCAGAAATTTATGAATGAATACAGTAATTAAGTTAAATGCTTTGCTTTTTTTAAAAACATTATAAAGCTGCAAACATTAAACTGTGATGAGTTTTTTTTTCGAAAAAATTCATGCAATAATTTTAATAAGGAAGTTAAGATTGACCTTGCGGCCATAAATATTATTAAAAAATTATTGTAGAATATTATATTTAAGACACTAATGATTAATGAGTTAGTGGCAGGCATATCGCCTTAAATTTAACACACAAAAAGAAAGGACAAAAGGACAAGTTTCAATAAGTATTTTTTTAAATACATTATTACACTTTGGGTCAGAGGCGAAATGTTTTTAAAATAACTCAGGTTTATAAGCAGCAGTCTAGAACACTCACATAAGAGTATCTTCACTTAATAAAATGTGATTCACTTTTAAATGAATTAAAATTTAAGTAATTATTTAATTAGAAAATTGTTTTCTTCTTTCTCAATTAAATATATAACTAATACAATCAATTATTATGTGTGTGAAGTTAAATACAAGTTAAATACGTTTTTTTTAATGTATCATGAGATATTTTTTCTCCCATACTGTATATACAAGTTGTATAGTATATTCTGGACTTTTTTAACAAATACGATTACAGCAACAAACCTCTTCTATCTCGGCTAATCAAACATACTCGGATATCAACGGCACATATAGAGCTATAAAACTGTAAACCAGTTTCTGCAAATTGAATTTGAGAAATTTTTTTTAAGACGCGGAAAATTAAAATTGCGCAATTTTCTTATATACGATGAGTTCTGTGAGGGATTTTGTTACTGTGACCACAACCCTTCATCTGGGACAATCTGACCTATTGTGAAATCAGGGGCACACTTATAGCTAATAAACTACAAACATAGTTTATTCTCAGAGATCAAAGGGTTTGGTCATAACAACAAAATCCCTTACAGGGCCAAGTCAATTTTCCGCTTTTTATAAAAAACTTTTCAAAGTCAGTGTGCACAAGCTGTGTTTACAGTATAATAGCTCTGTACGTGCACTTGAGATCATAGTAGGTTTGATTATCCGAGATAAAAAATTTTAGTGCTGTAGTCATATTTCTTAAAAAAAAAGTCCAGTATTTACTATACAATCTGTACTGTATATATGGGAGAAAAAATTATTGCATGCTACTTTTTTTTAAACGTAATTAACTTGACGTATTTATCTTCACACACATTCAATTGTTTAATTAAAAAATGTAATTATTTTTCAATTAAATATATAATTGAGAGAATTGAAAATTTAAGCAAATTTTAATCCGAAACCAAATAAATCCTCTATTTACTGCAAAACTTTTTTCTGTTTTTTTAATAAAATAAAAGCCAATAAAACTTATATTTATTTTAAAATATTGAACACAATTCTACTTAAATAAAAAAAGTTTATCAAGCTTTAATATATTTTTAACGGTTTCAAGGTTTTCGTGTTAAAGTCCCCCAAAATAAATAAAGCGAATAAAATAGATTAAAAAACGTCTTTCAAAAAGCTAAAAGTACTCGTATGAATAGAATTGAAAAAAAATATTATCTGTTGCATATTTAAGTAAAAACGGAATGATCAGAAATTAGTTGGTTTTACGCAATACCTACAAAATTGAATTGACATTCAAACCACTAATTATCTTACAAGTGGTGTTGCAACAGTGTTGTCAGAAAAGGGATTTTTTCCTGAAAAGTATGTTTTCAAAACGGAAATTTTTTAGAGATTTTTGGGAATTTGTATTTCGAATTATTTGAAATACTTAAGCAATTGCATTACAGTTAAAATTTTTTTTTAATTAAGTCTGTATTGGTGGTTACTATACTTTGCGTACCTATGAAAAATTTGGCGTTGTAAGAGTGCTTCTCTACAGTAAACTCAATTAAGATTAAATTAAGATACAAAATTAGAATTAATACAAAACTTGAAAATAGTTTTTGATGTGGCATAAAACCTGGATCCATCTTAAGTAATGGTAATTATTTTTAACTTTCAAAATATGCACCATAAAACCTAATTAGAAAAACAAGTAAGAAGATTTAGAAAGCGAAAGAGAAAAGGGGATTTATTCAAAAAAGGATACATAACATTTGGAAGAATTTTAATTTTTTTTTTTTTTTAATTTTACTTACAGGTTTTTCAGTATGGCAACAAAATAATTGCAATGCAAATTTTTACAAATGAAATTAATTACAAAACCTGGTAGGTATATCTGTGTAAATGCCTCAGTTGATTTAAAGTAAAATATTTTTTGTTAATAGCGCACTGTTTTTTATTCTGATTAAATTACAAAAAAAATGTTTATTTAAAATATTCATGAGAAGTTTCCTGAAGAGTTAAGTTTTATCATCACTATTCAATATCAGTGATTCAATATTCAATATCAGTGATTTAGTAATTCAATCGGGATAAAAATTAGTCCGATATTTTTTTAAAAATTGGTTGATTTAACTAAACATTCTCGTGGTTTAATTTAAAACATTTTGAGTTTGCAGTTCTATATTTAGTGATATAAAACGGATTTCATAATTGTTCGCGATAAAAACTTATAATTTTTGGGATTTGGCTTAAAAATAATCTGGCATGGGACAAAATGTAATATGTAATAGGCGGTATGAAGCAAATCAACAAAAATGACACTCAGAGTCATGCATTTGTCTTATTATCTCATTAAAAAAATTAATCTAAAATCCAAAATGAATTTAAATTATTTTTACAGCAGTAACTTTACATAGAAAAAAATCGGAACACGGTGATTTTTACCAACAACTCATTATGGAATAAAAGTAATCCTCCTGGCTGTTACAATTATGCTTTCGAACTGAAATAACCCGGTAAAATATTTTAGAAAAGGTTATCGAGTGTAAAATTAAACATTTTTGGCGGAAGCACTTCCGAACTAGATTACCAGCCTAATGATTTTAACAAGGCATGAGACTTTTATAATCAATTCCTGAGAATCGAATTTTTTTCGTTAATATCTTCCCTAGCTACTGAATAAATATTTAATTTCTATTTTTTTCTATAATCAAATAATTAAATATCTAAAATCAAAACCTAAAAATACCCTTCGTTGTTGGTGTTAAAAAATAAACAAACTCAACAATTATTATTTTCGATATTCAATTTATTACTCCAGCCAATATTTATTGACAAAAACTGTTAATCTTCTCACTTGCAAGAAAATATACATTTACAAATTTATGGATTCATGTTACCACCCTATAAAAACAAATCCTGGCAACAAAGTGTTAATCTAAATTCAAATAAAAATTACAGACAAATAAATGAAATATTTTCAATGTGAATAAATTGCTGTAATTAACAAAGAATTCCTCAATGGACTTTGGTATTAAATCGGATTGAATTTTTATATACATTTTGTGTTTGTGTATGTGTGTGTGTAAATAATTTTCTATTCTTGTTGCTGGATTGTTTATTAAAATTTCTGTAATGATAAATAGTTATTTAGCAAAAAGAATAAGAGAAAATAACTGAAACAGCAGCTTAATTTCCATTCAAGGTATAAATAATAGTAGATTTGTTAAATAGTCTGTCCATGTTCCTTTTAAAATGACCAGGTTCATTAGAAGCAGCCCCTTTTTTGTTAATCAGTCTTTTGAATACGGATTATTTTACGTGTGCAAGCATATTTATTTAATCTTGTTAGTAATGGTCAATCAATTCTATTTGGCAGTTTCCATGCGTTTATAGGTGTATGTATGTATGTGTGTGTAATTACAATGATGTACAAACAACATAAAGCAACAACAATAACCACCACCACCATCTCTTTCTTATAATATTTTTCATTGTTTAAATACAAAAAAAACAAATATAAATAAATATAAATACAAATACATATGTTAGAAGTCATCAGCATTTATAAAGGCACGCATACACCACACTCACTCACTCACACTAAAGTATATTTTAACACAATTAAGTTAGAAAAATATTGGGTTGTAGAAAAGTGGAAATAACATGAGAAATAAAATGTATGTTCGATATACAACCTGTTGTATTTGTGCCAAGAGATCATATTTTACAACACTTGTACAAATGTTGTTGTTGCTGCAACATTTACAAAATTTTTTTCGTGTGTTCGAGGATTGTTGTAGCTTGAAATCGATCGAACATTTTGTAAGAATTTTAAAATAAGGGGTTTAAAATATCGAATTCACTCTTACCGTAGTTGTATTGCTTACAACCTACAATTTACAACAGGTTGTAAAATGAGAATTTGTATTTTAATGAAATTATAACAAGTTTTTTTCATCTCCTTTTGTAGGGTTTTCAAGTTGTTGGTATTAATTTTATTTTATATTTTATACACTTTTTTCCAACCTTTAACGAGAACTTTATTAAACGTGTTACGGCCCTTTACGATATTCGCCTCTTTATAAGACTTTAACACATTTTGTCAATAATCTGAAAAAAGTGTAGGATTTGTAAAAATAAAAACATGGTCAATACCCGTGACAGTATGTCATAAAACACATAGAAGTCAATTGAGTGTGATGACAAAGATGCTGACATTTCGTATCTAATGTAAATGACATCGACGCTGGATGATTTCATTAATACATCTATCCCATCAGCAACTGTTTCATAAAATAAGCCCAAATAAAATAGTTAATATTGTGGTCTTGTAAGTGGTATTATGGTATGTGGTAAAATATTATTTTAATTTTTTTGCATTGTATTACTACACATGATGTCGTAAAGACACCATTTTTGCAGTAAATTACAGCTCGTAAGATTTGATCAGACGTTCTGAATCGTGTAGCCTCAATATAATTGAAAAGGAAAGAAAAAGAAGAAGCAACAGGTATCTCACAAAGTTTATAGTGCTCAAATATTTGTTGCATTTTTGGCAGCAGAAAAACAATTTTTACAAGCCCAATGGCAAACTTACCACCAAAATAATGTTGTGCGTTTTTGGGTTTCTGTATATTTAATACGTAAAATAAATAATGTCCTGCAACCGTGCGTCATAATTTATCCCTCTTATTCAACTCCTTTGCACACACATACATACACATTCTTGCATAAATGGAAAAAATGCGCACGGATGAAAATATTCGCACACAAATTAATATGACTTGAAAATGAAAACAACATGGAAGGAAATACATGTAACTTTTACATTCATTTGTAGCTCCTTTCACAAACGCTTGGTTATTCTGTCATGTGTTTGTTCATCAGATTTATGATTTGAAAGCGAAAAGGTTGTTGTTTTGTTTGTTGTGTTAGTTTTAATGATTCGTGTATGATAAATACATGCGTGTGTAGAGGGTGTTTCAACATCTACACAAGATTTGTATAAAATGGAAATCACAATAATTTTTGTATAGAATGATCGAGTGCACAGAATTTAATTTGGAATTGTCTATCAGGAAGGTGAGCTCCTTGCCGTTCCTGGCACATACAGAATGTTCTGTCGATTTATTTCCTGTTTTTTTTTTTTTTTTTGATATATTAATTGAGTATGATTCAATGATACCTTGAATTCTATAAAGCCAAATTCGAACAATCTAAGTGATTAGCGAAGCCGACAGCAGGAAATTTGCATTATCGCCTAAGGCTAGGATACACTATCATACACAATCGTACGATTAAATCACACAAAAATCTGACAGAATTCTGTCCTACTTTAAAAATTGTTTCAAAATGGTGTCTGTTATACAAAAAAAGAGGCAAAAACATATGGTTTTAATATTTTGTTGTTTCTTTTCCTCCTCATCTAAAAAAAATCAACTCTGATCGCATAAAGAAAAATATTTTATGAATTATTTTAAAAGATTATAAAATCGCACAGATCTGTCAAAAAGTCGGTCACACACATAAACCTCTAATCCACACTATCATACTCTTTGAGCACACACGTAATTATGACACATCGTAAGACTGAGTTGATAGTGAATCCTGGCCCTTAGAATGATTGTGATAAAAGAATCGGCATTCCAATGGCATCCAACCATAATTGTGTTTTTTTTTTTAATATCAACCATAAAAATGATCAACCATAAAAATGTGTGTATTGTTCCAGTTTAAGCCACCTGCCAATTGTTGCTGCTCAAGTGGAATCATTTTCATTTTCTAACATGAATTTCAAGACACCCTTTTTAAGTTACTATGCATTCTTTTTATATGCACATGATGTATTTGTTATAGTCGTTCTTATTTATTTGATAAATGTGTCCATGCTCTTAAGTCTATTAGCATACACGCATTCACTTGATTTATTTACACATAGACACGACCATTGTGGGGATTTTTGTAATTTCATTCATTTTTTTCTATTTCTTAATATTTATATTTGATTATATTTCTTTATTTAGATTTTAGATGCTTTCAAGATTCACGGAATGTTTTTTTTTTTAATCAAAACGTAGTTGATTTTTATCATTTGACTTAATTTTGAAATATTTTCGAGGGTCTTTCAGGAAACGTTTCCAATTCATTACACTTCTTATAATTTTGCATTTAGCTTAGTAATATGAGTGGAGTGAGTTCATTTTTTGTAGTTATGACACATTTGAAGGAAACGTGTGATGAAACGTGTGCATGTTGAGTCATTTAAATTATTAAGAAAAATTATTTCCTTCAATTAAGTTAAAAGTGTTAACTTGTCTTTTATGTTTTTTATTTAGTTATAAATTTTAATATATTTTTATAATGTTTTCTATAAAACGATTATATTAAAGCAATTAAATAATTGCATTTTTAGAATTACTAGGTCCTATGATTCTATTGAAAGCTTAATTCTTATTTTCCCTTACCAGACGCAGGATTTTTAATGAACAATTCCTGTTTGAAGAACTGGGGTTGAAAAATATTATGCTTAAATTTAAATATTTTAAACTCTAGGTTTCCTCTGCTGTACTGACCTGGAGTTTATTTTATTTTAGTACAAACATTGTTTCAGCGTTTTGAGCATTTTTGTTCCGCGATAGAAAAAAATATATGCATCACTTTCTGGTTTCGGACAAATGATTATAAATCCGTTTTGTTTAAAAGCAGGTAATATAAGTATTAATTTAAGTAGTTATAGCAGAGATCGATAATGACGAGTTTAGGTTTGAATTTTTTCGCTGAAGCCTTAGAAGGTACCCCGCTACTTTGGCAAATATGAGGTACCTCCAATAGACCAAAGCCTTTCGATACTGACATCAAAATATATATTGAACTATTAAAATTAAACTTTTTATTTTTGTTTTTACTTTATTTTTGTCCAGGCTGCTAAGCCAAAATTGTGGACAATAAAATATCTTTTGATTAAAATAATTATTTAAAAATCGTTTTCGAGTCAAAAATTTTACATCACTAAATCGTAAAAAGCAAGCCTTTCGCTAAAAATCTTTACCTGAAAAAATATAAATCTTCTAATTCTTAATTATTCATTTTTTTTTTTTTTCTATAAACAACCAATTTCTCTCTAAGCCGCATTTCCTATTTAGGCGAGTAAAATCATCTAGATTTTTCTGTTATGGAAAGATCTGGCAGGCTTGATTTTTAGGTGTACGCTTTTGAGGTATTCAAAAGAATACTGCAACACAACTTTGAAAGGCATAGAGTTTTTATCAGATTTTAAAAGCGCTCTCTCTAACCGCAAAGCTGGAACTCATATACACTTTTTTACTCAGAATTACGAGGGTACACAATTTATCTATTACTCAGTTAACCGATATTTTTGTTTGAATAAATCACTAGCTGTTTGAGTTATTTTAAAGTAATTTTTTTTCTTTTTAATTTTTTCCCTGACCAGGATTCGAACCATCGATTTTATAAATTAATGAAATTTTACTTTATTTTCGGCTTTTTGGTTCTTTTTAATTAATTTTCTAAACATTTTTAGAAAGAAAATTTATTTACAAATGTATGTAAATAAGCCCTATAAGAGTTATGCTGCTGCTATAGTTTTCAACAGAAAGCACTTGTTTAGTATGAAACGAGAAATGTTAAATATTGTCCTGACGAGCTAAAATTAGCGAGAAGTCTTTTATTACGCTAAATTAAACTTACCTTAAAGTTTAGGGGCAAAGCCATTAGCAATAAGCCTAAACTGTCAAATCTCATCATAACGTATAATGTTATATGACATAACGCAACACAGTTTGTAATTTACGTTTTATTAAACAAAATAAAATTTTCAAAGAATATAGTAAGACAAAACAACAATTATATGTTATGTGAGACTCATCGGTAAAAATATTTTATAATAATTTTCTTTCTCGGACTGGAACTCAAGGGATGACCCCTACCCAAGCAATTGCTTCTGCTAAAACTAGATAATTAGGTTACGGAAAGGACGAAGTAGAGGGAGTAGTGTTTGTGGACATTTAATTAGAATCTTCCTACAATAAAAGTGACAGGCAAAATCTTTTTATAATAAATTAAAGAGATGTGCATCAGTTACGTTACCGGCTTGATGAACGCCAGCCATATCACGGCCGATCACGTAAGTGCATAAATAATTTTCCTTGAGCCTTAAAACATTTTTCATTCCTAAAATTAAGCTCTTGACAGTCATCAGTACTCGTAGACAGTGATAGGGGGGAAATATAATTCAACCCTTTTTAAGACACAATCTAATCAAGAAGACTAGATAAATTCCCTAGACACAAATTCAACGTTAGGCTAAAATTTTTGCTTGTATACTATTTTTGAATGATTAATTTAATGAAATTATAAATAATAAGAAACCCCCAAGGAAAGTTTAATATTGAGAATATAAATTACCTATTTCTTAGACAAGGGAGGCAGGCAAACTGAAATGATTTTTATGTGGAATGAAAAGTGTTGTCAAAAATGAAAACTCAAGTCATTTTTAAAGTAGAATATTATTTATGAATTATTATAAATTTAATTCTATCGTTATTACTTGTAAACTAATTAGTTTTTATTTTCATTAAATTTAATTTCAAATGAAAAATTTGGAACATGAAGTGTTAAGCAAAGATGAGTACAATTTCAGTTAACAACTGAATTTCATCATTTAATCATAAACAAAAATTGTATTCACCACTGTAAAAAAAAGTATATAAGTAAAAGGTTAAAGCAAAGAACTCAGTTTGTAAATGGACTTCGAGAAAAGCAGGGGCAGTATAATTGACATTACAGGCTTCTACAAGTTGCACTCTAGCTGCATTTCTAGCTGTTAAACTTTATACGGAAAAAAATTCCTGATGTCTGTATTCGTTATTTTTTCACTTCAGATTACTTTAAACCGCATTTGCAACCAATGTTTTAAAACACAAGTCCTGAGTTCAAGTCCAATCGAAGATTAAAAAGTAAATAAATTTTGAATACTAGCCGTGATTAGTTAGTTACATTAAAGGCGGATAAGTGGAAAACAGCAGTTTAAACCTTCCAGAGTCGTAATTAGGAAAAGGAAAACGGAAAACAATTGTTATGCATCCACGGTATACGAGGGCTGCTCTATATATTTCTGGCCTCTTTTCTTGTTGGTTTTTCGAATTTCTCCGATGACTTCAGGCTAACAAATTGTGGTGTACCACTCAGAAGTGACCGTCCTACATTGCTCAAGTGGAACAGTCGCCACATGACCAGTTTTGCCGAAAAAACAGGCGACCATTTGCTTCGAAGTGCTTCTTCCACGAACAACTTTGGTTGGATTTTGCTCGTCTTTGAAGACCCATACGGTCGATTGTTGTTTCGTTTCGGGCTCATACGCATAGATCCATGATTCGTCACCTGTGACGATCTTATAAACGTCTTTTGAAGCACCGCAATCGTATTTTTGCAACATTTCTTTGCACCAATCGACACGAGCCTTTTTTTGAGTGACTTTCAAATTGTGTGACATCCAACGAGAACAATCCTTTTTTACGGCCAGGTGTTCATGCAGTATCGAATGTATGCTGGTGGAAGAAATGTCCAAGGATGTCTCTATCTCTCGGTATGTCGCATGTCGATCTTGCATTATGAGTTCACGCACGGCATCAATGTTCTCTGGCACAACAGCCGTTTTTGGACGACCTTCACGGAATTCGTCTTTGAGCGAGCTTCGGCCACGACTAAATTCATTATACCAATTTTTCACAGAGCTATAGGATAGTGCTTCATCGCCATACAAAGATTTAAGTTCATCAATGCACTATTGCCGTCATAATCCACGTCGAAAGTAGTGAAAAATGATGGCACGAAAATGTTCACGAGTTAATTCCATTTTTTCTATATTAATTTTTTCAAGTCACTGTAAAGAACACAAATAATGGTCGTACGTCAAAACGTTTTGAGTACGATTATGCTTAAAAATGACAAACTTTTCAATGGAAATGTCAGATTGCACTTGGCAGCACTCAGTGTTGCCAGGCCAAAAATATATATAGCAGCCCTCGTATATAAACATAACAAAACAAGCTCATGCTGTCTACATATCTGCGCTGGCTAAAAGCACATGTGTACTAAACAAATTATCGAGTATTTCGAGTGTTGCTGCAGTATTTTGGCGTGGATTGTCTCGTTACTGTAGCGCATGTTGAGTAAACAAGAGATCGTGAGAAAAAATCTCGCCAGCGATAAGAGTAAGAAATAGAAGAAAATAAAGAATAAACAAAGTGCCACGCAAGAGCAAAATCGTTAACATCGTGCTTAAGCAAATTGCTTTCATTTCAGTTGAAAAAACATCTCTGCAACTAAAGACTTTTAAAAGGATTTTTCGCAACTAAAGATGAGGTTTAAAAATCGAGAAACATAAAAATTTTGTTTTTCTCTTGTTACTAAAACTTTCCTTTTCTAGTATTTATTTAAAAATATATATATAAATTTATGATTTAATACCTTTACCTTTACCTAAACCTAAACGTAACACACATAAATGTTAGCAATCTGAAGTTGTTTTTAGTGGTGGTGCTGGTGGCAGCGATAGTAATGTTGTTGGTATTCGAGTATAAATATAAAACGGAAAATGTTTATTAAATTAATCAAATCAAATCAGGTATTCATAGTATGTTTACACAATTGTTGTTGTTGTTGTTGAATAAGAAAAGCATTGAAAATTAACCCAGCGGTGGTGGTGGTGGTGTTTGTAGAAAAAAATATGTTTCTTCTCATCATTTGATTAAAACTCTTTCATTTATCACAACTTTAATGGAATAAAATAAATACAGAAAATCAACAACAAATATAATGAATACAAAAACGGAAAAATTAGAAGCAGTCATGTATTACTTTTCTAGCGAAAACTATTAAAGCTTTAACGCATATACACATGCACAGACACTCACTTGTTTACGACCGAACGAACACTCTTAAACCTGCTTAGACAAACCCATACAAACATAATTATTGTTTGTTTTTGAATAAACACAAGATTTGTCCTTAAGCAAGAAACAAATTTTCTCAAACAGAAGGATGAAGTTATAAAACAAATCTGAAAATCATATAAATAATTCACATTAAGAATTAAGAAAAATAAAATATTGCAGCTTTTTTATCGCTGTTGAATCAGGAAAAATTAAAAGAAAAGCCAGGCTGCCTGCCACTCAGTCATTTTATAGAATGAAGAAGGGAAGAGGAAAAGAAAGGCAGAGTAAAATATGTACAAACTGATGGAATGAGCCATAAAAAGACTTTTAATATTTTCAAGATGCTGTTCATATACACAACTGCCTTTGAACAGCCATAATGCTGCTGAAATGAAATGAAACGAATAAAAATAAAATGAAGAATATAAAGAATATAAAGAATCAAATAAAGGCAAATGTGAATAGTCATCAGACGTTTCCTTCCGGTATTAAAGGTTGTTTATGATGTTCTCCACGTATGTGTACGATTACTCGTTTATGTTGGCAGCCAACAATAAATGCTGAGAGGTGAGAGATGTGTATTTGCTAAATTTTAGACATCAGCGGCAACAACAAAAACGTACTACTACTCCTTTTGTGGCATATGGTAGACACTGCGAGTGGTCTTAAAAGAAACAGGGATTTCATTTTAAAGCTAAGAAAATAAAGTATAGTGATTATGGCGAAATTATAGCGTCAACGTCTCGTAATTTAAGTTCATATTTTCTTTAGTTTTTGAATTTTTCGAAAAAAAAACACTTTTTTTGCAACGAATATTGGAGTTACTTAAGAATACTTCTCTTCATTTGCTATTTTTTGTCTGCATTCTAAACGAAGTGTAAGAAAATAGTAGTTGAAAAGAAACTTTTAACGTTTTTATATTGTTACGAAAATAAGATTTGACAATCTTTTACATATCCGTAGTAACAAAACATATGTTTGCTTAAATAAAGAATAGACATAAAAGAAGCTGAATAAAGAATTCATTTTACCACTAACAACGTGTGGTGTGTGTACATAGAATAAACGATATTCAGATTGGTTCGTGAATGCCGGATATCTCCAGATAAAAAGTTGAGACATTTTAACTTGGAACTATTTTGGATGCCGCACACCTGCAAACACAATTGCAGATGAACTCGCTAGGTCTGAAACATGGCTAAGGGACCGGGAGATAGTTATACTGGTGGGAGTCCCGTTAAATTGCTGTAGGGCAATATTTCAGTGGGAACTTTTTGCGTCCGCGCAGACCTGATGGCTTAATGAAGTCAGCTGTACAATTTCTAGAACATAATGGCCTCAGTATTGATAGTAGAAGATCTGCTGAGGTTTCCTTGAGGACAGCTGGGCACACTAGTAGCTGTGCTGACAGAGCTCTGTGTCATCGGTACTCATACTAGGAGGCTACATCTTCCATATCATGACTTCTGCAAAAGTTGTCAAAAGTTGACTTATATAAAGGTATCTACTTGTTGTAAAACAGCTCATAAGTTCATATCCGACCGGCGACATCAATACAGATAAATAGTCACGACGAAAAAAAATTTTAAAAGGCGAATAAATTTTAACTATCAGTTTAAACCTTCCGTAGTCTCTAATCTAGATAAAAGAAGACTATTATTGTGTAGAAGCGGTTAATGATTTGGTGAAGGTGCCTGTATATTCGATGGTTAAGTTGCCAGTATTGTAAAACAAGAAAATTGTGTTCTAATCCTTAACGTAGCATTAGTTAGTAAGAAAAGTAACAACATTACAGCACTGTGGGGAGCAGTCGTGCCTGAGTTGGTTGAAAGGACCTGATTGGTAAAGCAAGAGGAAATCGTGAGTTCCGGTCACTGCAGGAGCCACAAGATACTGTAGCCTGGATTGCTGCGTATGTAAAAGTTGTTTGTGTCCTTAACATGATATCGAGTCTTTCGATTAGTACAAAAGATCAGTACTAAACAAAAAAAAAATAGTACTTAAGGTTAGTATTAGTCAAAACGTGACTTAAAGGCGCCCGCCAAAGTACCAAACAAACAGCCAGTAACGACGGTCTTCACCGAAAGGTATGATAACAGAATAATATTTACTGGCGGAACAAATACAATTAAGTTAATACCGAAATAAAATAAATTTTTGAAACACAAATTTTACTAACTAAATATTTTCCTTGTATAAGTCGAGCGATATAATAGTAAAATTAAGCAAATAATTCTAAAATTATGACGATTAAAAATTTTTGTGTGCTTGCCAAAAAGCTTTTGATGATTCAGGCGAACTTAAGCATATTCAACTGAAGGTAAATTCCAACTCGTTTTTGTTTGATATCTTAGTCTTATATCAGTGCAGCAAATAATATGCAAGAAAAATGTACAATTAATTGCCTCAGTTAAAGGCCTTTTAGATATTTTAGTTTTCTTTATGATTTTTTTGTAACTATTCGCTCCAGTTGATCTGCATTAAGTGCATTAAATTAACAGAAATTTCTTTAATACAAATATATATTAGGGAACCTCCAATTACTTGACTTTTTAGCTTTTCGTTGAAGAGGTTCAATTGCGGAAGGGTCAACGAATTTTAAATTTTTTCATAAACAAACAGAGATCGATTTTAAGCCGCCTCAATATAAAATTGTTTTGGCGCTCTGGCTTCGGTTATCAGCACGATTAGCCTTCCTAAGAGGCTCAATCGGGAAACAATAAAATAAAAAAACAACAAAAATCTGCAGTTTTTGCTAAAACGAACCGAAATAATATATAAAAATAAGATTAAACTGCACTATTTTCCGTTAAAAAGAAGTTTTACTTTGTGTAAGCTAGAAAAGAGCACAACTGAATAAGTTGCTGTTTTAACCACTAAAAAGTGTGGTGTGGTTGAGCAGAATAAAGAGGCTAGGACATATTGAACAGCCGCGTTCGTTGCGTTGGTAGAGGTGTCGGTGTATTTCCAAAAAAAAAAAAACATGGAAAGCAAATGATGTGTTACTGAGACGGATAATGCGGTCTAGACGGATGCGCGCATTAAATGTGTATGTTTTTTGACATCGTGGTTTGAGTCTCGCCAGAGATAGTGGGAAGAAATCTAACCAGAGCCAGATAGAAATAGAATAAAAAAACAGAATGCAATAAAAAAAGGAACAGAATACAACAGAACAGAATAAAATAGAATAGAACAGAATAAAATAAAATGGAATCGAATCGAAGAAAAAAGAATAGAACAGAATAGCACTAAATAGAATAGAATAGAATAGAATAGAATAGAATAGAATAGAATAGAATAGAATAGAAAATAATAGAATAGAATAGAAAAGAATAGAATGGAATAGAATAGAATAGAATAGAATAGAATAGAATAGAATAGAATAGAATACAATAAAAAAGAATAGAATAGAATAGAATAGAATAGAATAGAATAGAATACAATAAAAAAGAATAGAAAAGAATAGAATAGAATATAATATAATAGAAAAAAATAGAATAGAATAGAATAGACTAGAATATAATAGAATAGAATAGAATAGAATAGAATAGAATAGAATAGAATAGAATAGAATAGAATAGAATAGAATAAAATATAATATAATAGAATAGAATAGAATAGAATAGAATAGAATAGAATAGAATCGAACAGAATAGAATAGACTAGAATAGAAGAGACTGCAATAGAATAAAAAACAATATAAAAGAATTGAATAGAAAACAATAGAATAGAAAAGAACAGATCGGGATAAAGTAGAAAAGAATAGAACAGAACAGAAAAAAAAAAGAATATAAAAGAATAAAAATAGAATAGAACAGAACAGAAAAAATTAAAATAAAATAGAACAAAATAACATGGAATAGAATAGAATGGAATAGAATACAATGGAGAGTTAATAAAGAGCCACAAAAGAGTTTAAAATATTTTTATCGCGATATTTGACAAGGAAAAAATTTAACAAAATTAAAGAATGAAAGTCTTTCTTATTTGAAATAATTGAAATTTTTTCTCATCTTGAGCAGTGTACAATTCATTTTGTAAACTTTATTGCAAGTCACCCTTTAGAAATACGAATTTCTTAATACTAAATGTGTATTATGATAAAGTTTATAGAGTGAAATAAAGATTGGCAAGAGGTACCTTACAGATTGCCAATATACTACATACCACTCATTTACCATCAGTTAAATTTTTCATCTCGTTGTCATTTTTCTCAACGTCTTTATGGTTTTATCTCTTTTTAATATTGAAACATGTCCGCCCCGGAAGGCTAAATAGAAAATGTACAAAAAAGCGAAAAAAAAGGGACGAGAAAATATCACAGAACTTTATAAGCATCTAAGAACACTTATGAATCTCTAATGTTTTTATGCAGCACAATTTTACAAAATTTTCACTCTCATACCGCATGAATCTAGAGGTGATATATGTGGCAGAATAAATGAACGTACAGCATAAGAGAGGAGTTACAACATTTACACAAATAGCAAATATTGTAATATATTTTCTTTTATTTGCAGAGCAAACAATTTTCATGTTTTTTATTTGTTTTTTTGTTTCTTTTGAGGTAATTGACTTTGTAATTTATTCTAATTGCTCGAGTGAAAATTTTGCAAATAAATAAAATAAGAGAAAACGAAACGAAAAAAAAACAAATTCATTGAATTGAGTTGAGAAAAACCATGTCTAGAAAGGATATTGTTTAATAATGTTTACACAACATTATTATTTTTATTTAGTAATTTAGTCTGTCTGTCTATACGGTTTGATTTATTGAAATTACACAAACACAAATGCCAGAGCTTTTTATTACTTCCTACTCCTCAATTTCTGCTTGTATTAAGCTGATATTTTTGGCAAATTTTCCCATTTTAAATATATAAAAACTGTGTACGAGTGTAAGCAAACAATGGCAGAAAAACTTTGTCAGCTCAAAAATAGATTTTCAATTATTTGCTGTTCATAATGTTATTCGTTCGTTTTGTGAAAATATTTCAATGTTATAAACTTCAATAGTCAGACGACATTCATTGTGCTTTATATATTCTGCCCCACACACACACACACACACACACACACATTTGTATACACTATTTAATGCAAAATATCCTAAACACATAAATTGAATTATTTATTTGCCACTAATTGATGTGTTTGTTGCTGCTGCTTGTTTGTTAAGGCATGAATTTAACTGAAAGCAATATTGCTGAAATTTTAATTGAAATTCAATTTCTCTCTTTGTTTGAATTTGGAACACAAAATTAATTTTTAGTTTACAATTTTGTCCTTTCAAATTCTAATGATAAATTCATTTTTATTCAACTCAATAATTTGGTTGAAGCCAATAACAATTCGTATTCGTGGCCAATTATTTCATATTTGAAAATAATTCACTATTTAATTAAATCAATTTTTAAAGAACTGATTTCAAATATCCTTGGAATCCATTTTTTTGACAGCAGTTCAGCGACCATTTTATTACTCAATGCTTCTTTTATTAAAAAAAAACCTGTTGAATGGCGACATAACAACTGTCGCATATTCTAAAAATGTGCTTCAAAAGCGATAACTTTGTTTCAAGAGCGATCACTTTTTCGAAAGGCAAACTCTATTTAGCAGCTAAAGTATGAGCATGAATCAGCAACATCAGCCAAGCCGAATATCCACGGATCAGCTGAATGTGCATTTTCTATGAGTTTTTGAGCATTACTGAAGCAAAACAAAACATACTTGAGAAGTGGAATATCCCAGTCAGCAGAAATATTATGGAAATATTGAAGTTTCTTCCGAACGATTGCGTTTGTTTAAAGGGAACGAAAAATTCTGTCAAGCGAGACAATTCAAAGCGAAATCCGAATATTAGCAAAAATATAGAAGAAGCAGTAAGTAGTGATGGACTATACTGTCGATGATCAAGAAGGCAATGGAAGAGTAGAGTGAAAGAAAGTAGGAAATAACAAAAAAATAGGATAAGGGCTAAAGATACCAATATGGAGAATGGAAGACACGAAAATACAAGGCCAAATAACATTGAAAAAAAGGTGATACTGGACGCAAACAATATTGATATGAAAGTCCACGATTGAACGGATTTGGCCCAAATAGCAGAGACATCTTGGCAGTTTCTAGAGAACTTGAACTCAAATCAAATACTTGGTAACATACAGTAGGACAAAAACGAAATTTTGTGCACCAATTACAGTGAACAAGTAGAAAAAATTTTTAGATGTAGATAAGCCGTTTAACAAACTCTCAAATTATGCATCGAAAATCCCCAAGTAAGAATTATGTTAAAAAAAATTTCTTCACAAAATCCACACTTGAATAAGGAACATATCATTTTGGTAATAACTGGAGCTCTATAGGATATTTTAAGATCTTAAATTTTGCACGGAAAATTGGTAGAACTGGAGAAAGTCCAGGGATGCCACATTTGTCAATTTTGTTTAAATATGTTATAAAGCAAGCGGGAAAAGCATTGCTGGATATTTGTTCACTACTAATATTGTTACGGTTTTCTCAATTAAGACAAACGTACGGATTCCTTTGATTGCAAATCCACGGCTCACTATAAATTCTGTATTCTTACTTTATGGCTTTCTCTGGCTATACTTCTTGATCCTACCGGTCTTGTGAATCCCATGGTCTCGTATTTACTAAACATGCGTTATTATTACAAACACAGCCATCCACACTACACTACTGTATTACTCCGGCGAGACATGAACTACTCGATGCCTTGTTTAGTAACCTTAACCATCCACAGACAACCCCACTACTCCTTTTATTCAAGTTATCCGTTTCCTTTATCTAATAGCCACAACACATTTCTGCCATACACTGTTGTTATGCTGTTACACTTCCCCGCGATAACCGCTATTGCTCTTACTTTTTATTATAAAGCGCTTTTTGACAATTATCTGTTGCTCTTATATTAAGTTGGACGTCTCCACTAAATTTTCTGCCATGGCTTTACACAATAATTGTCTTTTGCCTCTCGGGAGGTGTGTACTGCTGCTTCTTAATTTTTAATTGCATTAGGACAATTATTATTTTCCGTTGTATGCATGTCCGAAGGTGGGCTCGAACTCATGATCTTCTGTTTTACAGCACGCACCTCTACTAACGCAACCATCGAGGTTGCACAGCTTTTGTTAGCTAATTGTGGTTTTATTCTATACACACACCATTAGCGGAAGTAGCTTTATTCACCACGCTCATACGGATAACAACAACAGGCGTTGCCAGATCTTATATTCGTAATAATATATTTAAAATGTCTCATATTTGCTTATTTTCACTTAAAAATCGCATTATGTTTTAATTTGTTTAAAAACAAAACTGGACTAAGGTCTTGAAAATATCAGAATTATCAGTTTTAAAATTGACGAATTTGCTTGATTTATTCTTCTTCTAAAGGGCTTCAAAACTACAAAAATATTTAAATCTGAGAAAAAAAAATCTCAAACATCAGAAAGATTTACAAAAGTAAAGTTTGAATGCTTCTCTGTTAGTAGCTTATAGGGTTTAGCTTCAAGACACAATATTTCGTTTCTACCCTACTGTGCACAGTAAGACTTTTTCGTATGCTCTTACTTCACAGCCCTGCGCCCTTACTTCACGATTCTTCGGTGCGTCAAAGAAAAATTTTATATGTAACATTGCAAGGTTCGTGTTCAAGTAAAAAAACAAAGTAAGTCTATGTAAAAAAGTTTTGGCACACAAGTGGTTTTTGGTTGAACCTCCTTTAGCTTGGATACATACTTTTTACTAGGTTAGACGTTTCATCAGCAGTACCGTTTTCCCACTCTAAGCGAAGTTTTGCTTTAAGTGGTTCTTTGGATGTAATGTGATGGTTCCGTATCTTTTTCGCCAGTAGCTGAAAAACATGCTCTATAGGATTTGCTTGGGGCGATTGCGGAGGGGTTTTCAACTGTTTCAGTGGTATATAAGCCATTCCTACACAAGAAATAAAAAATGTTTCGGGTCATTATCTTGTTGAAACAAGAATTTCCCTTCTAAGCCCGGCTTCGCAACATTTGGAAATAATTGTTCTTTTAAAATGTTTAAATAAAAGTACTTTTCCATTTTATCGTCTATAAAGACAAGATTTCCCACTCCAGATACCACCATACAACCCAAAACCATAACACTGCCGCCACCGTGCTTCACAGTCTTAATAAGATTATTTTCATGACGCTCTTTGTTTGCTTTTCGCCATATTGTTTGTGGACCATCTGAAACAAAAATGTGTCAACTTTAATTCATCGTTAAACATCACGCTATTCCAGAATGTTTGAGGCTGATTAATGTGAAATTTGGCACACTCTAATTTTTTTCTTGTTGATATTCGAAAGACACGGTTTACGATGGGGAATTCTTCCATGATAGCCCCAGCTCTGTACAGCATATTTCTTATTGTTTGCGGAATAAAGGTTTTATTGAAACTTTGCTTCATTTCCTGGCAGAATTTTACAGCCGAAATCTTTGCATTTTAAGACCCTGCAGCAACAATGATTCGCCTCTGACGTGGTGTAAATTTTTTTGGGCGTCCACTTCTCCTCTCACATTCCAAATTGTTAGTTTTTTAAGTTTTATAAAGATTCTTACAGTACTATAGGGCCACTGTATAATAGCACCAATTTCGCGATAGGATTTTTCCTGCGCTTGAAGATTAATAATAATTTTACGGACACCTGTGGAAGTTTCTGAAAGATTGCTCATTTTGCTGTTTTCGCCACGAATAATTATTTTTTGTGTTGGGTAACCAATAAGCCCATCTATCTTTAAAACGGCGTCATTATTATTTTAGCAAGTTAAGCAAATTCAAAATAACTGAGGCAACACTCTTGAAAATCATTATATGCCTAAATTTTATTGATTAGCTGTATTTCCTAAGGCACTACATCCTTCATTTTTGGTATATTTCGGTAACCTTTTCTATTTAAGAAACTGTTTTGGAGAAATACCATACCAGAAACTTTTAATTTTTAATTTTTTTTTTTTTTTAATTTTAAGATTTACTTTTATGGAACTTTTATTTTACAGCAAAATTAATTCTATTATTATAAATCGTTGACAATGAAACGTTTACACATGCTACCAAGACCCACGTTTTACTATTAAGTTTATATAGTTAAACTCTTTATAAAAACAAAAAAAAAATAAAAAAAAACAAAAAAATAAAAAACCTGGAATTTAAAAATGTTGAGTTTTAATTGGGCGTGTGGTTTAATTTATTATTAACTGACACTTAATTAATTAATTAATAGTTTTTTATGACTTATAAAAAAAAACATAATATTTAGACAAGTGAAAAGATTTTATACATAAAAGTTTATAATCACCTAAGCGTTTGTTTAATAACACATTGAAAAACTTATGTTGTGATTTCTCTCGTAAATCTCTATTCAATTTGACGTTTTTAAATCGATATTAATTTCAATTAATTTAATTTAATATCTTTTAAAATATGTTAAACATTGTAAAATACACTCTTTAATATATTTTATTACATTTAAATATACATGTGTTTTAAACCTGTAAAAAAACATTAACAATCTAACGTTAATTTTTTTTAAACCTAAAAAATTCATTTATAAAAGATTTAAACTTAAACTTTAATGTCATTAAAATAAAAGTCTGGTATCATTAACAATAAAATAAATTAATTTAGACACGATGACTTAAAAAACAAATTTTATTACTTAAACATATTTAAATTGTTTTTTTTTGGTAAATAACTTACACAACATAAAAAACAGAGTAGAAAATGTGTGTTGAAATATGAGAATTTGAAAAAAAAAAGATCGTAAATTTGTGATAAATAAAAAATGGAATGGAATGGATGGCGTGAATGAATATGTGAACGTATGAATAAACATAAACTAGATGTACAAGGCTAGAGAAACTATTTTGAGTTTTTTTAATACTTTGACTTGTAATTAATGATGAACAAATTTCTAAAGAAAGTTAATGGTATTAAATATGGACTCATGACTTGGATGCACAATCTCATAACAGGTGTAAGTAGGCAATTTCAATTGTATTGATTTCAAATAATTTTATAATCTTTACTCCTTTTTTATTCCATAATAATTGAATTGCTTTAGATCTTTAGACACTTGTAATACAGACTGCCATCCGCAGCCGGCTCTTATACAACAGCGGTCTTACCACGGGTTGAAAATAGTATGACTACAGAAGCGCTTACTTTGCATGGCGACACGTTAAGCAGGAATTTAAGCATCATGACTGAAAGAACCGAACACTACAGCAGCACGGCAACCGCTTAACGCCTCTCTCTCTCTCTCTCCACAAGAGCCGGAATCCGAATTATTTTTATCTTTAGGCCGCTTCAAGCTCTCATGGAATACAACTCTCTTGTATGGGCTGGTGCTTTAAAGGCTATTTTAGAGTTACTCGACCGAGTGCAGGAGAGAGCGAAAAAGCTCATCGGTGACAGTATGGTATCCAGCTTTATTAATTCACTTGAGCATCGATGCAATGCGAGGTATGTTCCACTGTTTTATCGTTATGAAATCAGGGAACTTGTTACTGAAAACCATAATTTCCTACGCGCAATGAGCCTTGCATTAAGAGCACATCCCATTTGTGGTCGATTGGACAGTGAATCGCACTACGCGTTACAGAGAAAAATCGTCTTTTAGCCGAACAGTTCGTATGTGGAATAAACTCCCTAAGGAGGTCTTTCTTGCCAATTTCAGTGTGCATAGATTCAAATCAAATGTCCACAAGCACTATTCCCTCTTTCCCCCTTCCCCCAAACCTAATTTCCTAGTTCTGGCATTGTGAGTTGCATAAGTAGGTGTCTTACCCTGAGTACTGGTCCTAATATAAAAAAGACTATAGTGATCTGTATCCCAATATTTTCTGAATGCAGGAATTTTTAAAATATGCATCCCACCGTGGGTACCTCACAAATTTTTTTGTTTTTCGTTATGACTACCGAAAAGTGCAAATCTATTGGAGGGCCCTAGGGTTCCACTACCACAACCTCAGTTTGGCTCGCAAATTATGGGTAGAGGAAAGTTCCTTTTGTATCTCCAGACAACTGTGGACTACACTGGAGCTCAAACGGACCAGGCAGCTGCTCGGACTGGACAAAAATCCATAAATATCACGGTCTCGGTACTCACTGGTCACTGTCTAATCGGCAGGCATGCTGAAAGACTCGGTCTGCCCTTTAATGATTTTTGTCACGGCTGTGGCTCGGAGGATGAGGAAGAGACCGTACTGCACCTCCTGTATCACAGGATTTAGAATTTTGGGCTCTCTTTTCTTCGGAACTCTTACGGAGCTATCATCTTATTCTATAGGGGACATAGCGAAGTTCATCCGGGAATCTTCATGGTTCTCAACTGCATAAGGGGAGTCGCGCCGTCTTCCTTGTGGCGTCACAACGGTCCATTCGATTGTGCTTAAGTGAGCTTCGTCGTGAGAGGCTACCACTCCTAACTAACTAACTAGAGTTCAATCAATGGCAACAGACTTTATGACGATAGACCATTTTATCTTGGCCTCCTCTTTAGAACAAAACTGACTGGACCAATCTTTATCGGCTTAAATAGAATTATAGAAAAAGAGAACTTCTATTTAGTACCCATCGCAATCTTCTGTTGTGTTTCTCTGTTGAGCTCTGCATTATAGATGAAGGTAAATTGTTGAAACAAAGCAAAGTAATAATTTATTTTGACTTCTTTCATTATAACTTGTTTGCTATTAAGGATCATTTTATTAAGTTTAATTAAAGAGAGCACATCTTTACGGAAGAGCTTTCCTTTAAAGGAAGTGGCTGTGCTGCTTAGACACTGCCTCATCATTAGAACAGTTTCTGGATATTCTACTAAATAAAGAACATGTTTTTGGAAAAGTGGTTTTAAGGTAACTCAACGTCTTAAACAAAGCACAAGCAGTTAAGCTGGAGGCATCTCTTCGATCGAAGGCTTCTTTTTAATAGTTTTGAATATTGAATTTTGAATATTTGAATATTCTGTTGTGTTTCTCTGATGGGCTCTGCATCACAGAATAATCGAAGTTGTTGAAACAACGTTAAGAAATAAATTATTTTCAATTCTATTACAAAAACATGTTGGTTATTAATGATCCTTTGATTAAGCTTAATTAAGGGAAGTACATCTCTATAGAAAACCTTTTCTTTCATAAGAGATGGCTGAGCTGTTTAGACTGAACATTCTGTTAAATAAAGAACGTTAAAGCTATGTTTTTGAACAAGTGGGTTTAAGGCAACGCCTTCGGTCACATTAATCCGTCTTTAATAAAGCGTAAGCAGTTTAGTTTGAAGCCTCTCTTCGGTAATAGGCCTCTTCTAGATATTCCCGATTTTCGCTTTGCCCAGAACTTCCAAAAGCTAAATAAGTGCATAAAGATATAAAGGAATTGCCTGTATGTTGAATAATAATAAGGCTCAAAATTTGTGAGTAAAGAATTTGTCTTGGAAGATATTGAGGAAATGCAGTGAAACATAAATCGAATTTCTAGATTTCAAAAGAACTCTTATTTTTCCTATGGGCTTCTTATTTTAATTGTTATCCAACCTGGCTTCACAGATTGTTCATTAAGGAGTGGGACAGGAATTTGAAAGGTATTAAGTATCAAGTGAAGTCAAATGACAACTGAACTTTAAAATTTGGTTTTATTTTGAAGCACTGTACAAAAAAATACACTTTTTCAAATGTATGGGTGTCTTCAGTTGTAAATAACTTAGGTCCTGGAGTAAGTGCAGATGATCAATTGTGGCACAACTTCTTTCTACCCCTCGTTTTTCTGAGACCTGTAGTTATATTAAGGATGTGTATTTGACGTTTGTCTTCGCAGGGCAGTAACGAATGTTACCCATTTGATTTAAACCAATCTTCTACCAAATATGTTTTTCGGCTTTATTTTTCTATTTAACAAGCGTTGATCAACTCGTCTTACAAAATTTCTATACAAAGTAAGTGTTTTTCATACAAATTTTTCAAACAAATTCCTGATTTCTTGCAAATTATTCTTTCAATTTATTTTCATTCTACGACATTTATTGAATTTAAACACTTGACAATTTTACTGTCAAAAACATTAATACGATTTTGAACACATCATTTGATAAAGTACCATTATCAATTGAAATTACCTCAACTTACATTAGAATTACATGCATTT
Organism: Gymnosoma rotundatum; assembly: GCA_916610165.2. Lineage (NCBI taxonomy): Eukaryota > Metazoa > Arthropoda > Insecta > Diptera > Tachinidae > Gymnosoma > Gymnosoma rotundatum. The sequence goes on from OU744336.1 coordinate 8,135,668, forward strand.
TACAAACATTTTCTATATATTTTTTTTACTTTTCTGCCAGTTTTCTTTACTTCTTTTATCAATTTCACAAGAAAATATTTACGTAAGGAAAAATAAGCAGAATAGTAAGAAGAAGAAAAAAGGCAAAAAAACAAAAAAGTTGAAAGAAAAAATTAAATTACAAAAGTTTACATACAACAAACGTACAAAAATAAAATACATACTCAAATTACAATTTATAACTTACAAAATTAAATCCAACACACTCAATATGTGAAAATGACAAATACATTTAGAAAAGTCGTTAATAATGAATGAATGTTACACGCAATCAACATAATGAAACATAATAATTATGTTCATGCCGATGATGAACAGTCAACATCAAACTCGGTTCGACACTTACCTAAAAGAGAAGAAAGAAAAAAAGAAAATAATCGTTAGAAAGGAAAGACATTAGATGACAGGAAATGCTAGACTTTATTTAAATTCATATCCATAAATGTTTACATGTGTAAATGTGTGTAAATATTAAAGGAAAATACATTAATGCATATAATTACACATGTTCACTTGTATGTGCCTTTAAATGTGTATCAATATTTAAGTGAATGAATGAATGCATGCTCGAGCGAATGTGTATTAGTTTAAAGCAAATAATTGGAAGCAAAGTGTAGTAAAGTAAAAAGTTTATTTTTTATATGCCAATTATGCTTTTAAATAAGAAATAAACTTAATCTAAACTATTTAATACTATTTAAGCTTGTTCTTAAGTTTAGTGCTTTGTCGTCAAGGAATTTGTTTTCTTCTTTTGTATTCAATTCTTAGTAGATTTCATGTCTTGAAACATAATGTGTGAAAAACTAAAAACAAGAAGAATAAATAAAAAAATAAGTTGTAAAAATGTAATTGCACCTACAGCTGTTGTGGTAGATGTTGGGTCTTTCAGCAGGTACAATTTCAGATGGTACTTTGTTGCAAATTATTTTTTTTAATAAAAGCTATTTAAAAATGATTTCAAGGCAAACTTCTAATTAAATGAATCATTTTCTTTGACAGTGTTCTAAGTCCATTGAAGGGTATTTTTTAAGCCCGATAGAAACTCAAATTGTAACAAATGACACAAAAAAATTTAACCGAGTGATAAATGCATAAAATTAACATTGGAAAACAATTTCGGGCAAATGTTCAGTGCAACTGTTCCTGACGAAGTGCATTCTAGACGTCCAAATTTGGACCCTTTTCCCACCATTGCTGGCCGTTTATCACGAATTAAAAATAACTCTGCCGGCCTTCAGGGTATCGACTGTTGTTGGTTTATCAGCATAATCGAAGCAAACTTAAACCACACAACGTTAGAAGCCGACTGATCGCGAAACTTTCAGTTCAATAAGTCGACATTTCGTCGAAATCAATGTCATCCATATTTCAAACAAAAAATTATTGATCATAGTGCTGTATTGATTTGCATCGATCGTAACACAAGCTCCGGCTAAGTTTTTGAGAAAATAAGAACCAATGATGACACCAACGTGCGAACGGCATTTCATTTTTCTGGATGTAATGGAGTCTGTAGGGTCTTTCGTGGTTTAGTTTTACTTCAAAAAATGAGCCTTAATGCTGCACAATTTTTTTTTTAAACAGCAGATCTGTTTCCAACTGCCCTACAGCCCAATCCGCTAAGTCATTAGAAGACCTTTCTTCAAAATTATTAACCCCGATTTTTACGACCGACTAGGAATCTATTAATTCGAATTTTCTTCCATACTTTCGTTCGATTTGCTCTTCAGTACGCACATTTCTTAGACGTCTTGGAGTTATTGCATCATTAAGAGACTAAAAAAGTACAGTTTAAAGAGGTACTTTTTAAAAAAATATATTTTTGAAAAAATAATTTTCTCAAAAATGTTGTCTTTTTAAGCAGGTTTTTAACAGTACTTTAAAAACGGTACGGTCTTAAAAGTGCATGGTAACAGCATACACTCTTAAGTAAATTTTTAAGGCACTTTTATCGTAAAAAAGTCTGCTCTTGGCAAGGTACAGTCAAAGTAGGAAATAATGTAATATTATCGGGTATTTTTCTTTCATTGTGATTTTCTTTTTACCATCGACTGCTTTGAAGAAGTTATTGCCTTAAACAGAATTAGATATGGAGAGATCTGGGCTGCAATCAGGGTGAAATAAAAATCCTTATTCAATATTTTTAAATTATTTTTTTAGTACGATGCTTTTTAAGGTTCTTTGTTATTTAGTGTCTTCAAACGAATTATTTGTTATCTTTACAGCTTTGCTAAGATAAATAACCTTACACAGCCTTAATGAAATTGGAGCTTAGGTCATTGGCTCTGCATGAAAGATGCTGCAGTAGATCTGCTTTTTAAGAGAAAGTTCATTTCTTCTATTTTTTAAGACACACACGCTTTTTCATTATTTTCGAGCAAAATATTGCGCAAACGCTTTTTCTTTATTTATTTTAAATCTCTTTTTGTTTTAAGAAGGGACTATATTTCATCGAAAATATTTTAATTTATTTATTTTTGAATTTAGTTTCCAACTGTTACAATTTCGAAAAAATTTTAGCGCTTTTTATTACCTGCATAACACTAAGTACTACAAATCCCTAAAGAGCCATACAAAATATTCAACAATATTGTTGCTTGCTGCAACAACAACAAAACAGACGATCATAAAATAAATTTAAAAAAAATACAAATTGTCTAAATTGCCAAATAAATGTACAGTTACAATTTTTCCATGCCACGATGTTGATGATTGTGCTCAAACTATATAATTTCATATATTTTATTGCCAGTCTTATTTATTTAAAATAAAACGATAAAAAAAATTGTGGAAAAATAAAAATGAAATTTAGAGAGGAACAATAAAGAATTTGCTTTAAATTGCTTGTTTCCTTCTATAAGTTCCATGTTTTATGTTCATGACTGTTGCTTTCCCTTCTGTTCGTTTAAATATTTATATTTTATACATCTTGTTTAATCCCATCACTGCTAGCCACTTTTAAACAAAAAAAAACCGAATAAGTTTAAGATTGGCGAAATGTGTTTGTGAAGGCCTAAGGGTGGAATTTTTGGAAAGCAAGGCTATAGTTTTAGATTGATAACCTCAACAAAAGAGTATGTAAAATTGGAGGATTTATCCAAGTTCTGTGCAACGTTTACTATAGAGTCATTAGCGTTTTATTGTTGGGTTTTTTTTTTTTTTTACCGCTTCTGTCGCTTCAGGTTAAGTTACTTAAGCAACTTAAGAATTGCCTTATAAATTAATTTATTAATATATTTTCTTTAAAGGACTTCTTTTTCTTGAATTTCTCATTTTTCAAAATAAATATAATTTATAAGATTTTTTTTCAAAGCACTATCATAAGCGTAGAAAAAATGTTAGCAAAATCAAATTAATTAATAATTATTTCGCACGATTTCTTTAAGCTTTTTGAGTACGTAAATCAACTTAAAAGAAAACATTGCACCTGCGGCCGTAAATTTGTTTTTTTTTAACCAAAGTCTGTAAAGTTTTATGAATTTAAAATTAATTCAATGGGTAAGAAAAAGGCTGCAAAATTTTATACCTTTCTACTCACACACACACACACGCATCCATAAATATACTACACATAATGAAACATAACCCTGAAACAAAACATTGTATTTTGTAGTATATTTTAGGGGTTGCCAGCCAGTTAACTCCACCAGACCATCAATTCATGCACTCATTCACTTTTATGCGAATTGACAAATGAACTTGTGCTGAAATGTCTAAACGTTAACAATAGCAGGAATAATAACGAAAGGGAATAGCGGATAAAATTCAACCTGTTTGATACACAGCAAAAAAAGAAATGAGTTTCAACGACTGTCAGATTTATTTGTACCCATTAGCGAGCATTGCGAAATTGTAATGTTTAATGTTTTATTTTCGCAAACAAGATTAGAACGCGAAGCAGTTAGTTTTTAAAAATCTAACTTAGTTTATTAACTACAATGTCTAAATCAAATTGCTTAAGAAGTACTAAAAAACACACGAGGCAACCGTTGAAGCAACTGTTGAAGCAATCATTGCATCAACCTCACTTTTAGTTATTGATATATTAATACATTTTATAATTTAGACAATATGAACCAAAACCGAAACCAAATGCCTTGGTTGCTTCAACGGTTGCCTCGTGTGTATTCCCAATATCAGTAATGTTAATGTAAAGAAAAAGTTTATTTTACTTTTTAAAGTATTTAAATAATGTCATTAAATAAATTAATTTTCAACAGCAATTTTAATAATTAACTTAAACATTTAATTGTTTCAATTAAAAAAGAATTATGTTTCAACTTTTACAAACAATTATAAATTCAATGGAATTAATAATGAAACAAACAGTGTTTGTAATAAATGCCAGGACAAACTCCACTCTGAAGTTATTGAAAGAATATATGAGAAAGTGATTTTACTGTATGCAAAACTGTTATAACAGTGAAACCGAAAGAAGACCTTTTATGTAAGAAGTAAAAAGAGAGACACAACCCTAAAAATCAATAAAAACATATGTTACTCAGTTGTAACAGAGTTTTACTTTATTATTGTTGCTTTTGTTACTGTTTGAAATTGTATACGTCTCTATTATACTCAACAAATTCTCTTAGACAGTAGGTGCAAAAGCATTTTATGAATTGTTTCAACATGGCAATGCAAAGTGGTACATTTTTTTGGCGCACAACAAGCATGTGCATGTCTTATTTGTAAGTAATTTCTTTAATACAGTACTTTACTCTTGAAACGATTATTATTTATGTGTCTGGCTCATTAATAATTAAAGAAAGGAAAATGAATTGTAGCTGAACAGTAATGTGTCTTCTCTAAAAGGGAGATGCCATGCTCTTGGTATTTATTCTTCCGAAATCAATAAGACCGCAAGTATTTACGAGAAACTTGTAAACACTAGCTCTGAAAGCAGTTTTACCTATATTTAGAGTTTTGTTTTATGTGGGCGTTACCACGCCCTCTATGAATTTTTTCTAACTTGCTAATGTGTGTTTCTAGCAAAAAATTAATTCGTAGTTTAAAACTGTAACTGGAATATAGGAGTTGCCACGCCCTCTGCTTCCTAACTGTCTATGAATTGTCTGAACACATATGTTCACTGGAGTAAAAATCCGCAAGGCGCTAGGGTTAACCGTTCGCTTAATCATTGGAAAAGAGGAGTTGTTTATACAGAAATCACGCCTTGCGTCCCTTTCAATATAACCAGATTTGCTAGAACTAAAAACAACAACAAAAATTAAATATACATGAACCAAAACTTGTGTAGTTAAATTGGTAAAAAAAAATAATAACTTATTATTTAGACGATAACTATTACGCCTTTTTATCTCTCACTTTGGGCGTACCAAGGGTTTTAGTTCATACCATTTGACTATAAAAGGGAGGTAGCTCAGAACTTTTATTTTTTTTTTTATTATTTAAGCCTTTAACTCTCAACTGGACTTGAGCTAATAATATTTCAAAAAACGTAGGACTTTAATTCCAAACTTACAAAATTTTTAAAAAAATATAAACTGTATTTTTTTATTAATTCTAAGTCGTAAAAACGTTGCTCAATCTTGCCTCTACCAATGATACAGATTTAATAAAAAAAATTTTGTAAATACTTCACGTCTACTAAACCTACAATCTTTTTAGCAAAAAACAATTTTTTCAAGACGTTCATGTGGAATTCAGAACGTGACTGTATATGAGACTTTCCTAGCATTTTCCAGAAATGCGGTACAAATAAAGTTGACAGATCATTTTACGGCAGCGTGACTATTGCCTGCAAGTATTTCAAGTCACCTTTAAAGTACTCGTAAAACATTTCGCTCAGTTGTTAATATATATTCGGATTAGTTTGACTATCATAGCGAAAATGTGATCCCCCAAAGAAGCAACGTTTACTGCACCTTTTACCTCTTAAACAACCATTTACAAGCAAAGAAGCACCTCCTTAAATACTTTACGGTTTCAGGTCACAAGCACCACTGTTGAGTGATATCTATCATTAATTTATTTCTACTACTTCGTTTGGCTCAAAGTTTCGCCTATAAAACGGTAGAAGAAAAGTTATTTGGGAGTTGCTCTTGTTACTTTCAATTGTACTAAAAAAAAAACAAGTTGCATTTGTTTTGTCTTTTTGCATTTTCAACACATTTTCATTTTCACTATAACAAACAGCCGTATACGACTGAACACTTTTACTTTTTAAGGATTTGTTGGTTTTTTTTTTTTTGCTAAAGGATCTACTTTTAATTCTAAACATGTTTCACATTTTTAATTCCTACTTCTTTTTTTGCTTCTTCTCAATATCTTGTCTGTTGTGTTTCTTCTCCTTCAGTGTTTTGTGTAATTGCCCTTTCGTTTTTTAATGAAATATATGTAAATTTTTTTGTAGTTATGAAATTAACAAGAACACACCCTGTCGTGTAGAGACGTAAATGAACACAACACTAACACTGAGACTGACAGCGACTGGCTTGTGTATTAAGGGACAATTTTACAATTATCAGCAAATTTTCAACAACAAACAAAGAGACAATCACATAATCGACAAAAAAAAAACGAAAGAAGAAAAACAAAAAAAAAACACTAACAAAAGCCAACAAACAAAAACAGGCTAAAAAACGTTTTAATAGTCATTTTTTAAAGGATTAAGTCTGCAGTCACGTTATTACTCTCAACTCACTCTTTGTTGTAATTTGTTTATAAACAAAAAGAAAATTGCTTTGTAGTGTGTTTTAAGTGTCCTTTTATTCATTCATTATTTTCTTTTATTGAGGGTGTTATTTGTTAAATGTATTTTAAGTTTGATTAGACAGGATAATCATAATTTGATTGTATTGTACTGTTTTTATTGCGAAATATTTTTAATGAAAAAAACAAAGCCGATTGTGATGAAGCACAGGGAGTGTATTGTTAAGGAGCTGTACAAATGAAATGATTAATTTATTCTACTAATTTTTAGCTGAACTGCAAAGACGTACTTTGTACTCTTAAATGGTTAAAGTAAAGATTTTTAAAAAGATTCTTAATTTTTAATTTTTGCTTAAGCCTTTTATTACTTATAGTGGCACCGCTCGTGTTTGTGTCTGTTTGTTAAAGTACAGCGCTTTAGACAGCAAATAAACTTGTTCATTTTTAATGGACAGTTTCGTCAGCAGCCGACATATGCAAAAATTATTCTTAAAAAAACTATGATAAATTGTCAAGCCCATAGCAGATGGCTAAAACAGCCCACGTAAGCCAGGTATCTAATCAAATTTGTCAGTTATATTCTGTATTCTATTTTGAAGTAAACGGTATTTAAAAAAAAATTAACATGTAATGATGCCACTTTTTTATTATTTTGTTCCCACGGCATCCATAATTGAAGGAATCTTTTCCCAAAAAAATTTTTTTTTCCTTGAGAAAGAAATTCCGCCAGAATAATCATGATGGGGGTGCACATAAAAAATTCTTTCTACTTTCATTCTTCAATTATTCTGGAACATGACTTTTATGTATATTTTCAATCTAAAAATTATTTACAATTGAAATTTCTTCGTAAATTCTTTTAAAATTTTTATCAATATCAATTGTCACAATTTTTCCCCTGAAATAAAAATTGTATATTTCTATTCTGAAAAAATTAAAAATCAATTAAAAATCACGTTCGAATTCAAACTTTATTTGTCCCCGTCCACACTTTGTAACTTTTGTTGCGCAACTCTTGAGTTTGTAGAAGAGAAAGGAAAGACGCATAAAAACGGCTACACTGTTTCATGTACTTAAAATTCTCTTTTAATGTGTCATTCGTAATTAAGGCAACAACAAAATCTCAGCAATCAAGGTATAAATTTCAGAAACAAAATTTGAATGTGTGGACACGAATGCAAATTCAAAAGTTGCAGAAACAAAAATTGCATGACTGGACGACGTCTTTCAAACACAAATAATAGTACTAATTATAATTTTAAAGAAACTCTTAATTTTTATGATAAGATAGAAAAGTATTATTTCTTAAAGCAAGTTCGAAATTAATTTCAAAGTTTTAAAATCATGTGGAAAATAAATTCTAAAGGTGCAGTCATATTAGTCAAATATTTGACCAAAAATGCGTAACCATTATTTTTATTCAATCTTTCCTGACACATATAATTACGAATGACGAGTTAAAAATTAATAAATGTAATATCTTACCTTCTATATTGAGTAGAACATTATTTTTCTTAATAAGTATTTGAGAAGGACAAAAATTTGGTCAAATATTTTACTAATTCCAACACAATTTCAAAATTTTTTTAAAATTATAAAAAATTAATTAAATTAATCAAAAGTTTTTTAAAATTATAAAAAATTAATTAAATATTTTTTGGCTTAAGTTCTATTCCATTTTACTTTCAAAAAAAAATGATTACAAATAAAAATTGCATTTCGCGACCATACCAAAGGTTGGTATAAAAGCAAAATCAAATGTACAAGACGATTAACAGAGAGAACAGCGAAGAAATGCTTTGGGTTGTATGTGGCCTTCGTCTAACCAAATTAATATTGATTGATTATAGGCACTCTTCGTATTCTTATTTAAAAAGTTAGTTGCTTAAATAGATGATGTTTATAGTGTGCACAACATTAGCGAAAAAGATAAGAAGCATGCTGATGAAGGATGTCCCGATGTATAAAATGCAGCCTTACATTCTGCTGGCGTGTAATTTTTCCTGTTTTCTTTGAAAAACGTCCGCATACATTTTCTTTCTTAAAAAAGAAAAATTTAGACTGTGACATGGAATTGAACGTAATCCAAAATTAATTCAATTTATTTGTCATAATATCAGAACACTTTTACTAATAATTAAATAAAAAATTAAATTTTTCTAAATGTTATTTTGTGACTCCAATAGCAGATTGTTATTTATTTTATTTATTTCTTGCTTATTCACGATAAACCAAAAAATCATATTATCCTGAGCCGTAAAAGGAATTCTAATTTAGTTTGGAATTTTTGAAATTGTGCATGTAACCAACAAAATGCAGAAGGGAATGTAAGGAAAAATAAAAAAATATTTTTTGTTAAAACTGGGTTACAAACCCAGGCTATCGAATTTATAACAGCTTAGTAGTCAACGTGCTTACCATCTAAGCTACAGCATCCTAAGTTAAAATATTTAAGTTTATAACCAAGAAACAATCTTTTTAGGCTTGGGTTCAACTATTTTTTTATTTCTATTTTTTTAACACTAATAACAATTCTTAACAAGAAGTTTTTTTTAGATTCCAATCTACATCAAATGACGTTCAAAAAAAATATAAATAAACTTCAAGCTTTTTTAATAATAAATAAAAAGATACAATGACTCTTATTGATATTTACATGCAAAGTTTCTGCAAAATATCAGAATATCTGACTTAATGCAATAAAATTTGATAATTATAATTCCAAACTTGGGATGAATAAAATCAGCAAAAATTTAATTGCTGAGAAGAACATAAATATTTAAAAAAAGGCAATTTTGTAACACAGCAATAACAAAAGCCATAAAAACTTTTACAATGAAAATACGAATCTAAATTAAGTAGTGGGTATTGAAGAGCCCTCCTTAAACAAAAATGGTATTTAAAAAACCCATCAGTAAATCCTTAAGATCATAAAAATTTTACAATTTTTATTTCCTTTTTTAACAATACAATTCCATTTATTCAGGCCATAAATTCCACAACACAGCACTGAGCACTAAATTAAAGGAAAAAAAAATATGTGTCCTTGAGAAAAGACACAAACAAGTTATCATGCACACATTCATATATACACATAATTTCATTAACTAAATAAATTAAATAGATTCATGTGAGACTCCTGAATATTTATTAGTTTTCAAGCTGCAATTATTTATAGAATTTTAAAAATTTGCAACAATTATTCAACTTTTATTAATTGAAGATGGGAAGAGGCAAAGCAACGTGAACAATGACAACAACAACAACGACATCAAATACAGTGGCAACAACAGCGATAATAAAAAAATACACTGTGTTGAATGCATATAAAAATATAAAAAAAATTTAAAAACTTTATAGGGAAAGATGACTGCTGCTATAAAAAGGAACTGTTGAAACGGCACAGTATCTACAACAAAAGCAACGACAGCAACAAGTTAAACAATAAATTGTTGTTAAAACTAAGAAACAACAGCTCACACTGTACAACATACATATTTTTTAAATAATAATAATAAGAAAAAGAAAACAGGAAATTTATGAAATTGTAAAAAATGGATAATTTACAACTTGGGAGTCTAAATGCTTGCATATCTGTTTGTTTTTTTGTTTGTTTGTTTGTGTGCTTATCAAGCGATATAACAATGAGTTCAAAAGCGTTTATACCTACGTGTAAGGATTTGTGTCAGTATCAGTATTTAAGGATATTAAAAGTTTTAACAGCCACAAATACACCCACACACATACACTTATACACAATATTAGTGCTATTAAACCTGTTTTTATTTAACATGTGAATATTGAACTAGACTCTGTAAGAGTTTTGAAACACTAAGTAAAACGCATAAGACAAAAACAACAAGAAGATATTCTCGCATAATGAAAATTATTTTTTCTTAAACAAATTAACAACAGCAGCAAACAGTGGCGATGACAGTAATAAACAGCGGGTTACAAAACAGTCAACAAAATATAATGAATGCTAAAACAGTTGTCGTCATAAATCTAACACATTTACGGGTACCTGCCCGCACTTTTGTAAACTAATTGAAAATTTTTCTCTAACAGCTAAAAAGGATATTAAAATACAGGTAGAAATAGAACTTGCAAAGAGTTTGGTATGAAATATTTTCAAAATAAAAATAATTATTTTCAATTAACCGAAAATTTTTTTCAGTGTAGGTAAATTTAAACACAAATTAATGTTCAGTAATTCATACATTGTTACGAAAAATAAGATATGGTAACCTGGTTTTTGCTCTCGGTGTGATAAAAAATATTGAATAAGTTGTTACTTCCACCACCAAAAAAGTGTGGTGTGTGTGTGTATGAGTCGAATAGAAAGAGAATTTAGCTAACACATGGTCAGCAACAGTGATGTTTGCGTTAGTTGAGGTTTCTGCATGTCTGCTGAACAAAAAAAAAATATGAGTATGAGTTCAAATCCCAACAAAGCGTTAAAATACAAAAATAAATCATTTTTTTAAGCAAAAGCATTGAACGAATTGTTTTAAATACAAATGATTAGAAAAAGAAAACAGATTTTTAACTGTTGCAGACTCCTATATATACGAAGGTTAAGGCGTCTGTATACAAAAGCAAAGAAAATGTGATCTAAGGAGATCATGCGCTCGAGTCACTAGCACAGCCTCTGCGTAATGCGGTCTTGGTAGCAGAGATGGTTTGAGGCGCATGGTTTGTAAACATGACCTAGAATCACCAAAGACACGCAGGTTTTTAAAATATGTATTTTAAGAAGACAAAAGATTAAGAGTATAAGTCCAGCCAGAGTCACAATCAATGACCCAAAAACAACCAAAAAAAAATCAGGCCGATTTTTGCCTCGGAATTTGGACTTTTCTTATGGGCATCATCCAGCAAAACCAACTTTGCTTAACTGGGACAAGTTTGTTTTCTTTCTTTTTCTTAAGCTTTCACTGGACACAGTAGTTCTTTTCTTAAGCAAATTTCCTTTGTTATTAGATCAGAAATCTATTAATGAATTAGTATGGATTTTGCAATCTATCTCATTTAACGGGAACAAGAATAAAAAAAGACATTAACTCTACTAAATCTCTCAAGACGACACTGTTTCAAGCTCTAACAACAAATTCATTTAAACTGACAGATATCAAGAGCATACACCCACACAAATAAAGATATTCTTGAAATCGAAAAATTGCTAGTTCTTATTATCAACACTAAACAAACGACAGGCAAGAAAAAGGAACAAGGAAACGAAAAACAAAACGAAACGAAACGACACAACCAACTAGTCAAACAGAAAGACAACCAGCCAGCCAGCTCAACAACAATAAACTGATGAGGTGTTAAAGTAGGTGTTTTTAAGGAGGTGTATAAATAAAAGGATGTAAACTGCTGTTTCTTACAATTTCTATTGCTTCTTATATGGCTGCTCTTGGGTGATGAGAAGACGAATGGCTGCAAGTTTAACTGCTGTCGTTGTTTTATTATCTTTCTCCCCTTTTTCTTTATTTGTTTGTTTTTCATACTTTCGTTTCAATTTATTCTTGAAAATTTAATTGTATTAAATAACATTAAGACTATAAAAACAAAATGAAAAACAAACAAATGATTTAAAAGAAAATTTCTTTAGATTGCACAAGATTTCTTAACACTAACTAAGCTACAGTGGCAACATCTATCTTCCTTCGCCTTGTGCAGTTTGCTACAGAACTGTCATTTAATATTAAAAGCCTTTTAAGCAGATTCAACCAACAATCTTAAAACGAGGGTTTCTGGATTACAGGCATTTCAGCACAACCTAGACGAAAGGGATACAAATGGTTGAAATAGACTACTACTACTACTACTACCACTGCTATACAAATAAAAAGCGTTAGAATTATTAAAGAAAAATTTGAAGAAACGAAATAAAATTAAAGAAAATAAAAGAAAAACGTTTATTGCTGTCAGTGGATATTTTACAGTTCAGTTTTTTTTTGTGTTCTTAATGCTAACGAAAACGCACAAGCTAAAACACAAAAAAACTCATGCCACTTCAAGTCAGTTTGTAAAGCTAGAATGAGTTTAATTTAAGTAACAAAACGTGGACGGACATACCCAAACAAAATGATATAAAACATTTCAAGTAAAAATCTTAAATACGAATAAAAACAACAAAAAAAGAAACCTTCACAAGCAACTAAGGGTGCTGAAAATTATCTACAAATACTGTTCATGCTCCATAACTGATGCTGCTGTTCTTCCTGCTTTGACTATTAACTATTTACAACAAGAATAACAAACATTCACTCGGCCTTACAACAAGGTAAAGTGTAAGACTCGAAACAAGCGAGCAATAAATTTTTCAATGTCAGTCGTAGGATCCCACTCTTATGTTTTTTAATGCACACTAAGGAACTCTTGCTTAACTCGTGTACAAACTTACGACAAACCAACATTTATTTAGCAGTAACAGAACACATAACAAACGCACGCCGTAAATTCGTAACAAAACTCTCAAATTATCAACCCTACACACAATTATACACAATATCCTTGAAAGTCATTAGTTTGATTTAGAAGCACAACAAAATCAAGGCATTAGAAAAAGGAAAATGAAGGATTACATAAAAATATATTTTACAGTTAAATAAAATTAAGCTAAAGAAAGAAGTGTTTCTCTACATGGATTTTTTTTTTAATTTCAAGCAGCAATATCTTTAAATAGGAAAGAGGTAGATTTTATAAAAAGTATTAGTCCGCCAGTTTTATTATACGAAAGAGTATCTTTTAGAAAAAGTACCTCTCAGGTATAGTACTTTTTAAAAAAAAGTACCATTAGGAAAGTACCCATCTACACAAAACTAATTTGGGAGGTGTACTTAAAAAAAGTACCTATAACAAAAAAGAACAAAAGGTACCTTTAAAGAAGAGGTACTTTTTGCTTTAATTTAACAAAACGTACCTTTTATAAAAATTACATTTAAAAATAAGTATCTCATAGATACCTCTGCTAAGATGCTGTCGAAGAAAATGTTTTAAAAAAAATAGTTATAGTAAAAAGTATAGTTTATTACAAAAAGTACCTTTTATGAAAAAAGTACCTTTTATAAAAAAATAATCAAAATCGGACTGAGTTCTGGAGGCACAAACATAAAAAAGCAACATTCAGTCGAATTGATAACATCCTTCTATCTCTAACTCTTTTTCCAAAGCGTACCGTTTTTGAAAAGTACATTTTAAAACTATTATCAGAAAAAATACACTTGCACAAAAGAGCTGTTGAAAAAAATTTAAATCAAGAAAGAGTAGCTTGATAAAGTAGCTTTAAAAAAATACCTTAAAAATTGTACCTTTCATAAAGTATGGTTTTAAAGAACCTGCAACAGTCATCTTGGGAAAAGAAAACAAAGAGCCTTTGATCAACGATTTTTGTTTGGGTGCATATATACAAAGTAATAATAGGAAAAAATTTTTTAAAAAAAACCGTTTTTTTAATTTCTGGGAAAAAGAAGCAAAAACATACAGCCCTATTATAAACAAAAATTCCGTGCGAGTTTTTTTACTTTTCCCTTTTCTCCAATTATAAACTGTTTCCCCTTTTGATTGACTGCGGAAAGTGAAAACATTCGGGGGAAAAAAGTAGGTAATATAAATTAAAAAATAAAAATTACATGAAAATCAACAAAAAAACTCTCTTCAAAGTACGATGATTCCACTTTTTTTTCATAATTGGAGGAATCTTTTCTCAAGAAAAAATTTTTTCCGTGGGAAAGAAATTCCGTGAAATTATTCATGATTGAGTTGAATAAGTTTATTTAAATAAAAGTGTTTCTTTGGCAAATGTTCTCTTTAAAAAAAGAGTTTTTAAAAATATAAATTTATAAAGAGTACTACAAGGACATATCAATTCTATAGAAATGTACACTTGCATGACATTTTTTATTAAAGTTCACCCACTTATGTTAAGATGGCAGTTTTTGCTTGTTGTTAGTGGTTCCTTTTGAAAAAGTCTACTTAAACTAAAAAGGTGTGTTGCTAACTTTGAGTAAAGTCAACTGTATATTTAAAAATTGACCTTGGGAAAACAAAAACTTCTAAAAAACGTGGTTGATTATGTTATCAGCAACCTAATTAGAAAAGACAATATGTTATAGAAATAAGAACTTTGTAAAAAGCAATCCAAATAAAAAAATTAATTTCCAAAGCGAACCAGTATTTGGGAAGAAATATATATTTCTGAAAATTTTACTTTAGAAAACACACTTTTATAAATTTTCCACTTTTACAAAAAAACTTTAAAAAGTACCTTTTCAAAAAAAAATTTTCATAAAAGTACTTTTTTGAGTTTTTCAAAAGTACTTTATAAAAACGTTAAACAAAACATGTTTAAATTATCGACGAGATTTTATCTGAAAAATTAAAAATTACAACGTGCAGCTTTAAAACGTTAAATTTAAACATTTCTAGTGTATTTGTCACTCCGCTTGTAATTTCTACAATATCCATTTCCGACCCCATAAAGTATATACATATATTCAGACTTCTTATGCATAGCAAAGTCGATTGAGCGATGTCAAGTTTGCCGAGGCAATAAATCAGCTAGAAAAAATAAATATGTCATTCTATCAGACAAAGTATCAAAAGAGGTGCTATTGGAAATCAGCAAGACCGGGCCATGTCCTTCGAGGCAGCGGGCAAAACACCACGCCTACCTCTAATTTTTCCTAATTATTTGGAAAAATAAAGTAGCTCCAATCAACGAAATAATATATGGGGATATCAAGTAAAAAAAATTGGCGAAATTTTCAAAAATTTCAATATGGGCATCAATTTAAAGCTCTTGAAGAGATCTTTAAGACGGTACTAAAATTTTTTAATAATGCTTAACCCACTACGAGCCAATGATATTTTTTTGTATGCAGTACTTTTGATATGCAGCACTAAATCTTTTTTTTATATTTTAATTCCTTGCTTGCAGGTGCTTCTCTATTCTCTGATGAAGGGTATTTAAGATTCGGCATAGCCAAATATAGCACTCTTAATTGTTTTAGATAAATCAGCTTTTAGGGCAATTACAGTTTTCAAATTATTACCTTGGAAAATACCCCTTTTAATAATTGTATGTTAAAATATACCTGTGCTGAGAAATTTTTTCAAATATCTATTTTTTATTTTTTTTTTAGTATTTTTTTGCATTCTTTAATTGAGATAAATCAAAAATAATTAATCACTCTATTTCACTAAATTTGTTTAACTTTAATATTAAAAATATTTCTACAAATTGTAAGTTTAACTAAATAGTGGTCCAAAAGGTTAAATTTTAATTAACACATTTTTAATTAAATTGATAAAAAAAAACATTTCAAAAGTTTCAAATATTTTGCCTTTCTTACACAAGGGAAAGAATTTAAATTACTTCGAAAAGAAACATTAACGACTATGAACAAGTCAAATCTCTCTTACAATTAACTTTTTTGTACCATTATAAATATATTTTCAAATTCATGCACGTGTTAGTGCCATGATCATGTAACACAGGTAAAAGGAAAACAAGTTCTTCTATTCAGCAACAAAAAGGGGGAGGAAAAAAAAAACAAGTTTTAATTAAAAACCAATTAATACACAACTAAAGGCTGAGTTCTAAACATTTTGCAGCAAAGAAACATTAAAAAGCAATAAAAATTCATTTACAGCCAGTCAATGCAGCCAATTAAACTTTACTTCCAAGTAACAAATTTTCTTACACAAAACAATATTTATTTTAGCTAAGATTGCCACAATTATTTGCAGCTTTTCATTTACAACGAATAATTATTGTTCCCTGGAATATTGTATTTCTAGACGTTTTATTATATAATCGCTTTAATTGTGTCTAAATCATCAGCAAAACTCGTATCATCAACACCACTACTGCGTCTTTATCCTATTTTTGTTTTGTTCATTTTTTTTTTTTTTTCATTTAGCATGTGCTTGTTTGATGGTTTTTCATTTTTACAATTCCTTTTTCAGTCGTGTGCGAAACAACAACTGGATTTTTTTTTATAGATAAGTGTGTGCAGCAGCATCACTACAAGATAAAGCAAAAAAAAATTTTCGCGATTTGAAAAATGTCTAGAAGAGTTGATAAGTTAGTATTTTTCGTGTTCGTTAACGTAATCGCAAATCGTACGTATGTATGGAGCGATAATAAAGCATTTTGGTATAAAACATTGAGCGTAAATAATGCATAGATAAAATTCAAAACAAAAACACAAAGTAAGTGAAAGAATAAATAGGTAAAGTAAGAACGGATACTCCAACTGACGACAATAGCCATGAGATTACGAGTGGGTTATTTAATTATTTTTTTATTTTTGATACTGTATGTAAACGCATCAATCCAAAGTGACGGTGGGTCAAACTAAAGGAATGATTTACTGATATAAAAATATATTTTTTGTGTGCAGCTCTTTTAAAAGGACCTAACTAAAAATGCTGTCTTTTACTAAAAAAGAGTAGCTTGAAATACGCCGTGCATGTGAGTTTTCTTAAAGAGGCATTGTTATTATTTAAGTTCATATTAAATTGTTTAAGGTCATTTTTTAATGGGTAAATTTATAAAAAGAAAACAATTTTTATAAGAGTACTTTAGCATTTGCTTTTTTGAATATACTTTAATACAAAAAAACTACAGATACTTTCTTAGATGGCGTTTACCTATAATGTACTTTTTCTAAAAGAGCCCTTTTAAAAAGTACGTCCAACAAAATTTAAAACAATTTTTTTAAAGTGCCTTTTTAAACAAACTGTTGTAACAGATATTCGGTTAAAAGGTACTTTTTAAAAGATAATTTTGAAAAGTTACTTTTTAAAGGTACTTTTAATAGGTTGTTATAAAAGGTACCTTTTTAAAGGCACTTTCTAACAGGTACTTTCTAAAAGATACTTTTTAAAAGGCACTTTCTAAAAGGTATTTTTATAAAGGTACTTTTTAAAAAGTGCTTTTTAAAAGGTACTTTTTAAAAGGTGCTTCTTAAAAGGTACTTTTTAATAGGTAATTTTAAAAGCTTATAAAAGGTACTTTTAAAAAGCACTTTCTAAAAGGTACTTTCTAAAAAGTACTTTCTAAAAAGTACTTTCTAAAAGGTACTTTCTAAAAAGTACTTTCTAAAAGGCACTTTCCAAAAGGTATTTTTAAAAAATACTTTTTTTAAGCTACTTTGTCAAAAGATTATTTTTTAATAAATTTTCGAGAAAGTGAATATTAATTTTCTTAATTTTTAAAATGTTCCTTTTTGAAAATCCTTTAAAACAAACTATCAAACTAATACACCACTTAAAAACTGTTTATATTAATAATTCAAGCAATTTCAATTATGACCACACTGTGCCTTGCATTCCATTACTAGTCCCCGTGGAAGCTTTACGTAAATGTTTTCATTTTTTTTCTTTCCTTTTTTCTTTTGTTTGTTGTTTTTGCCCCCGTATTTTATTTTGTTTCGTTTCATTTCATTTTGTATTGCAATGACTCAATAGCAAAAACAAGACTTATTGCTGTTGTTGATTGCTGCTAAATTTGCTTCAGACATGATGAAGAATGTTGTGCTGCTCATGATGCTCTGACATTGGGTTGCATCGAATGCAACAGCAGCTGACTTTACTTTAGCTATTGTGAGGTATTTTAATCGTGCTATCGAGACTTCATTAGTGAAACAGAATTCAACGTTTCCTCTTTGGCATCTTCATGAGGAGAAGTTGATGCATTTGATTGTGGTGGTGTTGTTGTTGTTGTTCTTGTTGCCGAAGTAATTATTGTAGTTGTATGTGCATAATTGTTTTGCATGGTTGAGTACGATTTTGTGCTGTACTGTGTTTGTTGTTGGTAAGCGAATTTAAATTGAAGGCGTCTTTTTCTATTGGTTAATAAGTTTAACTGTCTGTCTGTCTGTCTGTGTGTCTGTCTATCTGTCTGTCAGTCATTTTTGCATATTTGCAAGTGAGTTTCAAAATCAGACAGCAAATACAAGGACAACAACAACAATATAAGGAACCTACAGTGTTTTCGTTTGCCTTTACGTCATTTGTGAAATGTGTATGTGATTACTTTTTTTAACGTTTTCAAGTGTTTTACAAGTATTTGCGTAATTTAAAGAAAACTCAGCCATACAGGATGTGTTAAGAAAAAAAAATAACACATCTAGACTGTTCATAAAAAACAGCTGTGATTCAAAAACAAAAGAGATTTAACTTTTTTTGGATTTATAATAGAGACTGTCTTGCATTCTTGTTTACAAATGTTCAGTTCAAACTCAAAATCAAAAAATCGATTTTTATTCGCCTCTCCAGTAAGGCATAATTGGGCTGATTGAAAAAAGAAGATGAGGATGACATAACACTACTTAAAACCTAAAAAAATCGCTCAAGCAACATCAGGCGTATAAATTAAAAAAGGAAAATTATATTGAAGCGTAGCTTACGACGTCGATCGGTAAACTTTGCTTTTAAACATTAGGTTCAAACCATAGTAATTGTATGAGGCTATCGCTTTTGTTGGCAATCGAATATCAGGTTGTCGAGCAAGACTGATGGTAAAACTGTTGCAATTCTATTCATGGCTCTGGCTTATCTCAGCTCATTTAAAATATGCGAAATTGCAAACGCGCAAGGGTTGACCAGCCTTTTTCAACCTGAACTTTATGGACTGCGCAAACGCAAGAGAAGAAAACATCAAAAGCATAGACGAACATATAATTATATTTTTTAAGTTTGAAGCTAAATTTTCTTAAGTTCTTTATGCTATTTTTGTTCACTCCATTTCTAGTCATTTTAATATGACTTTAATGTATAAAAAACAACCAAACAACAACTAAAAAAAGTTAAAGAAAAAATCAAATACAAATAAAAAAAACTGAAGTGTGTGAGAACGAAAAAAAAAGAGTTTTTAAGTGAATTCGATACTTGTGTCTATGGACTGTTTACAATAACAACAAATTTCTTTCAGACAGCTCTTTTATGTTTTAATTTACATTTCTTACAGTTGATTATTTAAACAAGTATCAAATTATAAAATATATTTATTTTTACTTTTCAATAAAATCACAGTTGAAGTGAAATTTATTTATATTTTTTTTTTTTTCTTTGTTAGAAAATAAACAAAAAATTATTGAAAACAGAAATGAGAAACTTTTATTTAATAATAATGCTTGAATAATTTAAAATAAAACTTTTTACTGCAACAACGAAAACTGCAGGGCGATAATGACTTTTTTTTTAGAAATTAATGAAAAATGTAACAAATTTACAACCATTATTGCAGGAAAATACTTGGAAAATATTTTTATCTTAGTATTGGTATGATAAGCGTGTAATGCATTTTTGCTGTTGTAATTGTTGGCGTTATTGCACGCTTATGTTTTTTTAAAACGTTTCGTTTACACCTTCTTTGTGAATTGCCCAGACTTAAGGGACAGTGTGTATGTGTGTGCCCGTGAGTGTGCTTTAAATGTTTGAATGTAAAAATAAAATATTGTCAAGTGCATGACCACCATTTGGCTTAAAAAAAACATTGAAATAAAGTTCATTATTACAGTTGCAAAATATAAACTGAAACCCAAAGGGGAAGGATCAGTCAAAATATGCAAACATTTTTACGAGGGTTGTTTTAAAGAACAGTTTTTATTTAACTACAAGTAACACGACATGTAATCCTTTTGTGTAGAAAAACAACAGCAATTATTGTTTTCTAAGTCCAGTTAATGTGATGACACTTTTTAACATAGTAAAAATAGGGACCGCATTAGGACACCCCTACGAATTCATGCTTTTTTCCTCCGCTTGCTTTTCAAAAAATAATTAATACTTAAAAAAAATTCTTTTTTTCGTGCTATTTTTTATAAACCCCGATTAAATAATTAAATCAGCGATATTGATTATTGAGGGTGAAAGCATGTATCGATGGCCATTTCGCTACCGCTCACTTATCTTTTCAGAAAGCTTCTCACAAACATTTTTAATAATCTTAAGATTTTTGTCCCAACAATAAAGTAAAGAGCAGCAGGGATCAGGAATAAATAAAAAACTTGACATCACTTTGCATTTACGGCTGGTGGTGTTGTTGCAAGTTAGCGTGACACACAAGAGCTGTTAACGATATCTGCGTCTTTTAAGCACAAGATCTTGAGTTCAACTCCCATCGGCAGCAAGTATTAAGGAAAAAAAATAATTGTTTTTAAATAAGATGTGCAAAAAAGAGAACAAATCAAACTGCCAGATTAGAAAAAGAAAAACATTACTGTGTGTAGCCGCCTTCCCAGATCTTCCTTATCTAAGGGCACTAAAAAGTTGCAGAATAAGTTGATGTAAAAAAAGGTATTTCCGTATTTTACTAAAGATTTATGGACTTTTTCTTGCACTTCAATACCTTGCAGTATGAAAGGAAAAATATTTATTCGCAAATTTTGAGAACGGGCAAAAGCTATTTTTCTAAGTTTTGGCTCAACTGAGTCCTTAAATAAATTCTATAATGATTGTAAACAGTTGCGTCTATGAGTCTGTGTGTGTTTGCGTGCCAGTATTGTATGCATTGACACTTGTACTTTCCAGTATTGTTAATCTATCCGTTTGTCCATGCAGTTGTCTGTATGATATTAAAAGCTTGTTGTATTAACAAAATTGGAGGAGTGTTGGTCTGCACTTTTATACTTTTATGCAATTTCTATGCGCTATTTATGGTTTATTTATCTGTATTCCTGTGTCTGCATGGCTGTGCGGCTATCTATCTATCCTGTATTCTCATGCCCCTCTAATCAAACACAAAGTGATGGTAGTTAATATTGCAGCACGGTACGTCTGTCGCCAAAACAATTCGTGTTGCGCTCAATGTTTTAAACCAAATTTCCATAAATTCATTTTAGCCATTATTGCTTGTTTGCTTTTAGCTGTGTTTTTTTCTATTGCGCTTTGTTTTTCGTTCAATATTTGTGTATTGCTGTGTGTTGCTGTTTTGTTTTCATTTTTTTCTCCGCCTTTTTGTCACTTTGGCAAACAAACAAAAAAATATATAAATTGTTTTTTTCTTTAGGACATTATTAGAATTTGTTTTTAATGTGTAAAAAGACCACACACCAACACAATGAAATACCAACAAGCTAAAAGAAAAACAAAAAAATATATACACACGCCCCACTATTTCCGTTAACTTCCTGTTGCATGCCATGTCAGATATTTTTGTTAAAACGATAAATTAGTTATTGTTAGAGAAATGCGGTCGATGATGATGACGATGATGATGATAATAACGCAAATAATTATGATGACGAGGTGAAAGAAATGTATGAACTACAACGAACATACAATCAAGCAATAAAATATATTTTTTTCTATTTTTCGAAATCGAAATAAAAATATTTCAAATGTTTGTGATAGCGGTAAATGTGGTTGGCTTAAAACATGCAACTGCTGATGATGATAATGATAATAAGGATGACAGTAATGTCATTTGGATAATAATTTCTTTTTTTTTATTATAACACATTTGTATTAGTTTAACCGTTGGAAAAATGAGTCAATTTCATTTGTTCTTCACATAAAATTCTGAGTTTTTGGTAGGTTGCCTTAAGTATTTTATTATTACTTAATGCCATTGTCAATTCTATTTTCTAAAGTGGGAAGCCTTCAACCAACCAAAACAAAATCTGAACAAAATATTATAATAAAGAAATATTTTCTATATTTCATCCATTAATCTTACGAATTTAGAATTTGTAATTTATAATTATCATAATAAATCAAACAGGCGTTTGTAGGTTCTCCTTATTGTCTTTGTATGAGTTTATTAAGTCAGTTGTATATACATATAAGTGATATATAAATAATTTTGGCGTTAAATACAATTTAATCAAATTTAACATACAACAAAAACGAGGCATAAAGAAAATGAATAATAATTATTTGAAATTCCACCAAATGCAAATTAATGAACACAATGAAAAATGAGATTTAAAATAAATAATGAGAAAATCTTAAATTCGAAAGATTTTCAAATCAGCAGGGGAATTGTTTACATAAATTGCTTTTTATTGCTTTACTAGTTATTAAAATTATATGACAAGTGTGAGAATAAACTAAAACGCCTCGAGTAACAGTTCGATCGATACGGATTTTAAAAGAAAATTTCACACAGTACAAGTATAAAAATATTTGAGCCATTTTCTTTAAAAGTGGCGTAAGTCTATTATAAGTTTTAAAATATTTGAGCCGTTTTCTTTGGCGTAAATCCATTATAAATTCAAAATTATTTGATCCTTTTCTTTGAAAGTGGTGTAGGTCTATTATAAGTTTAAAAATATCTTAGTCGCTTTCTTTGAAAGTGGTGTAAGTGTATTATTAGTTCAAAATTATTTGAGCCGTTTTCTTTGAATGTGGTGTAAGTCTAATATAAGTTACACCACTTCAAAAGAAAACAGCTTAATTATTTTTAAATTTATAATAGACTTACGCCACTTTAAAAGAAAACAGCTCAAATATTTTAAAACCTGCAATAGACTTACACCACTTTTAAAGAAAACGGCTTAAATATGACAAAATTTTTAAACTTATAATTGACTTATACTATTTTTAAAGAAAACGACTAAAATATTTTTAAACTTATATAAGACTTACACCACTTTAAAAGAAAACGGTTTAAATATTTTTAAATTTATTATAGACTTGGACCACTTTCAAAGAAAATGCTCAAATAATTTTGAATTTATGATGGACCTACGCAACTTTCAATGAAAACGGCCAAATACTTTAAAACTTGCAATAGACTTACACCACTTTTAAAGAATGCGGCTTAAATATGACAAAATTTTTAAACTTATAATTGACTTATACTATTTTTAATGAAAGCGACTAAGATATTTTTAAACTTATATTAGACTTACACCACTTTCAAAGAAAAGGCTCAAATAATTTTGAAATTATAGTGGACTTACGCAACTTTCAAAGAAAACAGCTCAAATATTTTAAAATCTGCAATAGACTTACGCAACTTTCAAAGAAAACAGCTCAAATATTTTAAAACTTGCAATAGACTTACACCACTTTTAAAGAAAACGGCTCAAATAATTTTGAACTTATAATAGACTTACACCACTTGCAAAGAAAGCGACTAAGATATTTTTAAAGTCTAATATAAGAGAGATTGCGAGAGAGACAGAAAGAGATTTAAAGATTAAAAATGTGCAAACTCAAACTTAGATTAACCACGACGAAAAGTAAATACTCTAGTGCACACAAGCATATAATATGGTGCAGCCTTCTGTAGCCCTAACACTAAATTGCAGTGGTTAATGACTAGAAGGAACCAAGGGTTCAACCTGATCTAGACATACGACAACTTTAAACATCAGCTGAGTGGGATTCTGGAAAAATGTTAAATGGCAGCAAAAGTTGTGAGGGATATCCAACATAGGCTGATATTGCTCCACTCCACGAATATACTGAATGCTAGATGCCAGTAGAATTTAAAGGTCTTAACCTGGTGAAATGTAACTTTTTTATCTGCAGCTTCATTTTTACATCTTATTTACCCCGCTTGTTATGACACTTAAATCCTTAAATATTTTGGATTGTATCTATAGATTAATTTTAATTTTTATGCGATTAATATACGAATTTAACACGAGTTAAACATAAATTTAAAATTCATTTTTGTTTTTAATGATATTTGAACATATTAAAAAAAATCTCAAATTGTGTTGTACATTTTGGGAATACTTTTTGTTTTGTTAAAAAACCAATTATAACAAAACTTAAAAATAATCCTAGCATCAGATAATGGTAAAAATTATAATACCCTGATTAAAAAATATGCTAAACAATTTATTTTCTTGCATACAAAGTTGCACAATATTGTTTTGCTTTCACATAAACTGTATTTTTAAAATTGTTGCCAACATCTATTTTTAAGTGTATTTGGCAACTATTTTATGTCCTTGTTATTTAAAAAATTCGTTTGTTGCTTAAAAAAATAACCAAAAAAAAAAACGTCATGCCCCCCGACATGCCAGAAAATACAGTTAAAAGCTTTTTTAATTTCATGACAAAACTTTTAAATAACTACTTTTTTGTTTTTGTTTGTCCTGTTTGAATTTTATGATTTTTTTTTTTTTTGTACTCAGCTATTTTTCGTTTATATTTTTATTTTTTTTTCTTCGCTTAAACATTTTAAAATATAAATGTTTGCTATATAAAAATATATGGCATAATAAAATGAAAATGAAATAAAAATAGAAAACTTTTTCCTTTTTGCAATTTCAAAACGAAATAATAATAAAAATCAGTGCCTGTCATAATGAACAAAAAAAACAAAGTTTTGTGAATATGAATGTTAAATGAGAAATATAAAAAATGAAAAACATAAAAATAAATCTCATAAAAACCAAATTACCAACTAAAAAGTTGACAATTTTTAGCGTGTGACACGCCTAAATGCATTAGTTAAGCCAGGACATATCATACTCTCATCAATTTTGAAGTTCTTTGTGCTTTTATTCCTGCTTAAATGGAAAATATTGTTGTTTTTAATACGGGCAATTTTTCATTTTTGACACTTTTGCATTTCTGCAAATCGCGAGACTTCAATTGGCATTTAGCATTAAGCCAGGAGAGCGGGAGTATTTTATAGCTTAACTATAAACTGATAAAAGAAATTTCACAGGAACTCTTTGCATTAAAAAAAATAAAAAAGTAAAAAATAATAAAATTTTAAACAATAATGAAAGACGTGTTTAAGTTAAAACAATTGATATCATTTTCATGTTTTATTAAAGTATGCTAAAGATTATTATCATATTTAAAAGTGTCATATTTCATTTATTTTTTGTTTATTTACGAGTTGAAATTGCACGACTTTTAAGTCAAAGCAGCCCATCCAAAAGGGGGAAAATACAAAAAATAAACAAAAATATATTTTAATTTTCTATCTATATCTTTGATAAGACCATAGAGGATTTAAAATAAATTATATATTCTTAACAATATCATTACAGCTGCAGGTATGCAAGTCTTAAAGAATTATGTCTAAAGACAGTTGGAAAAATCAGTTACTTCTTAAGCTTTCTTCGTAGTAAATTCAAACTCAACACTGAGCCTATCGGCAACCACCATAAAGTTCGAAATAAGTTCCTTAGATCGATTTATGAATTGTCAATTCATTACCAATGAATTGTAATGCTAGCCTTCACTAGCATTACCAGTATTGAACACTGAATCTAATAAACTTCAAAGTTCCTTAGACCGCCCTATTGAAAATCAATTCATGAGCATTGTGTGATAATGCTAATCTTATTTTAGCATTACCATTATGAATAAATAATATCATTATCATTATTTATTGATGAAATGATTAAAAAGCATTAGCAGCCGGTCAAAGCAATACAATACTGCAATAAACGGGTAAACGTTTGTTTATTTCAAATTAATTTTTTTTTCTCAAATACTGCGATATTAAATTTGTGCTTTAATAAATTAATATTTTTTCCAATTGTAATTAGTATTTTGAGAATTCAATTGGAATTTCATCATATTGCAATGCCATTAGTAAAAATAATTGTAATTAACAGAAATCAGTAGCATTAAATAGTCGTAACATCATTTGTTATTATAATTATTTTTCAGTTAATGCCCAAAATATTTCAGTCGTAATGAATAATTCCCAAGTATGGTTCGTGGAAAATACATGCCACAGCCTCAAATCTTTTATGATATTGGCTGTACTTGTCCTAAATTAATTACTATAATTAATAAAAATTGAGTTCTAAACAATAATTATCTTGTTGTTAAAGATAATCTACTTAAAAACAGGTTTTTTCGCTTTTCTAAAAACTTAAATAAAGCAATAACCGTTTTAATGGTTCTTATTTGGTCACAAAGTATCTGGGCGTTATTTGCCAAATGAAAGCGCAAAAAGGTAAACCTTCTTAAGTTAATAAAAATTACTTCCGGTATTTTTAACAAAAAATATTTTAAGGATTTCGTTTCTTAATTTTTTTACGTGTAAAAAACACTCAGGCATTTATTTATTAAAAAAAAAAAAAAAAAAAAAAAAAAAAAATTTCTATAGACGACAGCGATGGAAGCATTTGTACGTACGATCGTAGTTTTTTGGTACCTTCTATTTTATGTTCAAAATTACAGTGGTACTCCTCTGTCTCATATGATAGCACAACGTAATTTCACTTTTCTATATAAATAACGTCACTTTTTTCCCTTTTACGTCCAGTGAGTCTTGGACATAAAAGGGAGTTGGGATTATAAATTTACTTCGCTTTGATTTTACTTCTTTTTTTTCTCGTTTATACAGACGTATGTGCTACTGAATTGTCTAAATTAACTTTTGTGCTTTAACTGCAACAAATAAACAAATATTGTTTTAAATAACCCTCACTTATTTCTAGAATGTCACAACTCAAAATTTCTAATTTTGAAGTTAATCATAGAGAATTGTTTGCCAATTCGTGCTTTATATGATGTATACGAGGGCTGCTCTATATATTTCTGGCCTAATAGTGAAAATGCGAATATTTATAATCAAAAATGGTTTTATTGTTTTTCAAAGTATTCTCCAGCATAATTTATACACTTTGAAAGTTTTCTTAAATGGATTCTTTTATTTATGAATCATTTTACTAATTGTAGTGGGAACTTAAGCAGTCTGATATTTTTCTCGATGCTGAAAATGAGTCAAAAAATTAAACTGCGATTATCTCGAAATGATTTTTTTTTTGAGTTATGATGTTCTAGTAAAGTAAATGAGCGATATGTTGTGGGTAAATAAATACATTTGGGTTTAGTATTGAAAGTTCAGAAAAGTACTTTTTAAAAATATTTTTGATAGTAAAAAAAATTTTACTTCCCACACAGACGAAAATTAAAAATCCAATATTAGGAATTGCAAATGCCATCGTCTGGAATTGACAAACAACTATTCAATTCTTTTCAATGCTCTGAAAGAGTGAAAGACAAAAATGGGACTGTGTATGTCAATTTATTAAATTGGATCTTACTGTGCTGCGGAAATTCGACAAGATCCGCAACAGGATAGATTGATTATTGTGCTGTGGTTCAGCCTACTCAAATGCTTTTGCGAATTAAAGAATCTTCTACTCATGGCGGACTTTATTCGCAGCATAAGATACTTTCATCCAAAAAATATACACACATACAATACGATATGTACAATATTAATTGCACATATTAATTATAGCGATTTCCGAGTCTCAATAAATTAAAGCAAAAATATGCTTCTTTTGCATCTCCTGTTTTTGTTCTACACACAAACCCAAATTATTTAAAATTTTCATGAGATAATGCTTCAAATGCACTATCAAAGCGCTGCTCTTCAAAGTACACTGTGTTTTAATTTAATATTAAGACTTCTCGTCTTTTTTATTTTTACCCAGTTCAACTCAGACTTACTTTATTTTAGCATTCAAAAGGGCTAAGAGAATATGTAAATAGCTGATAAAAAAAAATCAGCTAAAATACTTATCTTATTTTGGGCAGCAATACTTTACAAAACAAATTTAAATAAAAAAAAAACTCAAATCATACGCATAGAAAATCAGCTTAAGAAAATTTGAATATTTTGCAAAATATTTAAATTCGTGATATAACAACGCCCATCATTTCATCACCATTCAACCAACTGTGCCAACTAAGTAGTTAATACACTCTACATAATTGTGACTGTGCTGTGTGAATATTGGCTGTTGGTGTAGAAATTATTTTAAACTTGATCTTGAATTTAAATTTTAATTTCATGACATGTGTTCTGCCAACAACTTCAAAGGGTTATTATTACTACAAAAATTCACTTCGTTATGTTAATCACTCTCACTCTCTACTTCTCTCTTACTCTTTCACACTAGTATTGTGATGTGTAGGATAAAAGTTTTAAAGCATAAATAAAATGAAAAATTCCAATGAGTTGATATTTACATAATTTTAATTTGCAAAATAAGAAACAGGAAACAAGAAATTCAGGAGTTCAGGGGAAAAAATATATAGAAAAAAGTAACGGGCAACATGATGTGTAATATTAATGTTAATTAAAAAACAAAAAAATGTACTAACGCACACACAAATACAAAGACAAACCTAATTCATATGTATGTTTATGTAAAAAACTAGAATATGAAAAATTTAGCAGTTATAAAAGTAGAGAGGTACAACGGTGCTTGGCCCAAAATAAGCGACTCTATACGTCTGAATGGCGATGTGAAGCAGGAGTAAATATGAATGTGTGTATGTGCGCTTGTGTTTTGGTGTCTACTTTGAGATCCCAAAGGACACCTTTCACTTGTTATTACATTTACATTCTTCTACCAAAGTAAAGTTTTGAAAAAGAAAAAAAAGTAAATAAAAATAAATTTAGGAATATTATATTAGCAAAAAACAAGCGCAAAAACCTTGCTGGAAAACTAACCAATCACCCAGCCAGTGCACAGTAGTGCAATATGGAATATTTTATCTGAAACATTATTAATTGCCACAAGGGATTACTTTTATTGTAAAGCTTTTTTTAAAGAAAAGCTTTTATTATTATAAAATAGTACATTTTTGATAAGCTTGATACCGTTAGTTCTTTGCTGCAAACAAACACATCATTTATCTTGTTATCTGCATTTTTAATTGTAAAACAATTCTTTTTCAGATAATATGAAAAATGAAATCTAAAAGCTTAAAAGCTTAAAAAAGCTTTTTTTTACTCTTTTGTGTTATTTTTATAGTTAACATCTAAAATTTAATACTATTTTGCCTTCTAAGAGACCTCCGAAATTTTTTTTTAAAGTTATGTTATCAAAGCTTTAGCCCTTAAATTCTAAAATTACATTTTAAACTTTCTACTGAAGATTAAAAAGTGGAATGTGGGAGCAGTGTTTTTAACGATCTCTTACACAACTTGAAACTTGTATGTTTTAAGCGCTCATCTGAATCACTTATTCTAATGCCACTTTTTCATTAAAATCCATATATTTTGTAAATAGTTTGAAGGAAAATGAAAACAACAATTAATTAAAACAATTAAATAAATTATTTAAAAATGAGCGGTTGCTAGTCATTTTATTTCCCTTCTTTTATTATTATTTATCAAAATTATGAAAAGCATTTTTTCACACGCAAGATATTTTTATGTGGATCTGAAAAAAATTGAAATAATTAAATTATAGTATTTGAAGTAAGTGACATCAATTTCTATCTTTTTTTAATTCGTATTCTTTGTAGTCATAAAGATTTAAAACCAGGGGTAGCCAACCGACCAAAATGCTTTGAATCAGTTCATATCAATGCTGTGGCAACGTAAGAAGTTATATATTGTATTTGTTTAGACTGTAACTGCTAATAATACCTAAAAAGCTTTTAAATATAAAATTTTTCATAAATAATTTAAAATTATTTAAAAGTGGTTTAAGGATGTCTCAAAATTTAATCAATTTTTAAACTAAACAGTTTTAAGATGTAGTTTGTTTTTTAACTTTAGAAGGACATAAGTAATGATGAAATAAAGCATCGGTCAAATGATCTCTTTAGCTGACGCACATTCATTCATACTTGAAAATTTTCCTAACAACTGTGCATCTATGTGATTTCAACGTGCGACTGAAAGTGAACGAGTAGATTCATCAGGTCCTGAATTATGAATTTTAGCTTTAAGCCAAAGTTATAAATTTATAAAGAATTTAAAAAGCTTTTAAGCTTAAATCGTATGTATGTACATTTTAAAAATTGGTGATGGCCTTTTCATCATAAACATGAACATCTCATATTCAAAAGTACATAAAAACAAGTATAAAGAAACAACTATTGCAATCCTGCCATATCATTCCAGACCAATATATTTTAGACGTTTTTACTCGCTTATAAAATTAACGTGCCATAGCTAGCAGTGTGGCAGAGGTAAATTGAAAGTCTATTGCTGGTTTGTATGGATATTTTGTCTAAAGAATATGACAATTTATACGGAGCAAAAAAAAAAAAATAAAACTAGTATGGGCGTCCTTAAAAAACGAAAATCGTAGCCGTAGTAAAATACTCATCTTAGCATACCACTGTGCATTGAATATGGGATGATTTTGCTGCAGTCGGGAAATAAAAACAAAAAGAACCACCGGCTGTCTTTTTTTTAATTTTGGCAAAAACAACACCCTAAAACATAAAACTGATATAAAAACTGGAGTAAAAGTAACATCAAAAAGTAGAGAGCCAGCTTTGAAAAAAAAGCAAACACTACATTTAATAATAAATATTAATCTCATTTTAAAATTTGCTGTAGTTTGTAGTCTGCCCTGTAACATTTCGAAACCTTATCAAATTTAGCTGTTCACCCTCTATAACAAATAACTACCTTCTTTTTTGCACTTTGTGCTCGAATTTTTTGATGTCATTTTAAGGCATTTTTCATGGTTGAAAATTAAGCAAATTAAGCAAAAGAACACCGAACAACAAAATTCTAATTACAGTTATTCAAATTATATGTCACAGCTACAGGTTTTTACTGACTGCCGTTAGTGTTATTACTTCAGTTGTATTTTTCTAAAAACAAAAAACAACCTCAAGGGGGAAAGCGTTAAAAGAAGTGGTGGAGGTTTTTTTTTGGTAGAAAGATGATCGTCGTCATACCATTATGACAATTTAGCATATTAAAAACCAATTTTTCATGCTAAACATTTATAAAAACATTAATTATAATAAAAAGGAAATAACAACAATAATAACAATTTACTACCGAATTCGTAAAAAGAGACTAGTGGACAGACAATAAGACTTTTGAATAAATGGTACGGAAGACACAATTTCAGCAGAATTAAAATGAAATTAATTATGCAAAGGAAACAATAGCAATGTATTTTTCATTATAATTTTTTACTACTCCAGCTCTTTTATAAATTTTTCAAATTATAGCAACGAAAAACAAGAGCAAACGAACAGAAGCATTAAAGCGAGGATAGTAAGAAATTTAGGAAATTTATTTTCTCATGCAACGTATAAGATCTTCTAGTGTAAAACATTATATTAGAGGATTCACTTAAAGGCCAAAGTGAAAAAGAATTTTTATAATTTAATTTTCTCCCACCTTTTTTCTCTTATTAAATTAATTGATCATATTATTCATTCGAATAATTATATTTATTCGAATAAATGATTCGAAAATAAGTCAATTGTATTTTTTATCTAAAATGTTATGGGTTACTATTACAATATTCTAAATAATAACTACATAAATTATTCGATTAATTGATTATTCGAATTAATTATTCGATTAAATAATTTAAAATTTAATTAATAGTTTTTTTAAATTTTAATTTTAAGCTTAAATAATTTTAAATAATTCATGAATTGTGATAACAATCTTCAAGTTTTAATTTGCTTAAAAAACGCTTGAAATATTTGTATAAAGCTAACCATGATTCATAGGACAGTTTCTTAATTCACTGGAGCCAATCATGACTCACCTAAAAGCTACGAGACTGCAGAGTTGGACAATTGCAGAGCATAGGCTTACAGATCTTATTTGGTTTTTCGCAAAATCTACATTGTTTGATCTTTCTTAATGGATAAACAAGCCAGCGTTTTTCCGTAGTTGCTTCCAGCCAAGTTTTAAAAGCATTTATCATTTTCCAAGGACATCATAATAAACCCCTCGTTTGCTTCTATTTCGCCGAATAAAACTCGTCAGTGGTTTGTCGCTTAACAACCAGGCGATTGTAGAACGCATGCGGCAAGCGAACGTGTACTCTAACCTAGTGCAAGAATATGTCTTAAAACTTAACAGATGGGCCACGGTTTTGTAGATACAGCTGTAAATAAAAGAGTAGACCCAGTAGCAAAAGAGGATCTGCTGTGAATTTCTGCTGCACCAGGAAATGGACTGCGAAGGTGCTACAATGGATGAACTCACGAAAAGGTAGAAGAAGCCTACTACATGTAGGCAGGCTCGAATGGTGCTTTAAAGCCACTTTGCAGGAAAGCCAGAAAGAGGCTAGGATATAATAAAAGGACCTTAAACTGAATAACAGCCGTTGAAATTTCAAGATTATACTTGCAGACTGTAAGAGGCTGAGAATAGAGCGGACATTATGTGTGAATAAGACTTAGGACCACGGATGCCATGGGAAATCTAATTGTAGGACAAATGCTATAAATTACTAGAGACTCTGTGGTAAAAAAGAAGGTCCAGAGTTTCAAGTCGACAGTCTCTGAAATCGATAAATTCTAGAGCAAGGGCTAGCGGTAACACGCTATTTATTGATAGTAACGTTAACGAAAATTACAAATGGGTTGCCTTAAATCATTGTAGCCAGAAGGGGGTCGAAAAGGGAAGCGGCTTAACAGAGGTTTTGATTAAGTTGTCGAGCACTCTTATTTGCTTTAAAGTCCGCCTTCTCGTTGTTTAATATCATCAAAGTATTGGTTAATTCTGTGCGCTTGCCTTTGCATTTGGTGGAGGTTTCAAGTTGAGAAAAATATATTCTTCTAGAGGACATACAACCAAACCTCATTGTTAAGTATCTTCTAATTGCTTTCTTTAAATTCTAATATACAAGCTTCCAAAAAAAACTTAAGCAATCTCTTACTTATTTAGTCATCCTCGTATAACAGTTATGCAATTTTGTTTTAACATAAAGTTATTGAAACCGCAAAAAAAAAATTATTTATTTAGAAGTCATTTTGGCAACTGAAATTCTATATTCAAATTAATCGCTCAAATACAAAATCCAACTAAAAAAAACTAAAAACTTACAACCACAAACACCACCACACAACAACAGACACACACACACACACACCCACACACAGAGCCAGATACATTCTTTTGCAAGCAATTCTAAAGCAACTGGGAAATATTTTCGATTTTCATTTACTTAAAGGGAGTCGAAAAATATACAACCGAACGAAAGGGAAGAAAAAGCAAAGAAAGTAAATTTTTATTCCTTTGGAATGAATTAAAGACAATCACTTGAAAATATTTCATTTGTCAAAAGAAGGCACTGAGAAAAACAAAATAGTAATCAAAAACTAAAATCAAAACTAAAACTAAAAACTTGTTGTAATTCTAATCAATTTCTTCCTCACTTTGCCTCTGGTAACTTTTTAACAACTAGACCTGCTGCAGCCTTTAACTCCCCCAACTACACAAACAATCTCAACTGGCATTTATTCAGTTGAAAATGATAGTTTTATGAAAAACTTGCATCAAAAAAAAAAAAACCAAATGCATGTTTAAAACCAGTTACCAACTGGTAGAATCAAAATGTCCTAAAAACAAAATCATAAAAAAATAAATTAAAACAAACAAAAATCACACAAATTCATTGAAAGAAACAAACCAAAAAGTTTGAAATGAAATCATGAATTCATTATGAATGAAGTAACGAACGAACGAATGAAGAAGTTATTTGGATGAGGTACCAGGAGGCGTGTAGTCATAAAACGCCAATACTTTTGACATGCAATGGCAAATGGGAAGTCATGAGTTTTTTATGTTATATTTCTGAGTGCATCTTAAAAATCTATGCTGATGATCGAACAAGTGAATAAATGCATGAATGAATGAATAAAATAATCTCATACACTCATAGCAAATTTTATAAACAAAAAAAAAAAAAAAAAAAAAAAAAAGTTCAAGAAATTGTAAAAAGTATTTAAAACGTGATAAAAGTTTAATACGAGTAAATTAATTGAAAAACTTTCATACATTAGTGGTGTGACCTAAATATAATTAATATGAGTAGTTGTATTTGTTTCCGTATGAATAAATGAATTCAATTGCCTCTTCATCTATGACAGATGTCAAACTATTCAAAAGCGAGACAGTTTGTATGTTAATTATCTTGTAAATTATTCGATGCCACAGAAACAGTGGGTTGGCTGGGTAGTAAAATGTTCCAGTGAAAAGTACAATTCATTTAAATTTAGATTTTACAAAGGCCGTTTTTTATAATAACTCCGTTTCTGCTTTTAATAGCATAAAACCGGTTGTCTTCAATATGCGAGCAAAAAGGAGATTATGATGCGAACTAATCGCCTTTTAAAATCTTTTTTCGTGCTATTTTCTTTTATCCCGATTATTTAAATTACCGATATTGATTATTGAGGGTCAAGGCACGTCTCGATGGCCATTTCGTTACCGCTTACTTAACTCTTCAGGAAAATTAATTAATCCCGTTGTTTAATTTAATTTAATCTCCTTTTAGTTTGATGTATTCACCCAAACAAACCCCCTAACGCCGAGCCATTTGACATTAGGTCGGGCAGGCAGCGATGTTGCCACAGCCTAGTTGGGTCCAATGAGTGGTCCCGTTGTGTTGTGCCGAGCCATTATCTCTGCAGGTTTGGAAACAGAAAACAACTAATACGGAGTAGTTACTCTACGACTAGAATAGATGGCAGACAGTTCTCTATATTAATTTTTGCCATGGCGACTGCAGATGTTATTTGCTGTGCGCTTTTTGGATTATTATTTTTATTGTATCGTAAAGTATAGGACAGAGCTTTGAACTTCGTGCAGCACGTGATATTTTTGTCTTACCGATTCCGTCTCCTTGGCGCTATTTTTTTTAGAAAATATGGCGTGTAGGCCCCGTAAACTGCAATATAAGGAGTTTTTAAGTAGTGACTTACTATTGCTACAAAAAGAGACGTTAGACTGCGGGGACTACTGTTTCTTAATCGAATATTGGTAAGGCCTTTCGGAAAAAAACCTGGTAGGTATAGGCGATGTCGATATAGGAACCGAAGGCGCAGGTAGGCTTAATATTTTCATTTAGTAGCCAGTTACTAACAACAGTATTGCATTCTGCCCAAGTGGCTGCTGTAGTCATGGTAATAAGCATGTTGACTTCAAATCTGGTTGGCCAATGTTCAACCCCTGCGGCAGTTAAAAAAAAAATAAACATGTTTTTCTTTTTTCTTTTGTTTAATGGTATAAATACATATACAGAATTAACATGCAGCCTCCTTCGTCGGTACTTCTTTAGAGCATATTCGTCGGCGAAATAAAATGGCTATATCTATCTCTCTTCTTTCACCACCTGTCTTATCTCTCATCTATCTCTTTCCTAAAAAATGTAGCACGGTTACAAAAACAACTAAAATTGGTGTTGTTGCCTTAAGGGCTCATTCTCTTTACAAAAAAAGCATTTAGTTATTATTTAAATATTTATTTATTAAATAAAGTAACATCTTGAAAGAAAAAAATCCGTTTTTCGTCCATTGTACTCTAAAAATACACCTCTATAAAAAAACGCTTGTTATAAAAAAAAAGTTTGTAAATAATCAGTTACGTTAACAACCATAAAACAACGAAAAACCACAATATAAAATACTTTAAAATACACATGTAGGCGATGATATACAAGTTTTAAACAAATCATAAAACTTTAAATCAAAAAAATTTATGACTTTCGAGAAAATATTATAAAAATATTTAAAATGGAATTTATGTAAATGCATAAAATAAATCATCACATTTAAATGATCACATTTTATTATGAATATGCTTTGCTAGATGCGATGCAATTAACATCACAAATTTTTATCGTGGATATAAATATTAACGAGTTTCATTATTATCGGCGCCTACTCTTTTTATTTAAGCATTTCGAAGCTAAATATATATATTTTCTTAATTGTTTGGTTTCTTTTTTCAGAACGCTGTTGGCTAGAATTGTCCAGTTGACATATTAAAGTTGGTGTCAATTTATGCGGCCGTTTGTTTTGTACTAAAAAGTCAAAAATTTTAATAATCTTTCTGCTTTGTAATACAATATTTCCAAATTTGAAAATATTGTTGGCAACGGCTTTGGCACAGTGGGCATAGTACTTCCGAGACAATTTTAATAATTATCGTTGAGATTTCATAAAAACTAAAGAAATAAAGATCAGGCAGACATTGCGTACAAAGCAAATATTAATCATTCTACACATTGAAATCAATTAAAAGTAATTATGAGAGATTCGTAAGAAGCGGCGAGAAAATTTTATTAAGCCATATAGCACTTGCGAAAGAGTTGACTATCATCCTGCGCTCACTTTTTGACATTTACGAAGAGTATACTTTGGTAAATCGTAACGAATACATTGACGACTTCAAAGGGGGAGGAGGCTCATTTTGTTAATAAACAAAAGTACCGCACATGGAGTGAAACGAATATCCGCAATAGATCCTACAGACTCAGTCTACACAGAAAAAATTCATATTTGGATGCGGTCCCCAGTAAGGTCCCCACTTCTTTCAAAAAAAGAAACCGGCACTCGCATGGCGTTCGATGGATGTTATTACCTCACCAAAGGCAATGATTTTTTGTTTGAAAATATGAATGACAGGAACAGGATGGCGCTATGTGCCATACCGTGACCGCAACCATCAACTAAGTGAAATCAAAATTTTATTAAAAGTTCATTTCGAGAAATGAAGCTGTTCATTGACCCCTAAGGTTGTGCGACTTGCTATCTCTCGATTAATTTCTGTGGGGCCACGTGAGGTAATCGATTTATCCTGGCAAACCAGCAACCATTTACGCCTATATATACTTCATTATAACCGTGACATACCGCCAGCAGTGCTCGAAAAAGTGTCCCAAAATTCTAAGTCTAGAATGCGCTTCGGTAAAAATAGCTGTGGTGGCCAAATGCCGACAAAAAGAAAAAATATTCAAATGTTAATTTCCTGAATTGGTTTTTAATAAAAAACACTTAATATTTCGTAAATGAATCTTGTAAAAATTCCTATTTTAAAATGCATTAAGCAACGAAGTATAGTAAAGAATTATACACCCAGATTTAGGCCAATTTTGTTACCGGGTGGCAACACCAAAATACTACCAAAATTTTATAAACTTTCCTTAATAATGAATCTTCGAGTGTACGAAAAACTAAACCTGTTTAATTAAAGCTGACAAAAACGTCGAAAAGAATATATCACTTTGTTACAATGAAAATAATAATTAAAATATGTTTTTTGTCAAGTTTCCACCACTTTTAGTTACTCAAGCATGCGAACGACTAAATATTCACTTGTGCTCTTTGTAAATTATAATTTTTCGTAAAATCAGCGGTTTAGCAAATGTTAACATATTAATTATGAATTATTAAGGAACATTGTGAATTTTGATTGATGTAATTTAGCATTTAAGGGTGTTAAGCTGTTGCCATAACGCCCATACAACAAGAATAGAAACCAACATTTTCCAACATACTCTACACATGCACACAATTGAAATGGAGAATATAAAGATGTCATACGAAATGTGAAATAATAATTTTATGAATAAATAAGGGGAGCATTCTTGAAAAAAATTGTGCCATATAAATATTTGAATGTGTTTGAACAAAGAGCTATAATTTATCTAAAGAACGCAAAATTTCATTTGTTGAAGAGCTGTAATTAAGTGAAGATGTTTGTCCCCCTTTTTTTCGGAGGAGCACAGTAACTATTGTTAGCAGCTTATTTTATTTAAAGTGTGGTTGCAATAATAGAAATTATAGCAATATTTTATTTAAATTGAATGGGAAACATATTTAATTTGCTTTTGTTGATAAAATATCTTAAGAAATTGTTAAATGGAATTTTGCCTTGCTTAAGCAGGCAAAAAAATTAACATTCATGAAAGCAAAATCTGATATTTGCTATTTAAAAATAATAAATAAAATTATGCAGATTATAGCGGATTGGAAAATTCTACTGGCTTCAAATAAATCAACTGTTTTCTATTTCATGAAATATTGATTAAACAAATTAATTGTCGTTATAAATAAAAATACACACACAAAAACTTTCAAATGAAGGAATTTCTCGTTAATAATTTCTGTGAAATAAAGTTGAATGTGTAAAAGTCAATGGCCCATATTCATAGTTATAGACTAAAGTCGACTCTTGCTAAAGTATACTCTAAAATACAAGGCTCTTATTATCTTTTTTGCTTTCATAGTCAAGAATAAAATATACTTTAAATTTAGCCGACTTCCACTGGGTGCCAACTGTAATTTGATAAATTTTTTCATACAATTTCTAAACAAACATTAGAAAAAAGTAACCTTGTTTTTATTTTGTGCACTTTGGTATCAAAATCAGATATAGAGTATTGTGTTCTTAAACCAAATAAAACAATTTTGGAAAAATGAGTTAAAAACAGCTTTGGGTAGTTTTAAATTTAGAGTTGACTTTCTCGCCAAAAGTATATTTTAAATTGTCTATGAATGAGGGTCGACTCTAAAGTAAAACCAACTTTAGTTCCCTTAAAGTATACTTTATTTTAACTATGAATGAGAGACAATGTTTCTTAAACAAATTTTACAAGG
Organism: Gymnosoma rotundatum; assembly: GCA_916610165.2. NCBI lineage: Eukaryota > Metazoa > Arthropoda > Insecta > Diptera > Tachinidae > Gymnosoma > Gymnosoma rotundatum. Next base: position 8,174,674 of record OU744336.1, read on the forward strand.
AAAACTAAGAATTAAAACCAAAAACAATAACAGTTGGCAGATTAAAAAAAATTGCATCATTATATTTTTTTCCAACCAAGGAGAGGAAGGAAACAACTTCTTCAATTTGTAAAGACTTCTAACTTAAAGTAAAATTTATAACAAAATTTTCTAAATGTGATCGCGCATCTACAGGACTTACAGTGACTTCGAAAATCACGTCTTGGAAACAAGAGTCACCAATGTCACAAAATAACTGTGTATGTGTGACTGGTTTAGACCAGTGGCAAATATATTTTCAATGTCATGAGTTTGAAATTGATGCCATATCAAATTTATGCTTCAGATATGGTTCCGAGCAAATGATTCTAAATTCCAAAAAGTGACTCGGTGAAAATAATTTTTCTTTTTTTATAATAGTAGAAATAAATAATTAGCAATCTTAAACGTAACTAAAAATTTTCAATTTGAATTAAAAAAGTTTTTTAACTTTTTATTTTTGTTGTTGACATTTCGCCACTCCTTTGTGTAACATCTTATGCTATAATTCTTAATGCGTTTTAAAATTATTTTCTGAAAAGTTTCTTAATGTTTCTGGCTAAAGGCCAATGGAGCGAAACAGTCTTAATAATTAATAATATTTATACTTGATTTACAAATCATCCTAATAGGCATCAGCTCAATTAATTACAATATGTGTTCTTATGCTAAATGAACGTAATATCGGGTGTTTTTAAGCCCGATAGAACTTTATATTAAAATAACACTAAAAATTAAATTTTCATGAAATTTTTTTTTTTTTTTATTATTTTCAGTAAACTCTGGCAAATCAATATGAATAGATTCACGCTTAAACAACGCTATCAAGTCATCCAAGTTTACTTTGATAATCATTTATTAATTCAACTTAATGCTTCCTGATTTTTATTGTCCGTCAGAGCAAGCCATCCGTCGAACTCTGGATCCCTAGAGGATGCAATAACACCAACACGTCGAAGGAATGTGCGTACTGAAGAGAATATCGCTGCTGTAAACGAAAGTGTTGAAAAAGATCCGAACTTATTGATTCGTCGTCCGTCGCAAGAATTGGGGCTCTGTCCGTTCACCACATCGGAAATTTTAAGCAATGATTTTGGCCCACACCCGTATAAGATCCAACTAAAGACAATTATATGCGTCCTTCCTTCGCCGATTGGGCTCTAGAGTTATACTGTATTTACACTATGCAATTTTTCATGAAACTAGCATAATATTTTTGGTAAAGCAGAAAGAGTAAGCAATATGGATATGAGGGGATGTTACTGTTGCTAATGTTTATTTTTAGATAACGCATAACGCTGTAGTTAGTTAGTTAGGAGTGGCAGCCACTCAAGACGAAGCTCACTTGAGCACAATCGAGTGGCCCGTTGTGATACCACAAGGAAGACGGCGCGACTTCCCTTACCCAGCCGAAAACCATGAAGATTCCCGGATGAACTTTGCTATGTCCCCTATAGAGTGAGATGATAGCTCCGTAAGAGTTCCGAAGAAAGGAGAGCCCAGAATTCTTAGTCTTCTTCGAGCCAGGGATGGGTAATGGCACAGGAGGTGCAGTACGGTCTCTTCCTCATCCTACGAGCCACAGCTGTGACAAAAATCATTAAAGGGCAGACCAAATCTTTCAGCATGCCAGCCGATTAGACAGTGACCAGTAAGTACCGAGACCGTGATACTTATGGATTTCCTGTCCAGTCCGAGCAGCTGCCTGGTCCGCTTGAGATCCAATGTAGTCCATAGTTGTCTGGAGACACAATAGGAACTTTCCTCTACCTATAATCTGCGAGCCAAATTGAGGTAGTGGTTCTTTATGGCCATTTTCACCGTTGGCATAGGCATTCCAACGTTTGGTAGCGAGGAGACGTTAGGAAGCAACGTGCCCCGTTTGGCGAGATCATCGGCCTCACAGTTTTCCTGGATATCCCTGTGACCAGGGACCTAAATCAGGTCAATCTGTGATCGCTCCGATAGTGTGTTTAGTAATGAGCGACATCTTAGGACTAGCTTAGATATACTGTATGCACCAGCAAGCGCCCTGATTGCCGCCTAACTGTTCGAAAATATCCGAACAACAAGGCCAGAAAGATCGTCCCTAAGCGCTATTTCGGATGTTTTCAGAATGGCCATTACCTCGGCTTGAAAGACGCTGCAGTAGTCAGGAAGTCTAAGGGAGAGTCTTAGTCCAAGGTTATTGGAGAAGATTCCACAACCGACTCTGTCGTCCAGTTTCGAGCCATCGGTGTAGATGTCGGCAGTATTATGCACAACCACTTCGTTGCAGACCCATTCCTCCCTACTCGGAATATGGATCTGAACATTGATCCGAACGAAATTTGGTTTCAACAAGATGGCGCTTCGTGCCATACGGTGACCGCAACCATCGAGTTATTGAAATCAAAATTTGGCGACAAATTGATTTCGCTAAATGGTACTGTCAATTGGCCTCCAAGGTCGTGCGATTTGACACCTCTCGATTATTTCCTGTGGGGCCACTTAAAGTCACTGGTTTATGCTGATAAACCAGCAACAATTGACGCTTGGGAGGCTAACATTGTTATTCGTGTTATTCGTAACATACGGCCAGCAATACTTGAAAAAGTGACCCAAAATTGGACGTCCAGAATGTGCTTCGTCAAGCGCAGCAGCGGTGGCCATGTGTCCGAAATAAGCGAAACAGCGGTGGCCTTATACCCGAAATAATTTTTAAATATTAATGCCATATTGTTTTGGGCTGAAAAAACACTCTTTATTTACTGATAATTACTTTATGTTTAAAGCGTATATTTTTTAATACTTTCGTATGTGAAATACCGCTTATTTGCCTTCAGTAGGAATCATGCCACATGGCAATTGAAACGAATAGATTAGATAGACAATTAGGTTGTTAACGCGTAAAGATACAAGTTTGTCTTATCCAGAGAAATAAGTTGCACTTTAAAATAAGTTTCTTAATGTATTTAAATCTCTAAATTTACTCTCGCTAATCAATTCTAATTCCGACAATTCTTTATATGGTGATTTTTTTTCCTTTCTGATTTACTTAATAAATCTTTGTTTACGAGACGCTGGAGATGTCCAAAATGTCGTGTTTCAAATTTTATATGTATTTACAACCAATTCTCGTATGCTTAGTAAACATTAACTATTAACACACATTTCTTATCTATTTTCGGTAGGTTTGACATAAAAACAGGCAATAAAATACTGACCGACCCCATGTGTAATTTAGCAAATTTACCAGCCTTAAGTTTCCTCATTTTCTATGCGCTTAACAGCAATTAGTTTTTTTTTCTTCAGTTGGAAGATCCTTTAGGACTATAAAAATTTCCCAAAAAAAAAAAAAAAATAATAATAAAGCAAAAATTCGCTAGGAAACGTGTATATAAAAATGAAATCACAAAACAATCAAAACCGGAGGAGTTGTAATTAAGTCTTTTATAATTTCTACGTTGTAAAACATACAAAACGTACAATAATTACGTTTAAGTTAAGAACAGGCGAGTAGAGAATAAAAAGGCAAAAAATTCCATTTAGTACAATTTTCATTCCACACAATACGACATAATTATCCATTTAACATGGTTTGGATGGAGTGCATTAAAAATTTACCACAAAAATACAACACAACGTAGAAGAAAGAGAAAAGTAAATTATAAAAAAAAATAACGAAATCTAAAATGATGGTGGCAGGCGGCAACAGTAACGGTGGCAGCAACAACAGCAGCAGCAGGCCACACACATTCATAAAGTTCACAAAATAATTGCCATGTTAAGATTACAGTTTTAATTTTCATACCCACTTCTATTTTTTTAAACTCATTTGTTGGCTGTTTGACTGCTGCAAGTACTCGCACCAAACAAATACGTTTTTATTTTCAAATGAGATTTTTTTTGGGGATTTTAATTTTTTCACATCTTTTGCTCATTTCTATTTTAAATTACATAAAACGATGCGTCACGTAGACACCTAAAAGTGGAAGTGTTTACTTGTGTGTTCAATTTAAAGTTGATGTTGTGGCCTCAAAGTCGTACCCCTTTTTCTTTATGGTCTCAGTAGTAATCATTTAAATGTACTTGCACACTCTGACAATACTGGGTCCATTACCTTGCAGTCGTTAGTTGTTTGGTTGTCTGTCTAGAAGTATTTCACTATTTGCTTGCTTAGACACCTGTATCCCTTTTTTGGATTCATTTAATGTTCCGTGCAGTTGTAGTTGCAAAGTAGACACAACATTTGAATGTAAATGTTGTTGGAGTAGTGTTAACTGCCAGTTTATTTTTTTTTTGTGTTCCCATTATTTCTTTTCATGAGGAAATATGCTGAATTATCTTGTTTTTTCCTTTTATTTTCCTTAAGTTATTTGTACTTTTTATTTGCCCGTTGGTTTTTCAAATTTCTAAATGTTGCTTTGGTTGCTTATGTTTCTATTTGCACGTTTGGCACCACAGGGAATCATAAAGTAAGCAAAAATTACACTTTAGATATTGGCAAACTGTCAGGTTACACAGTTTCACAAAAGTATAGCAAAACATAAAATAAATGTATCAGTTTTTTTCTGTAGAAAAGGTATGGCTTCCATTAATGAGAAAAAGACGTCGGTTTAGAAACTAAAAAAAAGTATTAAACAATAATAAACAAACGTGTTTTGTTCAGAAAAATTATGACTTCGCAATTTTTTTTTTCTTTTTTGTGACATGTTGCTACAGATTTCCCCAACATTCAACATTTTCTATTTTTGTCATGTCTTTGACAAAAATATACGTAAAATGCACATTGGTATGCTTGGCGTATTTTCGATTTTTAGAAACAAGAACCAAAGAATTATTGGCTGTCGGAACTTTCTTGTAAAATTACAAAAGGCGATCTCGATTGAATATGAATATAACTCTCGCTGTATGCTTTACGATATAAGTAATGTAATCTCAACACAATGTTCTCTCTAAAAATGTTGAGGAAAAGATTTCTTTAGACCCAGGACAAGAAGTGCAGCCACCCTGGCATAGCTTCAACATTTATTTATCTTGCGGCGATTCTTTGTTCGCAAAGTTAAACAAAGACTAAGAGGCATACAAAAGAGCAAAAAATAGTGCTTTGAAAGTTGGAGAAGGATACAAAATAGATGTGTAAAACAGGTACTTGAATACTTGTCGTAGAAAATAGCCTCTATCGTTTGTTAAAAATTGTTAAGTATGTTTAGCAACATGTTTATTCAACATGTTTAAAAGCCATTAAATGAAGCAGCATGTTGCAGCAACATGCGTGAACCTCTTTACGAGCAGTGAGCTCCTCATAAGCAAAAGATATGTACATATTTCTTAGTCGCTTGCATTACGCTATTTCCTCTTCTAAAATAAGATTTCTAAACATAAAATTTAACAAATCTTTTCTAGAACGTATTGATAATTTAATTAAGACATTTTCAGCTAAATATATTATAATCATCGAAATTATACTATGTAAATCAATTTTCGGGGCGTTAGTTAAATAATTTATTTACATTAAAAATATGAAATTCAAGAAAAAACAAAATAGGCGAATAGTTGGCTATCATGCGTTTTGAATCAAGAATCAATGATTTATAAATACAATTAATATATCCATGAATTAATAGAATGCTCTTTCCATAAAGAGTCAAAATAAAATAGCTTGACGTTAAATGCTTTAGCAACATGTTAGTGTCAATAGTTGAAGAGTAGTTCATGTCAACAATTTTAAGCAACATGTTTATAATATATTTTATTGCAAGAGCATATAATCTGATTCTCATTTCTTGCGAAATGCTGTCGAAAGTAAAAAAAGAACGAAAGAAGCAAAAAAAATGCTTACGAGGTTGTACATATTTTTGCAGCATATTTTTTAGTAAATAAATCTGAATTTTTTACCTAATCGCAGTATTGCCACCACTGAATAATTTCCCGGCTTAAAAAACATCAGCTACATTTTGTTCCTTATATTTATGCGACATGCAGCAGGCATTGTCATACTAAAGAGAAAAACGTTAATATTTTATTTGCAATAGAAATAGTGTAGTCGGCAAATGAAGGAACATTACACTGTTTACATACACATTCTATCAACATTTAGACGGTTCACATTTTTTTATGTAAAAATAACATTTTATGTTTTATTTCGTTATTTAATTTCAATTTGTAAATACACAAAATTTTTCTACAACAACGACATCATACACGTTCTTACTGAAGACTATGTGTGCGTATGTAAGTGTCAATGTTTTAGTTGTACTCTAACAAAATTAAAACGACCTCGTGAATGCAACCAACATAAAATTGTTTGTTACTTTACTGTTGATGACGAGTACCTTGATGCTGCTACCATCGTTCTTGTTGTTATTTTTGTTGTTTTCCTAATATAACGTTGCTGATGTTTCGTTGAGCTTTTTTTTGTTTAAACGTCGTTGATTGTGTAGGTGGTGTAGCTACCACTCATAAAATATGTCCTTTTATGATATAGGATAAAACAACAACGCTTAACCCTCTAGAGTAAAGCCCCAAACCTCCCCGTAATGCTCTTAATAGAACGTTTGCTCTCTGCATATTTTATTTACAAACATAAAAAACGTTCCCATTTTGTTTGGCAGATATAAACATAAAAACCCAAAAAAAATTAACAAAATGGATCTTGAAAAAATCGCAACACAAACTCACACCTACACATCCACATCACATCTACGAATACACCTTTGGAATTTGTTAAATATACGTTTTGTTGTTGTTATCACATTATGACTGTCTGTTAGAATGTGTGTTCAGATAGTGTGTGTGTGTGTATGTGTGTATGTGAAGAGTTGTGAATGTATTAAACCTGGTTTGTTAGAACCTCGTTGTTTGGTGTGTATGTTCCTGTTGTAATAAACATCCTTAAATCTAAAACTCCATATTAAGACTCACCTACACACATTAGTAAATACGTTTATGTGATTTTTTATTTTATTTCCAGAGTTACACCGTCAAAAGTAACAATAAAATGATGCCTTCTTTAAATATCTTTACATGATTCCTTTTTTGAAATGTGTTATTATTTATGTGTACAATAGAGATTTCACATTCTATGTCTATGTTAACAAGTACACGTGAAAAAATTGTGGACTAATGCGAGTGACTTTGCATCAGTTTTTCGGGATTCAGATAAATACTCGACTACCTTTACGCTTCATCTTCTAAATTTTACATCTATTTTATTAGAAGTCTTGCAATAAAAGTTATGTCAGTATATTAAAGGCCAACCATTTTGTTATCAACGTTAAAATTTATTTTATTAAATTATGACCTTGTGTTGAAAAAATAAATTCGATCAAATTTTTACCTCAAGTTTACGGTCTGTAACATAACTTATGTTAAAAGCGAGATTTGAAAACGATTCACAGAAACAGGCAGTAATAATTAATCAGATGTTTTATACCACTTGCAAAAGTTATGGCATATTCACATTAGACATCTTTTCTGGGCCACCCTGTATTTGTGGGCAAATTAAGTTTTTAAAGCTTATACATCGTCGACCATTTAGTGCTGTTGAGATGAAATAATCTCTGCACATGTGTTTTCTGTAATCACTCCCACTACGGTACTCTAGACACAAGCAATAGTTTTGTATTTGTTACAGAGAAAATTTAAAAAAATAACAAAAATCGAAAAATATGAATACGATATGTTGCTGAGTATCTTCTCAACATGTTGACAAACATGCTAAACAAGACGTAATTAAAAAAGCAACATATTGATTTAGGTCTACATTAGTACTCCGTTCGAATTTGTTAAATGCGCTTAGAAACATTGATTATTTCATTTAAATATTTTCATGTTTGAAAAATAATATCTATTTAGCGATTTAACAGAGTTTGAATTTATGGTACTTTATGCCATTTATTATATATCCCATAAATTTAGTTTTAAGAAAATTGAAACTGGTGAAATTTACAAATAAAAAAGAATAAAATTTACATAAAATATTTGCGTAAATTGGACAGCCCAGCTTATATATGTTGCAGCTGTACAATTTAAAAAAAGAGTAAAAATTAAAAAAAAACAAGCAACGAACTACAATGCAATCTGCTTGTATTTAAAATCTTCCTGAAGATGGCCAACACAGTTGGACGAAATATGGAAAGTTAAAATGGTTTACAAAATGGAAAAAAGATATTTCTGTTTAGATTTCTGGAGTTCAAATGCCTTAAGAAGAGCGAAAATTCAACAAATATGTATATAATAAAAAAAGATCTTACGGGCTGTTGTAGAAAATTTCATGTGAAAAGGGTCGCTATCAGACATGGGAGTAAAAAATTAGATGGACTAATTAATTGACGATTAGCATTGAATGATAAGTAATGCTAATGATTTAATGGTTTTAATTAATGAGTTTTAAATAATGAATTAATGAATTAATGGTTTTAAATTATTATCATTATAGAATGTATTCCTTGTCTTTGTACACATCTTAAAGGATAGTAGAGCATTATTTAAAAATGGCATTTTGATCTAAAAAATTTGGTAAAATATACTATTTCAACATTCTCAAAAAGAATGAGACACTATGGGAACATAATTTTGTATTCGTGTAAATAATAAAAAAGCTGAGGTGTTAGATGACTTTAGATCTCAGACATCAACTCTTACATCTATCCCACTTAAAAATTAAATGATTTATTAAAATTTTCATATAATAAATCTATCTATAAGAGTGTAAAGGTCTATTTATTTTATACAAAATTCATTTAGATGTCTGTGATCAAAAATTTGATTTTCATAAAAACAATTATTTTTGCTTTAATCGTAATTCGTAATTAAACGATTTCATTAAAATTTCTTTACCATTATTAAAAACAATTATAATTTAAATAAAATCATTAGCATTAAATGGTAGTTAAACCTTTCATGGTCATTAATTCAAACAATGCCAATGAAATTCAATTGTAGTGAGAAAATCTCAAATATGGTCGCTACTATATTTTTGCACTTTGGAAAAAATGTTGCCAAAAACATTTCCTTGTTATTTACAACATTAACAGAGTAATACTTCTGCAACATTACTTTGTTTGATAGCAGTTCGTATGCAGTACTAAACAGAATACTAGACTTTAGATAAAGATAAAGCATTTCGCAAAAATATTTCTGAAAATGTTTAATTATCAAAACGTTTATAAGTATTCATGTTGGAGATGTCAGATTAGTTGAAATGATTACAATTATAAGATGTAACTTCCTGCAAGAGAACTTCAAGTATTAAAAACAAATAATTTTTTTTTCCGAAGATATTTTCTCAGTGTATCCGTTGTTGTCCGTTGCTTTGTTTTTCCTGTTATGATTATTTTTTTACTTTTGTTGTTGTTAATGTGTTGATATGGTTTTATGACCTCTGTGGCATGTTATATTGCCCCTTACAACAGCAACAACCAAACATTAAAGAAAAGGAGCTAAATAAAATAATCTGTGGAACGCTTTTAAACAAGCATTCACTTACACATTCACTTGCTTATAATTTGTATCCCTTTGCACCAAAACATAATATTCATTTTTTAATGTATTACAAGTTTCGGTTGATGCTTTTCCCTTTTTATAGTTGCTCCGTAATAAAATAATTTTTTTTTTCTTATTTTTTCATCCTTTAGGAGTCATAATCCTAAGATTATATTCATGTTCAACATCCCGTTAAGAAAATGAAGGTATAAATAAAAACAACGATTGTAGGTGGAGTTTATATTATGTATGTGGGTGAATGTGGATGTGTGTATATGTGTTTGTGCGGTACCTCTGTGAAGCATCAGCTGATAATTAATTTACTGATATTTTCAATGCAATTTAAATGAAATGAAACTAAGTTTCAAATCATATTCCTATTTTATGAGCTTTCTTTTTTATAAAACGTTTTCTTTTTTTTACTATTTTTTTAAGGGAATAAAAAGCGATAAGAAATGTTATTACATTTAATTTAAATCTCACTTGTGCAGTTTAAATGTTTAATAAGTAGTCAGATGGCAGTACAACAATTTTAAATAAATATTTGAAATTGTTTAAAAAATTGTTTAACAGGCAATTTTCATTGGCCCAACAAAAATTTTTTTCTAACTAAATATTAAAAATTATACAACTTTAACACTTCACTACGAATTACTTTAACCAAATTTATCTTGTTTAAAAATATATAATTTATTAAAACATTTTCCAGCTGTGACAAGCATTTCATTTAACAATCACAAAATAATTTTGTTGATGACTTATTATTTGGCACGCATTTATCCCTGGGGTGGTTTATTAAGAAGCAACGCCTTTTAAATTTTTTTTAAATATTGAGCTGTTTACTAAAAAGACAAAAGTTCACTGAACATTTAAACAACCGTTAATAATGTGACATAAAGCTTAATATCCTGCCGAAAATATAACGAACTTCCGTTTGTCACTTAAAAAAATGAAAGCAAATGACAGTTGTCAATAAGTTGTGTTATGGATTAAACGAGACAAAAAAAATTCAATACTTTAGAAAACAAACAAAAAATATAAAGGCGAAGGGAATCTAATGTGTTTAAAAATACATTTATTATTTAATTTTGATATAAAATCTGGCCTTCTCTTTTTTTACCCTCCAAAAAGTTTACTTTTAAAAATGCCTTAGATTTATCAGTCGACCTTCTGAGGTCGCCTATGCATCGAAAAAGTCTGTGGGAACTAAATATGTGAATGTTTGTCTTTCAGTCATTCCCTAAATTAATCCAGAAGATATTAATTTTAAGTTTCTATAAAAAAAATTTAACTAAGCCTAAGAGCCTTAGAGTAAATTTTTGACTCTGTAGCACTTGTAAATTTTTGTAAGATATGCAATTTTTCTTACTTTTCATCAGGTAAAAAATAGCTGAGGCGACATTTGCATTTTAAAATTGAAAATTTTGAATTTTGGATCAGTGATGGCCATCTGACATTGTTGACAAAAATAAAGGTCATCAAAAAAAAATTTATTGCACGCGATGTCTGTAGCGAAGAGAAACGCCACTTAACTGTTTTACTTAAAATTTACTACATATTTATTTACAAAATATTTTATAATCTGCATGTTAAAATTTGCTCAAAAATTATCTACAAACACAAGCCAAAAATTAGATTTAATCTAACTAAAGATTTCATTCAATTGAATACCATTCTGCAAACTTTTCAGCAAAATTATGAAATATTAAAAAATTTCAATCCATTATCTCTTGATTGGAAAATATGCAATTTTTTCACTTGAAATTTGTAAAAATGGCACACTTTAAACCTTTTTGATAAATAAAAAAAAACAGTGTAATCCCTCCACCATCAAAACGAAATTACTGAATGAACCCACCATTTTGAAAAAATTTAATACAGTTAAACCAAATTTAACTTCTGTTCTGTTCTGTTCTGATTTATACTGACTCATTAATTGTGTTAATTATGTGACCTTCTTTGGAAAGGGATAGAGTAGGAAATATAGGTGGTAAAGAAATGTGATAGATAGAATGCTTCATTTTCTTTTCACAACATTGCAATTGCACGTTATGTTTATTTTTAGAACAATGTTGCAGCGCCTTTGGCGTTAGCAAGCGCATTACTTTTTTGAAGCTAGTACAGCCATTTTATATATTTTTTTACTTCGTCAGCGATTTGCTGTAGAATATTACCGGTGAAGAAGTGAGCTATGTTTTTTTATATATTGGTGTATAGACCTTAATATATATAATTAGAAAAATTAAAGTTGTTAAATTAACCGAGGCTGGGTTACGAACCCAGGCCATTGAATTAATAACAGCACCATTATTGAGCAACAGCACGCAACAATTGTATAGTTGTTTCTTGACGACTGCTGACACGAAATTTTTGCTTTTAGCTCCTTTAAAAAAAGAGCTATCTCTGTATCTTTTAAAATTTTTTTTATTCTTTATGACTGTATTTTTTCCCACTAAGTAGGCATACGTAATAGTGTTTTTTATAATATACCGACGAAAAATTTAGAAAAAACCTACCAAATTTCAAAAATTAAACCAATAAAAAATTATATTTATAAATTTAAATTTATTATCATTTCCGAACTGTCGAGCTGAAGTAGAAAGAGTCTTAAGGTCGTGTCAGATAAAACTTTTGCTTTGCGTTACGTTGCAAATTCGCTTTGACAACTAAGATAAAATGCACGAACTTATATGAAATAGGTCACATAAAGCACTTTTAACGCAAAGCAAAGCGCAAAGTTGGGCAACACTCATCTTTTTACGCGCTTTGACAATTAGCTGCTATACATTTGTATATATATTTTTGGCAAAATCGAACGTAAAAGAGTTAAGTATTTTAAAGTATTATTTTTTTATTAAATATTCTTCCTTAATTATTTTTTTTATAAAATTATGGAAGATAAACTTTAAAAACAAACAATAATTAAGCAGTGTTAAAGTTTTTATTGTGACTTTAAGTACTATGAATTTTTTCGAGAATAAAATTAGAAAAGTAGTGGCTTTAATACACATAAAATATTGCTGTCAATGACTGCTGTTCATCACCAAATAATAAATATGTATATCAAATCGAAATATTATGTAAGAACAAATATTTCTATCTATTTATTTGTTCTTATGTTAGAAGGAAATAATTATTTGATTTTTGTTTTTTAACTGACTGTTTTTTATTTTTTATTCTATTAACAAAAATTTTGTACTTTTTTTGTAAATGGAAAAAATATCGATATAAAGTACAAATATAATTTAAAAAAATGGACAAATAAATAAAAAACGTTATTTTTTGCAAATTAGTACTTTTTAGCTCTTTTTCATCACTTAGTTGACCCGAATTGCCTTTGAAAAGTTAGCAGCCCTGGTTGTTAATCCCTTTTTTAAATAAAAAAAAAATATAAAAACCGCAGCGAAAAATCTCCCTCTCTTTCTTTCTCTCACTCTCTTTTAGAACTGCTCTAACTTAATTTTTCCTTTTTTTTTCAAAACAAAAATTTTCATAAGAATATTAAATCAAAAAATCACAATGACATTTTTGTTTAAAAAAAAATGTTCTGATCATCTTAAGACACTAGTTATTTTCCAGATTTAAATTTACTCTAGAAACCATATTTATTTTATATCACTTAAAGAAACTGTTTTAATATTTGGCTCTTTTAAATAAAAAGTTTTCTTTAGCATTAGTTTCATTTTTTAATTTATTCCAGACATTGTGTTTGAAGTATTTTCAAGTTTAAATTTAATCAATCAATACAAAGTTATTCATTCATTTATTCACTCGTTCATTCATTCCTTCATTCAACGTAACGACTCTTATCCAGGAGATAAGATTTCATTAAGAGCAATCTGAGCGCATTAAAATAAATATAAAAAAACATGCCAAACAACAAATTACTTACAAATCATAACTTCTTTTAAAACCTTCTTTTTGTATTAAGTTTTGTTGTTTTTTTTTTTTTTTCTTCTTAGCTATTGACTGTTCATGGCAAATGGAAATTAAAGTAACACGGCTATTTTCTCAAGAATGCACTGCAATGCAGAGGACAAAGTTTTTTGCCTGTTTATCTTTTTTTTCCTGCTTCACTCCAACAGAAGTGTCGACAAAAGTAATACGACTTTGTGGTACTTGAAAAATTTATTTTTATTTTTATTTCGTTAAACATTATTTAACACTGCAATAATAATTTTATCAATTTTTTCCTCATGGCTTCTCGTTGAGCAACAAAGTGTTTTCCTCTCAACAATTTGTAGGCCCTAATGCTTCCAATACTTTCGTTAAGAAATTCAAAAAAGAAGAAAAGTTATAAAGAATATTTTTAAATAAATAGTGGCGACAACAGAGTTGCTAGAAGATTTAACTTTTCGAATATTTTTGTAACAAAAATAATTTTGCATTAAAATGTTAATGACTTTTCTGTGTGTGTGCGTTAACAGCCAGAGCCAAGAAAGTTTAAGAATTTACAAGGTGGCAGAGCAAAAGTAAATGCTGAAGAAAAAAAGGTTTGTGCAGAATTAAAATTATGAATGCGGATGAGGATGAGGGATAAATATGTTGCTTGCACAAAAAAAGTTTGTGCTATTAAATAGCGAACAACCCTTCTTATGATTTATTGTTATAACGATGATACAAAAAATTATTTTTATCAGAAAGTTAAGTCGTCTAACTACCAGCAATAATTCTAAGAAAGAAAGTATTATTGCCTCAACTTGTGCTTCACTTTACGGTTACTTTTTTTTAGAAGATGAAGCGAGTATGCTCCTTCCCCGTATTTCTAAAACCACATGTAGAAAATCGTTTCGGGAATTGTTCCAATGTCGAAATCATACGAGGGCTGCTCTCAGTTGTCGAAGCACTTTTTCCACTCCGATTGAGACACCTCTAAAACATGGTTTTTGAACACTTCAACAGCTTCTTCTGGCGACAAAAATCGTTGACCACGCATTTTTTTTCTTGATGTGCGGAAACAAGAAGAAGTCATTAGGTGCCAAGTCAGGGCTGTACGGCGGATGACCCATTAATTCGACGTTTTGGCCGGTCAAAAACGCTCTGGTTTGAGCCGATGTGTGAGAGCTCGCATTGTCATGGTGAACAATGATTCGTCTTCTCTTGTTGGTTTTTCGAATTTCTCCGATGACTTCCGGCAAACAAATTGTAGTGTACCACTCAGAAGTGACCGTCCTACGTTGCTCAAGCAGAACAGTCGCCACATGACCAGTTTTGCCGAAGAAACAGGCGACCATTTGCTTCTAAGTGCTTCTTTCACGAACCACTTTCGTTGGATTTTGCTCGTCTTTGAAGACCCACACGGTCGATTGTTGTTTCGTTTCGGGCTCATACGCATAGATCCATGATTCGTCACCTGTGACGATCTTATAAACGCCTTTTGAAGCACCGCAAACGTATTTTTGCAACATTTCCGCCTGGTGTTCATGCAGTATCGAATGTATGCTGGTGGAAGAAATGTCCAAGGATGTCTCTATCTCTCGGCACAACAGCCGCTTTTTAGACGACCTTCACGGAATTCGTGTTTGAGCGAGCTTCGGCCACGATTAAATTCATTATACCAATTTTTCACAGTGCTATAGGATGGTGCTTCATCGCCATACAAAGATTTAAGTTCATCAATGCACTCTTGTTGTGATAATCCACGTCGAAAGTTGTGAAAAATGATGGCACGAAAATGTTCACGAGTTAATTCCATTTTTTTCTATATTAATTTTTTCAAGTCACTGTAAACAACACAAATAATGGTCGTACGTCAAAACGTTTTGAGTACGATTATGCTTAAAAATGACAAACTTTTCAATGGAAATGTCAGATTGCACTTGGCAGCACTCAGTGTTGCCAGGCCAGAAATATATATAGCAGCCCTCGTAGAACATTTGTAAGGACAGATATGATTAGTTTAATACGTAATTACGTTATGACGTAATTTATTACGTCATTACACATTTATGTAAATATAATTATGCTGGGATTATAAAATAGGTTTAACGTAACGTATTACATCATTTCATGTTAAGAGATACGTTTTTCACATTTGAAAGATATTCAACTTTTTAAAAGATATTCAATTTTGAGACAAAAATTAATGCTGTGTTTTTCGTGTCTGTTAAAATTTTTTGTATTTTTGAAATTCTAGTTCTACCATTTTAAAAACATTATTCTGAAGTTGTGGCCAAATCAAAAAGGATTACCGTATAAAACTTCTACAGGAAATTAAATTTTGTCCCAAAAACTTGAAAAAGACCTAAATATGAAAAAAAGTTTCTCTAAATATTAAATGACGTAACAAGTTACGTTTAACCTTTTTATAGATGTGTAATGGCGTAATGAGCTCGTCGTATATATCTTCATTCACTTTTTAAAGTCCACCAAATTTTTTTAGTGAAGAATTAATTTACTATTCGTCTTAATCATTTCGAAATATTACTTTTGTGACATTTATTTAAAGTTAAATTTATTAAGGAGAATAATTTTCTATTCAAATTCAAAATGACATTATTTATTTTGGAAGTTCTATTTTTCTGATAAATTTAGAAACTAATTGAGCTGATTTCTAAATTAAATTCAAATTGAAAAATGTTTGCAACGACGTAATTTTTTATTGCCATTTTTCTACAAATTTCAATAGAAGTCAAATGAAGCATCAAGCTAAATTAATAACTCAAATAAATAATTTAACGATTTCAAATATTTCCTTGTGTCAAATCAATCTTAATTGATACGAATAAAAAAGAATACAAGTAGAAACTCGGCAAATTTATTTTAAAAGCTGCCATAGAAATTCCAAGATCAATAATTTACAGTAAACAAAAGAAGAAGAATAATAAAAAATAATCAAAAAACTATAAAAACATTTTCCCATAAAGACAAGAGAAGTAAATAAAGTTAATTTAGCTGTCGTTTTTGTTGTTTTTTTTTTTTATTATAAACAAAGTGGCATGCGGGCCTCCTGTTACCTTATTAACAGTTTTGTTTTGTTTTTTTTTTTTTATTAATTCATTGTTGTTATAAATGCTGTGATTTTGTTGCGCTTTTATTTTAACTGTATTTTCTGCCTTTGAATTTTAGATTTCAAATTAATCGATAAATCTACATAAATGATCAATGATAAAAAAATAAATAGTCTTTTTTAAATTGATGAACAAATAAACCTTGAGATTTATGACTTCATCTCAAACAATAAAATTTTGAATAAATACTTTTTGGCGTGCTCTCTCACACTTTATTGTATTTTATTTTTAACTTAATAATGGTTTTGCCAGGCAGGCCGAAAAGGAGCGACTGTTTTTAAAGTAAACAATTAAAAAACGGAAAAGAGAAAAGTTATTTTTATTTAAATACTTTTAATTAAATAAAACTATAACTCTTTTTATATTTGTTGTCTTGCAGCTGAAAGAAAAAATAAGGTATTGGATGTTTTTTCTTATTATTAGGCTAATAAAATTTTATTTGATAAATATATACATTTTACTCTGATAAAAAGATAAAGAAGAACTTATTTTTGAATATAAAATGAAAATTTTTGAGATTTATGGAAGCAAATAAAGAATGGAAGACACTTCGTAAGCCCATACGAAAACATCCTACTTCAGAGAATTCTTATTCTTGTTGTACTGCAGACATAAAAAAATGGGGCTCGATAATTTATTTTGCCAATATTTAGGGATTTAAAATATGGACTCATTGCATAAAATTTTCTTTCTGTTGACAGAAGGACTGTAAGTCTTTTGTTCGATACAGCTAATACGACAGTTTTACCTCGACTTGCAAATGTTTTGAGATAAAACTTTTCCTGGCTTTCGCGCCAGGTTGATCTTAAACTTGTAAATGTCTTGAAAGGAAAAGTTAAAGAGAAATTGCTGTGTTACAGTGATCGGCAATAAGTCGTTTTTTCGCTATTCATAATCACTTACAAAATTTTAAATTCAAGTGAGTATACATCATTTAAATTTTACTACTCAGATTTGTTCGCACTCACTATAAATATGATTCATAAATACAAGTTGTATGATTATGAGTACTACCGTCGACATCGAACTCATATATGTATGATTCGTGAAGTATGTCGTTTAGATTTATAATTTTAGAAAAATACTCTGAATACTTACAACTCATTTAACTCATTCAAGCTACTGAAGAAAAATTTACGGTTCTATTTTTTAGTACTTTACAAAAGGACGGCGATTGTTACATTAAAATATAGGGACAAAAATAATAATATAAAATATTTTTTATCAATATAGAAGTGTGTAATAATCAATGAAAATGTAATAAATGAAAACTAATAAAATGTAGAATCAGCAATACAAACCTTTCTTTTTTAAAAACCACTAGTAATAGGGCTCGTTACTGTTTTTTTAAACTCTGCCTAAAACTTATAAAAAAGTTTCAACTAAAAAAATTTCCTAGAAAAACTTTCACTAAGAACGTTGCCACGTAAAAATTTTTAATTAAATTTTCTCGAAAATTAATTTTCCCATAGAAATGTTTTCGAAATAGAAGAAATTTTCTTCAAAGCAGCTTTTGTTTTTTAAGAAGTTCTTTAAACGTAAAAATTTTTTTGGTTGAATTATATATGCAAGAGTTAAAAAGGTTCTACTTCGAAGCATTATGAAAGTAATAAACATTTCTCTAAACATTATTCTAAAAACCTTTAAAGTTACTAAAATAATGAAAAAAAACATCCCACACGCCACTGTGAAACCTTCTACAGAGTATTTTATTTTCCGTTAGCGAATCATACTTATTTTGTATTGACTGCATATAATGAGTTAGTGAGAGTCGTAATCATCAACATCATACATGTTGTTAAGTATGAATACTCAGAGTAGTTCAAACCTTTGAGATGTTTGGTGTTTAGTGAGTCAGAAAAATGTATGAATGCGTATAAGTACAAAAAAATAAGAGTCATGATTCAACTCCACTTGTTTCTCCACTACTCGTAACCGATCACTGCTGTGTTAACAAAAATGTTAAATTTTTTTAGTTAATTAATGCTACAGAGAAGAGTAGCAAAATATCGATTACGAGTTTAATAAAGGAACTTAAGCATTAATAAATAATTCTTATATAATATAACTTTGTAATAATTTATTATAACAATAATAAAAACGCCCTAAATCGTAGCAAAAAAGTTAGTACCATGATCTCGATCACTTTTTTGACCTTCAGTTTTAGTAGAGGCGTACAAACGTTGCTTCAAGACAAAGCTAAAAGCTCTAAGTCCACATAGAAAATGGAAAAAATTACGTAGTGGTGTTAAGGATTGGATGAACTGTTGCGACTTTTTGCTATTCTGCATTTAGAATTGCACTTGTAAATTATATGACATGACTCTACATCACACAAGTGTGACTCTGTAAAACTCCGTTAAAAACCAAATTTATTAGTTACATTCCGCAGAAAAGCAAAATTCATTAGTTACATTCTTATTAAAAAACTGCCAATGAAATTCGAGTACTGAAAACAGATGACAACGACAACAAACTTTATTTGTAAATTTTTAGCTCTTCACTTACTTCACTCTAGAAGCTATTAAATTATGTGGACGCAGTGATGAGAAGGAAGGAAGACAACTGCCGATAGACAGATGTGATTAAGATTAACGTTATCACCTGCTGTCATCCCCCTTTCCAACGGTGGTCTTAGCTCTGAGTGAAATACAATGCTTTAACTAGCGACCTTCACTGGCGCAAAGCACAAAGAAGTAGCAAATCTTAGAACATGTCCTGCTGGACTAGGAACTACCCCTTGCTTGTGGGCTTGGAGGCCATCGAACTGCGTCTGTTTAGAATTCTATGGCATATTCGATAGGTATCGCACCATCCCTGCCTAAGCCGACCGAATCTTTGTGGGGCAAGCGGCTCCTGTGATACCAGTCTGTAAGGACACTGGTCAGTCCTTCGACAGGCCAAAACCGGATCTTCCTATACAGATTTCGGTTCCAGCAAACCAGAGAGAAAGAGCTGCTTTTTATGCCCCGGAATCACTGCTTCAACCCCGACAATCAATACACTCCTGGGAAAAGCTGCCGATTAACAGCAAGAAATCAACGAAGAGTAAAACAGGTCATTCCTATCACTTATCTTCTGTAACAGCTAAAGATTGAAAAAGAGTGCAAACAGTATTGAGCTGCTTTGGTGTTACCCCTACATATTTCTTGTTGCATTGTGAACCTAATGTGTTGTTGAAAAAACATCATTTTTATTTGTTCTTATCACCTACATACCCTTCCATTTTCATTTATTTCCCCTCCTAAAATTTCTTCATGCAACAGAACAAGAAAAAGGTTGATGTGTACAGCGGATGATCGATTTATTCGATTTCTTAAAATAAAAATCACTTGAACAGATGTGTGTGACAGGTTGAATGAAGCATTGTCATTGTGAATAATTATACGATTCTGTTTTTTCATTTCACTTTTGATTAACAAAAATTCAACCACAGATGTTTTAGATAGCGGAACAATGCAAAGCTACTTTTACATAAAGAGTAGTAAAGTTGTTTGTAATCTTATCTTTCTGATCAACATCTGAGCCAATTAAAAAGTTTTTTAAGGAACGAATTAACGAATGTAAATTCAAATGTTCTTTTGTATTTTTGTATTAACAGAATAAAAATTATGTGTCCTTATGTTTTTGATTCAAAATACTCTTTTATGGAATTTTTAAAGAAATTGCTAACTTTCATCTTTAAACTCAATATTTTTAAAATTATTTTTATTTATTTGAAACAGAAAAAAATTGTAAAAAAAACGGTTGTAATGATGATGGCTGGCGTTCCCTATTTTTTAAAAGGTCAGCAAATTTATTTATTACAACTTTTAATTTTTATCCAAAGCTAAATTTATTTGCAAAAGTCACAAAAATATTTTTTTAACTTTTATTTGACAAATAAATTCGTTTAATTTTTTTTTTTTTTTTTTTTTTTTTTGTAAGGAAAAAAATGAAGTATAACAGAAAAAAAACTTTTTAACTTTTTTTTAATGTTAGAAAATTGTTACTAACTTGTTTTTGACAGCTGTCGTTTGGGTAAATCTTTATACAATTTTTTTTCTTGATTTTGACGCTGATGCTGATGCAAAAAAAATGTTGTTGATAATAAAAATAAAATAAAATGATTTAGAATTGTATTTAAGGCAGCGAGAGTACGAGAGAAAGTGTAAACGCAGCTGAAGGACAGTTAAAAATTAAACAACCAAAAAAGAGTAAATCCACATTATGCATAGAGCAGTGTTTGAATTTAAAAGAGTAAAAGTGATAGGTGTGAAAATTCTATATGGTATGATTTATGGTTATT
This sequence comes from Gymnosoma rotundatum, assembly GCA_916610165.2. Classification (NCBI taxonomy): domain Eukaryota; kingdom Metazoa; phylum Arthropoda; class Insecta; order Diptera; family Tachinidae; genus Gymnosoma; species Gymnosoma rotundatum. The sequence continues at coordinate 8,195,458 of OU744336.1, forward strand.
TTATAATTAAGTAATTTATTTTTATGCTTAAGACCCACCCCGTCTACCTAGAATTTATTATTTTAATGTATTTTTTTTTTCGAAAAAGAAGGTTTATTAGCCTTACGATTTGATATTGTATGTTGTATGGTTTATAGTAGATTTTATTTTGCAATAAAATTCCAATTATTTAGGGTTCAATAACTTGTCGTGGTTTATTTGCCCACGTAGCACAAGATTCTTTATCTGTGGCATCTACTGATGCACATAACACTCTAACAAATATACACGTGTTTGTTGGGACTTTGTGCTGCTGGTGGTAGTAGTGGTGGTGGTTGTGGTGGTTCTTGCATATTTACACTTTACGAATTTTCCAATAATAAAAAAATATATTTGATTTTTCACGGAAGGATCAAGACAACTGAAGAGCTATTGGTAGCAGCCAGCATTGATTTCAAACCTTCACTAAACCATTTACCTTTTTTTTTTTGTTACTGTTGCCTATTAATGTTATTTCTGCTTAGCTTGTGTGCATGCATGTGTATTGATCAAAATAAGCAAAATAACAACAGCAACAACAACAACAACGAAAACGAAGCAAGTAATTTTTAACATTTTTATTATATTTTTTATATATTTTATTTTATATCACATTTGAAGGGTGTATTACAATTTCCATTTTTATTGCGTTATTTCAATTTTGTTTTCTCTTCAAACTTGTTCTGCATACATTGATTCAGTTACTAACACAAAGCCAGACATTTAAACATACGTGCATAAACGTAACGTACATTCTTCGTTTTACCGTTTTAGCATAAGCAGTTAGACATGCTGCCAATAACGTATGCTTATGCTTATATATCTTTAAAGTCCACTTCCCATCAAACACAAAGGCAAATGTTGAAAATATTTTTTATTTTTAACATTTAATGCAATTCTTAAACCTGTTTTTAAGGCAGAAAAGAGTTTGCGTATGATATTTAAATTCAAGATTATTTTCGTTTTAAGAAGGTTTTTTTCTCAAATGGTTATTAAATATTTTTTCGATCCATTTGAAAGCCCCAGTGAATAAAGTTTACAACCTTAATTCTAACTTCTGTTAGCTGTAGGTTAGGTTAGGTTGCACAGGCTGCCGGCATTAGAAACCGACCCACTTGGGTCCTAGATGGTCCCTTTTTGTTGCCTGAAAAAGGGATTTGCAAAGAATCTTCAGGTTTCCATATTACCACTTGAACCTACCCTTTTTGTCCTAGCAACATCACACACCAATAGATCTGCAAGACTGTGCAGCCTCAGACTTCCCAGAAGAGGCACTCTATTCCTAGAAAGCGCTGGACTATAGCAAAGCAAATATCTACCGTTTCCTCCTATTCCTTATGCTGATATTTTCTACAGAAGTCATGGTAAGGATTGTTTAGTCTGCTAGCATGGTAACTAATAACACAGCGCCCCATCAGCTCAGCCACTAGTGTGCCCAGCTGTTCTCGTAAAAAGCTCAACAGATTCACAGTTCTTCTTTTATCATACTGAGGCCATAATGTCCCCAAAATTGTGAAGGTGACCTCGCAAGACCATCTGGTCTGCGCGGCCCTATAAAGTTCACGCTGAAATATTGCCCTGCAGCAACTTAACGGGACTCTCACCAGTACATCTATCTCCCGGTCCCTCAGCCGAGTTTAAAACCTAGCGAGTTCGTACGCATCTATATTTCCGGGTATGCCCGAGTATAGCGGCACCTAAAATAGTCTTGTCATCTCATCTACAAATGTCTGGCACTCACGGACCAATCTTAATGTCATGTAGACGCGCGTTAAGGAGTTTAACGCTCGCCTTGCTGTCAGAGCAGATCCGGATATCCTCTCCAAATATCCTGTGGTACCGCATCCAGCTTTCCGCCCTTTTAACGGCTGAGATTTCAGCCTGAATTATGCTACATTGAATTTTGTAACCTAAACTTTATCCTGATCTGAAATCTAGGAATAAGACGCCTCCCACAACTCCAGTGTCTGACTTTAAGCCATCTGTATATTCATCAGGCACATCACTCTGGTAATCCATGTGAATCGTTATGTTTGAGGATGAGTAATAATAGATATTATCGGAAGGTCTGTGGCCTCCATTGCACTCAGCCTAAGTGCCGAGTTAATAGCCAGTTGTTTGGCCATGAGAACTGTTTGCTGTAGGAATGTTTTTTTTTTTTTTTTTTTGTTCTCAAATAGCTCTTAAATATTTTTTCGAGCCAAGCATTCAAATAATTATCAAAGAATAATAAAATCAAACTGGTGTTCCTTTTAAAAATGTGAGTTTTTTTTAATCGTTTTTATTTTTTCCAGCCATTCTCAAACCTCAGTGAATATAGAAGTGTAATATCAAATGAAGAAAAATAATAATCAAGCAACTAACAACAATATCTTTTAACTGGAAAAAAGATTGAATTAAATATTCCAATTCAAACTGATGTTTGTTGTAAAAATTTTTTTACTCAAATTGTTATCAAATATTTTTCGAGCCATTCTCAATGTCTTATTTTTAAATACTTTAAGAATAGCATTTCAGTAGAAGGACACTTTTCACAATTTCTCCGCCAGTAAATGATTGGTAACAATTTGATGTTTTTACATCGGACCGCTCGCCAACCGAACCCAACAAACTGCCAGTTATTCTAAAATATTTATCAGATCAGGACTGCTAATAATTTTGGCTCATAAATGCTGCTGACTTTTAATTTCCAATTAGTATTCATAAACCATTTTGAAGTCTTATCCTTTGAGAAAAAGTAATGACTTGACAAATCTTTCTCAATTTACGTTTAAACTTGTGTGTTTGCTGGATTATTAGATGATTGGTTGTATTTGTGTTCATTTTTTTGCTACTTCTTTAAGGATTATTTTATTATTTCTTATTCCGTGCACTTGTTCAATTCCTTCTTAAAGTCAACTTGTGGGGGTTTTATTTCCTATTTGATATTTATTTGAATTAATATAAACACACACACACACAGAACAGACACACAGAACAGACAGACAGACAAATATACTTGTTAATAAATACAAATGCGAAAAGACTCTTGAGAAATTCAATTTTCTTACGTTGTCGTATTGCTTATTCTTAAAGCTTATTCAATAACAACAGTGAAAAGAAATGGCAGAAGTTAAAAATTATTTAGTTTAAGGTAAATAAATACTTGAAGCATATGCTGCTCTGTTACTTAGTTTCCTATATGTCGACAAATGTTTGATTCATTTAGTTTTGCTCCACTGTAAATTTAATCAACATTTTTATATTACTACGAGCACTCCCTATACACTTGTGAGTGTTGTGGCGTTTAGTGCCAGTGCCATTGCCGTTGCCATAACGTATTTTGCTAATGCTTTTGCATACTTTACATTTGTTCTCCAAGTTAGTTAGTTGACTTATGATTCCTTCTTATTTGTTCGTACCATCAACGACTGGTTTAACTTACAATAACACAAAAGTGAAAAGGCCTTAGAAAGGGCCTTATTTAGCTGAAGAAGGCCAATTCCGATTGAAATAATGAAAAACGCACATTTCTCCAGTTTCTTATGTATGTCTCCTCATAGTCCAGTTGCCATGCCTTAGATAAGGAGGAGAAAGATATCCCTAGTGTTACTTTAAATTCACAACTGCTCTAGTGCCAAAACATTTCGAAATTCCTTTCATAAATTACACTGTTCTGCACGAAAATCCTCCTTTAAACCAAAATATGCTTTCATACTGTTTTCAAATGTGCTGAACACGAATTTGAAGTCAGATTCTGTCTATCACGCACAGTTTCTTGAGAAATTCTAGTTTTTTATCCAAAAACGTGAGTTTTTTGTAAATTTGACGAATGTTTTTTTTGGCACCAAAACAGTGAAAAAAATTCAAAAGCCCAATGATTTTGAGCGCAATAAAATATATTTAAACAAAAAAAATTTGATGGGAATATTACAAGTGGTTAAAGAAATATGACTAAAAGTTTTTTTCCTGTATGTATAATCCTACAATTGTTTTATGGTGGTATCCTCTTCATTCAAATCCCTACCTGCCCCCTTTCACCCTCAATACCCCAACTCCCCCCTCCTTCCCTCTCAGCCACTCTCTTGTCACTATTTTCTTCTAGAATTTGATCAGTACTCTTGAGGCTTTCGCTCAAAATCAGAGGGTGATAGAAAATTGTTCAAGGGAGTGGAGAAAAGTTGTTTTTTGCAGATCAGTGTTATCTTGCATCCCAAGAGATCTGCAAGGTTCTGCATCCTTGGAAAGAAAGGGTTTCATTGCCTTCTTCTCATGCTGATAACTTCTGCAGAGACGTTTAATATAAGTTTTAATATTCTTGCAGCATTCTAAAAGCACTAAAACCTCGATGTCGTGCAGATGAGCTGTTTACATCAATTGGAAAGCGCCATCTACAGGCCTCCTAACTTTTCACATACCTACTTGTCAACGTGATAACCATTTAAGTCTCACAGTACCCTTTTATCTTTTAATATAACTCGGGTTTAATTAAAATGCAAAAAAAAACAATTTGCAAGCTCTCACGCAAGATAATTTAGGCGAATGCTAAGGCGAAGCGTTACACTGGTGAAATTTAATTTAGCCGTTACGTTTACGTAATTGCTACGTTAAGTTTAGGACGTCCAGTTGAGTTTCGCAGTCCAGATATCGGTTGTCACGTTTGCTTTGAATTGAAAATAAACGAAAGAATGTTTGTTGATACGAAACTATTGAAGAACTCTTCAAGGTGCCTTAAATGTTCGGCTTCACTTAAAGTTGGACGACCACAACAGAATTCAGTAAATCATTTTTTACCTTTGTTTTTAATTTTTGAGCTGCCCTCGTATTTCTCCATGGCAAATTTTTTTTGTAATTCGAGTTAAAAAATCGTTGTATATTTTACTCAAGAAAAATATTCTTTGAGTATTTGAAATTTTTCGACAAACCTGCGGATGGTTCCTAACATGGTAGAGTCATGTGTCAGTTAATAGCTGTTCCGAAGGTGGAATCATCCATTGCACAAAATGTCAACCTTCTTATAAAAAAAAATGTGAAATAGATGTTTCTATATAGAGTTTTGCATTTCGAGCAAAGGCAAAAATGAAAGAAAAATTTCTTCATGGTTCCTCAGAAGCTAAAAAAGCGTGTGAAATAAAAAGTGAAAAAAGTTTGCTATAAGAAATTAAAAATCTTATCTTAGGCCTACAATGCAAAAGCCTTTTTATTTCTATCACAAAAACATTTTAACGGCTTTTAAACAAATTTTTTCATATCGTTTTTGTAATTCAACAATTGGCATTGGGAAATTGTGAATTGTGAATTGCAAGCAGGCAATAATGAAGGAACCCAGTTTTTCATTTGCCTGTACGAGTATTTACTGCTCTAATGCTTCTGCCATCATAATTTCCTTAAAATGTTGCCATTTCTTCTTACGTTTCCTTTCGTACGTTGTTACATTTCTACATTTTGCATATTGAAATAAATGAAAATGTAGTTTAATCGATTTCGATTTTCCACTTAACAGTTGACAAAATTTATTTGAAATATTCTTGAATTTTATTGCAACTGTTAAAGTGGAATAAGTTGCCAACATAAAACGTGTTTTTGGCTTTTTATGTGGCTTTTTTCAATGTGGAGTGCACGTAAGGAATGATTATTGTATTTATTAAAAACAATTTATACTGTGCCAAGCCACCAGAAATAGAAGGAAAAAAAAATAATCCAACTCCAGAGTGAAACCACGATGCCAAACTATACAACCGCTAACAAAAACACAAAAAATAGAAATGTAGCAAATGAAAAATTGAAAAAAAGAAAAAAAGGTGGGCGGTTGGGTGTTGGCCTGGAAAATCTTAAGGCAAATAACTCCATGGGTAAATATATAATTTGTGAGACTTCTTTAGCTGTTTTTGTTTGTGTTTCGTCTTAAATTTATTTGCTGTGTTTATTTTCTTAACATAATTCTGGGAAAATAATTGTTTGTCATTTGAATTTTATTGGAAATTTTCTTGCTGATTTATTAATATCATAAGACAACAAGCTTAATCTCCAGCATTAGCTAACTTTCAAAAACACAAATGAATGATTATTTTAGTTTGTTTACTAATCAACAATAATCTCCGTTGATTATTAAAATAAACCATACATCAGGTGGGTCCTTGCAATAAAACATATTTTACATTCGTAAATTAATTTCTAATTACGAATAATAAAATTTATTAGTTGTTGGTTGTCAAGGAACCACAACAAATACTATTTGGAACTGTTTTATGATGCAGAAAAATTATTTAAAAATATTCTTGCAAAATTCCTTTTGATTTCATGTTTAATGGCAAATAGTTCCGTTTACTAATTGTACTTATGTTTGTTCATGCCACAATATACGTTTTACGGATTCGTTTAATATAAAGGGCGATACCTTCCGATCGTACACATCTGTTATTTAAAGGCTACAATTAATTTTGTAATTTATTATGAATAAAACTGATTCTTTTTCAGTTGCTCTAGAAAGGTGGTACGAAAAATTAAAAAAACTAGGGAGGTACATTTTTAAAGCGGCAAAGTAAAGGTCGACTCATAAAAAACTAAAAGCTATAGACAAGCTAAAGCAAGTCATTTAAGGACGTTAAACAGAAATTTTCAGCTTCATACGTACACTTATCAATTGAAGACGTAGCTTTGAAAAATGTCCTTTTCGCTTTAACTCGAAAGTTACTTTTAGTAAACAGAAACCTTAATGTAAGAGGTTAATCATTAAAGTATCAAGATTCCTAAAAAAAAGAGTACTCTAAAAAAGGTTGCTTTAAAAAAGTGTACTTTTATTGAAAACATTCGTTCCTAAAGTCGAAAAATATAATTTTATCAGGAAGATACGTTCATTTAAGAATGGAACTTTTGTTTAAAAAAATAGTAAAACGGTGGTACTTTTATTAAAAAGATATTTTCATAAGAGAAAAAATCGCTTTGATTGAAAGTACGATTTCATAAAAAAAAAAATTATATTTAGCCAGTTGGCTAGCGACTTACAAGAAGGTAAGACATAATCAAACATATCTTGTTGTAAGCTAAAGAATTCAGTAAAAAATCGGGCTACTGCACTAATTAGAATTCTAGCCAAACGTAGCGTGGGGTAAAACATTGTGTGTAGTGGAGTAGCTAAAGGACTGGCTCCAGTTATTCGGCAACAACACCAACCCACCGTTTTAACCTGGCTGGTGTCAGCCTTCCGTGCGGTGAAAGAGCTGGACGACTGGATCCAGTTATGTGACACCGAAACATACACCACGTGCCAGGACTACTGATTACAACACACCAAGCACGCTGACTTGTGCAGTGGAGCAGTCGGACAACTGGATCTAGTTACCTAACGCCAAAGCTGACACGGAGTGCCTGAGTTACAAGAAACTGCGACCCGAACGAGGGCTACAAAGCGGTCCGTGAGCCAGGGTTATTATCCCTACATTCCGAACAGGCCCACTCAGGCCACCTCCGTACTTGCGCGGCTGGACAGCTTATTATCAACCAGCTACCACCGCATAGATACGTGATAAATAATTAAATAAGAAAAGAATTATAACGTGGAAACTAACCCAAACTTTACTCAACATAAAAAACTAATGAACCTGGACTCCGCTGATTCGGCCCCAGCAACCATCGGAAACGTTTTGTTACAACAAAAAAAAAAGCGAAATTAAATAAGATAAAAATAATACTTCTGATAAAAAGAAAATTTTTGAAAAATTTACTTTTACTTAAAGTACTTTTAAAAGTACGTTTATTAAAAAGAAACCTTAAGTACATTTAAAAGTACTTTTAATAAAAATGTACTTTTTATTGAAAGAAGTACTTTTACTAAAAATGTACTTCTGTAAATCGGTGTAGTTATTGTTCAAAAGGTGTAGGAAGATCAAAACGGTCTTTTTGTGAAAATGAATGCTTATGTTAAAATAGTATTTTTTAGAAAAATTATATTTCTAAAAGTACCTTTTATACAAAAAAGTTTGTTTATCATACAGTTACATTTACGACATACATACAGTACCGTTCGAAACCTAAGCAACTTTTTCCCACTAAGTAATAAGAGACTCATATCTTTTCTTTAAATTAATTTATAGAAAATATTTTTTTTATTTACTACTACACAATGTGTCTATAACCTAAAAATAACAACAAAAATTAATATCCATTTCTTTGGAAGTTATGATAAAATAAAAACAAAATTAACTTAAAAATTGGCTGTTCAAAACCTAAGCAACTTTTAATATTTGCTATGATATCCTTTATTTCTTACGACCTCAGCGCATCTGTTGGACATAGATTCAATAAGATTCGATAGAATAGATGTTGTTATAGCTTCCCACTCCGATTTTAGACAGTTCATCAACTCCTGTTTATTTTTAAAGCGTCGAGTTCCAACTCTCCGTGTTAAAATTCCAAATAGGTTCTCTATGGAATTCAAGTCTGGCGATTGAGGTGGCCAATCCAAAACTTGAACCCCATTAGGTGATAACCAATCCCTGACTAACTTCGATGAGTGTTTTTGGTCATTGTCATGTTGAAACACCCATCGAAGTGGCATTTCCCACTCAGCATAGTTAAGCATGTGAATTGCTAAAATGTCTCTGTAAACAAAACGGTCCATTTGTGTTTGAATTTCTACAAAGGGACCAATACCACTGGCCGAAAAACAAGTGCAAACCATCACATTTCCACCCCCATGCTTTATTGTGACTTTTGAGTACCGAGTATGTAGCCGCTTTTCTTTTGGTCTTCTCACGTGGCAAACTCCATCTGAATTTAGTAAGTTAAATTTAGATTCATCTCTAAACAAAACAGTTCTCCATTTGGATATAGTCTAATCCATATGTGCTCTAGCAAAATCCAACCTAAAACAACTAAAAAGCTGAGAAAATAAGAGACTACGTTGCAATCAATCAAACAAACCACTTTTTTAATTGCTTTCTAGTCAGCATTGGCTTCTTAGATGGCATGAAGCTCCTTAAGTTTTGTTCCAATAAACGTTTTCTTACTATGGAAGAACTAATCTGAAGTTCAAGCTCATCCACTATGTCTTTCGACGAAATAAATGGATTTTTTTAATTAGACGCAAAATTTTCTTGTCTGTTCGCTCAGAAGTTTTTTTCGAGGTCGCCCACCGCTATTGGCGTCCTCTACTTTCCCAGTAGCTTTATACTTTTTTATAAGTCGGGAAACTATTGATTTATTAATATTCAATTGGTTTGGTATAGCAATTCGGGATTTACCGTTAATAAAAAGTTCAATAATCTTTAGCTTAAAACCTGATCCATTAAGTGTTCGCGTCATGGTTACTTAAATGCATAAAATCAACCAAAATTATTTTTTTCAATAGCAATCATAACGGGACTAAAATTTTTGTTTAAAATTTTTGTTGTTGCAACAATATAAAAGTTGCTTAAGTTTCGAACAGCGAATTTTTAAGTTAATTTTGTTTTTGTTTTATAAATTCTTCCATAGACATAAAATGTATTTTTTGTTGTTATTATTAGTATGTAGACTATATGTATAATAATAAATAAAAGGGAAATTTTTCATTAATCTATTTAAATAGAACATATACGACCATGAGTATTTACTGGTAAAAAGTTGCTTAGGTTTCGAACAGTACTGTATGTGTTTTTATTATGAAAACATTTCTTAACAAAAATTTATTTTTACTGAAAAAGTTATTGTATTTAACAAAAATGTACTTTTATTAAAATGGTACTTTTATTAAAAGTCTTTTTTTATTAAAATGTACCTTAATGAAAAATCTTATTAAAAAGGTATTTTTAATATAAAAGTAGCTTTTAATAAGATGATATTTCTATTACTTAAAAACTTTTACTTAGAAGGTACTCGAATTGTATTAGTTTTTTTGGCAGGTAGAGGCAATCAAAGTAAATATTTTTATAAAACTTGTAATAAATACTTTTGTTAGAACAGTTAATCAAACACAAGCTATTATTCACGATGCCCTATAATTGAATTATGGTTCAATTAGGCTAAAGTTTATTATTATTAAACATGATCTAGCGAGATACTAGCAGCATGTTATTATCCATTTACCACATTCTTCTAATCTATCGAGAGCAGCTTCTTATTTTAACATTTATTTTAAAGAAATGAACGCAAGAGATGACATTTTCTATAAATTTTAAAATTTTCCCATCTTTCAAATATAAATAGGAAAATTCTATTTCATTTTTATATATTTTAATTATTAAAGCCATTGTGTTAAAGTTAAATTGATGTCAGCTAACATTTTTAAATTATTCAAACTTTTGTTACAAATGAATTACTTTTCCACAGTGAGCCTTTAGATCACTATATTTTAGCCACTTTGGAATTCAAAGCAAATTATTTCGCTTCAAAAATAATATTAAAAATAATAAGATTTTTATTATATTTCCTCATTGCATCAACATAATTAAGCAGATTAAATTTGAAGAAAAACATTTCCTTGTTGCTTTTGAAAGGAAACAAAATTGTAACCCACCAACTACAATTTGAATAGTTTGTATAGAGATGAAACTTGTTTTGCTGCTACAAAAAAAAAAGAGTTCAAAAACAAAAATTACACATTATATCTGCTTATTATGTGCAACTCTTAGTTGCACAAACAAGCAAATAAAAATAAAAAAAATATATAAATGTTTATTTACTTTACGATACAGCAGAAATGCGATGTGCCATAAAAGTGACAATATTAGCAGCCATAATTATCATATCATAATTGCAAAAAGGGGAATTAACAAAAACACCAAAAGATAAATTTACAAACAAAAAAAGAAATGAAATTAAAACATTAATAATAAAGCTACTGCTGTAAAAAAAAATCAGACGAGAAACCCTCCTGTCAGAAGACTTACTTTACGGTGTTAAAACTCCGTTACAGTGTTATGGTGCGTTTGAAGCTGATTCTATGCAGCGATTTGTCATATTCTGTGTTAATTTTGGAATACAAAGAATGAGAGGCGTGTAATTAAATTTTATGTTTCTTCTCCCTGACAATCCAGACAAAGGCCAACATTATGAGACACAAGAAAAAATGTAAAAAATATTATTCCCATTTGTGCATAAATAACTTGAATGCACATCACACATAAAATGCATGTTGTATGCATTGATACACACACACACACACACAAAGAAAAAAGTGAGCATTCAATGAACAGATAGAAGGGCTTACGTTCCAACTGACTTATTGTTTGGCTGGCCTCCTGGCTGATTTTATGCGTTTATTTGCAGCAGCACACATTGTGTTGCAAAATAAAAAGATAAATTTGCAATTATACACACACACATGCAGTTAAACAATAATTCAGTCATATTTAGATTTATACAATTTATTTCTTGTAGTTGTAAAAAATATTTTGTGTGTTTTTTCTTATTTTTTTTTCTCTTTTTCTTGTGTTATGAGTTCAAATTACATTTGATTAGTGTTTGCACTAAAACAGGCAGCAAATTTCCCTTCGGTACTGACCCTAATTTTAATATAATTTGTTCATCTCGTTTTACATTCATTTAGTTATTTGTGCATATGTACAAAAATGTTTACGTTTTTTTTTTTCATAGAATTTAATTCTTACCCAAATGAATAAGCTAAATGACATACATACACACACTCATATTCAAACATTTGTATCAACACATACGTGAATAAATATGTTTGTATTTAAGTTCTTCATCAACATCATCATCATTATGATGCCAATCATCTCAATTTTCACCAACAACTATCACCACCCACCACACACCCTTTTTCAAATGTGGTGTCATGCACCTCTGCCTATTTGACACCGTTGCCTTTTTGCCTTCATAATTCCAAACTCCCAGAGAGCTTTGTACACTAACCAATCTGTAACCAATCTGAAGGGTGGCTTCACCCACCTTTTTTATTATTATTTTTTTTTTTTTTCATTAGAATTTTAAAAATTCTTGCTTTTCTAGCTGCAACAAGCGACACAGCTGTTACAATTTTAATGCAAACGAAGTAGACAAATAGAGGAAGAGGAGATTTCACTGAATTTTATTAGTTATTCAAAAAATTGTCACTTTTTTTTCTTTTTTGTCATTATTCTTTTTCGTTTTTGCTAATTGTAATAAAAGTTTATTGCCAGTTATCATTCTAGTACAATCTAAGTATCACTATCACTTCTTTCATCTAGGTATGTAGTACGTGTGATGCATACATATATGGATGCAGAGATTCTCAAACCGTTAAAGAAAAGTGAGAAAAGTAATGAAAAATTACGAAATACGAGACATGCGTTTCAAATAAGAGCTGAGGTATTAATAACTTTTTTACTCGGAAAATGGATGTCGGATAAAACTTCATAAGGTGACTTGGATCCGAAAGTACCAATTTTTTGGAATTGACATTTTTATTTTTTTCATGTTTTTCTTTTTAAAATGAGACTATAAAAATGGACTTCGTGAATATTATAAAATAGATAACGTTCCAATTTAATTCATTTGTGAGTAAATTAAAAATGATTAATTTTCGTACTCTGGTATTTACGTTCTGGAACTTGCTAAAGAATATTGTTTTTATCGCAGACCCAACGAGATTGAAAATTTAAAAAAAAAAATCAAAACGACAAACATTTCATTTTATCTTCATCATAAACAAACTGAGTTCCCAAAATAACTCAAATTCTAAATTGATAACGCAAATGTACAAATTTAATCAAAACAAGTAAGAGTGCTATATTCGACTATGCCAAATTTTATATACCCTTCACCATACATGTAAATCTAGTTAAGTGAAGTAACTCCTATCACAAAAAAAAAATAAGAACTATATATAATTTTATATAAAAATGTCATCGGCTCTTAATGGGTTAGGCATTTTTTTCGAAATTTTAGTATTTCCTAAAAGATCTCTTCAAAAGCTGTAAAATCATATCCATATTGGTCCGCAGTCGTACTTTTTTATGAAAAGTTCAGAGGATCCTAACTCGGAAAATATAGGCGAGCGCCAATTTTTTCACTTGATTTTTTTTTCTTATTTTTTATTTCTCAACCGCTCCGTATATTTGGTTAAAGTTAGTTCATTATTCTAAATGAAATGAAAAAAATAGAGGCTTGCGTGGTGTTTTGCTCTTTGCCCGCTGCCTCAAGGACGTCGAGCAGTCTTGCTCCTTTTCAATAGCAAAATTGTCGAAACTATGTCTGATCGATTGGCGTATCAAAATTGTCTCTAGCTCATCTAGTGCAAAATTAATTTCAATACCTAAAACACAGGCGGATAGCCGGACAGACGGACATCTCTTAATCAACTTTGCTATCCATAAGAACTTAGAATTTGTATACTTTATGGGGTCGGAAATGGATATTGTAGAAATTACAAACGGAATGACAAACTTAGAGATTTACCCTTTTCTATATGTGGTGAAGTAAAGTTACATTAAATCAACAAATTAAAGCAACGAATTTTTACGTAGAGATAAGGAAATATTTAATTGAAACAATTGAAAGCAAAAACAATTTAAAAAAGTAAAGCATTTAGTTAAAGATTATTATGGTTTTTAATAAAATTGACTTCTTCGTGACCAACCACAATTTAAGAATCCCTGTGATCAAACAAAATTCATGCAAACGTGTAGATTTTATTAATGAAAACTGTGTTACATTTTTGCTAAAGCTGAAAAATATTGACAGGAAGATTTTCCTGTATACAATTTTTTCAAATTGCCATAACTACAGCCATACGAAAGCTACAACTACATGAACAGCGAATTCAGGTTTTTATGATGTGGGTGAGTGCTTTAGAAATCCAATTATTTTTATTGCTCTTAAGTATAATCTCTTACAAAATGATAAAAGCTACAGGAGTATTTTCGGTCATATCTATATAATCAAACACTATTCGTTTACCGTTGAGGATTGATTAACTGATGAATGTTGCACCACTAAATGTGGCACATTTTAAAATTAATGGCAGCTACTTAATGAAACGAAAAAGACAATGAAAAGTAAAAGTAAAAAAAAATAGTGTGTTGCCTGCCTGCTTTTGTCCGTTCATCTATTTGGTTATACAAAATTCACTATTAAATTTAAAATTAAAACAAATTTGTCAATGTTCATTTTTATTCTCATTTAACAATCTGTTCATTTGATATTTTCTTTTGTTCGTTTCATTGGTGTTCCTGTTGAAACAATAAAGGAGGTGTTTGAACGTCAACTGTCAACATTTGTTGTTGTTGTTGTTGTGAACATTTGTTTAATTCTTAAAAACAAGTGCAGTTTTACAGCAAGTGATAGATAATTCGTTTCTTTTTTCAGTCTTTTGGAAATAATTAAATTCCTGAATATTGCCAACATTAAATTGATAAATTGTTGACGCTGAAGTGAAATGAAGTAGTTGATTAAAGAGAATTCATCTTGATTAAAGAGAATTTATATTGAATTTTTGAATAGGAAGCCAATTTAAAAAACTGTTCATATAAAATTGGGAAGTCAAAAAGATTTTACTTTTATTTAATAAAAAAGAAAAGTAATGCACGTTTGGAATTACTAAATTTACTGCATCGCATTAATTTCTTGTTTTTTTTTTTTTTTTTTAAATAGAGCATTATTTGATTAATTTCGAAAGTATTTTTTTGTTAAATTAATAACAAATAACAAATAAAAACAATTAAGAATAAAACAACATAGTCACTGCATAATAGAGGATTCAACAGAAATGGCAAAAAGTATTATATTATAAGTAAACACTTTCTTAACTGGTTACTCTTATAGTCAAGTGTCTGTCTATAAGGATTTATGATGCCATCTGAAGGGTGTTTCTTTAGGCCCAATAGAACTTTAAATTGTAAAAAATATAAAAAAATTAAATTTTAATAAAAATAGTTTTAATTCGAATGTTTAATATGTGCACATTGTGGTCGTCCATTTTTGGGCCACTATTTCGTGTATGGCTGGCTTCAAGGCATATTTATTTTACTAGGTAGTAGCGGCTCTACAACAAAAACAACATGGCTTTTTATTGTTGCTTTGTGCGTTGGAAATGTCAAAAACAGAAAGAGAAGTAAAAGATAATTGCTCTCAATACAAATGGCTGCTTTGTTTTGCAAATGCTTGTTTTTAGTGTTTTTTGCTATTTGTAAACAAACGTAGTAAAATACAAACAACTTTTGACGTTTCCAACTACATACCAGCTGGACGGACGACACTACCTAGTAAAATAAATATGCCTTGGCTGGCTTTATGCCGCTGATAAAACTTATTATTTTTACCATTAACGCGTTAACTGTTTTTAGCATAAGTTAGGGACTTTATGTAACTCCCCAGAAAGTAATAGTGAGATGTCAAATTCCACGACCTTGGAGGCTATTTGGCAGGTCCATTTATCCAATGTCAAAAAACTCATTGCTGATGTTGCGGTAACGATCTACATCTACCGTAACGCGACCTTCGGCATCGTCTTTGAAGAAATAAGGATAAAGAGGAATGACGCATGTGACGGTCATGTCGCTTTAATTCCCCCACCAGCAGATTTTATGCCTTTATTTAATTTTTCACCTAGTAGATAGACAAAGCACCAATTCCTGCAACCGATAAAGAATACATCAATTTTGATCTTCAGCACTTTCATTTACAGCGACATTGCATCATTTAGAGAAAAGTAAATATAATTACAGTTCGACGGATATTTGTTAGCGCTGGGATATTTGTGAGCGCTCTTGAATCATCAATCTATTCGTCATGACATACAATCATACTCTGATCATAAATGTAAAAAAATAAGCTTAGTTTGAAAGTTTTCCTGACAACCATTTCGTAAGTTCTATTGGGCTTTAAAAACAACCATTAAATTAAATTGCCTCTCTTTGTTTACAAAGTCTCTTATTTATATTTTTTTTTCACCTTTTTGGATCTGACTTTGCATATTCTGTGTAAAGCCGTTTTAATTTTTAACTTAATTTTTCTTTTGTTGCAGCATCCATAATAATAAAAATTCTATGAAAATTGCCAGTGTCTATTACGTTTCCAGAGATAGAGGCTGGTGTCACAGGGGCAGAAATAACAATGGCGTTAGGTTTTTACCCTTTAGCTAATGGAACAACAATACAAAGATGTTATTAAAACCAGCATCATTACCCATTCATTATTTGTTATATCGAACTATGTCCATAGCTATCTAAAACTGTTTGTGTTCCAGTTTCTTCACTTAACATCACCTATCATTGTCTTGTTGCTACCAAGCAAGCGAAGGCAAGTATGTTTGAACTCTTGGATGATGACTTAAGGACTAAAGGTAAAGGTAGTGCCCTGCTTTTTAAATATTTTGTTATTAAAACCGTGAATATTTTCTTACAAATAGTTCTGCCTTAATTAGAGTTAAATTTGTATTTTCTTGCTCTCTTTTCCTTAAAACACCTCAATTATTTTAATAAATAAAACGCGAACTTTCGGCTTATTTTATTTAAAAATTTTAAATTAATTGTTATTAGCTAAAAACTCTACCCCCTTTTGACAACAAAACAGTTATACACCGAAAATATAAAATAAATAATTAGTGAAAATTTTACCAAATGCCTGTGAGACTATGAATTCATTTATATTTTTGAGAAGCTGTCGAATTGAAATTAATTACAACGGAATCAATTTATATGACAACATCTCAGGGGAACTATTTAATTTTCAAACACAAAAGGGAGAGAGAAATAAATCAAAAGAAAATAAAATTAAATTAAACACAAAATAGATTGAGAAAATTGATACCAAAAAAAAGCACAAAAACACTCATTTTGTACAAGAAGATTAAAAAGCGGAGATATTCATAATTTAAAGTAAAACTTACCGGTGTAGAATAGGGGTGTGCTGTTAATCGAACGCCATCTGTTTCTAGCTGCTCCCTAATCACCATATCCAATTCACTGGGTGGTGGTGTTTCGCATAAGATTTCTGTGCTGCCCGCCAAAGAATTCGGATCATTTAACATAAAATATACGGAGGCAGCACCTTTTTCACGCAACTGTCTTATACTTTTGAGTAGCTTGTGACGATGTGAGGGATTTTCAACACCGATAGCATCTAGATCTGGATCACCAACTTGTTTACAAATTTCCAAATCATCGTAACCATTATCGAGAAAACTTTCAGCATATTGAGCTAAACCAAGAGCACGCAACCATTCACAAACTATATTACTGACGGCCATGTTCGTTAGTTGCTGTTTCTGTTTCTGCTTCTGATGTTGATGTGATAATAATAATGGCGATTTTGTAGTTGTTGTTATTTGTTGTTTGTGCTCGTTGATTACAATTACAATGTTTCAGGATTTTACACTTTGATATTTAGTTTTGTTGTTGTTGTTTGACAATTTTATTTTTGTTATTATTTCGCCAACTTTTGGCCAACAAAGGTGTGTTGGTTAATATACAACTTTATTGTTGGCCTTTAGTTGTATGTATTTACATGTATGTATGTACAAAGGTGTGTGTGTGTGTTAAGTATTTTAGCGAACCGGCAAACTTGTGGCAGGCAACAAACAACGTATGCAAGGCGAATGTTTGCTTTAGTTGTAGAGAATTAAATTAACAAGGTGCCGTTTAATACTTTAAGTTTTGTTTTACATTTACCGTTGCAAAATGGTGACTATTAACGTTTTCTTCTTTTTTTTTTCGTTTGTTAGTATTTTTGTTGTAGTCAAAAAACTACACTACACTTGCCAATTGCCTTTTAACATGGGTAATTTTTGTCTAGAAAAAACATCACGTGCAGGCTTTGATGTTTTTTTTAACCGTTTTTCTATAACAATTTTCAAACTTTTTTTTTGTATTTTTCTACTAAAGGTAACTTTTTTTAATACTAAATATTTTGTTTTTATTTTAAATTATTTTTTGCACTTTTTTGCACTTTGAAAAAAGAAACCAAAAAAAAAAGAAAACAAAACAAAATTGTTGCAGTTGATGTTAATGATGATGATGATGACGTTAAGGTTGTTGCCAAGAAAAAAGGGAGATGTTGATGATGATGGCGGTAGTCAGGGGTTTTGTTGTTGTTATTTTTGCTAAGTACTTGTAGTTTATTTGAAGTTTATTTCACTACATGCTGCCATTTGATTTCTCCTTTCTTGTTCTTGTTCTTTTGCTTTGAAATTTAATTTTTGTTGCATTTATTTGAGCAGTTTGTTAAAAGTAATTTGTTCATCATCAGCAGCAGCAACAAGAATAATAAAACAACAACATATTAAGAAAGATATGGTATAACAAAAATCTTAATTTACTCGTTCACACAAATACCTGTAAGAAGAACAAAAAAACAACCGAATTAGTAGTACAACAATAGCAATAAAAATTAAGAATTTAATGAAAATTTCCCAAACACATGCAATTTCCGTTGAAAAACGCATTCAAACAACAACAAATATTTTGCAACAATGGTTGAAAATTACTACCTGTAACCTGAGGAAAGTCCATTTAAGGCATTACAAGCTCGTTAATGTTACCTTGTTCAAATAGATTTAATGTTGAGTATTTTGCCATTAGTTTTTCCCAATGAAAATGGGAAAGGTTCATTTAAAAGGATGGTAGTGCAGACATTAAATTCTTTATAATTTTAAGGTTCTGAATTACGTTAATTAAAATGAAATAAACTGCTTGAAACTATGAAAAAAAAAACTATTAATTGCCTGAGTTTTTTAAGTCACCAAATGTTACAAAAGAGCCGAAATTTTAAATTTTAAAAATTTAGTTGAGACCCTGACAGAGTATCATAAAAAATCAAAAAAATATTAATAAAAAGTATTTTTTACGATTGAAAAATATCAATAATGTACGAGGGGTAGTAAGTAACTCTTTACATAAACAGGAGTCAGTTAATTTCTTTTAGCTTGCAACAATTCTATTTGTCTATTTGTCTATTATTTGACTTCTTTAAACCTTCACAAATTAAAGTTTGAATTTATTAAAGAGCTGGGCTTCTCATTCAACTTAATTTTGTTTCTTCCGTGTGTCTTGTCTGGAAAACAAAATGAAAACTGTACAAGTGTGCACTCGAACATTGACAATAAATTACCTGCCTCGCTCAATATTAATTCTTCTTTAACTAAGTGACCTTATGGTGATGAATAATTATTATTTTTAAATAACACACAAACCTTAAATCAGGGGTTCAACCGAAACGTTTTTAATGCAGAAACGACATACTTAATATTAACATCGTGTTGTGAACAGTGATGTTTAGTTTTCTTCTTTAAAAAAACCCACTAAATAGAAAGAAAGAAATAGGGATAAAATCGCTAAATAAATTAAACAAATTTAACTGTAAACAAAATTAAAAAACACTTCACTGCCTTATGCGCTTTCAAAATGAAATTTTCTACTTGCAAATTCTATACGCTACCGTATTTGGTTTTGCGTGATACATTTTGTAAAAGCATATGAATTTTTGACAAATATATCTATAATGTTTACCGCTCTGATTTAGACTTAACAGTTTCATGTAGGAAATAAAAGCTACTAATTAATTTTCTATAAATAAGAGTGAGCAGTGCTGCAGCGCTACTGGTGTTCAAAAGGTGCATTATAAAATTAAAGCTGTTGCAGACATTTTATTAATTATTTTACTACTCCGATAGTTAAAACAGATAGATTAAAGCCAGGGAAGAGGCGAAAGAAAAATATATTACTAAAAGGTAAAACCCTTCTCGCAGCGGTACGGCTACGAAACTAAACGTAAACGTGTCATTTATTGGAAATTTCACAAAAATTAAGAATGTCTAGGGGGGCGCTAAATTTATTCATCGGGATGTTTAGATTTCTCCAAACAGGGTTTTCTACATTAACGTCTAACATTCTTAGCCACAGCAATCTCCTAGTAAAAATTATTCAAAACAAGTAAGAGTGCTATATTCGGCTATGCTAAATCTTATATATCCTTCGCTATCTATGTAATTCTAGTGTAGTGAAGTAACTTCAATAAAAAAAAACAAATATTGGGGTGACAGAAAATTAAAAAAAAATTGGTAGTTTTAAAAATTGTAGTATTTCCTAAAAGACCTCTTCAAAAGCAAAACAAATTTGAAAATTTCAGAGCCCCATAACTCTGAAAATATGGGCGAGCGGCAATTTTTCCACGTGATGTTTTTTTCTTATTTTTAATTCTCTATCGCCCCATATATTAGTTTTTTTGATTGGAGTTACTTTATTTTTCCATATTAGAGGTAGGCGTGGAATTAAAGGGTGCCTATTAAACGTAACACACACATATAAAATTTTAATAGAGTTGGTATCACGCTAGCTTTCAATAACAGAAAATAATATTAAA
Organism: Gymnosoma rotundatum; assembly: GCA_916610165.2. Lineage (NCBI taxonomy): Eukaryota > Metazoa > Arthropoda > Insecta > Diptera > Tachinidae > Gymnosoma > Gymnosoma rotundatum. Next base: position 8,215,732 of record OU744336.1, read on the forward strand.
AAATAAACTTAAATATTATACGGTGTGACCAAAGTTGACGTCATTTGACATATATGGCCCTATCTTTTAAACCGCTATATACATTTATCCAGTCCGATATAAAGGACAAAAATTAAAGTTAAAGACTGTCGCCATAATTGAATTAGTTTTACTATATGAACTTGTGTTTCAAACAATTAAAGGTAGATAAATTAAATTTAAACTATTTTTATTTCATATTCGATGACCCTCTGCCCATCTAATTGTTTATTCTTAAAATATCAGCAACAGCTGTTAAAAGAATTTTATATTTTAAAGAAAACAATTTTTCTCGCACCAATATTTTTAATAAGAGCACACATTCATTCATATGAAAATGGAATTAAAGAACACTATTGTTTATTTTTTGGATAGTTTTTTTTGCCAACCAAAAAAAAAAACTTAATTGGAACTAAAACCCCTCGGCATAAGTACAAGTGAATTAGTTTAAGCGCATTCGTAGTTTAGGAGAGTGTTCAAGTTTATTTTGTGTAAAACATAACAAACATTAACAAAACGACATGTTTATTAAGGTGTACGTACAAATGTGTGTTATAAACCTTCCCAATCACACACATATACATACACGTTTTTTTTAGCTGCTTTGCTATTAACGTTAATTGAATTTATAGTCATGGATTGTTATAATAAAATTTAATAACAACAACAGCAGCGGCAAGAAAAAATTCATGCTCAAATAACAGCAACAACAACATTTTTTTAATAACAATAATGATGGCACATAATACTCGTACTTGTAGTATGAGAACAAATGGTAGGTAGAAGGAAGAATACGAGTAGATAAGGTGGAGTTTAAGTTTAAATAGACATTGCAAAGCACGCGAAGAAGCAAAACAGTAAGAGTAGTTGTTTAAATTAACTATAATTATGTTCGAATGGCTATACATCAGGGATGGCAACGTTGGTAGAAACTGTAGCTTTTTGAACCTGGGCCAGCAATTTCTAATCTGGTACAATTTATAAAAAATTCTTTCTCTTTCATGTTGTGTTTCTTTCTGTAATTTGTTCATTTTACGTTTATACGCACTCCATTCACAAATAAAAATTATTTTTATACGGTAAATTACAAACAAAAATAATTTCCAGTTTTAGTGTCATTCGACAGCAAAATTATAATCAATAAGTAGCACTGGTGTAGAAAATGTAATGTATATATGAGAGCCTGATTATTAAAAACATTAAAAATTTCTACAGAGGTGCCAACGTCTTACTTTTATTTATACATAGATTTCTTATCACGAAAATTTTTCGTGAGTTAATTATTTGCAAATTAAATATTATTTTAACCTGTATGATACAAAATTTCTTAGAATCATACCACCTTCACTGCCTTTGGTAATAGTTTAACATCATCTGGCTCAAATTTCAAAAGATTTAATTTCACTTTATAGTTAATACGCATGATAAAAAGATTGTTGTTAAAGGGGCAGTACTACTTTAACCAATAAAAAGACCAAAAGTATTACAGGTATAAAAAAGAATAAGAAAACAAAAACTTAAAAAAATTAATAAAAGTATTTAGAAAAATAAATATTATAGCGGGTTTTTTTTAAATAAATAACTTTGCAAAAAATATACAAAAAATTAAAAATTCGACTTGAAAACAAATTTTAAAGTAGAAATGCTTAAGACAGCGGAACATACTTTAAAGCCGAAATTGAGCAAACTAGAAATGTACGTTCAAATTTTTTGGTAAGCCTATTGCTTTCTTTAAAAGTACTTTATAGATTTCAACAAAAGCTTTGATTAAACCTGACAATTAGTGAAATAAGCACTGGTAAAGATTTTTTCAATAAGGCTTAAACTCAATACATGTGCTAATACTTTATATATACTATACATGAAAGAAAAACATCGTTACGTGTGCCACAAAACAAAAGTCATAACAAACAATACGTGATACAGATTAACGTCAGTACCTGCCATTGATGGCCTAATCTGACGTTGGTCTTACCACTGAGTGAAATACAAAGCGTCTACTAGCGCCCTCCATCGAACGTAGCCAACAGAGTTGTAATTTCAAGAACATGGCTTGCAGGGCAGTGAACTTCCCCTTTAGGGTTGAAGACTATCCAACCCCGTCTGTTGAGAGTGCAACAGCACACTTCCATCTTTAACGCAGCAGACCTGCAGATATAGACTTTTAACCAACAGCCACCACGTTTAACCTGAAGGGACCTCGCCAATAACCGGCTACAGAGATGGGCGGCTCTCTGTATAGGCTACCGGTTCCCGTAGTGCTAGTTTATTTAGGACACTGGTGCATCCTTCGACAGTACCCAACTGTCTATCCAGATTTGGTGCCTGCTTATCGGGGGACTGGTTCCCCCTGGACTCTCGTCTGTACCTAGGTTGGCTCAGCACAGACTCTTGGTGCCCCCTAACAAAGAAAAATTGCTTAGTACCATCTGAGCAGAAAAAGTACCAGTTAAGACAGCAGTGTCCTAATTTAAAAATTACGTTTTCCACCCCTGCCGTGCATGCTTATTATACATACACATTTTTATAGCTGATTTGATTGCCAAATCGATTAACTCCATTTAAAATGGTTTGAAAATTATAAAAAAAAAGTATTATATTTTTAATACACTTTAAATAATTAACTCAATATTGTTTCAAGTTTTAGTAATCATTGTCGATAAACTTGTTTTACAACATTACATTTAAGAGTTTAAGAAAATCTAATATTAAGAGTTAAAGAAAGTGGAGTTAGTCGACTTTGACATTAAAATAACTAAATTCTCTGCAGTTTTCATGGTCCTAGTGTAAAAAACGCGATATTTTTAAAGGTGTATTTAAAGTATAATTATGATAATAACAGCAGCATATAATAGCAACACTTGCTGTATAGCACCAACAAATAGCACGTTAATAACAACGATTTCTTTTTATCTGAACAAGCATCATAAGCATAAATAGTCTTAACACGTACAATTAAATGAGAGTGTATTAGATTTTATTTATTTAATATTTTAAATGTTTTTTCTTCTTTTTTCTTCTCTCAACGACAGAAATAAAAAATACTTGCAGTTTAAAAAGCAATTATAGCAATAGCACAACAAAAGTTTACAATGTTGTTACTACTCCTTTAGATGTTAGAACTGTTTGTTTATATTGCCAACGTTTCATTTTAATGTTGCACACATTAGTAACGAGCAGTAAGTACAAAAATTAAGGTCAAATGAATAATGGCAGTTTATAATTTTATTATCTTTAACAAAAATTTGCAATGCTAGGCTATACATATGATCGTTGATGCGACTGTTTTCAGTTGCTGTTGGAAAGTGATGGGAAAGTGAATCATTGTTTCCCGCAAAAAAAGAAAATGCAATGTTTGTCAAAATTAAATTACTTATAAAAGTATATGCACAGTGAAATATATTTATAGAAAAAATAAACTTTAAAGGAGTGCCAGTCAAACCATGCCTTAATTGAGGCCGCTCTTTATATAAACAAATTCTCACTTGATGATCCTACACGAGTTCAGTATATAAATTTCTTACAAAAAAATAAAAACTTTACTTTGCGAAACGGTCTCATCTCTCGTCGGGTTAAAAACGGTAGAGGTCGTATACAGTGACGAAAGCAAATTCTACTTATTAGGCATCGCTGAAACAAATTTCATGCATAGACCAGCTAAATAAAAGTTATTATCTTAGAAAGCATTTGCCAACAGTCAGGGTTAAATGCGAAACAAATATTGTATATAGTTGTTATAGTTGTTTTTAACAATAATTTATTCATGATAAACAAGTTTTTGTTACCACTTGATCATTGAATAGTTAATACGTTAAAGAACTGTAAAAAAAGGTTGTTTCGAAGTGAATAGTTTTAGCTAAAATTCTAATGACAACCAAAGTTTTCTAACTATCCCAAAGTAATATAGTATTTATAATCGTAATTTGTTATTAATAAACCAATTATGTTAAGCTTGTTCTAATGTAACCAGAATATGACTTAATGTGATTTTAATAAGATTTTGCTTTCGTCATTGGCAGAAACCTTTTCTATCGATTTAATTATTTTTTTTTTCTTGTTTTTTTTTTTTTTTGTAGGAGGAGAAGGAGTAAAGACCGTTTTAAGTCTTTTTTTAAATTAATTTTTATATTCATTATTTCGCCGTACCATGGGGTGGCCTCATTAGGTAACAGTAAATAAAAATATTCATAATAAATGTTAGTTTTCATTTTAAGAACTTAAATAAATATTTTTGTTTGCTTTTTTGATTTAATTTTTTATAAAATTAGGAGTTGAACTGTGGATATAACAAATGAATTGAAGTTGATTTTGGCTTAAGTTCATTTATTTTAATTTCTTAAAACATTTATTTAGAAAGAAGGGGTATTTCACAAATATATGCGGACGTTTTCCAAAGACAACAAGAAAACTTAGACACTAGCAGAATGTAATGCTGCACTTTCTAGACCGCTACGTCCTTCATCAGCATTCTTCGCATCCACTGACTTTAGGTTGTATACATTGTAAACATCGTCTATTTAACCAACTAACTTTGTAAATAAGAATGCGAATAGTTATCATATCAATGTTAATTTGGTTAGACGAAGTCTACACACCAACCAAAGTACATTTGTTTTTACATTTGTTTTTGCCTTGCACCAATCGTCGGTTGGTCACGAGTTATCAGTTAATCATGAATGTAATGCACTGTACCTTGTATTTTTAACACTTGAAACAACAACGGCTTTGCTTGCCGAAAATTTCCTGCATAAAAGACCTTCGGCCGGGCGCAAGGATTTTCTCCTCTATGGTATAGCCAACACTGGTTTCGTTTTTCAAAGATTTTCTGTATAGCCGGCCGGAAACTAGTTTTTAAAACGTTGCATCTTTCTTACATAGAATACCCTAAAATATATCTATAACATATATGGACGTTATGACTCTACGTTGATAGACATTATGTCCTTGAACGTTATAACATGCCACCAAAAGCATTAAGTAGCAAATATGAAATCGTTTAAAAATGCTTGGTTGCAAATTGCAGCCGAATGAAAGATAGCTAAAGTGTAGGATTTTTGTTGCTTTTTTTAATCTATTTGGCACAAAAGTGATAAATATTTTCCACATTTTTTTAAGGATGATGATAGTCCTGGGCATATGCCAAAAGTCTCTGCGTTTATAACACAGAAAAAAGTTTTTGCATGTATTAAAGGTTTAATTTGTTTTTATATTAAAGAAAATCGTTTTCCTCTTTTTAATTAAAAATATAATTGATTCAATTAATTGTTTAATTAGATTATTTTGTATTTTTACTTCAATTAAATATACAATTAGGCAAATGAAAAATTTGATTAAATTACAAACTAAAAACAAATGAAACACTTTTAAGGCTTCTGTGGAGGACAAATTTACCAGGTCAAATTCTGTGTTTCGATCGTGACTCAACAGCTTTATGTAAACTGATGAATGAGTTGATAAAATGCTTTAATGTTTAACTGTGAACAAAGCCGTATCACAACAGCTTCTCTAGGCAAAATGTATATCACTGAACTTTAATTACTCTGCAGTTTTCTCGCTAATCTCTAAAAACTGTACTCGCAGATTAAAACCTGGAGTAAAATCCACTAATGATCTGCTACACAAGCAGTAGCGAAATGGACATATCAATATTTTTACACCTCAATAACACCTTTAATAACTGATTTTAATTTTAATACTAAATATTTTACAAGAACATAATGAAACGTTTATCTTTGAAAAACCTATTTTTTTGATTACTTTAAAATGTTTGTGAGAAGTTTCCTGAAGAGCTAAGTAAGAGGTAGCGAAATGGTCATCGAGACGTGCTTTCACTCTCAATAATCAATATCAGTAATTTAAATAATTAATCGGGATAATAGAAAATAGCACGAAAAAAACACTTTGTTTTGAAAATTAGTTAATATAATAAAAATCCCCGTTGTTTAATCAAACACAATTAATTTGATTTTTTTAAGGAATTTTCATTGCATGCATCTGCAAGTTTGATAAGAAAATTATGTTGTAACGCTTCAAGGTAACACTACTAACATTTGATTTAAAAACTTATTATTTGTTTACTCTTTGTCTTACATTTTTTAAAGCGAATCAGCACGTTTTGCACACTAAACCAATAACTGACACATACACACACACAAACTCATAAATAACGAAGCGTCAAGGTGAGAAATATTTATGAAAAAAAAAATGTTTTTAAAAAATTTTAAACGATGTTAATAACAGTGATGCGGACAATGAAAACTACAGCAACAACAACAACTAAGATTATCATTATTATTTTAATTATTATTATTATTAATTTAATGAAAATGACGACCATTATGATGATGATAATAATAATAATTCAAATCGTTCAAATTCATTCATTTGTGGCAAAGTACTCCAACAATTTAAAATTCCAACTCACTTCCTTTATTCACTTACGGCAAATGTGCGTTAATATAAAAATTTTACAGCTGAAGGAAGATCAGGAAATATTTAACGTGAGCAAAGAAAAATTTATAAATGTTTAAACACAAAAGCGAGGTATGCGTCGTAACTCACTCTTGGATGTTCATTTCTTGGCAACGTGGCAGAAATAGTAAGTGAGTTTTCCACAAGTATGAGTATTTGCTTATAATAATGACGCTGATGAGGACTTTTTTTTGATGACTTGGTGGTCTGGCTGGTATTAAACGTTTAAATTGTAAAATAAATTAAAAAGACATGTCAAGTGCGTGAATTATTCGTTGTTTCATTTTGTTGGCTGGTGGGTTGTTTTTGCGTGATGATTCTGTAAAGAAAGTACAAGTAAGAAAATATAATTAGTGAAATTCTTTTTAATAATGGGAAAGTAAATTTATAGTATAAATTGGACTGCGGAAATAAACAACACACACACACGCACGCACATGAACAATAACAAAAACCAATAAGAGTTTATTAAAACTGAAATTAATAAGAAAAAATATTTTTTAAATTATTACCCAGATGTAGTCATTAACAAAAAAAAAATAAAAATAAAAAAAATAAAAAACGATGATTTATACTTTAAATTGACATTTTAAAATATCTTCACAGCAGAGGGCTGCTGACGGCAAAATATAAATTTAAATTCGTTAATAAATTTAAATGAGAATATCGACCAGCATCTCATTTTCAAGAATACGAGTACAAACCAAGAAAAATCTGCATTAAATGCAAATCAATAAAATTATAAAGTTTAAAGTTACAATTTATGGAAAAAGTGTGTGTAAATTATGTTTCTCAACCCAAAAAAAAAAGATCCCTCATGCCACATTTTGTTGTCACATTAACGCCAGAGAAAAGTTTTGTATTACAATTCTAGTGATTTTGATGGGAAAAGATTGTTTCGTAAAGATTAAACTTTTTTAGATCCGGGTACTTTTCAAAATTGAGTGAAAATGAAACCACGAACTTGTAAAGGAAAACCCCCTGTGGTTTTTCTTTGCTTTTTTTTCCTATTATTTTTCAAATGTATAGACAAAAACAACATCAAATAAGAAATAAATTTATAGCCACGATATTGGTTACTCTCACTCTTAGACTTGTTGATATCGCGTTCAAATATGTCTTCTTTAATAAAAAAAAAAAAACTTAAATAAATGAAAAGTTATAGCTCTTTCATTAAAATTCCAGGCAAAGAGAAGTTTAACAAACAAATATTTTTAATAGATTTTATTTATGAAATTAATAAGCGTGATACAGCTTTTTTTATGACTTTACAAAATTTGTTTTAGATTTTATCATTAACCGCACTCACTACACACACACACTCGCACACATACGCACGTATACATTGCTACACACCCTCAATTTGACACCAAACTTTGACTGACTTCAAACATGACTTTGAGGTGTATAAAACGTACAGACGAATGCGTTTGATTTGTAACTGAAGTCTTATTCTTTTTATTTCATGGCTGTTAAATTTATTTTCTTATTGTTTTAATTTTCCCATTGTAGCTTTTGTTTTTTCTTTTGTCTTTGTTATAAGTTATTCCCTTCATAACCGATTAAAGTCAGTTTTGATAGTAAGACTATTCGTGCGTGTACCTTTACTTTGTACACAGTATATTAATAATTTATATTTTTTTTATTCATGCTTAAACATTATTTGTCAAATTATACAATAGAGCAGAGAAACCCTTGGCACACTTTTTAAGAAAATTTTAGATTTAAGTGAATATTAATACTTTCTAATTTAGCTAATCGCCCTTAAAAGCAATAATTTTTTTTATTTAATTTTTAATTTAATAATTTTTTTTAATTTAAAAATATTATGCTAATGAGATTATTTGATCAGTTATTTCACAAGCGATCTTCACTAAAATGCTACAGAAAAATACAGAGAAATTTCTTATTAATCGAAAGACCATCGTTATGAGAGAGCTCAATGAGCTTCAAATCGAGTCACATACACGAAGAGAAAAGATATGATTGTGGTGTAACCATGCTATGTTCTCTGTAACAATTTATAGTTGCGGTTAGAAAAATTTTAATAAAACTTTTTGTTGGAACAAAAAAAATTGTTTAACAATAATTTAGCACTTATAAAAATAATATTATATTATTATTTAACATAACATGTTAGGTTTGTTCGTATGCAATCAAAGTATGGTTAGAAACAAAATATGTTTGTTTATTATATTATGCTAATATCCCATAACATTTTCAAATAAAAATGCAATTTATTTGTTGGTTTGGAATAGCTGGTATCTATACGTATTTCGCCGGTTGCTAAAGCCAGCTCGTCTTACGCCTTACGCTCGCCTTACGTCTGCATTAAGAGTCGGCATGTAACCAACCTAACGCAGAAGGGAATGTAAGCAAAAATAAAAACGTGGTTTGTTTGTTGGTAATTTTTGTTAAAGCCTTAACATTTCTGTATTGGCTTCTAAAATAACTCTCATGTTGTTTTTGAAGTTTTTATACTTAAAGGAAATGTTTTTGGCTTTTCTAAAAATTTGGATAAAGGTTTCCTGACGAGCTGGCTTTAGCAACCGGCGAAATACGTATAGATATCAGCTATTCCAAACCAACAAATAAATTGCATTTTTACTTGAAAATGTTATGGGATATTAGCATAATATAATAAATAATATTATAAAAATTCCAAAAATAATTTTACAAATCAAAATATGTTTGATTTTGTATTTCGCTCTTGACGAGTTGCTTTTCTTACAATCCAGTGATTTGTTTGTAAGTTATCGCTTCATTTGAAAACGCTTACGGTAAGAAATAAAATTTTACGTTACACACAAACGAAATTAACCCGCCAAGTAAGATATAGACTCACATACAAAGAAGATTTTGTACCCTTTAGCTTTTAATATAATTTTTAAAGGTTTTGCAGCGCCCTTGTGTATACAAACTTTCGGTGAATTTAAAATAAGGTTCTTTGAAAATCACTTGAGTATTGAGACACCTATTTATTAATTTGAATTTTTAATACTTGCTTTTTTAGAAAACTAATTCTTTATAGTCTGTGTTATGTAATATTCTCAGCTCGTTACGGTTCAAAAAATAAGATCACATACGTGAAAATCACTTTAATATCGGGATACCCTTTATTTAATTTTATTTAATTTTTTTATTTGCCTTTATAGCAGACAAGGGAGTACATACCCAAGCGTCTGCCTGTAACAGTTTAAAAGAGAAGGCCATATACGTTAAAATCACGACCTCTGTGGAAACACCCTGTAACTTTTAAATATATTGTTCTTACTTATTTCTATGGCGGACATATTTGTACTTGTGTATTTGTATTTGTGTAAATTCTAAATGTCTTTTTATGATGGTTAAAAAATGAAAACCATATACGTCAAAATTACGTCACTATGGGCACACCCTTTATATTTTTTTTACATGTTCTTATAGCGGTCATAAAAATACTTAAACTTAAAGTATCGGTGTATTTCAATTCAAAAACAAGACAACGTCGGCAAATAGCACTTCACTATTGGGGCACCCTTTAATTTTAAGTTTAATTTTTTGTACTCTTTGCTATATCAGACTTGTTTAATATACAGTATGCAAATTTTAAGTTAATTTGATTTTTGATATTTTTGCTAACGTCACATCTCTTTCGGCAAACCCGGACAGACACTGTAGCGATAACACTAATGCTATGTTTTTACTTTGTCAGAGCCGAATTTTAAAAAATAAAAAAAATAAGAAGGCAAATAAATCATCCCTTAATAAATCCAATAACTTTTAATTATATTATGATCATATTCTATTATAATATGTTTATAGAGTAAGAAGGCATTAACAATAATATTATTATGACAAACAACATTAATATTATGTGTAATAATATGATTTGAATACAACCATATAAATCAATCATAAAATGTTGCTCTAAACGGTAGTGTGCATATTTTAAATACAAACCCTTCTTACTTACATTCGTTCAGTGAACACAATTTATCATATTTTCTAATTTTACATTTTTTCTAATTTTTTATTTACACATTCTTGAACCAAAAACAAAAATATCTAAATATATGTCATTTAAAGAAGGATTTTTCCTTTTATTTCATCTTTTTCTCAAGTAGATTAACGCGCGCCTGAGTATAAGAAGACAAGTGTTAATTGAAATTTGAAACTTAAACAAATTTACGTTAATGTGTACAAGAGCACTTATGAAATTAACTAATAATAAACGACAAATTTAAAAAAATAAAACTTTTTTTTTCAAATAATAAGTGTTTACATATGGATGTCATTGGATTCTTAAGTGTTCTGTAAATATGTATAATTTACAATCAATCACAAAATGATGGATTTTGAACACAAAAAAGGAATATAGACATTTTTCATTTTGACATTGTTGATGAGTCGATGACAGTTATGAAGAGAGCGATGACAATAGCTTGCACTAGGAAAAAGAAGAATGCTTCTTGGAAAATCTGGGTGCCATGTTTTATTTATTTATTTATTTTTTTTTTTTTGTGAAATTGTAGATCTTAGTTCCTTAAGCATAAAAGCGGTATTAAGAGGCGAACATGATGATGTATCTAACAAAAATGTTAAAGTGATTATTTTCTTTTAGCCTGCTCAATTACATGCTGTACAGAAAATTGTTGCAAACTGTTAGTTACAAAATATGGGTTCAAGTTTGTAAATATGATAGAGGGTGTAAAGTCTTAAGCACAGTTGCTTAATTCATACTCTGTTCATTTGTAAAAAGTCTCATAATGTTTCTGGCTGCATGTTTGTTCACAGCAAAATGTTGCTGCAACACTTTTTTCCAACTCTGAAATAATAAATGAGCTACAATTATTTTCAGGGGGATTGTAACCTCACATGCTTTCCCAAATTAATATAAAATGTTGCCGGAAACATTTACGTTTAAAAAAAATGTTGCCAGAAACATTTCCTATCTTCCCACAAAATTCACAGAACACACATCCGCAACATTATTATTTTACTTATTTTTCTTTCATTTTTTTTTGTAGATTTCGGACCATATTTTGCATAAAATAGTGACAGAATTTTATGCCTTAGAAGCGAAGCTTCGCTTGGATTATTATAAAGAATTTTATTGGCCTCGCAATTAGCCTTATATATAAAAAATGCAATTTATGTAAGAAAACAAAACACATAGTAATCTGGCTAAGAACAGTCTGTTTAAATATTTTTTGTTTACCAAAAAAAAAAAAAAAACGACATTTCAAATAAAAACTTCCCTCAATGTATCGCCACTGTATATTTGAGTTTTAATTGTGTATAAGAACAAATATATCATTGCACGAAGACTTTTGCAAACTTTCTTTTTTAATGTCGCTTAATTCCAGAAGAGAAGCCGAAATACTTATAAAATTTAACAACTCTATTCTATTTGGAAAATATAATTCACTGTTTCTCATAAATTTCAATTCCCATTAATCATTGTAAGTGATCTTTATCTGTAGTGCTTCCTCATGATTTTTTTTTTCTGTCAGTGTGGTAATGACCCTCTTTTAAAATCTTTATCGAACTTTAAACTCCTCATTGAGAAACGTGTGTCGAATAAATATATAAACTCTAACAAAACAACAACAACAAAAACATAAACATTTTGATGAATAAAGTAGAAAAAAAATATTAATTGTCGACTCATTCATACACACGTTCGTAAGTACACATTTGATGTGATCAGAAAAACTATTGGTATAAACAGAGAAACCAAGTCATTCAATCGATAATCATCCATAGACTGAGTTTTATTAGTTTTTAAATTAATATTTATTTTCTCACTTCTGGCCTTGCAATCAAAACGTGATGAGCCCTTGTGTGTTTGTGCAGAGTTTAATTTATTATTTATTTAGTTTTAAAATTTTTTTTTTACTCCATCAATATTTATTTAGGCAACAGTTTATATTTGAACGCACACATTCAAACATTTGTATTGATACCAGCCAAGAGACTGTATGCGTTATGAGTTTTAGTTCATAAAGTTCAGAAATTAGAGTAGATTCTTGCAGAGATCTTGATTAGAGTCAAAAAATCTTTTTAGCTGATAAACCGGAGGAAGTCAGAGGAAGGAGGAAAATGAGAAAAGAGTTTAGAAATTATTTTGTACAAGGAAACATTATTGAGATTAAATTCACTTTTTAAATAGAACAACGACATTATGGCATCGATTTGTTTAAAAACGATGAATAATATTCTCTATTTATTGCTTCAAAGAGTCCTGAAGAAAAATTATTGCTATATCCTTAAAACCGATTTACTGTCTGTTGTTGCATCATGAGGAAAATTAAATAAATCAGTATATTTTGAACCTTGTTTTAGGGATAGCTTTTTTATACTCAACTTTGATAACTTTGCCCAGCGATATACCAATGCCATTTGCTGGTACACGCCATTAACTCTCCTTTCACTCGATGTAATTTCGACAAAATTTATAGGCTTTCGAAAGAAAAACGAAAGAGCTGTATTTTTTAGAGTACGCTCCAAAAGTATTAAAACTATTTTTGAATTGAATTTTATATAAGTTCTTTTTTATTTTTTAAGGGTACTTCTTCAAATTTCTAAAGTACTTTAACGAAAAAGTAGTAATTTTAAAGATACTTAGAAATGAAAGATTTTTTGAGGGCTCGAAATAGATAAAATTACAAATTGAACTTCTTTTTTTTTGGAGTTTTGTATGTTGTTTTTCTGAAAAAAGTACTTTTCTCAAATTCTTAAAGTACTTTTTCAAAAAGTACTATTTTTAAAGATAATTTCAAACGAAAGTTTCTTTGAATCCAATATTGTTTAAAAATTTATTTTTAGAGGTTTGAACTAGATAAAACTACACAATGAATTCCTTTTAAAAGTACTTTTCTACAATGGTCACTCTTTAAAAAGCGGCTTTTAAAAGAGGACTTTTTATGCAAGAAAAAGCAAAGAGGAAGGTGCTTAGAAAGATAGTTGTGAAATGCAGCGTATAGCAAAAAAAAACTTTTTAATTTTTATTTTTTAACAGGTGTTCAAAAAGGTACTTTTTGTAGTTATTTTTTTTAGGTATTTTGAGAAAAAATTTACAAGGAATTTTTTTGGCATAGTTTAGTGTATTAAGGAGTGTTTTCCGATTATTCTAAAATTTACTTTTGAAGAGGAACTTTTTCAAAAAAGTACTTTCTTAAGAGGAACATTTTCAAAATAGTACTTTTTGTAAATATTTTTATCCGGCTTTGTATTTTGCTTGATTTCTAAATATTTTTCTCTCACTTTCTTTTTATTGACTGCAACTATTTACATGTTTCATTATGGTTATTATTTCCCTTAAATATTGTTTCCTTAATTTGCCATAATATTGGCAAGTAATTGCTATTTATTTTTATTACATCTCCGGAAACAAATAAAAATTGTTGCAATTTATTGCTATAAGAGAAAACCAAACCCAAAATAATTTACAAAATTCAATTGTTGTTGAACAACATGTTGCGTGTGTTAAGTATCGAAAAAGTTCTTTTCATTATTCTGTTAAATGATTTTCTCCATGGTGTGGTTTTCTTATGTCTTGAATAGCATATCAATAACTTTTCCAAGTATGTTTTTCTAAATTAATATTTTCTTTGATTACAATGTTGTTGTTGTTATTGTTTTCTAACTGTTTATTTGTTTCTATTTTCGTCTGGTAAACAAACACAATTTAATTGACTTTTTCATTTCGTGCGTTCGTTCATTCAAACATTTAACCCAGCTTGACTTAATAGTCTTTTAGATAAACATTTTTAAAAGTTTATAAATAATAATTTGTGGTTTTTTAGTGAATTTAAAAAAATTTAGCATTTTACTTAGTTTTATTTTATGTGGTTGAAAATGGAATGTGATCATATTTATTGATTGATTTATGGAGATATTTTAAATTTAGTTCAGTTTATAAATGAATGAATAAGAAATGAACTTTTATCATTTTTACTGCATCTCAGAAAATGACAATAAAATTGAATTGGGGTAAACCCGATAAATATGCAGGAGTAATAAATTTTGTTTAAAGATTGAAAATAAAAATATTTATAATGGTTCATTTAACTACTAATTGATTTATTTATAATTTTAAGAATTTAAGAAAATAAAACATATTATTTCGGGGTCAGTCTTAAATTCTTTTACTGCTTTTTTTTATTGTATTTTTTTTGTTTTTTTTTTTTTTTTTGTTTTTACCTGATGAGAGTTAAAGAAGTAAAACAATAATTTATGAGACAATTTTCTAATAAATTTAGTAAACACCACTATAGTCCTCTGTAGCATTTGGTGTCATATTAAAAAAGGTGAAGTGTGCTGCAGCTCATGCAATGCGCCGAAACTACGAAAATAGGTTATGGGATGAAGTATAGCAGAAGGAAAAGTGTTTTGTGAATATTCACTTCGAGTATTCTTAAATTAAAAGTGACAGGAAGAACCTGTGCAGAAAGTATATTTCAAAGATAAACTGATAAACTTTTAAAAAAGCAATTTTCTCTTTAATGCATTAGTGTTTTACTGGCCTGTCGCCCACAATATAAGGGCCCTTAATGAAGACGTAGTCCGTAATTTTTATTAGATTACATTCATTTGCAGTAATAGCAAAAGAGCGAAACATGTCTAACAAGGCGTTGATGAGTTTAATGCCTTTCTAGCACCTATGAGGTACTTCGCCCTCTCCAATACTTCGAAAGTTGCTTCAATATACGCACCAATAAATAAAAGTTCATTTTCAGTCTGATATAAATTGTTAAATTAGTTAGGAAATCGCATATAACACTGGAGTAGTAACTTTGTGAGTTTAATACTCATACTCGTATGACACATAACTTCAAATAAAATGACTACTTTGGTCGTACGTCTTTGTGAAGCAGTATTACAGTTAAAAACTACTCCTGTTTGCAAGACTCCATTCTAAAATTGTTGCAAGATCATTATTGTATTTATCATTTAGAAATTGTTTACTTAAAGGTTTAACAAATATTCGTGTATTTTGGTAAATTTTTTGTTAAAAATTCTTGTTCTTAAAATGTACAACAAACAACAAGAAAAAAGCACGAACGAAAAATAAAGTTTGAAATATTTAAATGTCAATTAATTTAAGTACGACTTGATATCCAAAAATTGTAGTCTAACTAAAGAAATAGTTTTAACTGACCGATAAGCTGCATTATATGAACTGATTACAAAGCTCAAGCAGAATAATTTTACAAAAAAAATTTTGCAAGATAAGTGTAGCATTGGTTTACAGTTGTCGGGTATCAAAACAGCTGTGTGATTTAATCGTTTTTATAGAGCTTTGTCATCGGAAAAATTTAATTGTCGATCCATAATTATATTCATAACAGGGATAGACCACCAATTGGAAAATTAATGGCTTCTGAAAAAGACGAAACAATTACCAAATAATGACAAATTTAAGTCATTTTTGTCGTTGCTCCTAATCTGAAATTCCATACGGGGTGCTTAGAGCACATTTTTATATTAACAAAATGTGTACTTCTCTATATGAGTTGCTTAAAGCAAACTTTTAGTGTTTATAGGAAGTTTGACATGGTAATTGATACGCATTGGCTTCTGCAAACTGAATTTGGGCGCCGGTTGCTAAAAGTGTTCTTGAAATGATCAACATTTATTGCGTTTATACGCCAGTCTTATTCGCAAATAAAAATATTGTTTTTGTTTAAATGTTTTTGCCTATTAGACTTTAAAAGAAATTTAAAAAGTTGTTTAATTTAATATTTGCAAAGTGCCCATGCACATAAATAAATTATCGTAGTGTTTTGTGATATTTTATTTATCATCCTCTTTCAACTGCACAAAGGAGCCAAAAAAAAAGTCAGCTGTTTACAGTGGAGAAAGAAAAATAGAATTACTGTTGGTTATTGTTGTTTTTGCTTAAACTTTGATTTTTGTCTTTGCTTTATTAATTTGACAAAAATCTTTAGTTTATTTAAAATGTTTGTCAGAAGTTTCCTGAAAAGTTAAGTAAGCGGTAACGAAATGGGCATCGAGACGTGCTTTGACCCTCAATACTCAATACAGGTGATTTAAGTAATTAATCGGGATAATAGAAGATAGCACGAAAAAAATATTTTATTTTGAAAATTAAAAAGTAACATTTTGAGGGAAAAAATTATCGTTAAAGAAGAAAAAAATTTTTATAATTTATTTTTGAATATAAAAAAATGAGCGAAAAGTATTTCGGCGAGTATAGTTATAATATGCTCAATGTTTTATGTCGACAAAATTGGCTAACTGAAAGAAGAAGGAGCAGTAAATGAAGAATATTATTTGATATACTATTTAAGCAATAACGCAAAGAAATTACGTTAAAAAAAATCAATTTATTTAAAAACACATGAGTTGCATTTTAAAATGTTGCGACAGCCTTCCTATACTGCAAATCTGCCTTTTCTGTTCTGAAGTCTTACCTTGGGGAGGGCTTAAAAAAGTTAAAAAAACGCTGGGTAAATTTTGTCAAAACAAAAGGATCCTTTGACGAGAAATAAACAGAATCAAGTGTTTTACTGTTACAAAAATAATTGAAATTGGAAAAAGATTTTGTTTACAATGTTTTAGCATTTGTAATGTTTTCGCTTTAATGTTATACGAGCTGTCAGTCATAGTCATCTTGTAATTATTTGCATTCGCTGACTATTTCTTTAGAAGTGCAGAAATGAGATGTGTTTGAAATACTTTTAATAGGAATAAGAAACTGATATTCTTGATTGACAGTGTTTAAGAAGTGTTTTTGCTGACTCAGTCTGAGTGTTGATTAACAAAAATAAAAGAAAATATTAATAACAGAAATTACAGCAAATTTGCTTAGTTCAACAGAAAGGTAGTATTACAAGCTGCAAAGAAATATAAAAAAATATGATTAAATATCTGACTTGGTATTAATTTACAATGATGCACTCCTGTTGTTTTTCATACAGTTTGTAATAAATTGGTTAAAGTAGCAAATGGGCAGTACAAAATGAGTCACGCTGCATGAATTCCTGTGTAAAGTAAACAACAAATTTGTTGCTTTGAAATACTATTCGTTAAATAACCGATGTGTACAACAATAACACAAACTCTTAATCGATAACTTAAAAATTTCAAAACTTTGTTACAATTACAACATCCATCAGCATTTATTTACCCAAAAGCCATTATAGGTTTTATTAATCCTTTTGTCATTTATTCTCTTCATTTGAAAGTTTGAGAAACCAATTAGTTTTTTCTAATTTTTATACTTATGTAAATGCTTTTAGGATTAATTTTTGTGACTTTGAAATGTTCAGATTTCATGACAGAGACAAAAGATAATTTAAATTAAAAACGTCAAAACTAAAGAATTAAAAAGTCTATAATTTTTTTAAGTTTTACTGGCATGTGGCATGACTATTATAATCTGAAGCCCATATCTAACAAACTTAAGGAATCTCAACAAAATTGATTTGAAATTGAAGGCAACTACAAAAAAAAGAAAAATAATTTAAAAAAGGAAAAAAAACAATTTATTTATTTTTTTTTTGGACTTAAGTGCAGCAACATTTATGCGGTGGTATGAGCACAATAAATCTAATGAAGATTTACAACAACAATGCAGGAATGCAGTTTAATAAGTAACAACAACAACTGCAACATAAAAACAACAAGAACATGCGACAATGTTTTAGACTTAAAACTGGTTTTATTATTTTCCTCTTCTTTTTTTTGCGGGATTATGCGAACCTCTAACACATACATACACAACTTGTAGATATTTTGTAACATGCTGGCTTCATCCGGTTACCGGTCTTCTTGGCTTTTGTTTTTCATTACTTCAGCATCACATTTTTTGTTCTTTTTTATTTCCAAAAAAAGCAACTTAAATGCGGATCAACAAAAGATCCCACAGCAGCAGCAACAGCAACCCTTTTTATATTTGCCATCAAACATATTTTGCCAAACCAAAAACAAGAAAAAGACAAAGACAAAGAAGACCAGAAAAGAGTTACAGCAACTGCAGGATACAGAGTGTAAAACAAAACCCTAAAGAAGGCAACATACGCTGAAAAATAGCAGCTATTCTGCCGAGCAGACAATTTTTTTTTTGTTTTGTAAACAATATTTTTACTGACTAACTGACGACTGTCTTACAGAGTGACTGCCTAAATGGCTGCCTGTATACATTTGGCTTTGTTGTGCAGTGGTCTGGTATCTTTTTTCTGTCATCTTCTTTGGTGGGAATTCTTTGTTTTTTTTTTAAGTTTTTTGTTATTTCTGTTGTTGCAGTTTCATTTTGAGTAATGTTGCAAGTATTTGGCCCAATTGCACATCACAACGGCAGTGGCTTGCTCGGCTGTGCATCTTTAAATTACACCAGCTTTAGATACGAATGCATCGCAGCAAATATTAACCGGTTTGACTATAAAGAGTACAATTAAATGTTGCTGGTCACCTCTTCATGCCGTGTTCTTCTTTTTCTACTTTAGTGGTTGTTGTTAGTGTTGTAGCACCAACATTTATTTTTCGTTCATTCTCTGGTCCGTTCAAGTGTTGTTTAATTTCATACTTTTCTAGCCAACTTAAGTAGTTGTAATCGCAGAAGGCCATTACCGTCAAAAAGTAAAAAAAAAATAAATATGTTTTTTTTTAATGAGAGAAAACAACAGAAAATTAAAGAACCAGAACAAGAACAAGAACTAAATACACATCTATTTATTGAATAGACAGACAAGAATTTCATGTACAAACTTTGTGCAGCAGTAATTTCCTTTCTTAAAGGCTTTCTTTTGATAGGTTGTTGTTATTACTTTAGCAACAACATTGGCATTTATTGTTGGTTACATTTTATTGCAGAAAATAATGTGTAATTAGATGAAATTGTGCATTTTTTTAATTTTGTTTTTTTAATGCAACAAAGTGGTGTTTTGAAATTTACGCAGTGTTTAAAATAAATTCGAAAAAGCAGCTTTTTTAGTGTTATAAAGTACTGAGCAAATGTTGTCCTCGGCACAGCTGGCTCATGCGCTTTCATTTACCAAGACTATTTTGCATTGAATATGGCGGAATTCTCTGATAAGATCTAGATGAAAATCTAGTGGCAATAATTTAGCGAGTTGGAAGGCCTGTTTTAATCTCTGAAACGAAAAGTTACACACAATATAATAAAGAAATATAATCCCACAGTAAATCCAACCCAAAATCTTTACAAAATATTAACACGTTGCATATGTTTTTCAAGTGGCTTTTCTGTACACTGAATGTGGGAATTAATCATAATTCTAGTAAAGGCTGTAGCGTTCTTTCTTGTTCACATTTTGTCCGAAAAGTCGTCACCCACTTTTATTGCTATTGAAATTTTGTTGTTTGAGCAATATTCCACTTCACTAATTTGTAAACTGTCAAAAATCTTTTTTTAAGTTGGCAACACTTTTTTGCACAAATGACGGCGAATTCAAAGCGAAAAGAACAGGAGACTATTCTACTGATGGTGAGACAATACAGGTCATGGTAAAATAATACAGGTGGTCTCAATGGTGGCGAATTCATTAATTTCGCCGCAAACGGTAAACGTCAAACTCCATATATAAAAAATATGTATAAATTTTTTTATGTGGTGTTTGACATTTAGCATATGCGGCAAAAACTAATGAAATCGCCATTGCGGCCAATGGTATTATTTCGCCATGATGCAGGTAGTCTCGATGGCGAATTCATTAATTTCGCCGTAAACGCTAAATGTCAAACTCAATATATAAAAAATATGTATAATTTTTTTATATGATGTTTAACATTTAGCATATGCGGCGAAAACTAATGAATTCGCCATTGCGGCCGCCTGGTATTATTTCGCCATGATTCTACTCTATTTAAAATTTTGCTTCTTAAGTTCATTTTCATTTTAATTTCTAAAATTCTTCAAAAATGTTGCGATTTTTATCTAAAGAAAACAGGAAAAATCACACACCAACATTATGGTTATGCAGCACTTTCTGGATCGCCATGGTCAGAAATAATTTTTTTTTAATTTTAAAAAAATAATATGAAAATGAACTTAAGCCGAATTTGTTAATTCTTTTGTTATATTATCAAACAAATTAAATAATAATTTAAAAAAAAAATTATAACAAAAATTAAGTAATAATTCTTTAAAAAATATTGTTTATCCTGGATGTGGAATAATTTTTGCTGTTCCCAAGGACGTAAAAAGAAGAGCACAGTAGAGGGGAAGCAACTTCTGAGATTTGTGCTGACCACTTTAAGATTGCCTATATCAAAACAGCGGGTCGAAAAATTTTGTTAATGGCTGGTGTGGCGCCTCTTGGCACATCTATAAATTGTGAGCATTTTACTTATATCGGCCAGTTAGCCCGGTTGAGCGGTATAGCCATCCACAATATTATTTTAGTTTTAGAAATATTTAAAAAAAATAATATTTTTTCTTGTCAATTTCAAATCTGGAGTCAATTTTGAAACACCCTATATCTAATACAATCAGCACGCATAAAGTGTAACAACAGCATGAAAAAGTAAAGTATTATTGAAAATTTATCGTACATTTACGAGCATGAGAAACCATAAAATACTGGAAATTAAAAATTATGGATATGACTGTTGCGAAAGCGTTAACGCCAACATGCTTTCAGTTTGTGTCTTAATTAAGTCAGTTTATAGATGACTTTATGTGAAGATACTTAAAAATATATTGATATTTTTGCAACAAAATGTTGTTTATTAAATTTCTAGTGAGTTGCTGCAACATTTTTGTATTGTAGCATTTTATCGCATCTACATAATTTCCGTATGTGTTTCCTCTTTTATGATATTTTTCTATTAGGAATAATTGTTGTCTCTTAAAATGAATAAAAATACGAAGCTGAGCTGGTCCTAACAATAATAGTGAACATTTTTAATAAGATCGTTCATTGTTCTATAGATGAGCTGTATATATTCTATTTAACCGCAGAAAGTTGTGATATTTTTACACCTTAGAAGTTAATGGAGTCGATTTTATGGAACTCTTTTTTGAAATTTAATTTAATGCGTCTAATTTCCAGGAGTCCTTGTTTTTAACCGACTTCGAAAAAAAAAGAAGGAGGTTATCAATTCGACTGAATGTTGCTTTTTTATATTTGTGCCTGCATAACTCAGTAACGCCTAGATCGATTTTAAAAGGTCATGCTAACAGATTGGTCCCGTTTTAGAAACAGTCAACAATCTTAAAAATTACAGGGTGTCCCCATACTACATATATGTTTTTGCGTATATTATATTAAAATTAAAAAATAACTGTCTATACCTTAAGCTCCCGATGGCAAAAATTTATACAAAAATGAACTCAAAAAATAAAGGGTGTCCCCATAGGTGACGTAAATTAACCTTGAAGGGCCCATTTTTTGAACCGTTCGATGTAAACGCTTTAAAATGGGGTAAATGGCGATTGCTATCACCGTCATAGTAACACGTGTTAATGTTTAAAATTATAAATTAAAGGGTGCCCCAAAAGTTCTTTTAATTTAATGTAAATGGCCATACTTTTAAACAGTTCTAGACAGACACTTGAAACTTACAACGAACCTGTATTGCCAACTCCACTATAACAGCGGATATAAAATATGGATTAGAAAATAAAAGGGTGTGCAAATAGTTGATGTCATTTGATGTATGTGGCCAAACTTATGAAACATTATACACACAGAGCGCTGGAACGAACAAGGAACATGCATTGCTAAGTCCGCTATAACAACAAATTTCTGATTTGAATTTAAAAATTAAAGGGTGTTCCCAAAATTAATGTAGTTTAATCTATATGGCTGTATTTCATGAACCGTTACATACAAACACTTAAAAATTAGACAGAATGTTCAATACTTTGGTTGGTATAATAAGAAGTATAAATTTTTCAAATCATAAATTAAAGAGTGTCCCAATATTTCGTGTAATTTGATGTATGTGGCCAAACTGTTGAAGCATTGTAGACAGACTGTTGAAATTTACAAGGAACTTAATTGCTAAGTCTACTACAACATCAGGTATAATAAATATGAAATTGGAAATTAAAGGGTGCCCCTATAGTTGCTGTAATTTGATACATATTGCCGAACTGTTGAACATTTGAGTCCGCTATAACAAGTATAAAGTTTGGATATGGAATATAAGGTTGTCCCAAAAGTTAATGTAATTTGATGTATGTTGACATACTTTTAAACCGTTATAGACAGACAGATGAAATCTGTTTTGAAGTCGGTCTTTTTTGCAAAAATTATTAGATAACATCGCTAGTGTTGGTTGGTTGGTTGGCAATTTCAAATGTCAGTTGAGTGAGACGAACATCGAGGATGCTATTTTTCGCTCGTAGTGCCTGGAAAATATGATTTGGCATGACAGCGACCATGGTGTATGAATGTCGAGCACTAATATAAAAAATTTTTTTGGAGAGTTATGCCTCAAATTAAGCGTTAGCAGAGCGTCAGTGCCAAGAAAGAGATCAACAACGACAGCCAGTTGATAACAAGGAAGCACAGTGGCAAGGTTATAATTGGATCTTAAACATTGCCTTAATAACTTTTCGGTTAAGGAATAAAGGGATTGGGGGATTTCTTTGCAAAAACGAATACAAATATTTTTTTATGTAATTATTAACTGCCTTGCGTTTCTTTATGTGGCTCTGGCTAGATTTACACTTGATTATTTCTGGTTTACTAAACAAGGTCTTTAACAAACCTACGCAGCCATCCAACCCTCTACACTATGTGACTCCAACAAGACTTGAACTCTCGATATCATTTTTACCAATAACGACAGTCCCTTAACTTTAAATTAAGCAATTCTGCTTTGCATTATTAAGTTATAAAATATTCGTTAACATTTATTTTTTTAATATGTTACATAAAATAATTATCGCTATTTCAAACAAGAAGAATAACCCTCTTCAAAAAAATATTTAAAAATACAATTTATTAAAGAAAAATCCCCCGACGACACATAAGTTATGTAAACTAGTCAGCCACTTAAATTGTTTCCTCTTAACCCCTGTTAACAGTGTCATACAACACGCAGGCAACCCCCCTAAAAACCAACTCTACCAACAATTCTAGTGTTAGAAAAAAGCATTTATAAAAATCGCCTTTAATTAACTTTTCAATGAATCAAATGTGATGAAAGGGGAAGGGGGAAGGAGGGGCGGCGAAACATATTAAAAGTTTTAAAACTCATACCAAGCTCCCGAACATAAACAAGCAGATAACTTTGTAAGAAAATGATTGAAAAAGATTTGTTCATTACAGTTTTTCTTTTTCTATATGAATTATAATGATTCAGAAACTTTTCTTGTTACGACTTGTAGTTTGTAGTTGTTGTTTTTTTTTTATTATAGAAACATGTCAAATTTTATTATGAAACATGGACATTAATAACGAAAGCAACTGACGAGGAATAAACTACTTTTGTAGCCAACAAATGTTAAATTGTTACACAGTTGGCTTAAGAAATACACACCCGCACATTCATAAGACATAATCATACAGGCAAACACACAACGTTACGCCGTACAACTTACACATACATTCACATTTAAGAAAAATAATTTTTTTTTTGAAACTAAAAAAATTATGGATTTGTGGCACTGTTGATTCAAAAACATGACAGTCCCTAATTAATAAAGTATGTTTGTTGTTGCTTTTGTTTTCACTTATTATTGTTATTATTTTCTGTATTTTGATTGTTGCTGTTGTTGTTTGAGTTGTTCTTAATAAAAAACATGAACATGCCGATGAATACTGTTTTTGGACGTATCATGTGAGCATTTATATTTTAGAGGAATTTATTGGTTGAGATAAAAAGTATTTTCGAAATCCATCCATATTAGAAATTAATATAAAATTAGCAGCTGTGAACAAATAGACAATGAAACGAGAATATTTTTTGCTGGACTTAAACTGTTCTGCGTGTAAACTGTGCCAACTAAAGTTCCAATCCATAAGAAACGATAAGAATTGGTATATGTAGATTCAGAGCAAACCCCTCTTTTTATTTCAAATTTCCACAATATTACGAACAATTTGAAACAAAAAACAACAGACATAAAATAATGTTATTGTCCGTTATGGTTAAAGACTTTTTTGTTATTTTTTATTTCGGGCAGCGCAAGGGGTTTCCTTTATTCTGTTAGGTAGTCAAGAGAACCGTTTCGAAATTTTTTATCTCTGAGCTGAAGTCTGGCTTATTCTGTAACTCAACTCTTTTTGTATAAATCTTTACAATTTATTTAAGCGTTTCTAACTGTCTTTAACATATTTAAATTATAAGATTTACTTACTAATACATAAGAAAATGAATATAATAAATCACCAAAGCAGGCGTAGTGCTCACAAACGAAGGGTTCCATACAAATTTTGTACTCAGTTGTGGCTGAAAAGTTACAATGTTTGCCTCTTAAGGTTTAATGGATGAAACAATATATGTCAAAATCAGGGGGCAAATTACGGCATTCGATATAGATCGAAATTAATATTTAAATTCTATAGAATTTTCTGTTGATATCGAGTGCCCTAATTTGTCCCCAGGTCTTCTATAGAAAGATCGTCTTATTTATAATTTTATTTGTTATAATTATTATTATAAAGGACACACACTTTGTGCAAATTTCAAGCGTCATCCTATACGGTGATATTCGTCAATATCATGACCTCTTTGGAAGCACCCTTTAATTTTTTAATTATATCTTTCACTGCAAAAAGAGGAAAAAGGATGTATCTAAGTTTGTCAATCCATTTGTAATATCTACAATATCCATTTTCGCCCCCATAAAGTATATTCTGAGTTCTTTTTTAAAGCGAAGTCGATTAAGCGATGCCCATCTGTCCGCCTGTCCGTCCGTGTTCGGCTTGAAATCTACTTTGCCAAGGCACTAGATGAGCTAGAGAACACCACGCCTGTCTCTAATTTTTCCAAATCAATAGGATCAATGAAGTAACTCCAACAAAAAAAAACAAATATATGGAACTACATAGAATTAGAAAATACGAAGAATAAACATCCAGTGAAAAAAATGACGCTCGCCCATATTTCGGAGTTATGCGCCTCTGAACTTTCAATAGAAAAATACGATTGTGCACCATATTTTATTTTAGATATCAATATGGATATCATTTAAAAGCTTTTGAACAGATCCTTCAGGAAATATTAAAATTTTTTAAAAAGGCTTAACCCATTAAGAGCCGATGACATTTTTGTATTAAAGTATATATAGTAATTAATTTGTTTTTTCATATTTTTTAATTGCCCGTCACCTCAATATTTGTTTTTTTTTTTTTTTTTTTTTTTGTTTATTGGAGCTACTTCACCAAACTGGATTTATACATTTAGTGAAGGATAAATAAGATTCGGAACAGCTGAAAACATATCACTCTTACTTGTTTATTATTTACAATAATTTTTTGTAGTGGACATAGTGCTTATGACTGTTAAAAAACTAAAGCCATATTACACGTCACTATAAGAACACCTTTTTTATTTTTTTTTTATTTATTTATTCTTATAGCAGACATAAGAATACCTAAACTTTAATTGTCTGCCTATTGCTGCTAAAAAGAACAAAATCACATACGTGGAAATTACATCACTATAGGAACACTCTTTATTTAAAGATTAAATTTTTACTTGTTGAGAAAAAATATTTTTTACTGAAAAATTCTGTTTAGGTTTAAATTTTATCATTTTTATTATGCGTGTAGATAATGTCTTAAGACCAGTGTATGAAAACAAGTAAAACGTTTCGCAACCGTTTTATGCAAAGCCATAAGCGTTTTGTACTTGAGCTTATCTTTGGCAAATACTTGGCATTTAGCTCATCTACTTAATTTCCTTTATGTGCAAATTTTATCGCACTATTGGTTTGTGGAAAACGAACAAAATTAAACAGTATATGTTTTTTCTGAGAACGTTTTTTGTTTTTAATTATATTTTTTTCTGGGCTGCATATGTTTATTTTGATGTATATTTTGTGCTCACGAAAACAAAAAATGAATATAAAATTTAATTGCACAAACTTCTTATTTTTCCACTTTGTTTTTGTTTTACTCACTATTTTTATTTTTTTTCGTAACCTGTGCCATTAATTCTCTTTCAGCTGTTCTGATAAATCGCTGTCAATGAAATTCGTTTTAAAATGAAAAAAATTTTTTAAATAGAAAAGTTCGCAAAGATTATGACCCAATCGATATCAGCATTCAAAAGATATTGTCATTAAAAAATAAATAGTCAAGTATTGCAAATGGTGGGTGACATCAATCAATCAAACAATAAGAATCAATTATGCTATAGACGAAATCAACTTTAAATATTTTTTTACTAATCAGTAGATTTGCCGAAAAAAGTGTTGTTTTGTGTACAGAAAGAACCCAGTAGAAAATTATTAGAAAAACCATTTTAAAGTTATTCCAGTTGCTATTAGTTCGCAGTTCACGTTTAAAGTTCCTAATCACGAAATGACTTTTTCCCCAGCAATTAACTAGCGCCAAGCTTCACATGTTCTAATATTTAAATGTATCCAACTTGTGTATTAATAGATAAATTATGCTTAATGTGAACATACATAAATGTTTTCATAACCAAATAGTCCAAAATTCTATGTATTTTTCTCTTTAACAAGAGATAAATAAAGATTTTCACAGACAGAAATATTTTAAGGATTATGGGTATTAAATTGATCTGCCCAACAAGTTAGACAAACATTAATAAAAAAAAAATAAAAAAAAATCAACAACATTTCACGGCCTTTTTTTTCTTACAAGACAACAAAAACTAAGAACAGAAAAAAATAGAGACACAGGCACACAAACAATCAACATTGTTAAGTATATTTCCTGACATTTGCACGAAAATGTCACACAGAGCCAAAGAAGGAAAATAAAAAACGACAGAAAAGAGAGAATAAGAACTTAAACATAAGGAAAAGTATTTATAATAACATTCAAACGTTCAAATTAAAGACAATAATATGACAGGGCCATGTTACACACCAAAAGACAGACAAACATGGACAAATAATGCAAAAGCAACAGAAGAAGAAGAAAACTTGGCAAAAATAACATACATAATGTAATGTAATGTAACAAACGTCAGGATAAATTAAATTGGACACACAAGCAAATGACAGCTAAGGACACCGGCCCATATACATTCATATTTTCTTGTTTGTTCGAGTATGAATTAGTTTTTTGTTTTTTTTAATACCAAAATAAGTAGCAAAGTGAATGAGTATTAAACGAACCCCTACCGCCACATGGCAGTGGCATTAAAAGAACAAACCCTATTTTAGGCTAATGTGAATAATAATGTTGGTTCTTTATTTAATTGTTCTCGTTCTCGTTTTCGTTTTTGCTTCCTTATCAAAGCGTACCGCTACTCAGGTATTGTATTATCAACATTCAATCAATTAATTATAACCTTAAGTTTTTTTATTATTTAAAATTTAAAAGTCAAACAGGGTAGGGCTTCTTAATGACAACACTTTTGTTTAAAGGAAATTTTAACAGGAAATAATGCATCTGGCGTTGTTCTTGTTCTTGTTCTTGTTGTTGTTAATTAAACCTATTAGACTGAACACAATTAATTTTCATTTCAGATGACATTTTAAAGACGCCACAACGATTGTTAAATTTTCCAGTATTATTTTTACTGTTTCAACTTTAGTTAATTACACGAGATTTGAATAGTTCCCACAGTTTTTCACTTGTTGATTAATTGTTGATCTGATGGAAAACAGTTGGTAATTTTTTTAATAAAAAGACAGGTCAAAAGATTAGACAGAAACGAAATAGAAACAATTTATTTGTTATGTTATTTTTACTTTTCGAACGGCTTTGTTTGTTTGTATTAAGTAACAGCAATTGGCTACAAAAGTTTCTTTATTAAATTTGATGCAAATATTTTTACTTAATTCAATCCATTTTTTTTATATTGCTTTTTTATGAACAGATGTTAAGTGATACGTTCCATATTTGCTTTGTTAATAAAAAAAAAATCAAAACAGAAAAAAGTATTTTATTAATATTTTATTTCTTTGAATTAAACAATAAAAAAACTAGCAAATCTTTTCAGCTGTAGAAGTATTTAACATACGGTTGTGAAGTTCTGTAAAATACTTATAAAGTTTTTCAGGCAGAAACCTTATGTGGTGCGTATAAGTTTGCTAAAAATTATACAAAAGACTTCCTTTTTTTCGTCGATATTTTTGTAAGGAACTGATTGGTAAATTTACTAAATTCATAAAATCAATAGATAAAGCGAGCAATTTTAAAAATGCAAATCGAACCGGTATTTTAACTACTCACAGTAGATTCACATAGCAAATTAAAGTCTGGCTGCTCCTTTTTCTCTTCCCATACAGGTGCATCGAACAACATTGCGATAAAGCATGCATTCTTAGAATCATAAAAAGAGGTGCACGTCCATCTATCATCCCTACATGTGCTCTGTTTGAAGGAAAATACTGCCTTAAAAGTCCAGGGTAATTGCGACTGACACCGCTTTAGAGATATTAAAGATTTTGTTGTGCTCAATTCGTCGGCTTGATCGATAAACTAGTAGTACCTATGCGCAGGGTGCCAAACAAAGAGGCTGCTGTAGTCAAGGTGGTAAGCACATTGACTACAAGCCGGCTTCCCTGGGTTCAACCCTTGCCGCAGTCAAAAAATAAAAATGTTTTTTCTGTTTAATGGAATATATACATATTCAGATCTAAAATTAAAACATGCAGCCTCCTTCGTCGTTACTTTTTCATAGCATATTCGTCGGCGACGTAAAATAATTAATAAAATGGCTATATCTATCTACTTTCACCACCTGTCTTCTGTCTCATCTATCCCCTTCCTAAAGATTGTAGCACGGTTACAAACTAAGTAGGTAGTATTAATGCCTGAAGTGCTGCTTCTCTTAAAAAAAGCAGACTTAATACATCCTACTTTTATGGACTAAATAACTTGGAAGCAGGACTATAAAAGTAGAGTGACAGAAGTTAGGGGTAACGATCGACAAGGACGCCGATTTTCACAAAATTGCCTCAGCTTGAAATATGCTGCATTCAAGTTTGTTTTCGAGCAATTTATAATAATAATTTTACCCTTTTGTACATCAGACAAATAACAACCGAGTGGCATTTAAAAACAATAAAATTCGTGTGTGATGAACAAATATAAATTAATAATAACAAAAAGCCATTAAATAATTAATAAAAAAGGATGAAAAATATACAATAAAGTTTCATTCGTTGCTAAACCGACAGTTAGCAAATAGTATGACGATTAATAAAGAGGACAACGATAAAAGCTTTAGGTTGATTTCGATTTCGTCTAACTAATTGTTTGATTACGAATACTACTCCTATACTTATTTATATTTATTAATTGGTTACATAGATAATTACAAAGAACTCGACCGATAGATAGAATCGAAGAATGCTAATGACGGCCATACTGATCCAGAAATTGCTGCATTACATTCTTCTAGTATCTAATTATTCTTTAAAAATTAACACAAAAATTTATTAGTAATAACAAAAAATTTATTAATAATAATAATATTTTAAAGTAAATGTAGAAATTCAAATATATCTGAACTTAAGCCTGAATAATATTATTCAATTGGTTATGAAAATATTTTTTTAATGCTGCACTTATAATAATGCAATCAGCATTAATGCTAGCTACAGAAAACGCAATTTGTTTCTGCAACACGTTTCACATTCAGGTTTTATGTTTTGACACAAATACTAAAACCAACAGTGAAAACATAAACGCAATCTCAGTTCTGTTATTTTATATTACGATTATAACATTAACATCGCGCGGAAGAGAGGATGCAAAAATGAATCGTAAAGTAATTCAATTAGCAGCAAGTATTGTTGTTGATGAAGTGTTATATCAAGAGGAAGAAGAAGAGTTACAACCGAAGAAAAGAAAAATGTGGTCAAAAAATTGGTACTTTCTAAATTTGTTCTTTCTTAATTACTTAGATGTTTACAGCTTGCTTGTTGTCAATGTACTAAACACATAAAATAATGAAACAGCAATACAAACAATGCAATCTGTTTCAATGCAACCAAAAAATATCAAAACATTTGGATGGTAATGAAACCTGGATTGCAACCCGAAGTGAAACATGAAGCACGAATTTAGACGACGCAATCTGTAATGAAATGAAACAGATTTCAGAAAAACATTACGTTGTCTGTAGCCAGCTTAATAAATAAGAAAACAAATACAGCTTTTAATGCTACTCTTATTAGAGTTTTGTTTATTAGCTCCTTAAAGCGATTGTTTTTTTTAGCTCAGCTCATTAGAACGAACTAGTTCCTTCATTTGGTTCATAGCTCACTTAGTGAGCTAAAACATATGATCGAGTTCAGTTGACATGTTTAGCTCAATTGTTTTTAGTTCAATTGCTCAATCAGTGAGCAGAAAACAATTGAGCGAATCCAGTTGATTTGTTAAGCTAACAATTTTTAGTGTCCTGTGATATATTTATCAGAAATTAAAAACATATATAAACAGAAATTGAAAACATATATATATATTCTGATTACAAAAGGATGTTTTTCCTTAATTTGTACCAAAATAAGTTTTAAGGTTTCACTCAAGTTGTAATATTATATTTGTTTTCATATAAAAAATGATGAACTATAAAAGGCGCTCTGTGTTTGAGCAAAAGAGCTCTGTACTACGTCGTTCACGAACTACACAATTTTAATTCTTATTATTTGTAATTGCTCTTTCAGATGGCATGAACAGATATATATTAATTTCTAAATGATTGTAGAAAAGGTGTAAAAGTGACATCCAACTATATTGCACCGTATTTTGTGTATTTTGTTAATATTATTTTTTTGAATTTAGTAAAGATTCAATTAGACGTGCCATAACCATATAAAACAGCTGTTAAAACCAACCTTATGGTAAACACTGTATTTGATTATTGGTGACATGCCATATTGCCATAGCCGTAACCGTAACCATAGATATTATTTTAATTTAGATATTTTTCCATAACCATATAAAGTTGACTATTGAATTTAACTGTTTATTTTTTTATTATTTTTCACGTTCCCTGCATGGTATTAACGAGTTTTAATTAATATTTTTCGTTGCGCTGCTTTTTTAACAAACGGCAAACAAATAAGAGTTTCTTATGGCTATGGCACCACTATTGGCTGGCAGTGAATATATTACGGTTATGGTCACGGTTACGACTATGGGGTTATGGTATGGCACGTCTAATTGAACCTCAATAATAATATTTTCAGTATAACAAGCAAACATAAGTATAATTTGTCTTTTATAATGAAACACGATGTTGGTACCAAAATTATATTCTATCGATATTTAATATTTTCAAATTGCCTATTGCTATAGAACATATTTGTTGTTTTTGTTATGGTTACAAGAATCGTATTATATTGACTGCAACATTATATGGTTTCAGGGATGGTTTTTCTCAACTATACTTTAGTCACGTTAAACAAGTTTTTGTTAAGTTTTGATTATTAAATGATAATCAATCAAATTTTTATAACTATTCAACAAAAATACAGTATTTATAACCAAAACGTATTATGAATTAACATAGTACGTTAGAACTGTTCTTATGTAATCAAAGTATGACTTCAAATATATTTCGTTTTTTTTTTTTTTGTTTTTAACTAAAAACGCCAAGTATAAAAATTGTAAATAATATTTTTCTATAAAAATAAAATTAAATCATCTCCAAAGAAATTTTTTTATCATATGACGATCATGTTATATTTTTAAAAGAAAAATAAAATTAAATCATTATACTAAAAATAATTACACCACAAATATTTAAAAATGTTAATATTATTAAGAGTTCACTACACTCATACAACTAATACCTTCATAATATGCTTGTTGCCTTCAGATTATGGTTACCTCAACAATGTTTTTTTTTAATGAAGAAGTGTGGAAAGTTATCGAAAATAAATTTTGTCTCACACAATTCTTGATTTTTTAATATTTTAACAATTCTCTTACATGTGACATTAATTATTAAAAAACACTGTAAAGCCTCTACAGGTTAAGATTTTAGACCAACAATAAATTCCAATCTGCAAAATTTATTTGTGAATTCTTGTGGTAGTCAAAAATTTGAGGGCGCCCCCATCTTACTAACCAAACTGGTTTATTTATTTAACTCAAACTTTTGCTATTTCTCCACAAACAATTTTCCAGCTCTTTTATCATCGAACAGAGGAAACAATCGTATCAGGATGTTAAAGTTGCATTTACCGCATCCTTGCCCTCGAGCATAGAAAAACAAGCCATGGAATGCGTACAACTTTTTTGTATTTATTAGCTCGTAGCTATTTACTTTTAATTTGCAATAAAACAAGGGTTGATATAATTAAGACTTGAAATATGATAATTTGGGGATAATTTGTACAGTGGAATGATAAAATGGATAAAATTATTATTAAATTGTTTATGTAGTTAGAGAAAATGAATATTTCTTTTATTTTAATGTCCAGCATAAAAGTAATTATTAAAAGTGATTAAGTAAAGTATTATTCTTAAATAGAGAACCAAAGGCAGTTGAAAAGTTTATAACTTTTAATTGACTTTAATGGAATGTTTTAAATAATGGAATTTTCTCTTAAAAACACCCTGTGTTAAATTGAAGAAAAATTGCTTATGTAGATTTAAAGTCCTTTTTTCTTAAGAAAATAAGAAGTTTGTAATTGATTTTTTATTGTAAAGCAAATTCGATTTTTGTTGTCTTTGCTATGTTTTTTAATTGACTTTACACAGTTTAAGCCGATTTATTTTTCAGTATGGAAATTTTAATCAATAAAAGAAAGTAAATTTAATGTTGGTTTTCTTAGTCAAAATAAATATTTTTAACATGCACTATAACGATTTGTCAATTATTGCAATTTTTAAACCAAAATTTTTTCAACAAATCCACTTGGGACCTTCGAAATTTGTCAAACTATTCAACAAGTTTTGTTTTAAACTCAACTTGATTAAATATTTTGATATTTGAGTTTCTCGCTATTAGGCACCACAGATAATTTAGCGTAAAAAATTATAATATTAAAACTTATAGTTTTTAAATAAGAATTGTAGACTCTATTAAGAAATCAAGCGAAGGAAATATTAGGAAAAATAAATTTTCCTAAAAATAGTCTTAGATCTTGTCCTGAAAATAATGAAATAACCCCTTAATTGATTTCCTTCTTTATGTTTGTTTGATCACGGTCAAAAATAACAAGCATTTTCAAAGCTTCTTAGTAATTTATTTCTGTAAACGTTCTTTTATTCATTAAGAGTGTCAGAAGATGTGTGTGAAGATAAATACGTTAAGTTAAATACGTTTTTTTTAATGTATCATGCGATAATTTTTTTCTCCCAAACATACAGTACAATTTGTATAGTAAATTCCGGACTTTTTTAACGAATACGATTACAGCTACAAAACCCTACGATCTCGGAGAATCAAACCTATTGGGAAATCAAGGGCACATATAAAGCTATTAAACTGTAAACACAGTTTGTTCAAATTGAATTTGAGAAATTTTTTATAAGACGCGGAAAATTGACTTAGTGCAATTTTGTCATATACGATGAGTTCTGTGAGGGATTTGTCAATGTGGCCAAACCATTCGATCTCGCGGAATTAAAATCATTAACTTAATTAGAAAATTATTTTTTCTTTCCTAAAAAATATATTATTCAATCAATTATTTGTTTGATTTTTGTTTTCTATTATAAAATAAAAATTGAGGATTTTAAAGATAATGCCATATACATCACCTATGGAGACACCGTTTAATAAATAACTAATTTTAAATACTCGTATTAATCGTTGTTATAGCGGGCATAAAAATACACATTCTGTATAATTGCAAGTGTTTGAATATAATAGTTCAAAAGATAGGCCAATATTAGTCAAATTAAATCACCTGTGGAAACACAATTTAATTTTTAGGTTTCTCTTTTTATTACTTTGGGGATAAAAATTCCATTAAACTATTATACGGGTGTCTGTTACGGTTAGATAAATATGTAAAAATGAACATAGGGATCCGTAAGTGTGTGAAGGTTGATCGGGCGGGTTTAGGGTCACAGAAGAAGTGTGCTGTGACATGCTAGGGTGGGCTGTAAGGAGACCAACATCTGTCTGTTTTTTTTTTTTTTTTGTTTTAAAGTGTAACTTTTTTTGTTGTGTTACCTTTTCTTGCCTGATGGAAGGGTTGGGACCTCCTGAGACAAAAGAGCTAGTCGAGTTTACCGTTGGAATAAGCTAACCGCAACATAAAATTATAATTTTTTAATGCCACAAATCTAGATGCATCACCCTGTAATTGCGATTTTTTAAATCGGTTCAGCGGGCGAAAATATCATAAAATACAGTTTAATTTATAACTTTCTTAATTAGGTTTCGATCTAGAACTAATTAATAGTTGATTAAATTTTTTTCTGTGTACAAATATCACGATAAAAGAGTTTGATTAAAAAATAAATATTTTATTTAGTTTTTCAGTTTCTTATTCAAGGAGTTCTTTGATTAATGTGATCATTTAATAGACAACAGAAAAAAAATTAATTTATTATCATGTGTCATCAGTAAACATTATCACTTTAAATTGACTTGAGGGAGTTTTTGGTGGCCCCCAAATTTCTTGTATGCATACGTTTGGTGAGTAAGAAAAAATTTATCGTTAAAAATTTTTATTATACTCTCTTTGTGCTTGCTTTTTTTTCGTTTTTGTCTTAAGTAGAAGAAGTGTGTCGCGGCTCAGCAAAAGCATTCCAATCTTCTAGTGTCAAATAAATTATATTTATTTGGAGTCTGTGAAATTATCACATCACATTAAGAAATGGCCTTCAGGCTTCCGAGCGATAGAGATCTTCATATCAATTTTTAGCACCATCTAGAAAAATATGTTTGAAATATTAGTGTTGTGGGTATGAAACACTATTGCCTATAGACTTTTGAAAAATTAAAGAGCGAAGGTGATATCAATTGACTTTAAAATAACATAACGGAGCGTGGAGGTAAATTTGAGGAGGATCTATGTCAGCGTGTAAAACCGCATAAGACATTTTAACAGTACGAAATTCAATAAATAGAAGAGCACACACACAGCTTGTTTTATTTTATGTCAACAAAGAACTTACCTTGTTTAAATTTATTTGGAAGTTTAAAAAATCAATAATAAATAATAATTTATAAATACTCTGAAAACATTCTGTTGATTACACTTTATGTTATTTTTTTATAAATTTTTTTAATCTGAAATTTTGTGTGAAAAAGCTTGTACCACTTTATTTAACAATAAATTTCTTAAACTCTCAATCAGACATTTTCCAAGAAATTTAAAAATTCCCGTTAGAAAAAAATAACTTAGAACGACTGAATTTAAAAACTCAGAGAAAAAAATGAAACATTCAAAGCAAAACAAATGAAAAGGAATAAATGTAATTGATTAGAAAATAACAAGACAAACAAACAGATGAATCAAAAAAAATTAAAAAAAAATTATGTTTTTGTTACAATTGTTGTTGTAGAATGCTATTTAGGGGACAGCAAGGTATCTAGAAGAAGATTGAAAAGTAACAGGCACACAAATAGACACTCACACACACACGAAATAAATAAAAAAAAAAAATAAACAAATAATAAATTGAACAAATGTTACAAAACAAAAGCAAAAAAATATCATCATTTAAAAAGGGGGCAACTTTTGTAAGAAAGGTGTGTTGTTATAAAGAGAGAATAACGAAGGCATCCTGTAAAGTACTTTTAGTTACCGGAGTGGAAAGAATGGTATAAATTTAACAATTCTAATTTTTACTAAATTAGTTTGTCAAAATAAGGACCTTAAAGCCTAAACAAAGTTCCAACTAGATAGAGCAAAGTGTGCTTTAGAAGATGTAGAAAATTAAATTCATTCTGCTCTCGTTGGCAATAAATTTTAATTAGTTATCGTACCTATTAAAGATTTCATCTCGATGTAGATTGAAATTTAATTAAGTTTTTAATTGATTGAATAATAATTTTGTTTAAAAAAATGAATAAACAAAAACAATTATTATTTATTTCAAATAAATACTTAATTCAATTTATTAGAAAAATAATTGAATCAATTAAATATGTAACCAGAAAGGAAAAAATCTAATTAAATAAATAATTAAATCAATTAAACACTTAATTAACTTACAATATAAAAAGAAATAAAATGTTCAAAAGTAGCAAACATTTTTTCTGTATATTTAAATAGAATTAAGTTTAATCCTTGGTTTAAAAATGCACACAATGGAAATAACATAAAATTATCTCTGAACCTATTCTATTAAGAGCATTGTGAACTTCTACACAGTGTCCATCTATGGAAATTACTCAATCCATAAAAGGCGGAAATAGTACGTGTTCTCTTCTGAATTTTTTCCATATGGATGAAAATTTCAATTTGTGAATTGAGGAATTCTTTAATTTAACGTTCTGGAGACTTAAAGAGGTTTTTTGCGGATTTTCTTTTAAATTCTGTTTTTGATTATTGTAATTTTACTATTGTTAAATTTTACTTCTTTGATACGTATAAGTTTCCTAGTATGGTAAAACAAAACCAAGGCGAATCAATTACCAGGTGGCAGCGTAGGCGAATTCATTCACTTTCGCCGAAATCATTGCTGTCAAACTCCATACATAAAAAATATATACCGATTTTTTATGTATGGAGTTTGGCAGTAATGGTTACCAGTAAAAAAAATAATGAAATCGCCTACAGTGCCACCTGATAATTAATTCGCCTTGAACAAAACAATGTTAAAAATTATGACCTGTAAATCTCTCCGTAAATTTTAAAAATAAATTCGCCTTTTTTCAACAATGAACTCCATGAAAACCAAAATAAGAAAAAAAAAACAGCAACACGAGATTCTCGAATCTGTAATGAGAATTAATACACATTTGAAAATAATACAATTTGTTGTGACACTTTTGTTTCATTTAGAGAAATGCTTCAATTGTTTAACTCCAAAAGTGTATACAAAAAATTTCTTTAGAAAACGAGAAAAAACATTTTGATGCAGAACTTTTTGATTTGGGTAATCAACTTCACTAGTTAAACTGAATTTAATAACAATAATATTATTATTTGTAGTGGGGATTTTTGGGCATAGTTGAAAAAAAATCTGGTAGCCCTGGTTGGTGTATGTTGTTTTTTTTTTTTTGTTTTTTGCGAAAACTCGAGAATTAAAAACAGTATATCCAAATTGAAACAAAATTTGAAAGAAGTTTCTGCTTAATATTTTGAGGAATTAAAAAATTAAGATATTTAAAATTAAATGTGTTGATCAGTTAAAATAAATTTAAAGCAATACCAACAAAGCCTTTTGCTTTTCAAATAACTCTTTAAACCATTCTCGTACATAAGCACATGATGTGTGTTTGTGTAAAAGAGTTGGTCGAAATTGTTAAGGTATGGAGACATGATTTTAAGTATGAAATTTGCTGGAATGTAATGTAATATGTTTCATATGGGTTAAGTTGCTTTGTGTCTCCTTTTTGTTTTTGTTGTTTTGTTGTATGAGTTTTAACAAAAAATGTAACAAAACTAAATACATGTCTACTTCTTTTTAACTTTTATTATGTACTTTTCTCTTTTAAAATTTCTTACCTTTAAGTTTAAGGAGTTGAAAGCTGTCTTGAGTTGAAAATTGTTGAAACAACAAACCAATAAACGAAGCATTCATGCAACCAGCCAACATTGTTCAAATGAAAGACATACACAATTTTTGTTTTCTTTTTTTTTTTTTTGTTGTTATTTCTGTTTGTTTCTTTGCTGCTGATTTTGCTGATGATGAGAATGATGATGCTGCTTCTTAGTTTACTTTGCTGAGTCTTTCGTTTTTTTGAAGTTCAATTTGAAAGACACTTTTTGAAGCTGTAGACGCTGTTGTTGTTGCCGTTTGAAAACAAAAAAAAAACGTGAAATAATCGCAGAAGATACAAAGCATAAAATAAAAACCATCCACTTTGAAAACCTGCTTTTCGTTAGTTTTTTTATTAATTTTTAATTTGGATGTTTTTTTTTTGTTGCAGATTATGATGTAGAGGATGGTGCTTTGTGTGCTTGTGTGTGTATGTGTTATGCGCTAGATGCAGAGTTAAAAATTGCGTTTCATCGTGTTGTTTTTGTATATTTTTGTTGTAGTTGCCGCAAGGTTTATTCTACATTAAATGCATGTGTATGTCGGTTACCATTTTTGTGATACATATTTATTTAAGTCAAAGTGTACCCATGAATTTTGTTTTTGTTAAAAAAAAGAAAAACAAAAAAAAGAGAGACTGTCACTGAAATACTTAACTCTATACTTGTGCACTATCCTCCCACCGCTAATACTAAAACATTAGCATGGAAATGAGAAAATAAGCAAAATCATCAAATGTTAAACAAAAACAATTTTACGTAAGAAATGTATCAAAAAAAAAAAAAAACCAAAAGAACTTGAACATAAATAGTTCAACAACCAGTGTTGCCGCTTTGGTCCAATCGGACCAAACTTGGTAGTTTTTCGTTTTTAAAAAACAGTTTGGTAGTTTGGTTGGTTTGTTGAATTTTTTTTTAATTTTTGGTAGGTTTTCCTCCTGTAGCAATTTTTTATTTAGCATAGTAAATTTTTCATCTTAAAAATTCAGAACAAAAAATAAAAAAAAATGTAACTTTTAATAAAATAAACAATGACTTTGATGTGTTACCACTATTTTCAAAAACTGTTTTGGGTGTACTAAAAAACATCTCTGCTTTTTTGCATACAGATGATTAAAGCTATAACCATCTCTGGTTTAAGAAACGCGAACAATATTATGAAATTGAAGTTAACAATATTTTTGAGTGAAGGTTTATTTTCAAGTGTATATATTAAAAAAATTGACAGACAAAATGGAAAAGTAAGTAAACTTTTTTAATTCTAAATATGTACCTATTAATTACATAAATATTTATTAATATTGCATGTATTTTTTCAGATTTTTATTAAAAACTCCAAAATTGAATGAAAATAATACAATTTCAGAAGACGACATTCCATCAACCAGGTAGAAGCACTCTTAAAATTTTTGTTTTAAAACATTTTTAATTAATATAATTCTTTTAGTGAACATTGTAAAGAAACAGCCAAAAGAAAATTTAGAACCGAATGGTTGAGTGAATTTGATTGGCTCCAGGAAAGGGATGGGTGTTCATTCTGTATAGTATGCTCTAAAACTCTGTTAAACCATAACACCCATCTTAAAAATCACCAAAAGACAAACTTCCATCTCAACAATTACGGGGGAAAAAAAAACCAAGTTAGTATAACAGAGTTTACGTGCAAAAAGAGTGATACAATCCAAGAGCAAGTGTGGCATGCTGAACTAACTTTAGCAATGTTCTGCATTACGCATAATCTTCCTTTCATATTAATGGATTACTTGCCGGCTCTTATTGCGGAATGTTGCCCGGACTCTCTTATAGCCAAATCATTAAAATGTGGCAGAACAAAGTCGGCAAAAATGACGGAATTTATTGCACGAAATGCTAACGACAAAATTATTAACTTCTTGCGTACAAAAAAATTTTCGTTAATTATTGATGAAACAACTGATGTTTCTATGAAAAAGTGCCTTGTGTTGGTCGCAAGATTCGTAAATAATGCTAAGGCTATACGTGATTGTTTTTTGGCTATGTTGGAGCTAACTAAAGCTGATTCGCTATCGATATATAACGTCATAATTGACTTCTTCAACAAAAACAACATACCAATAAAACATTTAATAGGGGTAGCAACAGATGGGGCAAATGTCATGGCTGGAAGTATTGGAGGTGTAAAAACCATATTACAGGCTGATACCGATTTGTTTTATATTAAGTGTTCATGCCACACCCTCCACTTGTGTAGCATTTATGCGTGTAAAAAGCTGCCGAGTGATATAGAGCAACTTTGTAGGAACATATACAGCTACTTTTCACACAGCCCGAAAAGAGTGACAGATTTTGCTGAATTTCAAGAATATTGCTCAGTAAAGCCACACAAAATATTAGGTATTTGTCAAACAAGATGGCTTTCGATGGAAGGCGTAATTCAAAGAATAGTTGAACAATGGGAAAGCCTTCGATTATATTTCATTTCATGTACGTTAGAGGTCAACGGTATTCGATCATCCGAATTAGCTTGTGCAATGGGACAAAAAACCAGGTCATATTTTTTGTTTTTGTCTTATATTTTACCTGTTATAAATATTCTAAATAAGGAATTTCAATCCGAAAGCTCTCGACTGCCATATCTATACTCAAACATCAAAGCCAATTTTCTTTTAGTGTTAAGTAACTTTATTAACCAACCAGGCGAAAACATTAACTTTGAAGACAAAAGAAACCATTTGGATGTAACAAAAGTTTTTGTCGGAACTAAAGCGGAGGTATATATGAAAAGAAATTTAAGTAACGAGGATTTAATTGAGGTTAAATCAAACATTTTGCAATTTTATATTGAATACTTAAAACAAGTAAAAGTAAGATTTGATTTTAATAGAGAAGATTTAAAGATGCTGCAAGTTATAATTCCCAAAAACGTTTTATCGAAAGAAAAATTCGATATACTTCCCTTAATATTAAATTTTCAAAATTGTGTAGAATCTGATCCTGACAAAATAATAGCTGAATGGAATTTGTTAAGATTAAATGATAATAATTTGAATAATGAAACCAATATTAATTTATTTTGGAAAGAAGTTAGCTTGCAAAAAAATGGCCTAAATGAATACTGTTTTACCAATTTATCCAAATTTATTTTTAATTTACTTTCGCTTCCACACAGCTCAGCAGCAGCAGAAAGAAAATTTTCTGATTTGAATTTAATAAAAACAAAGCTAAGGAATAAATTAGGAAATAATACTATAAATAACATTATGCTATGTAAAGAACTTATAGATAAATCTGAGCCACATTATGTTTGGTCAGCAAAAAATTATCTTAATTTAAAAGACTGAAAAATATTCGTTATTTATTTATTTTAAATATTTTTTAAACTTAGAAACCAATGAATTGCTATATTTTTTTTTTTTTGTATTTTTAAACCCTTTTTTTTAAAAAAATTGTGATTTTATGTTTGTCCTTTATGTTATTTTATAATTATACTTAAAAACCAATGAATTATATGTGATATTTTTATATCTAAAATTCCTTTTGTTTTTTTTTTTATCTGTATACATTTTGTTATTTCCGTTATTTTAAATGAAATATTGCTTTTATGTTGTTATTTTATGTATATTTTTGTTTTTTATAAAAACTGGAATTTGTTATTATTATTACTACATAAGCCAAAATAAAAATTTGATTTTATTGAAGAAATGCATTTTTAAATTTTTGGTAGGCTGTGAACGATTTTGGTAGGATTTTTGAAAATTATTGGTAGGAAGTCAATTTCTTGTGTGGCAACCCTGTCAACAACCAAAAAAAAGTAATGCCAATATTTGATTTAAAAAAAACGCTATTAAAACACAGTCGTATTTATAGATATTTGATATTTTATTTTGATTTTTAAAGAATTGTTGGTGCCAAAAAAAAACAGAAAAACATAACGAACCTTTTTTTCTATAAAAGTAATCCTGTCGCTATTATTTCAATACAATTTTAGTTTTGAACACTACCAGCGAAATGGAGAGTTATTGGAAAAACTGTGTGTGTTTCCTACGTAACGGATCCAAGATAATCATACATTTAAGTCGCTAACAATGAAAATTAAAAACTTTCAACTTCTGAGCTGACAAATATTTTTGTTTTCTCTTGCGATAAGTTGAGTTGAGTAAAACTGTTATTGGAACTAAGAGTTCTTTGAAAATAGTAACTCATTTAAATTACAAAACACTAATTTTTACAAATTTTGTCTATCTGTCTGCCTGTGTACGCGTCACGCCAAAATTACTAGATGAATTTTAATAAATTCTTTTTGCGTAGAGTCATCTGAATTTCAAAGAAATTTAGAAAAAAAAGTCAAATTTACTAATTTGGATGTTACTGGGAAGTTTTATGTAAATGACTTTTCAATACTAGAATTTTATATTGCTGTAAAATTATTACAATATGAGTATCAGCACGTTAGAGGTGAGCAGCCATATACATTTTGGATTAATTGCAATAGCGTTATGTAAAAACTTAATATTCAAGGTGTTTCTGATAACAACTATTTTAATCTTATTTCGTTAATAAACAGATGTTCCCAAGTTAAATTGCATTGCAGTTGCAATTGCTGGAAAAGTAAATAAATAATTTGTTTTTATACCCTTCACTGCAAAAAGTGTAAGAAATATAAGTTTGTCATTCCGCTTGTAATTTCGACGATATACATTTCCGACCCCATAAGGTATATATTCTAAGTTCTAATGCATAGCCAATCGATCAAAGTTTCGAAAATTTTGCTATTGAAAATAAGATAGGGCGGTCGACGTCTTTTGAAGAGTCGGGCAAAAAACAACGCCTGCCTCTAATTTTTCCATATCATTTGGAACAATAAAGTAACTCCAATCAAAAAAAAACAACTATATGGAGCGATAGAGCATTAAAAACAAGAAAAAATCATCAATTGGATATATTTTCCCAGTTATGGCCCTCTAATCTTTTAATAGTACAATTGTACACCATTTTTTTTAGACATTAAAATGGGTATCATTTAAAAGCTTTTGAAGAGATATTTAACCGTTAATCGATCCTTGGAACAAAAATGTTCCATACGAATTTTTTTTTTATTCTTTGTTATATTGGCAATGAAACTTTTATATCAATATTCAACGACTTTGTCACTGCATGATGTATAATTGGGTTTTTGCATTATTTAGACAAATATATTGTAAAGTTTTGTTGTAATTTAAAAACTTCATAATTCGATCCTATGGTACAAAAATGTTCCATACGAAATCACATATAAGACGCTTGGTCTCTGTGACAGAGACCTTGGCGTTGCACTACCGTTATAATGGTATTTACTTTATTTATATTTAGTAAACTCAGCGCGAATTCATAACAGGCGACTGCTCTAGCAAATACAAATCAAATAGATAAAAACACAACACGCAATTATAAATGTATGCAAAATAACTGTTTTGAATTGACTCAGCTTGGCTATTTTCATTTACGCAAAGTTCTGTGGATTCCATACGTGTTCGCTAAGTAATAAAGTAGTTTTGGATTTTATTGCATTCCTTTCAAAAATCAACAATAATTAGTACAGTACCTAGATATTTGACTGCTGAAGAAAACGAAAGTATACTAGAGGCAAGTGATAACGAGGAATTATCAGGCAGCGATTTCGAACCGCATGAAAGTATAGAGTCTTTAATTCAAAGTAAGAGTGAAGGTGAAAGTATTCAAAATGAAGAAACTGAGGACGCACTCTA
Organism: Gymnosoma rotundatum; assembly: GCA_916610165.2. Lineage (NCBI taxonomy): Eukaryota > Metazoa > Arthropoda > Insecta > Diptera > Tachinidae > Gymnosoma > Gymnosoma rotundatum. The sequence continues at coordinate 8,259,637 of OU744336.1, forward strand.
CCTGTCCAAAGACAATACTGTTTGTCGTTCAATTCCTTTCTCGAGTGGTCGTTTTCGGGCATCCAATGTGATTGAAATGCGTCTCGGTAAGAATAAAAGAAATTTAGTTTCTTTTGTTTTTAGGAAGTTGTCATCAACATTTTCGTTTTGATGACGTAATTAGTCGTCGCCAATGACGACTAATTTGCACCGATAAGGGACCTATGGGAACGCTGGGCAGAACTTATTCGCTGTTACGACTGCCGTTGTTACGACGGCTATCATTCTAGTCCAAATAAAGATAAATGGATTATTCTCTTGATTAAAATAAATTTAAGAAAATGATATACTTTGTGTTGAAATTTGCATATTTGCAAAGTGTTCCAAAGGGTAGAAATCCTAATTTATTTTTAGGAGCAATCTACGGTTAAGGAAATGCCAAAATTAAAAAAAAGGAGCCGATGAAAATTTTATGTAAAATTATATACGGTACTTAATTGTTTTTTTTTTATTTTTTATTTTTTTTAATTCTCTGTTACCCCAATATTTTCTTTTTTGATTGAACTTACTTTACTAAACTAGATTTACATATATGACGAAGGGTATATAAGATTCGACATAGCCGAATGTAGCAATCTTACTTGTTTTATATTTTTTTAATTTTAGCGTTCACATATGTGCCCATAATTATGAAAGTGGTCTAAGTCAAAATTTAAAAAAAAAATGAATTCAACAGTTATTTTCATACCCCATTATTTTAAACTAAATTTATTCAATGTAATTTGTACGAACCATTAGAAAGTGATTGTCGCATAATGTAAAAATATTTTTTTATTTATTCAAATTCAATTCATTAAAGATCTCGAAACAAGAAATATATGACTTAGACCTCTTTCATAATTATGGGCACATATGTTAATATAGAAGTTTAATATAATTCTTAGAGAAAAAATAAAAGATTTAGTTCTATAGAGAAAAAGTACATTGAAAGTGTCGTATTTTATATACAAAAAAAAAAAGAATTTGCACTTCTGTATTAAACAATAAAAATTACTACGCATTTAAAAAAATAAGACTATATAAAGAGTAAAAGTGAAATTATCTACAATAACAACTTGAAAATGGGAAATCACTAAACTAATTTTTATATTCGCTGATTCGTCTATATTTTACTTAAAAAAATCTTGTTGAAAAATTGTCCATTTCATTTTAAATATTTCTTTTAATTATTTTTTGGAAAAATCTGGAAAGCAAAGTTTTTTTTTTTGTGTTTCTCTATTAGATATTTCAATAGAGATTCAGTGAACTAAAGGAAGAAACTGTGTTTCAATAGCTCTGTATGTTTCATTGCTTTCCCAATAGGTTTGATTCTCTGAGATCGAAGGGAATTTACTATACAATTTGTACTGTATGTATGGGGGAAATGTATCGCATGCTACATTTTTTACAAACGTATTTATCTTCACACACATAAAAGAAATATAAAAAAGCACTATTAAATGGGTATTTCAAAATTCATTTTTCGAACTGATACTAAAGTTTCCTGTTTATTTCTTTTTAGCCGGAAAACTTATTTACACAATTTTTATTAACTTAAATATCACATAATAAAGCAAAAGTAACATTGAGAACGTAAATAATCATTGGTGCGGAAAAATAAAGATTATTTTTGAATATTTTAGCTGCATAGAAATAATTATTACAAATGCTTGGCCCTGAGAATAAACTGATATACACAGAGTTTAAGTTCTTGATTTACAGAAGGTATAAAATAAATTTCAGCAATAGCAATTTGTTGCCGGATCCATATCCCTTCAAGGCTTGCTATATATGGGCCACCCTTTAATTTTTAATGTTAGCTTTTCATTATTTGTTTTTTCAAAATTAAAAAGTTTAAGAAACAATTAAGTCTTCTAAAGGGACATTCTACAATATTTTTTTTTCATTTTTTTTTTTTTTTTTGTATACGTGTTATTACAGCGGCCACATACTCTGCCAATTTTGAAAGTTTTAGCTGTTGTGATTTACAAAACGAGACTATATTAGTGTAAGCCAAAGTACTCTTTGAGTAGGGGATCTTAAAAATAGTGTCACAGACATTTGTTGTAAAAAATATTTTTTTTTTATTCTAAAAAAAAAGGATCCTTTTCTGATTGATTCAATTTATTTTACGCAGGAGATTTATATATGAAAACCTGCCTGCATATATTTTTATATACAGATGAAGAGAACTCATAATTAAAAAAAAAAAATCGAATTTTGAAATTAATAATAATTTTGCTTTCTTTTCAATTGCAGACTTCTAACAAGAAATTACGCCGCTTTCAATTTTTTGATGACCAGGCATTTTAATGCGTAAAATTAATTTAATTGAAATATAATTTTGAACAAAAAAAGCACTAAGTTGGCATTTCAGAACAAAGGTTGTTTGTTCTGTTCTGCTTCCATACACACAGCATCCATAGGTACCCACACTAACTTAATCTTTAACTCATGTATGCAACTCAAAGCGAACGTTAAGACTTGGAAGTAAAAAACCTGTTTAGTGGCGCTTATTTCCTTCCTTTCAGCTTTTTTTTTTGTGTTTTTGTTGTAGATATTTTTGGTCTGCTAAATCAGTTTGATGTCTTACAAATGAATAGCGACCAAAAATTCATTTCAATAGATTTTACTTTTTTTAGTTAAATTTTTTTTAATAAAATTTAAATAATAACAATAAAAAACAACGTGAAGGAATTAAGACATTTTTATAGCTTTAAGATGTTTATTAAAGCGTGGGAGTGTCCAAAACTTTTCTCACATGTTATACCTACTATAGAACAATTAATCATAATTAACTAACAAAACACTTTTGATCTGGTGCTCAGCCACTATAACGGACACAAAGTACTCTCAAACTCATTGAATCGCCGTAAGTTAAACACAAACTCATTTAAATTCTTAATTTTACTTAAAGCAATAAAAATGTTTAGCAGACACTTGGCTCAATCAACGTGTACGTTTTAATGAATTTGAGATTTGACCTTTAATCCGTTGACCTTTATGCCTTTTAGTGATATTGCTGCTGTTATAAATTGTTGTTGTTGTTGGTGCTATTATTGCTTATAGATATTTGTTGTTTTATGTAGTAAAAAATGCGTGTAACATCTGCCTTGCAAAGTGTCCTTTTTATTAATATTAACTTGTTGTTTTTGTTACTTTTGTGTTTTTAACAACCATCCCTTTAAACTGTTTTTCCTTTTTCCTTCCTCTTCATGTAACAACCAACAACTCCTTGCATGTTTTATGATTTTATTAAATTTCATATTTTTATTATTATTAATAAATTATTTAGAATTCAATTTGCAGACAAACAATAAATATTTTATGGCAAAAATGTAACAAAATTATTATCATTAAACACTCAGTACCTATTTTACGTTTTCGAATTTTTTAATTTAATACAAAATTCAAAAAATCCAGCCAAGACTTAATTACAAAAAATCACTGGACCTGCATGAGCAGACGGGATTAAAGTGTACAACAAACTCAAAACACTTAATATTTTGTTACTTTACATCATTTAAAAACAAACTTCCCACATTTGAGCAATTGTTTTGCACCTTTAAAAATTACTTTTTTTTTAAATTATAGGTATTCCTTTCATTAAATCGTTTCGCTTTATATATTAGTACTCCCAACAAATTGCATGTGCACAATCAAACATTATTTAAATTCAAAAATTAACACAATATTTAACTTAAAAACCCAAACAAATCCACTCTGTTTTTTTTTTTTTATTTTCATACGGGCGGTTCACAAAATTTCTTACTATTTTAAACACTAAAATACTGTATGGTTAACTTTTTTTAATTGAATACTCCTTTTTGTTTATACACTTTTCAAAATGAATTTACACCGCGCGACGACGCATTCATACTCGCGTGTATTCAAAATCAAACTAAATTCGTTTCAAAGAAATTCGCTTTGTACAATTTTAAACCATTCGGAAAGAATATTAATGAAAGACAAGTGTCGCAATAATGCTCGTATTGTATAGAATGAGAAGAAACGGAAAATGTCAGAAATTTGTATCAATACTGCCGAAAGATGGCACTCACCACATAAGTTATCCTAAAGCGTTATATTTTTAGGTTGCCAGATCTCAAATAGTAATAGTATTTTTCACACAGCAGATAATATTCATTAGGTATGGAATAGTGGACATTTCAAAATAAGACCATAGTTTTTTAGAGATAATTTTTAATGTCGAATATTTGGACAGTTTTACAAGTCCTATACAGCGTTTTTTGTTTCATTTCAGTAGATCAGTCAGTTATGAAACGTGTGATGTTGTAATATATAAATAAAAATGTCTAAATCTTTGACATGTTATGGAAGGTTAAGACAAGCTTTGGATACAAATTATGTTAATTTAGATATATTGTCATAATGCTTTCCATAAACTAATATAAAGACATAGGAATTGTTGAACGCGGGTTGTTTAAAGACTGGTACTCTGTTCAGTTTTTCATGCGGAGTGCTGTCAAACTACATACATAAAAAATTTGTATGAAAAAGACATGAAAATATTGCAGAAGTAGTACTCTGTTTTTACTGTGGAATAAATAACATATGATATGTTTCTGGGAAATGATATAATCCATGTTGCTGAAAAATTTTCATAAAATCGAACAGAGTATTAGGCTTAAGAGGTTAAAAACATAAATAAATAAAAACAAAGGCCAGCACTCGGGGGGTAACCCCTACTTTTGCTATACATTGTGTCAGAATTAGGAAATTAGCTTATGGGAAAGGGGATAAAGGGAGTAGTGCTTGTGGACATTTGATTGGAACATTTGCACACCGAAAGAGACAAAAAAAACCTCCGCAGAGAGTTTATTCTACATACGAACTATTCAGCTTAAAAACGAATATTCTCTGTAATAAGTAGTAATATTCACTGGCCAATCGATGCATGGCGCATAGCGCGTACGAAATTACGGTACTTAGGATCAAGTTCTTGATTTAATAGAATCACATTCCGTTGTAGTAACGAAAAAATAGTGAAATACATTCCACATTGCGTCGATGCTCCAATGAATCAATAAAGTTGGATACCCTGACACAGATGAGCTTCTTTGCACTCTCCTGCACGTGGTCGAGTAACTCCAAAATAGTCTTTGAAGCACAGGCCCATAAATGAGAGTTTTATAATTGTTTTAGAATATTAAAAGTTTACTTATTTTAATGAAAATTGTCTTTTTGTTAGGAGTTGATTATAAAAATGTATACAATATATAAAACAAATTAAACTTCAGGTATTTAGCGAAAAAAATTATATAAGAAATATATATTACTACAAAAAATTGCAATGTAGTATTAAAATCAAAGATATTTGTAATCTGAAAATAACTTTTCCTCGTTACTTTTTAGAACTCAAATATCCATGATTTTAATCACAAATAACTAACCAGATAATTTACTTGTGATGTTTAAAAAATGTGTTATTATATTTCTCTTCCAACTTTCGTTTATTTCAAACGTATGTTTTACATTATATAATATTTGGGTTAGTAAAGTACTTTTTATCACTGTCCAATAGAAAACCAAACGATTGTGTGATTTTTAATAAGTCTTGCATAATATTATATCATATCCGTGTTTTCTCTTTGTGTAATAATACTTGATTCCCTTGAGCATAAACCTAATACTTTCGACGCGTTCGGATATGTTATATAATTGTTAATTTATTTTGTAATCCACATTAGGAATTTAATAATTCCATTTTGTCTTTTTTGTGTACTGATTTGTGGCATTTCTGTCTTGCAATTGGTTTAGAAGCAGCGTTGCCGCTTTGGTCCAATCGGATCAAACTTGGTAGTTTTTCGTTTTTAAAAAACATTTTGGTAGTTTGGTTGGTTTGTTGCATTTTTTTAAATTTTTGGTAGGTTTTCCTCCTGTAGCAATTTTTTAGCAATAGTAAGTTTTTTACCTTAAAAATTCAGAACTTTGAATTAAATAAACAATAACTGTGAATAGTTTTACCACTGTTTTCAAAAACTGTTTTAAGTGTAATAAAAACATCTCTGCTTTTTTGCATAAAGATGATTAAAGCTATAGCCATCTCTGGTTTAAGAAACGCGAACAATATTATGAAATCGAAGTTAACAATATTTTTGAGTGAAGGCTTATTTATAAGTGTTTGTATTAAAAATATTAACAGACAAAATGGAAAAGTAAGTAAACTTTATTAATTATATATATGTACCTATTAATTACATAAATATTTACTAATATTGAATGTAAAGAAACAGTAAAAAAAATTTAAAACCGAATGGTTGAGCGAATTTGATTGGCTCCAGGAAAGGGATGTGTGTTCATTATGCATAGTATGCTCTAAAACTATTTTATATCGTAACATCCATCTTAAAAATCACCAAAAGACAAATTTCCACCTCAACAATTACGGAAAAAAACCAAGTGAGTATAACAGAGTTTATGTACAAGAAACGCATTTTAAAATTTTTGGTAGTCTGTGAACGATTTTGGTAGGATTTTTGAAAATTATTGGTAGGAAGTCAATTTCTTGTGTGGCAGCGCTGTTTATGAGTGTTATCAATCACGAAAGAATGACACACAAATATATTAAACAGCTGATTAATTATTTAAAATTTTATTTAAGATTGTTGAATTACACCAAAAGTACAATTGGTACGTAAATATTACAAGTTTTATATAAGTTTAATTCATCGGCTTCATTTTTTATGTGAATCTAGTAGTTTTCTATTTGGACTGCTAACGTACTCTTATACTAAATTAAAATTTAGTTATATGCCGAAGTATACTGCCAAGTTATTTCACAATTGTGTTTCACGCAGGAACTATACTTCAACAGCGCCATAACTCAGAATTTCAAATTTTTGAGCTGAACATACAGGATTGTTCTCCATTTCATCCTTTATATTGTGTATAAGTTTCCTCTTTATGTCTTTTGTACTTTCCACATTTTAAGAGAAGAAGTTATTTCATTTTATGTTTGGGAACGTCAATAAGGAAGACACATTTTGAGTTGTGGAGTAAAATTCATAACGTAAAGATCATATCGCTTTCCAAAACATTGTCACATTCCGATTTATGACTGTATATATGAAAAAAAGATTTTAGTTTACGACACAGTATCGGATATATTTTTACAGCAATAATGTCATAATTCAAACATTCCACAAAGTTTGTCCAAGACTTTCCCTTTAATATACCTATAAAAGGATTTTTTATTTATGAATCATTTTACTAATTGTAGTTGGAAGTTATTGGTGGTGAGAACGGGTCAAAAACTTAAACTGCGATTATCTCGAAATGATTTTTTTTTGAGTTATTAAGGACTTTAAGCTAATGAGCGATATGTTTGTATATCTGTACAACCCGGGAGTAACAACTGTCTGCATATTTTAATTAATTATCGATCGCTGTTTAGATTTTAAAGTTAAAAATATTAGCTCAGCATTTAACTGTTAGGAATCAAATAGAAATAATCAAAGCGCTGACTGTTATTTTCTGTAATTTTTTAACCCACTAAAATAGACATTTAAAAAAGTACTGACATTTTTATGTATACTCACATACAGGAATGTTCTGAATTTCACACAAAATTTTCGCTTATTGGTGTAAATTTATTATTTTTTACCAAAGCAATCCGTTGAAAAATCGAAATTCAAAATTTCTTGTGGAATGCAGAACATTCTTAATAGTATGCATGAAAATTTTAATAAGCTTATGCTTAGGTGTTGGTCATACAATACGGCAGAAAATTATTGCGACGGGATATGCAGGATATCTTTAAAAGGCGAAGCCGGTCAATCACAGGCTATCATGAAAAACTGTCGTATCGAAGCCGCTGTTATTCTTAGCATAGCGGAAAAGGCCGGCTATGAAGATAATCTCAAAATGCTGAGGTGGAGTCCTAATAAAAAACAAATAAACCTTTCAAACGATACGACTGATACGTTCAGAAATAGAGTGCACAGGAACACTTGTATAAAATCTTTAGAGGCCTATAATTCAAGTTACAACTTTTTATCTTTTCATTTTCTATCACTCTAGTACTCTTTTTTCTTTTTGTGGTATTTCTTTCAATTATATGACGTAATGATGCAATATGGCAATTTTGGTAAGATATGTGATGAAAATCAAGTGATTCAAAAACAACAAAACTACCAACGTCACAAGAATTCTTTATTTTAACAATCATATTAAAAACAAAAACAATATATTAGAATTTGTTTTTGTAGTAAATCTAATGTTTTTGTAGTAAATATATTTTAAGTTTCTGTTTTGAAATCGATCAAAATTCATAGCATTTAAAATCGATTTCTACCTGATACCTGGAGGCTTATTCTGAATTGCGATGCGAAAATACATAAATGCGAACAATTGCTATTCTGTATTGCGATATTCGCAAAGTTCTATTTTAATCGCATTTCAAATGCGAAAAGGTGGTAAATCGGTATTCTAAATTGCGAAAACACATGTCAAATTCGCAAAATTTATTCGACAACAAAGTAGCATTCGCAAAGTACAAACATGTAAGTAAAAAAAAATATTTTATTTATGTATTCATCATATATTTATTATTTAATTCAGGGAAGTAAGCAATAAGACCAACAAGCCGCGTCAACTTTAAATAAAAAAATAATTTATGAATAAGCACAGCCATTTGGCAAGAGGCCATTTAAAAACACCAAATGCACGTTAGTCTGCAAATACTTTGTGGCAAACGTTAACTGAAGAACTAAATATTAATGGACCACCTATTAGAGAAGTTCAAAAATATTTGACTTAAATTTTAATAGGTTTGGACCTATTAAATAAATTTTAGAAACAATTTTCACAGCGAAGCACAAAAAATTTATTTATTTTTAATTTGACGTTTGTTGATACTGATGTTTATTTGAGCAGCGTTGCCAACGATTTGAAATAAATTGCGAATGCAATTGCGAAAGTCTAACAGAATATCAATTTTCTTTCGCATCGCATTTCATTTGCGCATCGCATTGATTTTCGCATCGCAATTCAGAATAAGCCCCCTGAACATCTTCGCCTATTTGGGCTCTCGTTAAGCTTCGACGTGCATATACGACCGTTTGCACAAAAAACATAGCTTTTAAATAAGCTGCTTAGTGAGTCAACTAAAGGTTTGTCATGCATTGATACCATTTCTGTATGTCAAGAGTTTTCTAGCTAAGTGCGCAAAAGTTGGCTGCAACGTGTTTCGCCATTTGCATTTTAATGATAAACTTTAGTTATTTAGTCGTCAACAACTTGTATACACAGAATTTTACTCTTATAGTATTATTAAATAAATGTGGAAAAATAAATAAAAACAAAACCCTAAAAAAAAATAAAACAAGATAATTTGAATAATTAAGGTGGAAGATAAGTTTAATCCGTCTTTATTTACTGAAGCTCTATTTTCAATATTAGCTTTCGGTCGAGACAAATAAAATAACACAGTAACCTTAAAAATCTTTTTTTATTTTTTGTATATTTAAATTAAATAATTTATCACAACTTTTTTAAAGAACATTTTTATCGAAAAAATAACTCCAAGTTGAAAACAATTGCTAAAAGTGAAACATTATGTTTCATCCAGTCCATTAAACAATTGCTTAAAGAAATCTTAAAAATATTATACTTAAAATTTAAAATAAGACATCAATCATGCTTAAGGAAGAATATAAACATCTGTGATGTTTATTTCAGACACTAAACAATAGTAAGCATTAGTGTTTTTTAACACCTGAAAGAAAAAAAGTTGAAATTAATAATTATTTTTTAAAATTGTATTAGAGCAGCTTACGTCTGTTACAAAAACGACCATAGAAACCATCTTTGCATTTGCAAGTTTTATTGTGCATACAATCGCCATGTTTACATTTTCTCTTACATGACAATCTTTGGCGGTGGCCAATTTCACAATGATCACCACTGAGACCCTCGGCACAGCGACAGAGATTTGTGCCGATACAACGGCCACCATGCATGCAAGATATCTCACATTTCGCTAATTTTAAAGTAAACAGAAATAAAAAGAAAAAAATAAATAAATTGCTTGCTATAAAATTTAAATTATTTTACTTACAAAATTCACATCGCAGGCCATAGTAACCTCTGGGGCATTCGCATTTGTCCTTTTGCACGCATTTGCCACCATTTAAACATTTCTCAGAACAAATACCTAAATGAAAATGCAGACAGCAATTGTGAATTATCAAGTTTAAATTACTTTAATTCCATTTTAATATAAACAACTTTTACAGTTATGAAGCGATTTACAGTTAAATTAAACTGGATCGAATTTCTTTTGATTTAATTTTCATTTCCAGAACATGTTGCGTCAAACAAAGTCATTTTACTGGATTAAGGGTCACCAGGCAAAAGCTTTCTATAAAACAGCTCTTTATTCAACTTCCCCTCCAACAGAATCTGCGCAAAAATCAATACAAAATAGCCGTCCTTCCAAGTTAACTGATGAAATCATACGTGTTGATCATGCTGGTGAATTGGGTGCCGATCGTATTTATGCCGGCCAAATGGCCATTTTAGGCAATTCTCCCATGGGCAAGACTATTGCTCACATGTGGGAACAAGAAAAGGAGCATCGGCGCAAATTTGAGGGTTTAATACGTCAACATCGTGTCAGACCTACAGTTATGATTCCTTTTTGGAATGTGGCTGGCTATATTTTGGGTGCAGGTAGGAGATTTTTGAAATTTCAATAAAGCTTTATTTACAAATATTTGTTTTTAAGGAACGGCTTTGATGGGAGAAAAAGCTGCCATGGCTTGTACCGTAGCTGTGGAAACTGTTATTGTGGAACACTACAATGAGCAATTGAGGCAAATAATGGATTCTCCCAAACCGGATAAGGTAAGGCAATTTCTTTAATAAATTGTTTCCCATTTTTTTTAAAATTTAAATAATTTTTAATAATTTCAGGAACTGCTAGAAACTATTACCAAGTTCCGAGATGAAGAGCAAGAACATCACGATACTGGCATTGATTGCGGAGCGCAGCAGGCTCCTTTCTATACAGCCCTGACAGAAGTTATAAAATTCGGCTGTAAAACAGCCATTGCGATATCAAAAAAGATTTAATTTTTTTAATATAGTTTTAATGATCACTAATAACATTTCGTGTTTGTATATATTTATGTATGTTTTTTAGTTACTCTATTTTAATAAAATTAGGTCTCAGTTGCTACAATTTAAAAAAAAAAATTTACTTACCACCCTCACATTGTGTGCCCTGATAACCGTCTGGACACGTACACACCGAAGGCGCTGTACAATTGCCACCATTCATACATTGTGGAAAACAGAACGCCATTTCACAATACTGACCAATATAACCGGAATGACACTGGCAGGTGTTGCGATGATTACAAAAACCATGTTCTCCACATTTCAAATGACACTCGGGATCGGGACCTTAAAGTTTTGTTTGGAGGTTTTTGAAATTTTTTGGAATTTTCTTTTTGTTAATAATTTTTGTCACAAATTTAAGTAACTGAGTAAAAAATGTAAATGGCATAGAATATAAGCGTTCAAAAGGAAATGTTTATAACAAGGAAATGAAAATGAAAGCTTTAGGTTTTTTAAGTAAATTTAAAATATTTAATTGTGAGTGGGATTCAATTAAGCATAATACGATGCCTGTATACTTTTAAAGATAGAAGTAGTTAGCTAATAAGCAACAAAAAATTAATTTAAAGCAGTACAATAAACTCATAATTGTTATTAATTATGAAGTTTGTATGTGTGGGGGTGTTGGCATAAATTAAACTCAAGCATACTACGTGCATTTAAGAAATTTAGATACGTACGTTATTTATAAGAAAAAATAAGTTTGTATTATTTCTGTACTTATCTTTTAAACTTTGGTCTAAAAATATAATGAATTTCGAAAAATTAAATTTTTTTATATAAAATTTTGCATGTTGAAATTAAAACAATACGTTAAAAGGAATTCTAGTTGTATGTACATACTTAAAAAATAAATAACCCAAAAGAAGATCGGTAAAAAATTATTTTCAATTGATGTGTTAATTTTAAAAAAGAAAACAGGCAAAAGCAGAATTTAATAAATTTGGTAGACAAAATTTGCTTCAGCTTAAGTCAAGTCAACGCTTAAGCATAATTAACACATCTTTTGAAAATTTTTGTTCTTAATAAAGTTAGAATTAAGAAATAAACAAGCTAAAGCCTGACAATTTTGAGCTCAGATGGTTATATTCTTAAATAAATTCCAAGTCAAATGTTAAAACAAAATCCAATGTAAAATTGTTTTTCTTTATCGTTTTAAAGCGTCGATTTCAAAACACAAAGCAAATATTTTTGAAAAATTATAAAAATTAATGTTTTAAAACGAAAATTTTTAAATCGATTAGTTTCCAGCATCTTACTACTGACTTCAAAACAACTTGTTTTAAGTGAAACTCTTCTAAATGTTTCTGCTAAGCCAACGTGTTTCGAAAACTTCGAAATACAATACATTCTTGCAATTAATAAACAAGTTCGAAAATAAAACGAGCGACTTAAGTGTGGTTTTTGGTTCTGTAGAGAGAGTATGGGAAAACATCTTAATTGCCAGCCGTTTTTCCTGAATCATGTCAGGATAAATGGTATCAGTGGAATTTTTTTATTGTTTTTAAATGTGTAGAGGCAGGTCAATAAGTCTATTAAAACATAACTCGAGGCCTTTTAATGATACACCCCTATTCTTCGTTTCGATTCAAATCGAAATTTTCTTTGTCTAGCAACTTTGGTATTCTGCGTTTCGATTCTGCTCAGTTTCTTTCGATTGTATGTATACTGCATTACGATCGGAGCTCCGTTTTTTCAGTTATTTTTCTGTTAACGGAAAGCTTGCTTTATTTGAGTTTTTTAGCTAAAAGTTTAAAAAATGTAAGTAGAAAATGAGATAAAATGTACAGAAATGATTAAAAAAACAATTAAAATTATTTTAATTAATTAATTAAATTAAATAATTTTTTTTCTTTAATTATTAATTTTTGTGTTTTTTATGTATCACAGGTAAAAAGCACAACACCGGAGCCAAATGAAAAACTAGCAAATTTAATGGAATCTAAGGCAGATATCGCATGTAGATACCACCAGCGGCCAAAGGAAGAAGTAGCAGCGTTCTGGGAGGAAGTTGCAGGAATCATCAATGCACTAACTCCTCCTACAAAAAATGCCAGTTCATGAAAAAATTTTTATTTTGTTTTTATATATTATTTAATAGTTTTTTTAATAAACTTTATCAAATATTTATTTTTTAATTATGTATACATACAACTTTTTGTATGCAATTTGACATTTGTTTATGAGAATTATAACAAACTTGCTTATTTTGCTATTTTATTTCCACATTCCACAGTTATGCTATTAATTTTGTAAGCATTGTTGTCTTCTTCTTTTTCTTTCGATTCCGTTTTTCTTCAGAATACCAATTTTCGATCGCAACGGAACTGAATGCGGAGACTTAATCGAAACGCAGAATAGGGGTGTATCTTTTTTAATTTTTACAGGCCGTGGTTATCTCCACATTCGCCTTGAATGTTTTTATGCCGAGCTATTTCCCTTAATGTGAAACAAAAAAAGCCGATAGCAACCATAGATATAGCGTACACGGATTGATATGGCTTATAGGATATAAAAAAGGGGCATTCTTTAGAACCTCTCAATGAATGCACTACTAATGGATGTGAAATCTATGATGTTCAAAACTGGGTATCCGCATATACGACGTTGCAGTTGTAGTATCGAAAAAAATACCGTCGACGTATATCGGCTGCCCCTAATAATATAAATTACTACTCACTTACCCCTATCCTCAACGGAAGATTCGAGGTATCGATGCCTGGCGCTTGAACCATAGTGGCACACTTGGGATAATAAGGTGACGTGCTTGATATCTGTACGAACAGATCAAAGTCACAGGTGTAGGAGGACGCCTCATCGTTCCTAGATTTTGGATTAGAATAAAGTTCGAACTGCAAGTCCAATACAGTGTTAGGCCGAGATTTCGCCGATTAACAGAGAGATGCGTGTTTGCTTAGATAAGATATAAAGGGACATAGTGAAGATATATAAATATGTACTGACAGGAAGGCTGTGGTAAATTCTGAAATAAGTGTTTGAAATACATGCAGATTGCTTTGTGAATGCCGGAAGTCCTTTAACCAAATGGCAAGATACTTCAACCTGAAATATATTTTTGGTACCGCGGCACTTGATGTGCCTGGGAATGTAATTGTTAATGGACTTGCTAGATAGGCAACGCGGATGAGAACTGCAAATCTGCTGTGGACTTCTCGGGGAGAAATAGGCTGACAGAGGATGATTGAATCTGGAGTACATGAAGCTAGGATGGGCACCTCCTCTGTCATTGCCCAGCGCTCTCCATTAATGCGTCAGTTTTTGTTGGCAGTCCGAGGATGCAAAACTTACAGACATCCTTCTACCCTGCCACCTTCAGACGTCATTACAGTACAATTTGGAGCCAAGTGATACGATCTTGCTTTTAGGGAAAGGCATCCTGTTTAACCTGACCTATCCTATAGGTTAGCTTTATCAAATTTAAATGTTGAGAAACAAATTTTAATGTTGAGAAACAATTTCCATCCTATTTAGATATTTTCTTTGTTTTTAAGTTGCCAGTGTTCCTATATGATTTTTTAAGTGACATACTGGCTCGTACCTGCGCTGAAAAATGAGTTGCAAATTTCTTTTGTGCAATTTCTACGAATCATATAAAAGCTCTCCAAATATATGAAATCATTTTAAAAATGGGAACTTTTTAATAAAAAAATTTTTAAACTGAAATTTCTTCGTTAAAAAGTTTTAAATTTATTGAAAAATACGAGGGCTGCTATATATATTTCTGGCCTGGCAACACTGGGTGCTGCCAAGTGCAATCTGACATTTCTATTGGAAAGTTTGTCATTTTAAGCATAATCTTACTCAAAACGTTTTGACGCACGACCATTATTTGTGTTGTTAACAGTGACTTGAAAAAATTAATTTAGAAAAAAATGGAATTAACTCGTGAACATTTTCGTGCCATCATTTTTCACAACTTTCGACGTGGATTATCACGACAAGAGTGCATTGATAAACTTAAATCTTTGTATGTCGATGAAGCACCATCCTGTGAAAAATTGGTATAATGAATTTAATCGTGGCCGAAGCTCGCTCAAAGACGAATTCCGTGAAGGTCGTCCAAAAACGGCTGTTGTGCCAGAGAACATTGATGCCGTGCGTGAACTCATAATGCAAGATCGACATGCGACATACCGAGAGATAGAGACATCCTTGGACATTTCTTCCACCAGCATACATTCGATACTGCATGAATACCTGGCCGTAAAAAAGGTTTGTTCTCGCTGGATTCCGCACAATTTGAAAGTCGCTCAAAAAAAGGCTCGTGTCGATTGGTACAAACGTCAAAAGACGTTTATAAGATCGTCACAGGTGACGAATCATGGATCTGTGCGTATAAGCCCGAAACGAAACAACAATCGACCGTGTGGGTCTTCAAAGATGAGCAAAATCCACGAAAGTTGTTCGTGGAAGAAGCACTTCGAAGCAAATCGTCGCCTGTTTCTTCGGCAAAGCTGGTCATGTGGCGACTTTTCCGATTGGGCAATGTAGGACGGTCACTTCTGAGTGGTACACTACAATTTGCTTACCTGAAGCCATCGGAGAAATTCGAAAAACCAACAAGAGAAGACGAATCATTGTTCACCATGGCAATGCGAGCTCTCACACATCGGCTCAAACCAGAGCGTTTTGATCGGCCAAAACGTCGAATGAATGGGTCATCCGCCGTACAGCCCTGACTTGGCACCTAATGACTTCTTCTCGTTTCTGCACATCAAGAAAAAAATGCGTGGTCAATGATTTTCTTCACCAGAAAAAGCTGTTGAAGTGTTCAAAAACCATGTTTTAGAGGTGTCTCAATCGGAGTGAAAAAAGTGCTTCGACAACTGGTTTGAGCGCATGCAAAAGTGTATAAATCATGCTGGAGAATACTTTGAAAAACAATAAAACCAAGTTTGATTATAAATATTCGCATTTTCACTATTAGGCCAGAAATATATAGAGCAGCCCTCGTAAATATTCAATAAGTCTGACTTGAATAAAGAACTTTTTCGGTAGGACTTTTCTAAAAGTTATTAATTACTTCATAACATTTCCAAGGAAGCAGTTTTGACATTTTCTTAAATGGTGGCGAGTTTTCAAAAGCTTTGAGGGCCTTAAATTAGTTCACGATTTTAAGAAGCTTAACTTTTGAATGCGGTCGCAAGCTTATAAAAGCAGATATGATTAATAAATTTAGAGTATTATTTCCTTAAAAAAAAATGAATATCTATGGACATACAATTAAAACTCCTTTAAACATTTAGACCCAAAACTTGTTCAAATTTTTTTTTTTGGTTCGAAATTGTAAAAAATAAACATTTCTAAATTTAGAATTTGCTTTCTATAGTTGTTGATACACACAGAGAGTACACATAAATATACACTACCTTGCATGGATGTAATTAGTGTAGGATTGGAAGCGTCAAGGCTATCATACACACCTCTATGTGTACACTCCTTTTTTAAATTCAAACGCAGCGGAGTGCCTGGCAATGGATTGCCGCTGCGATTGTGTATGGTGAGACCTACACTAAACATGGCTGTACCAGAATTGTTACCGCTGCAGGGCAGAAAGACGCTAAAATCTAAAGAAAAGAAAAACATTTTAAAAAGAAATGAAGCAATTTTTTTTAATGTTGTCCTACTTTTCTCTTCATTCGGTATACGCCCCTTGGGCTTTATCGACAGGGTGGGTGCCTTTAATATACTCTCATCCATTGTCTTGAGCAAATCAAAGTGATAGAAATATTTGCGATGGCCCGATTTCCAAGTGAAGTTGACATAATTTATTTCGGCCGGTATTATCATGTAATCGTAATATTTATTGTCCAGAATGTGATTTAAAACATGACCATTGTGTATGGCATAGACAGGGCCATGTAAAGAACTTTGAGGAAAAAATAAATCTTTAAAAAATCAAAGGAAATTATTAGTTTGTTGTGTTATTGTCAATCGCATTTTAAGTGGTAGAAAGATCCATCAAACATTACCAGTCAAAACTTTTATTTGTTTGTCATTGATCCACAATGAAATGTTATCGTCTGGATCGTTAGATCTATTACGTTTCCTATGATGGGCTCTACGTTGTTTGTTACCCTTACGTCCGCCACCGCCATGAGCTTTGACTGCACCTGTGAAGCTGTTACTGCTGTTAATGGAATGTACAAAAACACCAACGCTTTCCGTTAAAGGCTTATGTTTCTTTTCATTGTAAATATGATTGTTGTTGCGATGTTGCTTGTTCTTCTTATTACGCTTTCTTAGTACTTCATAAGATGAACTGCTACTGCTGCTGCTGGCACTGTTCCCTCTGTCGTGTTTATGTTGTTGCGTATGAGGACGAGCTTCCACTTCATTAATTTGTTGTTGCATCTGATCATCATGTTTTCGCTGCTGTCTAGCCTCTATCCCATCAATCCACATTGCAAATAACAACAGCATCAGCAATAGATAAATAATGTTCCATCGAAACATTGAGACATTCCTTCGCCTTTCTTTACACACTTGCCGTGTTTCTAAATCATGGTCATGGTATCTGTTAATGTTTTTGTTACAGTTGATGTGACCGTCATGGTTGAAGCTCTTCAGCATTTTTCTGTAAAAGGGAGCGAAAAAAACAAAAGAAGTTGTAGTGGATGAAGAAAAGAGTGGGCAGTTTTTTCTGTTAAAAAGTGCAACTAAATCGGCACTAAATTGTTGAAACTATAATTTTGCCATATTTGTAGTCTTCTATTTTATAATTTATATTATTAATCAATGTGTGGTGTGAGTGTGTTTACTTAAAAAATTCCACAGAAGTCATAATCAGCTCAAATAGATTTTCCTGGAATTGATTGAAGTTTTTTAACTTGGTTTGTTGCTGTATTCCAATCTTTTGCATAACTTCAAATGTCAGACAGAAGATGGATGGATTTTAATTGTAATTTGTGGTAAAAAAAGATGAAGGGCATAAATATAACAACTAAAACATGTAGCGCAGTATTCATAAAATATTAAAATAGATTTAAAAGGTATTTTAGGACAAATTAGTATGGAACATTTTAAAGAGAAATTCTTGCCGAAATTATATATTTCTCAGCAGTCACCCACAGACAAATTCCATATTATTAACCCCCTGCTTAACAGAGTTCAGTTTAATAGGTTTTTAACAATTAAATATATATTTTTTTCGGTTCGGTAACCCTATTATCGCTTCAATGTCTCTTACAGACCTCTATCTGCAGAACCGCAATAGCTAGGCACTTGTAACTTCAAGTTATAAAATGATGGCTGCTACAACTACAAAGTCTAAAATCATGTTAAAAATTAAAATTGAATTGTTTAAGATTTCTTACAAATACATAATGCTGACGAAGGTTGTAGCGAACAAAAAGGTGCATTTTATTATGTGGGTGCACGATCGTATTTTTCTATGAAAAGTTCAGAGGCGCATTACTTGGAAAATGTGGGCGAGAACTGAATTTTTTTCTTATTTTTTAATTCTCTATCATATTTTATTTATTTATTTTTTTTTATTGGAGTTATTTTCAAATAATATGGAAAAATTAGAGGTAGTGTTTTTCTCGCTGCCTCGAAGGAGATGAACTTATCTTGCTGATTTTCAATAGCAACATTTTCGAAATTATGCCTGATCGAATTTAAATTTTCTTTAGCTCATCTAGTACTTCGGCAAAGTTGATTTCAACCCGACCACGAACGGACAGGTGGGCATCGCTCAATCGACTTCGCTATGCATAAGAACTAAGAATATAGGTCTGTCTGGGTACTTTTCCAGTAGCCAATAGTCAGTAAATTTTTTTGGGAGAGTAAGACCAATTTTACTCTGTCCAGTATCCAGAAAATCTTGCAAGAAAATAGCTGATCGGTGTGTACACAATTGAAATAACAAAGCAAAAGAAATACGCAAAATTGAATTAAAAACCGATCGCATAGAATTTCAAACAGTTGCCTCGATATAAGGAATTAGGCACTATTTCTTCCATATACATCTTTACACAATTTCTTTCTTTTGGCTTCATAAAAAAAGGCTTTAGACTGGAAAATATATCATTGCCTATCATCTATTTTGTAGTATACTTAAAATTGTTTTGTTTATTATAATTTATTATAAACGTTAAAAATCAACACAATTCTAACTACTTACCTCTGCCAATGTTAAATTTCAATTTTTATTTTTTTCACAAAAATTATTTCATTCAAAAAGTAAATAAAAACAGCTGTTCAAACTAGTTGCGAAATCTTGCAAGCAGAAATTTCTCCAGCATTATTTTGCAAGTTCTCTAATTGCCCACTGTCAAAAAATTCGCTTTTTGGTCTCTCGCTGCAACAAATTTGGTGTACGCAGACAACATTTTGCAGAAAATGTTGTAAAATATGTGTAAGCAGACAGACCTTATATTTACTTTATAGGTTCTGGATATTACAAAAATTACACAGGGAATGACAAACTAAGGTATACTTAAATTAATTGGATTAAAGTATACTTTTCTTCCACTTTCTATGGTGGAGGGTATAAAAATGAAAAGGTGTTTTAATTTTCAGCACCAAATTTGTAATCAAAGCATGCAATTTCTTTTTTTCTAAAGAGTGGCCAATACATGGTACAGAACCATTTGTGTGTGGATCCAACTCGGTCTTGGCTAGTTTATTCATTAATTGACAGCTCTTGGTTTGAAAACCTTTCCGTTCTATTAATAGGTTTATGCTTTAGACCCAATTAATTAAAATTTTTAATAATTTTACATTTAACTGTAGTCGATCATGTGTGAGTCTTATTAAATCAGTAAGGAATATTGTGGAGCAACCTCTTAAATAGAACTCTCCGTATTTTTTGTAGAACTCGATAGTAAGAAAAAAAGACCCGTGACTCAATGGATCGACATACTATTGGCTTCTCCTAAGAAGCATTGACAGTCTTGAAAACACCATAAATACATATTCATATGCTCTACCAGAAAACAGCGTACGGATTACGTTACAGGGGATGTGATAGCGAGGAATTTCTTAACTACAGCAGAGTTAAACAGGGAGGTGCTTTTTCACCATAACTGTTAGTATTAGTTAGCATACTGAACAAGACAAACACGGTAGCAAAATGGCAGTTAAATCAATAGCTTTACGATCATGATTATGCAGACAATAAATATGTGCCAAATGTTGTAGCAGAAAGTGGAAACGTCAAAAACTAAGCGGGTTAAGTTAGAATAACAAGCCGGCAGCGTGCCCATTTTAGCACTTTCGGTGCTAGATTCAGCACTTCTTTTGTTGATTTAGCAGCAAAATTACCGATTTAGCACTTAGCACTATTTGGCGCACTTTCCAAGTTTTCATTTAGCATTTTTTAGAACTTTTCATTAATATAATTTACAAAATGTTCCAAAACATAATTAATGCACTTTTCTGTAAAACACAATTGCCGTATTCACAAGCTCTGCTAAGGTGTAGGTAGTATTGCATACTACCTTTTGTTTACTTCTTTGTGAACAACCATTGTATCAATGTGCCATTGTACATTGTACTTCATACTTCAAAAACTAAATAAGAAGAAGAAAAGTGTTATTCATCATTTGTTATTTATAAGCCAAATGGGGGAGAAAACAGAAAAAAGTAAATTAATAAATTTTTTGTGTGAAAAATATAGTTTCGATAAATTAATGGTTGACTCAAGTAAGTTATAACCGTTTTCCTTATTTTTTTTACATATTTAAAATGAAAAGAATTAACACAGGTGACGAAGAAGATGAGGATAAAATTCAAGACATTTTCAGGATGAACCTAATGTACTTGCTCTCCAGTCGCAGAAGTATACATTTAGGGCTACCAAAATCATCATTATGGCATAATCGAGTTTTAAGATATTTTGATGAAAACAGATTTCTTCATATGATACGACTACGGCCAGAGGAATTTGCCTATATATTCAACCTTCTAAAAAATGACGATGTTTTTCACAGAATTGGCGAAAGGCTCCAACTACGCATTGAATTGCAGCTTAAAATTGTACTCTACTGCTTCGGATCTTCAGGAAATGGTGCTTGTGTTCGTAAGGTAGCATCTCTTTATGGTATAGGTAATGGCGGTACCATACAAAATATTAGAAATCGAGTCATTAAAGCAATATTAAATCTTAAAGAACAGTTTTTATATTGGCAACTTTCAACTTCAACTTTCTAATAAATCAGTCAAATCAATAAATTAAATAAATAAAACTAATAAAAATATCTTTTAATTCAATTTAAATAAATATAATTCACACATGAACACAAAAATAATAATTCATTTAAACATAAAACATTTAAACAAATACAACGTTTGAAAAACATATGAAAAAAAGTACTAAGTGTTGTATCGCATGTTTGCATGAAAATTACCAACAACACAGCTAGCACCGTTGTATTTTGTTAGCACTTAGCACGTACTAGGTGGCTTGTGAATAGGGCAAATAAGTTGATGTTTGTTTCTTCTTTTATGATGCAGTTTTGTGCCTTAAAGTCATTAAAAAAGACTAGAATGTTGTTGCTACATTCCCCAGATAATGGCAGACAGTTTGTGTATTGAAAAAATATTTAATCCAAATCTCAATCCTGAATATATTCTTTATATTTTTAATGTTGAGTTTTTTTTTGTAACTAAACGTTAAGATCAGTGTCTCCTTTAAAAGCAACAAGGTATTTAGTAACACTTTTATAACTGTATTTATGTACGAGAGTAAGTCCAGAAGTCTTTACACAATCATAGATTCTGATCTTTGTTTTAACATTGTCTCATATATGCTTGTTAAAGTTCATTTGGTGAATTTCTAATAGTTTTTAATCCCCCGCAAATTAAGATTTTAAAACATTTTTGAAACTGTTTACGCCTATATGTTTCACTAATGACAATGGCAAAAAACTAAACGCCGAGCACTTTTTTTAAGACCTAATAATTACCTACTTTTATCCCCGCATAACTCAAATAATCGCTGCCACAACTTTATCAATCAATCAATTCACTTTATCTCTGGTGTTTGTATAATGGTGTATTCAGGTCATAATAAAATTAGGATTTGCAACGAAAAAGCTCTACATAAACACTTTAGTAAATTTTTCAATCATTCTTAATTGTTAGCAAAACCGATACCCACTTGACGATAGTTTTTTTTTCAAAGCCAAATAATAGCTTAAATTGCAATCGGTCCATAGAGAGGAGTCTGCTTTGTTATCCTCCTTGCATTAAATTGAACCATATGACATATCATTCTAGTCTATTTCGAGAGAAAATTTATCAATTAAATCCCAAAATACTGTCTCAGTTGAAAGTCCTGGATTAAGTTTATTACAAAAGTATTTTCTTCCTTGTTTTATCACTTCTTTTATAGTATTAAACGCTGGTGCAGATTGCATAATACTTGTCTCTGGCTTCTTTTCTACCGCATAAAACTTATTATTTTTAAGTTGCTATACGAATTTTAAAGATATATTGACCAGCCCTCGTATGTATGCCTTTGTTTTTGATCATGACATTCTGTTCTTTGTTTCTTCCATCTTTGGACATAACAGGACTTGAATACATAAACAATACACCTGAAATGTGATTACTTTTTTAGTGTTGTGTAAAGAATGCAGCAAGTTTTTCAGTTGAACCCAATATGCCCATAATCAAGTAGTAGTGCCACCATTATATCATAATGATCATTACGATAATTATCATTGTTGGGATCGATGTTTTACAAAAAAGTATAATGAAACATCGGGCAGACAGGGTTCAGTCAGAGACAAAAATATAAAGAGCAAAGTTTTAAAGAAGCAACCAGTGGCAGCGGTACAAGAAGCATTCAACCGTAGTTACACACAACGACAGACAAAAGACACGATGTATGATTTACAAAAAAATTAAACAAAATGTAAGAGAGAAGGAAATAAAAAAGGCACAAACAAACGAATCCATCCACTAATCGAGCAAATAAGCAAAACACGACCTTAAGCGACGACAACAACTACTGCTAAAACAACAACAACCTTTGCAAACTAGGGGCCACAGCAACAACATGATCAACAGCAGGAAACGTTTCTTTTTATTTGTAGAATTTTCTTTTGCCGTTTTGTTGAATTATTGTCTGGCCGGACAGTGTTTAGTTTAACAACAACAACAATAACAAACGGGTGTATTTTCAGTTTAATATTTATTTCTTTTGCTGCCTTTAAACATTTTAAACGTGTTCAAGTGACCAGTTAGCAGCACATACACAGGTAAGAGAACCGACCGACAGACCCACTAGCGGTCATCAGCATCAACGACATTATCGTCATAACCAGCCGATGATCTTTCTTACTGCATTAAATAATATGGGATATTTTTATAAATTATAAATACAGCTGCTGTTTACACACTTGACTTTTCAATCAACAGAGTATTTAAAGAATGTGCTCTTAACTTTAAATATTTTACTTAAAATTGAAAGCATTATTGGTGCTAATTGAATCTTTTCAAGATTTTTATCGTATAACAAAAGCTTTTAAGATGTTTAAAAACTTGAAATAAAAAAGTTTTTAGAGTTCTTGAATTTTATTTAGCTAAAATTTTATAATAGGATCGGAACTAGATATATTTGTTTGTTTACGAGTTTGGGTTATTGATAAAGCTTAAGTTTTAACGTGATTTTTCAGTTTCTCTTTGTTTTGGTGAAATTTTGGTTTTGAGTATATTATTTTAAAGTCTGTTGTACGTGAAATTCCGTTTCAGTTTCCCTTTTTCTGTTAGATTTATATATCCATGTCCTGACAAACGCGTGTTATCAAATCGCAAAATGCTAAACATATTTGAGCGTTTATCCAAAGTTTTTCTTTCAATAGTTTTATTGTAAAAAGTTGCATTATTTCCTTAAAGTATAAGCTTACGGTAAAAATCGTTAGAATCGTAAATTGACAAAGTTTTGAGCAATATTCGTTTTTCAGAATAATAATGAGATAAAATAAAAAAAAAGTTTGAAAAGTTGAAAAAAGTTGGAAGAGTTGATTGTTGGCTAAGATGCCATGTTTATTGATTTTTTGTCAACCTTTAAAACATAAGAGGCAACTTTAGCTTATCAAGATGTGGTTCCAATAATAAAATACATCGATTTTTTAAAAAAATATGGGATGTTTTTATTCCCTTCACCATTAAAAGTGGAAAAAGGGTATTCTGTTTGCAAATTGTACAATATCGATTTCCGATCCCATAAAATATATATATTCTGCATCCTTACGCATAGCGAAGTCGTTTGAGCCATGTCAACAAAAAATTAAATACGCCAATCGATCAGACATTGTTTCGAAAGAAGTGCTATTGGAAATAAGCAAGATCGGTCCATGTCCTTAGACGCAGCGGGCTAAACACCACACCTACCACTAATTTCTCCATATTATTTGGAACATTAAAGTAATTCCAATAAAAAAAACGAATGTATGGGTCAATAGAGAATAAACGAGTAAAAAATATCAAGTGAAACAATTGGCGCTCGCCTATATTTTTCGAGTTACGGGCCTCTAAAAATTAAAAATTTTTGATAATATCAATATGAGTATCATTTAAAAGCTTTTGATGAGATCTTTAAAAAAATACCAAAAAATTTTAAAATCGCTCGAATCGATGGCATTTTTATGCAAAATTATATAAATGTAGTATTAATTTTTTTTTTTTAATTCTCTGTCACCCCAATATTAGCTTTTTTGATTGGAGTTACTTCACTAAACTAGATTTACATAGATGGAGAATGGTATGTAAGATTTGGCATAGCCGTATATAGCAGTCTTATTTGTTTTTATTAGATTTATATTTCTAGGAAAATTTAAGTTCCCAGCAAAAAATTAGACATTACCTTAAAAAGTACTTGCCATATAATGACTTGCTTTTGTGATTGCCATATTTTGTTATTCGCTTACAAAACACATTACATTAATTTTCAAAAAAGGAAGTAGTAATGGAACTAGTTCTTTATTTTAAAAGAGACTGCCGTATTAATACAATAGTTAATGCAATCGATTCTCAGTAATTGATTATAATAGTCTCATGCCTTGTTAAAATCACTAAGTTGGCAATCTAGTTGGGAAGTACTTCTGCCAAAAGTGCTTAATTCCACATTATTACCTTTTCAAAAGAAATTTTCATAGAATTGTGAAAAATAATTACACAAGTCTATTTGCTTCTTTCTATCTAAAAAAGTATATATAATTAAATCTACATTAAATGTTTCAAATCGGACTATCCAAATTGAGAATTCACAATATTATCGCAAGATCCTAAGCTTGTTCATTCACAATTTCTAGGAATACATGTAGTCCTCCATCATATTCTTCAATTTGAGGCATAAAAAACTAATTTTTATTGATATGTAACGTTCAAAGAAGTACTACAGCAAATAATGATCTTTCGTCGATGTCTCGTTAATAGTATTATACGATGTATACCACTCAAAAAAGACATTCATGCAAAAATACACCACGTCCGTAAAAGTAATTTTTTTAACGCAACTCAGATGCCAACAGGCCGGCCTAGTCTAATTGGAAAATCTGATTTTTATGTGATCCTTTCTTAACATCTATAAAAATGAACAAAAAATGCATTATTTTACATTTCTGCCTTTTTGACTTAAATTATTTAGTAATGTTTGATTTCAGTCTGTTTATATTATTTTTTCATTGTTGTTGGTGTGATGTCCAACAATGTATTTTATGTTGTTGTTGTTGCTGAGGCTTTTGCTTTTGTCATCTTATGAGTGTAATTTTTCTTTGTGTTTCAGTAGTTTATATGTGTTGAAATTAACACATCTCCCTTTTTATTATTATATTGTTATGCTTTGTTATACACACATAAATACATAAACACCAATACAAACACACCCTACACACAACTGGCCCAAATAAAAAGAAGGAGCTGCTTGCTATCGAGTACATTAACTAACTAAACACGCTTGGTCAGATTGTAACAAACAGTCAGTTAGCCAATGAACCATTAACAACCAGACAAGTCTGTTTGTCCGTCTGTAACTCTGGCTCACTAGCTGATGTCTGAAAAAAAAACAATAAATTTTTTTGACACTTTTGTTTTTAAATGAGCCATAAATTTGTCATGATCATAAAGAGAGTGAAGAGGGATTAAGAACAAAAAATAAAAGGATTTTAACGCCTAAATTAACACTAAATTAAAATGGGAAATTAAGTTTTCAAATAAAAAAAAAGGTTGTATGTTGTAGTTGTTGTGTAAAATGATAAATGCTTGTGAATAAATTTGTTTGTTAATTGTTAAGTAATTTTTATATAATTAAACGGATTAACAAGGAAATTAATAAAATCATATATTGTTTTTGGTGTTAAATATTTGTAGGTTTTAATTAAATGAAACTTAAAGTTAAATTACAATGAATAGCTTACATATCAAGCGTCAAGACGCATCTATTTTCAATTAGAAAAACTTAATTATGTTTAAGTTGTTGTTAGAAGTTATTGGCTAGATGGCTCCACATTCAATATATTATTACAATAATAAAACAATTTTTTTCCTCGCCAAATATTGTCATCTGTCACCCAAATTTTTTATAGAATTCAAAATGGAAAATAAGTAAGTAAAATTGCTCATAATTTTCAGGTGTTCCTGTAAAATATCTGAGGATCATAGTTTTCTCGAAGCCACATATTTCAAATATTCTGATTTTGAAGTTGAATGCAAAAAAGGATTATGAAGAAAACAAAAGTTCGATAATCAAGATGTTGTTTATACATACATATACGAATTTGCTCGGTAAAGATCTATGTCAAACACAAGAAAAATTTTAGAATTATTTTTAGAAGTCTCTAGAAGCTTTTTTCTCTTGAAATTATTGGGATTTATTTTAAGGAAATGAAATTAGACGGAATATAAACTTGAACCGAGAGATATTAAGCGCTTAAAAGGCCTTCTTAAACGTCACTTGAAGAGTAGCTTAACCCTACGCCTCCACTTACCATCAAATTGGTATCATGTCGCACATGAATTCGGCTAATGTTTCGTTCATGTGCATCGTGATGTTGAAATCTGGCTACATTATTACCCTACGTCTCCACTAGCCATTAAATTCAACAAGACAAGCACATAACGCTGGCAGAACAACGGTATTAGTTTTATTATTATTATTTTGTATGTGGCGCAAACGTGTTGATGTTGCGTTTGAGCCTAATTTTCTGTTTGTCGTCAGGGTTGTTTCAAAATTAATTAATTAATTAATTAAATTAAATTAATTAATTCCAAATAGAGAAATCGTATTAAAAGTCATATTTGATGGCGAACATCATTGCTGAAACATATGTTCGGAAAAGATAATTGCACATGAACGAAACATGAACATTGAGAGAGTGTGCGACATGATGTTCATACCAATTTGATGGCTAGTGGAGATATAGGGTTACGGAACACGTGCAGAGACGTTTTTAACAAACACTATACCCGAAAAGCATCTATAATTTCACATCATGAAAATGCTCTCCTTCATGCTGTTGAAGTATAAAAGAAATATTTGGAAAGCAGCGGATGGAATAATAGCACAGACCTTTTCGAAACTCGATCAACGCAAAATAAACTGACTTAAACTCACTTCTTAAAAGTCAACTGTAAACTTTACTATTTACCTAACGAATTGGGGTATACACAAATGAAAGGAGAATTTTGTTTGAGGACGTTTGGTCATTATTATATAAAATTTAGATTCTTATCTAGCTCCAGTTTTAATACAAACTTGCTGTCGTATGTTTGTTCAATTCCTGTGTTTTACTGAACCAGAAGGAAGTGAACAAAATATACATGGGTGCATCTTGAGAATAGAAGATGTTAAGTTTTGACGTACATATGTATGTTGAAGTGTCTGCCAAAAACTCCAACTCCAACTACGGAAACTCCATAGTGGAATCAGAGTTAATATTATTATGCCTAAACATAAGAAATAAGGTATTAAGTCATAGGGAGCAAAAAAATATTAAATGTCAAATGAGCTTGACAGTGTAAAAGAGAAAATTCTTGGCTGACCTGAATATTAACGTCGTTTATGTTGAGCGCAAGAAACGCAACAAAAAATTGCAAGTCGAATTTTATTTATTCGTTAATAATTTTTATGACCCCACAATGCCATAGTGTTTTAGGGGTTTCTTACACATTATGAAATAAGTGTAGTGTGACAAAAAGTCGCCTACTACCAGCTTTGACACTTAAAAAACTTTTTGTTTGTAAATTTTTATTTTTTTGTTGCTATCGCGCTAATCCGTTCATTATGAATCTTTTTGTTGCTGTTCTTAGACTTGTTCATATGATTATTTGAACATATTCGTCGTTTAGCAGTGTTGTTCTTTTTAACACATTACAGTAGTTATCCACTGCTTAATGCACTTTTCTTTTTTGTTACTGCTGTCTTTGTTCTTGTTGCACAACAGACAGGTGAAGATGAAAACAAAAAATAAAGTAAAAATAAAAATAAAATGTACTCGAACACCGAGACTATCCATTCTAAAAATCTGTCTATTAGCACTTTACGATCACATGTAAAAGTGCAAACTAATAGAATGCTGTTCCGTCCTTCCGTCTGTATAACTTGTCTATCTATAAACACCTATTCATTTATATCATAAATTATAGCGGGTTATTCGTTTTGTTGTTCCTTAACTTACACAAAGCAGGCTTCGGATTGTATTTAGTTCAAATTCTGGGTTATTGCTTGTGGACTTTATAATTTAACTATCTTTCACGGGAAATCTTTTTAGATAATTTTTAAGGATCTTCCTTCATTAAGAGAACAAAAATCCTATTTTTATACCCTTCACCACAAAAAGTGGAAAAAGGGTGTATCTAAGTTTGTCATTCTCCATAAAGTAATATAGTCTGACTTCTTATGCATAGCGAAGTCGATTGATTGATTGATTTCACAACAAAATAAATATGTCAATCGATCAAATATAGTGTCGAAAGAGGTGCTATTGGAAATTAACATGATCGGTCCCTGTCCTTCGACGAAGGCAAAACATCACGCCTACCTCTAATTTTTTCATGTCATTTGGACTAATAACGTAACTCCAATAATAAAAATAAATAAATAAATGTGGCGATAGAGAATAAAAAGATAAGAAAAATAACATAAAGTGAAAAAAAGTTGGTGCTCGCCCATATTTTCCGTGTTACGGGGCTCTGAAATTTTCAAATTTTTTAAAATATCAATATGGGTTTCATTTTAAAGCTTTTGAAGAGATCTTTAAGGAAATACTACAATTTTTTTTTTAAATGCTTAACCTATTAAGAGCCGATGTCCATTTTTTTAGAGAGATTTGTAAAACGAAAGTTTTATTTTCATTATTTTTTACCAGATCCCTCTCTGTGCATTAATAAAGCGAAGCGTTTTAGGTGAACCTGCATATTTCCAAATTTTTACAAACGACCTGCAGAAAAAGACGTTACTAAAGGAGGGCTTACCAACGCTGCAAGTGTCTTTTTAAAGGACTTAACTAAAACTCTCTTTGGTGTTTTTAAGATAGTTGTAACATTTCTAGATGAAGTATGTCGAGCTTAATGAAGATTATGATGAAAGTTGCTGCTGTAGTCATGGTAGTAAGCACGTTGGCTAAAATCATGTTGGCGAGGGTTTAACAGAATTTAACACTGAAGCATGCAACTTCCTTCGTCGGTACTTCCACATAGGACATTTCCTGGCGAAGTAAAAAATAATAAGATTGCTATACTTTTATTACCTGTCTTTTCTCTGAACTGGAAAAAAATATAATCAAACCAAAGAAATATCTGCGTTTTTGTATAGACTTTTTGACTTTTCTTCCCAAAATGGCTGACATTGATGACATGTTTTTATACCCTTCAACACAAAATCATGAAAAAAGGGTACATCCTAGTTTTTCATTCCGTTTGCAATTTTTACAATATCAATTTCCGACCCGCATAAAGTATATATGTATGTATATTCTGAGTTCTTT
This sequence comes from Gymnosoma rotundatum, assembly GCA_916610165.2. Classification (NCBI taxonomy): domain Eukaryota; kingdom Metazoa; phylum Arthropoda; class Insecta; order Diptera; family Tachinidae; genus Gymnosoma; species Gymnosoma rotundatum. Next base: position 8,289,756 of record OU744336.1, read on the forward strand.
TGCATAGCGAAGTCGATTGAGCGATGTCCGTCTATCCGTCCGTGTTAGTGTTGAAATCAAGTTTGCAAAGCACAATATCAACTAGAGAAAATTTAAATACGTTAATCGATCAGGCATAGTGTCGAAAGAGGAGCGATTGATAATCAGCAGGATAGGTTCATTGCCTTCAAAGCAGTGGGCAAAACACCGCGCCTTCCTCCTAGTTTTCCATATCATTTTGAAGAATGAAGTAATTCCAATAAAAAAACAAATATATGGTGCAATAGAGAATTAAAAAATAAGAAAACAATTACAAGGGAAAAAATTGGCACTCGCCTATATTTTCCGATTTATGGGCCTCTAAACTTTTAATAGAAAAGTACGATTTTGCGGAATATTTTTTTAAGATACCAATACGGGTTTCATTTAAAAGCTTTTGAAGAAATTTAAAAATTTTTGAAAACAGCTTAACCCATTAAGAGCCGATGACATTTTTATGTAAAATTATTTTTTAATTACCTGTCACCCCAATATCTGTTTTTTGATTGGAGTTACTTTACTAAACTAGATTTACTTATATGGTGAAGGGTATTTAAAATTCTGATTTGTTTTTTGTGATGTTATTAAATCCAAGTTTTCAAACGCGGACCACGAAACGCATCACCCTTTATGTTTGCATGTTGTTGGGTACTTCATATATGTACGTAAACAAGAATACGTAATTGCATGTTTGTATGTATTAAATGAATGTAGTTTTATGTTATTTCAACTTCATTTTTCTTCTTGCCAATAATATTTTTTTTTTTGCCGGCCGGTTACGACGATCACTATAAAAATACATTTTTTTTCTTGCTTTGTTTCTTTTAATGTTGTGTTGTGCAATTTATCAAGGTTTATTGCTGTTGTTGTATATAAAAAATCACACCAACAGACGTTTTATCCCATACCAAACAAACCATTTAACAATATTCATACATACAAACATAAATTTGTACATGAACATTTAGAAAAAATTGCAAACAAAATTGTTTATTTGGAATAAACGATTGATGATCGTTTAACTGATTGTCAATTGCTTGTCTATTCCAATACCTTGTTTGCCAACTTGTTGACTTGTTGGCTTGCTGTCTGTATCTTCATCCTGTCTATACTTCCGTCTGTCTGACTGTGTTTGTTAACGGTCACAGTGACGTCTGAAAGTCTCGTATTGCTTAATTTTCGTTATTTAAAGTTAGCCAAACTTTTTTTTGTTTTTTTTTTTCTTTTGGATTGTGGAGATCATTATTGTCTTCGTAAAAAAAAAACAAGTTGCCTACCCCGACCCTGAATAAAAATGATATAGAATTGAGCTAAAGTAATTCTTTATACATACGCAGGAACAGTATACAGTCAACGGCAAAATAAAGTTTATTTGATAAAAAAAAAAAAACAGAAAAAACTATGGTGTTTAGTTTTTAACCGATTATCGCACACCATAAAAAAACTTGCTAAAGGTTTTCAGCACATTTTAAAATAGTTTAATTTCGAGCTAAAATATAGACAAAATATCTATTTTTGGACACTATCATTTGACTGGGGTGATTGATTTGATAGTTGAAAACTGCGAAAAATATTGGTAACGGTATTGGTATCCGCATTGAAACTCTGTACCGAATTTATTCTGTAATCAGTATTCAAGTCGAAGTACAGTGCGTTCTGTGCCTCATTTCTGTAACTTAAGTGGAAAATTTCCCACATGAATATATTAGTCATATTTTTTTACAGGGTGAGCTAAAGTACAGAATGCATTTTGTAATGTAAACTAACGAAAAAGTTCATAGCTATTTTAGCTTACCCTGTACAAAGCAAATCACTAATATTTAACGCTGCTGCTGTAGTCAAGTTGGTAAGCACGTTGACTACAAATCTGGCTGACCTGGGTTCAACCATTGCGGCAGTCAAAATATAAAAATGTTGTTTTCTGATTAATGGTATATATACATATTCAGATCTAACATTAAAACATGCAGCCTCCTTCGTCGGTACTTCTTCATAGCATATTCGCCGGCGAAGTAAAATAATTAATAGAACGGCTATATCTATCTCCTTTTACCACCTGTCTTTTCTCTCATCTATCCCTTTCCTAAAGAATGTAGCACGGTAACAAACTAAGTAGGTATTAATGCCTGAAGTGCTACTTCTCTTAAAAAAAAAAACACACACACACGCACACAAATTTATAGCAAGATAATTCTATCCGGATCCTTCGGGGTTTATATATATATATTATATTTAAAAAATTGTTGCAAACCGAATTCCAAATAAAAACATTATTATACATTTCACTACAAAAAGTGGAAAAAGGGAATATTTAAGTTTGTCATTTCGTGTGTAATTTCTGCAATATCCATTTCCGACTCCATAAAGTATATATAGTCTGACTTCTTATATATAGCGAAGTCGAAAGAGCGATATCACAAAAAAAAAAATAGATGTGTCAATCGATCAGATATAGTGTCGAAAGAGGTGCTGTTGGAAATCAGCATGATCGGTCCAAGTCCTTGAAAAATAAGAAAAAAAAAACATCAAGGGAATGAATTGGCGCTCGCCTATATTTTCCAAATTACGGGGCTTTGAAATTTAAATTTTTTTTAAAATATCAATATGGGCATCATTTTAAAGCTTTTGAAAAGATCTTTAAGGAAATACTCAAAATTTTTAAAAATGCTTAACCCATTAAGAGCCGAGGTCATTTTTATCTAAAATTATATAAATGCAGTTCAAATTTTGTTTTATATTTTATTTCTCTGTCACCCCAATATTTGCTTTTTTGATTGGAGTTACTTCACTAAGCTAGATTAACATAGATAGTGAAGGGTATATAAGATTCGGCATAATCGAATATAGCACTCTTACTTGCTCTTTGTAAATAAGAGGTTGTTATAATTCTAAAATAGTGGGACAAATAATTAATGTTAAAGTTTCAGTGCTTTAGAATTATTAGTTATTTATTATTCTAATCAATTCCCAATATCCTTTAGTATTATCTAAAATTATAAAATACATAAGAAACAAAACTGAAAACGCATCCCTTCTAAATCGATAGTGGTTATCTGCGACTACGAAGGGAAGTTCATTTCTTTAGTCGAAATATAGAAAAATGAAATAAATATTAACTGCAAGTATGAAAAATTATCACTGGTTTGACTCTAAAAGTAAAAATTTTTAAATGTAAAATTCAAATACTTTCAATTAAATTAAATTGAAGGATCAATAAACAAATTTCAGGAAAAAGTTTGGAATTAAGATGGCTCAAAATACTTTTTCAGATGACAGCGTTGCGATTGAAATTAGCATGTGTTCCATTGATGTTGAGTTTTATTTAAGGGATCAACAAAATTTTTTGGCCCAAAGAAGAAATATTTAAAACAATTATGTCTAGATTAATTAAATATTTTTAGACGATTTCAATATTTTTGATACTTATAACTAATATGTCAGCATTTCCTTAAATAATTGTTTCATAACTCGTAAGCAATAATTTCTCGGTTCAGTAAGGTAATATCGGGTCCGCCATCTAACGTTTTTTTCAACTAGTGCTTATTTCGTGAATGGTAAAACTTAGCTTATGTCTGATTTGACAGACAATTAGTTTTATCCTTCCGATGAACGAATATGGTTGTGTATACGCTTGAACAACGGTCGGAAATATCATCTTTTCAGATGATACTCATTTTGATCTTGGCGGGTACGTAAACAAGCAAAATTGTCGCACATGGGGAACAGAAAACCCGCACGCATACATTGAAAAGCCGTTGCTCCCAAAACGAGTCACTGTTTGGTGCGGATTTTGGTTCAGAGGCAAAATTGGGCCATTTTTCTTCGAAAATGAGGAGTGGCCGCTACAGTCAATGACGATCGTTATCGGACCATGAAAAAAACGAATTTTTGTTCACAAAAATTGAAGAGAAGGATGTTGGAAACATTTGCTTTCAGCAGGACTGCACTACGTGCCACACAGTCGAAGCTACACTGTTTTTTTATAGCATTTAAAAAAATGTTATTTTTCAGTTGATTAAGTGGATTCGCAACTATAAAAAACAATATGCAAAACTTTTGACCGTCTACTTGTCTTAAAATAAATTTTATATTAAAATTTTTCATATTAAAATTGTGAAAATATATAACGTCATTAATCCAAGTGCTAATCACGCTATTTTTGGAATAATCTTTTTTTTATATATTTTTCATTTTTTTTTATGAAAATTTCATTTTTGAAATTTACTCTGGCCTTTTCTTTGCCACCAAGTGTATCATATTACTTGGTATGTGTGTGTGCGTGTGTGCATTAAGAAACTTACAATACAGACAAATAAACCCAAAAGCAGACGCGAACTTATGAATGCAAAGATGGACAGACATCTGCATCAATAAATTATAATGATTTTTGCTACTTGTTTTATAAATTAAATGCGTGTTACTGATGGGGAGATGCTGTTGTTGCTGGTGTTAAATTGATTTGGTGTTGTTTCTTATTTTTGTTGTTTTTTTTTCATCTTGCACAACTCGAAAAATTTATCGATTTCCGTTGTTCTCGTTGAATTTTTTTCTTATTTATTTTCACCCAATCAATTTAAGCTCGTAAAACACTACAACAACAAAATGCACTTTAAACTTAAAACAAAAAAAAAAACAGTCGATTTAAATTCTGTTTTATAATGGATACAATAGTGTTGTATTGCTGTTGTTGTTGTTGCAGCTGCTGTTATAGCTGTTGTTGTTTTTGTAATTGTGGTTTTTATTTCGAACTTAAATTACAATATTTTCTGCATAAAATTAATTGATGTCTGCTCTTTAATTTTACACTTTAACACTTTTTGAAAAGTTTCCTTATTTTATAACTTGTAAATGGAAGGAAGATTTTTTCATTGTATTGCTGTTAATTTTTGTTGTTTTTATTCATAATTTTTAATTGTTTGCTGTGGCTGTTGTTACTTTAATTTAAATTGCTTTCTTTTTTTATTAAATACATACTCATAGACAAACACACACACACACTCAGTTGTATTAATTTTATGACAATATGTTTTTATGTTAATTGTTCTATGGATATTTTAACTTGTTGATTTTACAGCAACAATTTAACAAAAGTGTGCAAAAAATTACCAAAACACCAGAAAACACCTCATTAACTATTTATTTGATTTTTTATTACCCAATTAAAAACAAACAAACAAACACAAAACCAACAGCAAATGGTTTTTTAGTAGATTTAAATGATCATTAACATCATCTTTATGGCAATGATGAAGATATTAGGGGTATATTTGTGTGTGTTTGAAAAAAAAATCGAAATCACTTCAAACGGTAAACGACACTCTCACACTTTCAATTATAATAATTTAATTAAAAACTAAAACAAATTTCACACATAATTCTAACACTAACAACAAACAGATTTGATTTAAAAATTATTAGAAACAAAACGAACGACAATAATAATGATGTTTTTGTTTAATTAAAATTTATTTAAACCAACTTTTTAGACTGGCAGTCAATTCAGTGTGTGCCGCTATTTTAACGTCAACAACTTGTTCAGATCGAACTTCACTTAAAACTAAACAGACGTTCTGTTTGCAAAGACATCTTCAGTTGAGTTTCTCAAAACTCACACAACAAGTGTTTGTTCTTGCCTTCTTGTTGTTGGCTAAACGACTGACTGGCCAATTGGCTGGCTGGCTGGTTGACTTAGTGACTGCTTCAACTGAATGAATGGTTGCCGACTGGCTGTCTGGCTGGCTAGCGGTTTGGCAACTGTTGGTGTGGTTGAGTGCTCCAACTCATACTGTTGTCTTTAAGATAGTTTTGCCAAGTTTTATGCGAATTAGATAAAGACACAAACTAAGTCGGGGTGCGGAATTTTAAGTTTACTTTCCTTGCAAAATGTTGCAAAATTATGAAATTTTATGATAATTTAACTTGAAACAACTGTTTCTGCAAGGTATTGTGCACAATTTTATTTCTGCGAAAATCGTAGTTCATTTTTCGTAAGGCTATTTATATAACGAAATCTGTTTTTGAACCTACAAAAACAATTGAGCGCATTTTGCCAGGTTTATTCAGGAGAAAAAAATATGAATGTAAAGCAAGTGGAAACAATATTATGTTTTTTTATACGAAGGCGATTCAAAAAGCCTTTACAAAAATTATATTATATTATATATAACAACTTTTTACTTGGTTCAAAGTGACCGTTTTCCTGATTTTTGTGATCATAACTATACCAGCCGAAATACTTTTTTATGGTGGGCGGATTAACCTAGCAAAAAATCTCACAAGAACAGTATGATTTTTAGCAATATTTCGGAATGGTACGCGGGAAATCCTTAAATCTCCGCATTTTCAGTATTGATACATGTCCTGCTGTTTTTGGAGTTTTAATTTTTTTTTTAATTTTTTCCTTTAAAAGGATGTAAATGCCACTTGAAAGTTTTCCAAATTTGTAAAAATTATTTGGATAACAAGATATTTGGATGGATCCATTCCAGCTTTCTTTAATTTCCTTTTACTGTTCGTCAATTTGAGACAAAACGATGTTATTTTTTCATATATTCAAAATAGTAAAACCTGTCTTAAAAACGAATTCTCTTTTGTTTTTTCATTCGCGTTCACACAGGCGAACTGTTGTCGGCAACATTTTATTAGTATTGTTATTGTTCGCTTTAAATTGCATGCAAAGAATATGTTAACAAAGCGTATCGCCGTGTACCGAACTCAAAAATGATTCTCTCTTCCCCACCCGTAATGTGCTATCACAATAATGATTCCATTTCAAATTTTCGCTCGCCTAAACGGGGACGTTTAGCACCCACAAGTGACATAATGTCCACAGACTTTATATCACATTACGATGCGACACAATGTCCATCAACGTAGAGTCATAAAGACCATTGATATCAGAAGTATATATTTTATGGTATTCTATGTAAGAAAGATGCAATGTTTTTATAAATTGGCTTGTAGAAAATCTTTGGTGAGTGAACCCAGTGTTGATTATACCATAGAGGAGAAAAACTTGTGCCTGGCCGCCTACGCAGGAAATCTTTGCTGAGCTAGGCAGTTGTTGTTTCAAGTGTGGATATTATGACACTTTAATAAGTGACACAATGTCCGTGCTAAAATGCCCATTGACATCATGACGTTTTTCAAAGCGACATAATGCCCATTAATATTTAAGTGCGACATCAATTCCATGGACATTATATTCTTAGATGCTATGATTTGCCACCATTTTGGAGCCGTAGACGGACGATTATATTGTGCTTTCTAATTATCACTTTCGCTTAATAAATTTAGAGACGATGCATTTAGAAATATACACACACACAGCTGCGGTAAAAAAATAGCACTCAAATAATGCTTATCTTTATGAATTAACTTAACTTATTTTTCATAATATAATTATTCTAAAAACACATAATTGGAATAGGAGAAACATTAAGGCCACATAAGAAAGATCTCTATAACAATTACAATCATTGAAATAAATTACAAAATACGGTTAACAGAAAAAATTTTTACGGTAAAAATCACTATTCAGAATAAATAACATAAAAAGTAACAATATTTTAAATTTACACTTAAAGAAATGAAGTTGGTTGGCTTTCGTTGGTAAAATCGCTTTGGCATGGAGCCAAACAAGTCTTCAAAAAAACTTTTTTTATTCTTTTCCAAAACTATAGCACAAATATGCTTGCTTTGCTGTTTTAATTCAATTTCTTTACGTCAGTTAGTCTAAAGATTCCCTATTGGTCATAAAGCTGTGCAGATTATGTTAATACTGTTACGTTTTTCCCTTTTTAGAACAAACATACGGATTCTTTTGATTGCAAATACCACTGTGGCTTGTTATAAATTCCGTATTCCGTATGGCTATACTTCTTGGTCCTACCGGTCTTGTGAACCCTTGGTCTCGTATTTACTAAGCATACGTTATTACTACAAACGCAGTCATCCACGCTACACTACTGTGTTACTCCGGTGAGACATGAACTGCTTAATCCCTTGTTTAGTAACCTTAACCAGCGACAGACATCTCCACTACTCCTTTATCCAAGCCAGTCATCTCCTTTAATCCAATGCAACACACGCCTGCCATACACTGTTGTTATGCTGTTATACTTCCCTGTGCTAACCACTACCGTTCTTACTTTTTACTATAAAGGGCTTCTTGACAATTATCTGTTACTCTTATATTAAATTGAACGTCTTCACTAAATTATCTGCCATGGCTTTTACACAATAATTGTTTTTTGCCTCTCGGAAGATTTGTACTGCTGCTCCTTAATTTTTAATTGCTTTATAGCAATTATTATTTTCCGTTGTATGCATGTCCGAAGGCGGTATTGAACCCACGATCTTCTGTTTTACAGCACGCACCTCTAACAACGCAACCATTGAGGTTGCTCAGCTTTTGTTATCTAATTGTAATATTATTCTAAACACACCATTAGTTTAATTAGCTTATTCACCACGCTCATACGGATAACAACAACAGGGCTTGCCAGATCTTATTTTCGTAACAATATTATTGTCTATAAGCCGCTTGGTGCTATTGGTCATTGTATTGTTAGAAGACTCAAAACCTTTCCACTTCTATATAAAATAAGGCCATAGTTTTGATTATGTCAACGTTAAATGAATTGGTCCCACTCCAGAATATGAAAAGCATTATTTTAAAATCTTCACGCATTATGATCTTAGGCGGAACTCTTGGACATATATTGCATTCGTGATGCTCTAACATTTAAATTAGAAACTTTTGCACAGTACTTATTTTTCTCAGGGGTGATACAGTGAAAAGATTTTGGTAAGTATTTTAAATAACTTTGTCTTTAAGTAACATGTAAATTAATCAAATAAATATTTACATTGTATTTCTAGAAATATCGTATTTAAATAAATATTAAAAACACTATTTTTAAAATAATCAGAAAACTCTTATATTAAAAACCAAATTGATTAAATGAAAGCTTCATGTCATTTTCAGTTTTAAATATTACGAAATATTTATATTTAAAGGAATTAAGCACAACTAAAGTAAATTAACATATAAAGATTTCAAATAAAAGTTTTTAAATGGATCTAAATTAATAAAAAAAAACATTACTCATCGAAAAATAATCATCTGATTTTGGATTTCGGCTTTGCCGAATCTTATACCATCACCAGCTATATGAATCTAGTTTAGTGAAGTAACTACAATCAAAAAAGGAAATATTGGGGTGACAGCGAATTAAAAAATGTAAAAAAAAGATTTGGTACTGCATATATATAACTTTACACAAAAATTTCATCGGCTCTTAATGGTTTAGGCATTTTAAGAAAATTTTAGTATTTCCTTAAAGATCTCTTCAAAATCTTTAAGATGATATCCATATTGATATTTAAAATAATTTCAAAAGTTCAGAGCCCCGTAAATCGGGGCCTATTTTTTAATTCTCTAACGCCACATATATTTATTTTTTTTATTGAAGTTAGTTTATTGTTCTAAAGGACAGGAAAAAATTAAAGGTAAGCTGACAGGCATAAAAATGATATCAGTTCTTAATAGGTTAAGAGTTTTTAAAAAATTTAGTAGAAGATCTCTTCAAATACTTTAAAATGATACCTACATTGATATTTAAAAAAAATTGAAAATTTCAGAGTCCCGTAACTCGGAAAATATGGGCGAACGCATTTATTTACTTGATGCTTTTTCTTATTTTTAATTCTCCATCGCCCCATATATTTATTTTTTTTATTGGAGTTAGTTTATTGTTCCAAATGATATGAAAAAAACTAGAGATAGACGTGGTGGTTTGCCTGTTGCCTCGAAGAACACGGATTGATCTTGCTGATTTTCAAAGGCACTTTTTTTCGACGCTATACCTGATCGATTGACATATCTATTTTTTGTGAAATCATCAATAACTACAGATTTCTGTGCAAAAAATCGTCAAAACCGTCAAGTCATTTTAGAAAATCGTCAAAAAAAACGTCAAATCAAAAATAAACATTTTAGACTTATATAAATTAAATCTAAATTGTGTATAATATTGTTCTTCTTGTCGCAACAAGTGTAAATTAACGATTTTCAACAGAAAACACATACACTAAAACTTATCGGTTGTTTCTTTTGAATTGATTTTCTTAAAGCTGTTTAGTTAAACACAAAAAAATTATACATAACAAAAAATCAACTCTAAAAATGTAATACTAAAAAAAGTTGCCATATACATATGTTAAATTTAGAAAAATGAAAAATTTAGAAATGAAATTTTCAGTGACCTTTTTGCATAAATGCTATGGTATTTCATTTCCTCTTTTAAGGCTTGAGTCGTCGTAGGCTTATTCGCATAAACCATCGACTTCAAAAAACCCCAAAGAAAAAAATCTAAAGGTGTTAAATAGCACGTTCTAGGCGGCCAATTCTGGTCTACAAAACGCGAAACAACACGACCGGGAAATGACTGATGCAGCAATAGAATTGTTTGTCTGGCTGTATGACATGTGGCGCCGTCTTGTTGAAACTACATGCCCTCCACATTCATTTCTTCAATTCCAGGAAAGAAAAAACTGGTTATAATTTCACGATACCGAACACCATTGACTGTTCGCGCTTGACCTGCCTCATTTTCATAGAAAGGGTCCGATGATTCCTCAAGCCCAAAAACCACACCACACAGTGACACGTTGAGGAAGCATTTGCTTCTCGAAGGTTTTATCGATAAAATCAGCATTTTCACGTTGTCTCTTCAATACCCAATTAACGAACTCCCTTCGCTGTCCATGGTCAGCTGGTAAAGAATATGTAAATCTTTCGTCAAAATTCGCTGCATAGTGGATTTGGAGACACCAATTTGCTGAGCTCGGTGTCGAATTGAGCGACATCATCACGTACAGCTTCGAAATTTTCGGTCGATCGACCTGGTTGAAGGCGCGTTGTTGTCTTTACATCACTAACAGACCCAGTTTCAGCAAATATATCCATTAATTTCTTTACAGTTGACTCTTTTGGAGCATTATTGTGACCCCAAATTGATCGCAATTTGCGATTGCAATTTCACAATGAGAATGCGTTGTTCATTCGTGTAGCGTTCCATTTTTACTAACCTCGTACCTTCTACTAGCAAACAATAAAAATTGTTCAAATGTCAAACAATGACACTTCGAATCGCGCCAAATTCAGAAATAGCGTTCTAGTTGTGACACGTGGTATATACTTTTTGGTGTCGGAAATGGATATTGTAGAAATTACAAACAGAATGACCAACTTAGAAAACACTTTTTCTGTTGTAGGGTATAATAAATAATATAAAACTTAATAAAAACAGAAAGATAAAAATATGTAAATAATATCATAAAAGTCAAAGCCAAAAATTAGTTTTTGTATTGATTTTTAAACAGTTACGAAGAACTAAAAATCAAGTTATAACAGTTATTGTTGTAAGCTCTTTTGTTCTCTTTTTACTTTGTTTCGTTCAAGTAGCATTCGGTTATCTCAACCTAATTTAAGAACCGATTTTATCTCACAGACGATTTATTTAAAGATAATTTAATTTCAAAAAGTCTACAAATTGTATTTTCGACTTATTTATCTTATCTGGAATAACCTAGTTGATTTACGTAGCAATCTATCTGCCAAGGCAGTGAAAATATTATTAATATCATGAATTTCTCAAAGAGTATATTAATTTGACAAGACAGTTAAGAAATGTAATATTTCCAGATGAATCTGTTTTCAATTATTTGGGTTATAAGATTTATTATAGCCCACAAAACATAACATAATTTGCCATAACATTGTAGGTATCAATCCTTAAAACTAAGAATAAGAGAAACCCCTGTATCTGATGGGTGCTTGTCTATAATTAAAAAAGAACATCTTTGATTTTGAGAAGCCTCTGAAAATTTAGAAAAATGTTTAACTTAAATTAAGTAAAATTAAAAAGGTGGATTAGAGATAAACTAATAAAGTAGAGATAAACTGCCCTAAAGTATGCTATGCATTCATTTAGTTCTTTTTAATAGAAACATAAAATTATTTTTAGAGCTAAGCCATTCACAATAGAGGGTAGATGTCTTGTCTATGGGGTGTTTTTGTTTTAATATCACAGTTTCTCACCTTAACGATTATAGTGCAAAAAATGCCCGCAATGAGATAGTTAAGAAATAAAATACAAGAAATGGGGTTATTATTGAGAAACGAATGCTTTTTGAATAATTTCTTGAAATTGAATGACTAACAAATGAACGCTTCAAACACGTATTTTTAAGCGGTATTATAAATTCTTTTTTGAAATGAATGATAAAACAGTTATTCAATCTTATGTGGGATTTTGCTATCAAAAATTCTCAATAAATCTATAAATTATTATAATATCATCAACCACTATTATTTTCTAAAATGACTTTTGTGCGACTTTTTTTGAATATTTCTAGCGGTAACCCTGTCAATGACCAACAAATTTCGGCATCCGAAATTAAAAAAAAAAAAAAATTAACCAAGTGAGGAAAACTTAACCAATATTAAAATTTATTAATAACCGATTTGAACGAAATTGAAAATGATTACCGATTCAGAGGCTAGATAAAGAGAAAACAGCAATGAAGGTTCAGTTGATATTAATGAAATTCGATTTATAAATAGATCTTAATGTAGTCGATGGAAAGAGTTTTTCCCGGTTTCATATAGCTATTCTATGCATATAAGGGCAGGAGAAAAATGAACCATGCATGCGAAAAAAATTCACGCAATACGTGTTATTCTCTACAAGTGTCTAACCGATTCAGTAAAAGTTTGTCTTTAGGTCACAGACGAGATACATTAAATCCGCAAAAGGCTAGTAGCCCTAATTCTTTTTTAACTGATGTAAAGTGAAAATTTAAAGAAGGAATGTATTGCATTCCATAGCTTAGATGAATACCTGCTTCAAGTGTGCACAGAGTAGTTTAACGCGTATATTGCTTGCAATACATTACTTTCATAAAAGCGGAGTTTCAAAAATTAGTAAATCAAATAAAAAAAAAAATAATAATATTTATTATATTATGCTAAATTTCCATAACATTTTCAAATAAAAATGCAATGTTGGTTGGCAAAGCTCAGCTCGTAAGGAAAATTTTAACCAAATTTTTAGAAAAGCCAAAAACATTTTCCTTTAAGTATAAAAACTTGAAAAACAAAATTCCCAATTTGTAAGAATTGTTTATTTTTATTATTTTTCCATTAAATAAAATATGAATGGTTTCCAGTGGCAACACTTAAATAGAAAAGTTAAAGAAAAAGTAAAAATAGTTTCTCACGAATATAATTCTTATTTAGTCAGTTTAGCTTCAGATATAATACTCTTGAATTTTGCGTAAAAAATTTGGGAGTCCACTGATGAGCTATAATAGCAGCGATATGGCTCAAAGGATATGCTTTACCCGCAGCAATACAATCATTTTTATTTTTTAAATAAAAAAAATATTTTTGACAAAGTAAAATAAAATCAAATTAAGAGAAAATTAATTTAATTTATTTTTTATAATATCATAGCAGTTTAACTAACAATTAAATAGAAATTGAAAGTAACACCGTATAAATAAAAACAGTGTGGTGAGTAGAAGCAAAACTTAATAACTGAGGGAGAAATAGTTCTAATTAATATATTTTTAAGACTGCAACACTGTAGGCCGATAGGAAAATATTGTGTTGTTAAGCTGGCTACACTGTTCCTGGAATATGAAGTTTTTTTCTATTCATATCGCTTAATGGTACCTAATACAAGATCATTTTTTTTTCTTTTAAAAGCCATGAAATTTAGGGGAATTATCCTTCATTGTTTTTAGCTCTTTTGGTTTTTATACAATATTGTGAATAAAATTTTATTCAACTTCTGACGAAATTCATATCGAAAATAAGAAGATCTGGCAATACTCAATTAAATTTCAGATTAAAGACATGTTTTTTGTATTTACGTTTCATTAGTAATGAAGCTAAAATTTATTTTTTTTTAAATTTGTTTTAAGTTATTAAAATTAAATTATTATTAAGTTATTAAAAATTAAAGTCAGGCAGCATTCAGAAAAATATTTAATATGCTAAAAAAAACTTTGAACTTTAACTGCTGAATTCATAAAAACAATAGTTAGTTAGTTGGTAGTAGCAGCCTCTCGCGACGAAGCTCACTTGAGCACAATCGAATGGCCCGTTGTGATACCACAAGGAATGCGGCGCGACTCCCCTTACCCAGCCGAGAACCATGAAGATTCACGGATGAACTTCGCTATGTCCCCTATAGAGTGAGATGATAGCTCCGTAAGAGTTCCAAAGAAAGGAGAGTCCAGAATTCTTAGTCTTCTTCGAGCCAGGGATGGGCAATGGCACAGGAGGTGCAGTACGGTCTCTTCCTCATCCTCCGAGCCACAGCTGCGACAGAAATCATTAAAGGGCAGACTGAGTCTTTCAGCATGCCTGCCGATTAGACAGTGACCAGTAAGTACCGAGACCGTGATACTTATGGATTTTTTGTCCAGTCTGAGCAACTGCCTGGTCCGCTTGAGGTCCAGTGTAGTCCACAGTTGTCTGGAGACACAACAGGAACTTTCCTCTACCCATAATCTGCGAGCCAAATTGAGGTAGTGGTTCTTTATGGCCATTTTCACCGTTGCCAAAGGAATTCCAACGTCTGGTATTGAGGTGACTTAAGGAAGCAATGTGCCCCGTTTAGCAAGATCATTGACCTCACAGTTACCCTGGATATCCCTGTGACCAGGGACCCAAAACAGGTCAATCTGTGATCGCTCCGATCCGGTAAAAAAATAAGTTTGAAAATTGTTTTTTGACAAAATTTCAACACAAATTTGTCCTTAAATAGAAAAATCTAACATATCAAATCTATTTTAATACTTTATGAATACGGCAGTAAAAATGTAAAATAAACAGCGTGGCCACACTGTTTAACTTTTTCCGTGTAATTATTAAAATTAATTCACTTCAGGAAAAGAGTTGTCTGCAAAAATGCAATTCTCTCTCCCAGTAAGAAAAACTTCTAAAGATGTACATATAAAAAAGACGTCCTCACAAAAAATTTTTTCGAAATGAACAGAATAATAAAATTTGGTAAAAAAAAATAACTTAAAATTAAATTAGCAATTGTCTTAACGTCTAAAATTGTCGCTTTGCTTCCACTATAATTTTTACTGCGTCTTAATATATAAAAATAATTTTTAAATTAAAAAAATAAATATGTTCAGCCCTTTTTTATACTAAAATTATTAATAATTAAATCATGATCAGTCTGTGCAAACTGTTTGACCTTTACTTAAACAGAAAAATCCGAAAAACCCATTCGAATGTTTTCCCATTTAGTTCAACCTCTAACAAACATCCACAAACGAACATTCAATAATAAAATTTATTGATTCACAAGTTTTCATTAAACTAACAAACACAATTGTTAATTGTGGCCAATATTAACAAATCAGTTAAGACATGCAACCGTTAATTATCGCAACAACTATAACAAACAGATAAATTGAGAGAGAAAAAACTAAAAAAAAACAACAACAACAAAATTAAAACGAAACAAGAGAAAACATCGGTGATTATTGGTAAGACACACTTGTACAAAAGGAATTTATGCAGCCAAAAGTGTTTGATGCATCATTTTATTACACGTCTCTGTCCGCTTTTGTACATTTCGTTGTTGTAGAAATCGTAGAATGGTGCCAGCGCGAATGAATATTCGATTGAAATGAATGTATTTTATATTCTTTGTTGTATGTGTGTGTATGTTTGCACGAGTACTTACTTGGTGTATTGTGAACCATAATTATGGTTATTAATCGACTTGGAAATTGGCTGCTAATTTGCAGTTTAGTTGGAAATCCTGGCCGTTGGCTGGCAATTTAGAAATAAATTATAGCTTAAAAATAAACAACAAGAGATGATGTACCAAACAAATGTACCACACCACCACCACCACCATCATCACCACCAAGCAACCAAATATTCTTTCTGTTCTCATTCTTTATTTGCCATCACAAATAGTAAACACATGTACATTTGACTGTCTGTCTGTCCGTCTGCTGCCTGTATTTTACACATTTTGTTTGAATTTGAACTTAAGCTTTTTGCTGAAACTGCAACATACAGCATTTGAACACACAAAGTTACACTTGCAAACGATATTTAAGACAAATGTTTAGTTGGTTTTGTTTTCTGTTCGTCCAATCTTGGAACGATGGCATGTAATGTGAGACGGGAACAATTTATTTTTGAACTGTAAAAAAATGCATCTAATGTGTTTCAAATGTATCATGAAAATTTATATTTTAATGTTTATACACGTACATACATACATATTTATGTTAAACATGCAATTACATAAAATATTTACGAGGGTGGCTTAACAAATCCTTTGAAAATTAAATTGGTTATTTTTTATCACTAATGAAGCATTAGAAGTAATAATGTTTTTCATCAATTCATTCATATGCATTGCAGCATTTACCCAATACTTAAAAATTTTGCTCCCATCGACAATTTACTGTCTCATTCGTTGTAAACACATTGGAGTCATATGTATGAGGAAAGCTTTCATTTGTACTTTGCTTTGCAAATAGGTCTGAAAAAGGTTGGACAATTTTTAGTTCAAATATGTTAAGCTTAATTTTGACTTTTAAAAGTTAAAAAGCAAACTAAATTATTGCATTCTAGTTTTTAAGATAATTTTCAAGGCGCATTTTGAGATTTTGGAATTAAAATATACTTGTTGCTTTTTGTATGTTATAAAATATAAATATAAGCAAGTGTTCGACTGTTTTCTATCCGTCCCACATTAAGGTATTTTACAATCTAGCCGGACAATACTCTTTTTTTAGAAAATAAGAAAAATCGGACCAAGGAGAAAAAGTTCTCCTTAGAAGAACTTATCCTACCTCTGAAAAATGAAAATTTTTTTAAATTTTCCGTCATTTTTTTTTTAGCAATTACAACTTTAAAGGTCAAACAATTAAACAATAAACAATCAAAAGCTTTGAGTTGGATTCAAGTGATTCTGAAATATTTCCGTCCTTTTTTGTGGGCGGTGAAATAAAATATTATATAAAAAATAATGTAATTATTAAATGAAATATACTGCTTATGCCTTAAAATCGTATAAATTAATTTATATGGATCCTGCCTCCAAGGAATCCCTCCAATCCCTCCCCCAAAAAAATCACTGTTAATAATTTGTTTTTTAAATTTGTTTGCCAATATCCTTATAATATTCAATATTAAGCTTTCCAATGCCTTACCAATCCCCGCCTCTCATGGATATTATTAAAAGATATTTTGGTATTTTGTTACTTTATAGTATTTTATTTGTCTGAAAATAATTAATTTATTCATACTAATAACTTATTTATAATTGTAACGGTAAATTTTATTTAAAGTTATAACATTTAATTATATTTAAAACAACTTTTCCTTTACACTAAGATGATGATGAGTGCTATGTTCCTTCTTTGTCTGATTCTTTAAAGACCTTTTCGGAATTTGAAAGAAAGGTAATAATAATCTTTTTTTTTGGGGTGGGTCTTTGCTAGTAATAAGTGGGTAAGAACTTAGCAAAGGCCTATTAATAATATTTATGCTACACTTTACCCTTGAAAACTTTCTACCAAAATTCTGCCTGTAAAGACGGAAACTTTCGTGCCTCAGCCGATTCTTCTGATAACAGCCCATAAGCAACACTTGTACAAGTTTTTTTATACAGGTAATAACAGTGTATTATATAATGATTTTAATAACATCTAAATGGAATGGAAAATGGCACAAAAGCGTAATATATAACATTTTTAGGTACGCGACACCAAAAATTTAACAAAAAAAAAAAAAAAAATCCTTTCGAACTTAATTTTTTATGATAAAAATTTAAAACATTTTTTTTTACAAATTAAAACTAGTAGCTGCTAATATAGTCTTTGACAGAAAAAAAAATCAATACAAAATCGTTATTCGTTTAGCCACAAAAAAATATATTGCAAACCTTTCAAAATCTTATAGTCAATAAAAACGTATGCGGTTTATCCAACTTTCCTAACAGCCAAACCTAAATTAGCGCGTAAGACGCAAAGCATGGCTTTTGCGTTGGAATGTTATCCCTAAATAAGAGCGTCAACTTTGTGTTTGTAATGTTAACTCAATTTATTTTATAAAACCCGCTGTATAAGAATGAAGAAGAGATAAAATCGCTAGATTGCCTTGAAAATAACTAAATTGTCATTGCTTTTCAACCATAACAAAACAAAACAAACCAACAAGCAGCCAACTTCATTTCCTAACGCACTGTCAAAATTGGATTTTCCAATTGCTAAACTTTGAAGCCGCGCTATTATGGTTTGCTTCATAAATTTTGTATGTACATGAGAATTTTTGACAGATAGATTGCGCATTACGCGCTAATTTAGATTTGGCTGTAACTTTAACAGTGTTCCAAAACGACAAAACTCAAGCGAAAGCTGCCTAATTGGCCTAATGTCCGGCTAGAT
Source organism: Gymnosoma rotundatum (assembly GCA_916610165.2). NCBI lineage: Eukaryota > Metazoa > Arthropoda > Insecta > Diptera > Tachinidae > Gymnosoma > Gymnosoma rotundatum. The sequence goes on from OU744336.1 coordinate 8,308,278, forward strand.
AGGAGTGTGCGTCCAATAAAAAGGAAAAGGTTGTCAATTCGTTTGCATTTTTTTAATTTTTTAACTTATAACTCTTTTATTTCTGATCGATTTTAAAAGAATTTCCTTTATAAGAATGACTTTCCTTACAAGAAATATTATTATAAACTTTTAAAATAAACACACATGTACTCGAACCGTTGAATGCAGCTTTCTTCTTCCTTTACATCATGATTTCTTTTTTTCCACATAGTTTCTTCAACTTGCTACCCCATACCGCACGTTTTGCGCTGCGAAATAAATTAAATATTTTAAAATTATTTTTATATATAAATGTCTTTCCGAGATAATTTTGAACTTACCATTTACCAATATTGGAGAACTTTTCACCACTTTTAATAAATCTTTTTATTTTTAAACGAAAATATTTTTGATTTTTGTAATGTGTACAAATTTTATTTATATTGTGTCAAACATTTTTCGATTTCAAAATATACAATCGAATTTTATGATTGTTACGACTAAAATTTGGTTTTCACTAGTAATGTGCTGAATAAGTGTAGTTGCATCTACCATTTAATAGAATAGATTTTAGTAAAGACATAAATCGGTCATGTTAACTTTTCTAAGGGGTGTTATAACTAACATTTAGAAGCAAATATCATTTGTTAGCTTTTAATATAAAAAATAAATCAAGACTATAAATTATTAATAATAAAAATCAAATTATTATATTAGTAATTGAATTTTTAACATATCAAGCGAATTGTTACCAGTCTTTTTTCTGTGTGTATGTATAGATATAGATATCGCTTTAGTTTAGTTAATGATAGAAGATAAAATATGCTGCGCTTATTATTATCAGTTTTTAGTTTTGGGGACTAGATTGTTTTCTAATTATATTCCTAACGATTTTTTATGTTTGTACGTTTAAAGATATAAAGTGGCGAACAACGTTCAAAGACTTTTGTGCTCATTTTTAAAACATCATTAGGACTAGTGCCTTAAGTAGAAAATTAAGTTTTGGGAAGCAGGATAGACGATAGACATTCAATTTAAATTTTTTTACATTGAAAATGACAGCAAACACCTCTGCAGAGAGTTTATTCCACATACAGTTAAAAAACAAATTTTATCTTTAATGCGATAAAATTTGTTTTTGCAAAGGAGATCAAATGGAGTGAAATATCTTTTGCACATTTAAAAAAAATCAAGGCACTTTAATGCTTCTTTTACGATCTGAAATATATGCTTGCTCAACTGAACATCAAATTGAATTTTCATGCCAACAACATCTAGAGCTTCTGATTCTTTAATATCTCCACAATTAGAGATGAGTAGTACATTTAGCCATACGTTAGTGCGCAAGCACACAGTACTGAATTCTTCGAGCGTTAAGTTAAACTCTGATTGCACGACCCTATTTGGAGAATGCCAAAAAAGTCGCGATTGTATCATCATATAGCAAAAATTTCTTAAAGGACTGGTCTATCCTGTGAGTTGGAATGGTAAATGCTACTATCATCTTCAAAAGATTGGATAGGATTGGAATAATGACATGAAATTTCGTCAAGAAAAATAAGAAATAGGAACCCAGCGGTATCCCTGAACTTATGATGAACAGACTCAATGGAATCTCACATTTATGAAATTCGAACTATACAAATTGGGAGAAGCTATAAGTTTCGAAACCATGTTTCGCATATCAAGAGCCTTAGAAAATTCTAGAGCCACCACCTTAATTTCGCCAAAATGATTAATGGATTGATACCATTTTGCGGAAAGGAAGGCCAGTAAGTAACCCCTAGATTCCCCCTATTGAAGCCGTATTTTCGGTCACGTAGTAAGCTGTTGGATTCCAGATTCTTTACATGATGTATATGAGGCATACGTTCCATAACATTCAACAGGCTGAAAGAAACCATAATGAACTCAAAAAAGGATGTTTTTTATTGCTTTTTTCAAACGTTTTACTTTACATTTTAACAAATAGAACTTTATTTGCAGCGAACTCTTTAAAAGTTTTAATGATGAGGCTGCAAACTGCAGACAAATTCCTTCAACAAATAGCATTCATTATGTATTAAATCAACTAACGCAGTCTGTAAAGTCACAACACCTATTTGTTAATAAATTAGACAAAATATGATGATGAGACCATCATTGAAACGTAACAGGGAATGCGTTACATGTTTGGAAAATTGTTTTGCAGTTAAAACTCTTCCCACTTTTTTCTTTTGCAACAAAAAAAAAATTAAGCTAAAAGTTTTTCGTTGTTAAAGAAAAAACAATATTGATAATCAATTGTCAATTGTTGTAAGAAAACAAGAACCGGTTCCAAAAAAAAAAAAAAAAAAAATAAAACAAATTGCAAATAATAATGTTGGCAATTTTAAGTGCAGCATTGTTCATCATTCTTTACACAATTTGTAACTTTTGCTAAATGTAGCTGCAATCGCAAAAGTTTTAGTCCTTTGGATGCTGGAATACTTAAGTATGTAGATGTTATAGATTTTTATTCATGGTTATGATTCTCAACGAAGAAACTAATGTTGTGCAATTTATTCAATATTGGTATAAAACGGCAATTGAAATCATAATTCTTTGTAGCCATGAAGTTGTTATGATTGCTGTGGATTGGTTGTTGAGATGGCTGTTTCAATACGTTCGTTATTCCTTTACCAGTTAGTGATGTAGATGTTTAAACTAAACATATTTATCTATTAAATATTTAGTTAGGAAATATAATACATCTGCAACATCTCTTCTTCTTCTTTATTAGTTGATACATTAAACTGGGTACCCCATCATTTATTATAGAAATCTTTTTCTCTAGCATAAGTTTTTAGTAAGTGTGCGTGTGTTTTTTGTGTAGATAAACGTGTAAACACGGTAATTTGTTATAACTAATCAGAGTCAGTCAAGTCAACTGAACTGAACTGAACTGAACTGCTAAGGAATGATAGCCAGACGCGGGCTATGTGTGTTCAAAGTCTTTAAGGCAAAGTTGTCGGTAGTCAATCGATCACGTATTTCACTTAATACTGTGGCCCTTTGTTATTTACAATGCCCTCGTTCTGTTTTATTTCGCCCCAGCTTATTTGTTCGTTCAATGGTGCATAATCGTCGTTGTGATCGTGTCCACAAATCGCTGGTCAATGAACCATTATTCACGAATTATCTAATTATGGTTGGCAAGTTTTAAAAAAATTACATTCATAAAAGATTTTGCTGTTAAAAGTTTTTAATTCAATCGGAATTTGTAATAAACATGACATGACTGGACGTATTTGTGCATCAAATGGCTTGTTAATTGTTCTCCCAGTATCCAGGTTATGCTGTTGGCATGTCATTGTATTTGTTTATTTGTTTATTGTCATTGTGTTTTTGTTTTTGTTTTGTATCGATAGGATTTTTATTTCTTTGGCACTTAAATTCGATTGGGAATACAATGGATCCTTAAAGTGTGCTTACTAGCGCCGTATCTTAAATAAATTGTGTCTACCCAAACGCCTATTGTTAAAACAAGAAGAAGTAAAAAGAAGAAGCAAAAACAAAGTAAAAGTATGTGTTTTTATTTCAATTCTAAACTACTAAACCATTCAAACAAATAAACAGTCAGCCAGCAATCTCACCAACCAACAACCAACACTCTTCAAATTAAATTCTGTGATTGTTTTTTTTTTTCTTTTTTGGTGAATTGAAGGCGCTTTTCAAGTTTTGTTCTTTCAGTTCTCCAAACTTTGTTTTTTGGACTATTTGTTCAGTGTGGCATGACACACAGTCGCTCACATATTTAAGCATTGTAAACAAGCGATTTGTATGCAATTTAAAACAACAAATATTGAATTTAATTCTTTTTTATTGCACAATGCCCAAAAAAAAAACCATTGCGAGACATCCAGACGTCGCTTGAGTTTTTTTACATTTTCTTTTTCCTGATACTATTGGTGCTCTTGAAGGTTTTTTAGCTTGTGTTACTGTTACTGTTTCTGTTTTTGGTTGTCTGTTGAAATTTGAAAGTGAAGATATTTATTCGTTTATTTCATTGTTTGGCATCCCTGTTTGCGACAGACAAAGAAGTCGTTAGTTCTAGTTTAATTGCATGATTTGTGATTTGCATTTATTTGTTGTTGTAGTTTATGCAAAATTGCTAAAAAGAGCTGAAAATTTGGTTGTTTGTTAAAAAAAAAGCCAATGCGATTTGCCAGGACAATTAAACTAATTTTCAATTAAACTAAAAACACGGGAAACATTTATTAAAGTGATAATTTAAAAAAAAATATTTAAATTATCCCCATTTAAGTTATAAATCACCGATATTGATTATTGATTATTAAATAAAATATCACAATAATTTTTTGAAAATTAAATAATTTACTAAATGTTTCCCGTGTTTTTAATTTAATAGTTTGCAAAGTGCCCGTACATATAAATAAATAAAAGAGCCGAAAAAAAGTCAGCCATATACAGTGGAGAAAGAAAAATAGAATTATTGTTTGGTTATTGTTGTTTTTGCTTAAACTTTGATTTTTGTCTATACTTTATTGTTTGGACAAAAATCTTTAGTTTATTTAAAATGTTTGTAAGAAGTTTCCTGAAGAGCTAAATAAGCGGTAGCGAAATGGCCATCGAGAAGAGCTTATACCCTCAATAATTAATATCGGTGGTTTATAATTTTAATTTTGTAGATGGGTTTTTATATGATCAAAAATCATTAACAAAAAATGTTAACTGCAGTATTTAAAACCACCAATATTTTTGATGCTGTACAACACAGAAAAATGGTTTTAATTGTTTTCAGTTCGATAATTTATTAAATTTTTAATTCACCCAATTATTTATTTATTTTGAAAACTTTGTTCATCTTAATTAAATATACAATTGATTTAATTAATTAGGTAATCAGTAAATTTTTGTTTGATTTTTAATTAAATATATAATTGAGTCAACTAAAGTTTTAATTAAATTTCCATCTGAAAACAAACAATACCTTTCTTCAGTGCAATAAACTTTTTTACATATTTTACTTTGGTTATGATACCCGACAATGAAGCAGTATCACCAAGAAATCTAATCCTGAGCTACAAAAACTTCCCTTAAACTATTTTAATTTTTGCAATTTTTATAGTAATGACGGTTTGGGTATGATCGGTAGCGGTTTGGTTATGAGGAGATTGCAAGCACCTACCAGTCATTGCCGCTGGTGGTTTGAATTAGGAGAATTATTCCCAAAAAGGGAATACAAAATTATTTTTGGGAATTTTTTGGGTGATTTTTAAAATGCGGATGGAAATAATGTTTCAAAGGATATTCAGATGGTTTCGCGTGAAAATTAAGTTGACAAACATTTATTATTTTTGGAATAAATTTGTAAAATGTGAAATTATTTTTGGGACACAGGTGAGAGCGAATTAATTTTCGTTAGTAATTTTAGCAACCACAATAAAAAATGCTTTGTTAAAGAACCTTTTAGGGGGCAAATGTTTTATGCCATTCATCAGTTTTCTTTAGCCTGTGAATGCCATCTTAAAAAAAAAAATTATTAGAAGGAAATAGACTTAATTTCGTTAAAAAGAAAAAACTGTTAAAAAAAATTGCTCCTTAAAGAACAAAGTTTATGTTTTTAACTATTTCTACTTAATCTCCTCTGTATCTCATGTAGATCTTTGGGTATCTTGTTATATAAAATCTTAAAGGAAAAGATCTCACATCATAACTTTTAATAGCGGTCATTTTTTTGCTTTATTTTTTAACGTCAGGCGACATTTATGAATTCCACCTAATTCCACTTAAAACAAAATGAACTAAATTCAATGCTCTGCAACGATTTAAAGACATTTATCTTTAATGACTTCAAAATAAACACAATTAAAAAAATGTACTTGTTTAACACAGTTTAACAATTAAATGAAGTCATAATGTTGTAAAGGGAATGAACGCTATCAGTTGGATATTTTTAAACGTTTTTTTTTTATTATTATCCTTAAAAACAGAAGCTCAAAGATGACATGGAATTTACACCACATAAAAGTAATGAAACCTTTAAAAAAGAATCAGGAATAAAATTATTATTCCAAGTAAAATATATTTTAATGGATTTTTTAAATGACATTTAACATTTATGGCCGTGCGAGAAGAGATAAAACGACCAACATAAATATGTATGTAAGTTGTCACCGTGCGATATGTAGAAGATTACAGTATTAAGATTATAACTAAATATCGTAGTGCTGTTCTGATTTAAGGTTACGAATTTTCTTTATAATGTTTTGTGATGCATTTGATAAGATATAATTCTAAAATTTTACTTTTATTTCTTTTTTTTATAAAATTATTTTTTATAGTTACCTGAATATTTTTATTTAATATGTTTCATAAAGATTTAATTAAAGTTTTAACCTGTCATACGGATATTTTAGCTCTTTTTAATTGCATACAATTTTTTTTAAATATATTTTATTTATTTGTTAAATCATTTTCGAGATATCTTGAAAGAAGTTTTCGAACAGAAAAATGTGAAATAAATATTTTCATCTTTTTTTATGAGAAAAGACTCTAGTTTTAAATTGTTGTACTATTATTTTTTTTTAATATTAAGTTCCTAACAGAATTATCATTCTGTTTTTAAACGTTTTAAAAGAATAATGTATTCGTAAAATATTAAAATAGATTTAAATTGTATTATGGGACAAATTTGTATGGAAAATTTGTCATAGAATACATTTCAAAGTTATTACAACAGATAATATTCTAAATATGGCAGTAAGAATTTACAGCCCACATATGGCTTATAGACGAAAAGTACATTCAGTCTACGGCCTATATGTGGTTTAATTATTTGTATAATTTTAAGCAATAAAAACCACTGCACGTTCGCAATATACCTAGGTGGCATGTCATAACTTGCCCCTTTTAGTGCCTCTTTTTTAAAAAGAGCTAAATCTGCCGCTTTTTTTTAATATATTTTACCCTTTTTTGTTATAGGGCACTTTTTGTTTTATTTTCAATTTAGATAGTTGCCTTTTGAGTCTGTTGCAAGAAGAACATTGAAGCATTGGTCATTTTAGCAACACTTTTTTGCTTGTGCACAGTTCGAAGAAAAAAAAATGCCTCCAATTAAGAAAAAGTTCGTTTATTTAAGAAGGCTAAATTCCTATAAATAAAATTTTTGCTGTTTATTCTGAAAACCATTAACAAATTAAACACAAATTTTCAAAGTTCGTCTTCGCAGATCATATATATCTTGCTTCCTCCACCAACAACATTTTATTAGAATTGTTGAAAAGTTTCCTAAAAAAGAATATATAAATAACACAAAAATAGAAAACATAGAGAAAATCTATCTAAATATTTTGTACGGTAAGGATATTGTTAACATATACTGGTCATGAGGCTGAAGGTGAAATATGTGCTAAAAGACTTTCTAAAATTTTTATCATAGATATTCAAAATAAAAGAATAATTTTTGATCAAAAATTGCGCGGAAAAATAGTTTCACAAATTGACAATAATTATAAAAACCTGATTTACTAATGTATTTGGATCCAGTATCTTTTAAGTATTAAAAAAACATTCCTTATATTGAGTTAGTTTCAGAGTTTATTACAGAACTAAAGCTATTAGGAAGTAAAACGAATGATGCCGAACAATTATGGCATGAAGTAGAAAGTTAAAGAAATTTGTTTGACGAGAATTTTTTTAAACTTGTGTAACTTTACCAAGCAGTAGTGAATGTACCTTTTTAAACCTACCATTTATAGAAAACAACTTATCCAATATGTTGAAAATAAATACTTACGAGTCTATGCTTCCAACTTTGAATTTATTGAATGTGGATTTGGAAGATAGATGTACAGTTTTAAAGAAATAATAATAATAATAACATATAATTTTACATAAAAATGTCAACTTATTTCCTTTAAGATCTCTTCAAAATCTTTAAAATGATACCCATATTGAGATTTCAAAAAATTTGAAAATATCAGAACTCCGTTACTCTGATATTGCGCGAGCGCCAATTTTTTCACTTGCTGTTTTTTTTTTTAATATTTTTTAATTCTCTATCGCCCCATATATTTGCTTTTTTGATTGAAGTTACTTTATTGTTCCAAATGATATGAAAAAAATAGAGATAGGCGTGGTGTTTTGTCCGCTGCCTCAAAGTACACGGACCGATCTTAATGATATCCGATAGCACCTCTTTCGACACTATGTCTAATCGATTGATGTATTTAAATTTTTTTAGCTGATCTAGTGCTTGGCAAACTTGATTTCAACACTAACACGGACGGACAGACGGTAATCGCTCAATCGACTTTCCTATGCATGAAAAGTCAGATATATATATATAGATTATATATACTTTATTGGCTCGGAAATGAACATTGTAGAAATTACACACGGAATAACAAACTTAGTCACACCCTTTTTCCACTTTTTGTGGTAAAATAGCAGTTTTTAAAATATTGTACAAAAATGTCTTCAAAAAAGTACCATTTGAAAAATTTTATTTCTAAAAAGATCCATTAAATAATTTAATTTAAATACACTCTTAAAATAATATAATTGCAAAATTAAACTTTCTTTAGGCAAACGATTTCCAAATATTTATTTAATCAGTTTTTTACGCCCCATTAAAAAGTATGCGTTTCAATAAAGTACCTTTTTTATAAGAAACCTTTTAAATTAAAAACTTACCTTTTTAAAAGGAAACTTTTATAAGACAAAAAGGTGTTTGCTTAAATTCTTTTAAAATAATGAAATAGATCTGAGATTTTTATTTCAAAGTGGCCGATATTTTCTGTGAACAAATAAAACAACTTCTTATACTAAGAATTTCGCACATTAAAAAACAAGAAACAAATGAGACACATTTAAAGTGGTAAAAAAAATTAACAGATTTGCAACAGGCAAAAGTTCACAACCAACAACCAATTAAGCTTTTTAGCTCAAGTTTTTTTTTCTTTCTTATTTTTTGTGACATACCCAACAACAACAACAAGCAAAAAACGCAAAAAGTAAATAAAACTCCAACTAAACACCAGAAACCAAATAATACAACATATTCTGACTTAATTAATTGGCCAGAAAATGCGTTCCCTCGCTCCTTTAATTTTTTTTTTGCTTAGTTTGTTCCTCTTACCACGTAGCAAAAAACTATGCATATAAGACACACAAAAAAAACAACAACAACAAAAAATGAATGGTTAAATGGAAGAAAGATCATCTTTTGTAGAAATAAGGAAAAACGCTTAATGGTGCTCTGCTCTCTACCCTCTGCTTAAAAGTTGCTTTGCTTTGCTTTTCTTTTCATCTTGATAATGTTTGAAACTAAATTGCGATTTAAATTTTGTCGCTTTAACGTTAATGGTAATATTTTATTAACTTCAAATCCAAGAGCTAAAGTTGGAGGTTTTTTTTTATATAAAAAAAAATTGTTGTTACCGACTGCCAACATAGATGTTTGGTCTTAGATTAAGTGGTACAGTTCAAGCGTAGTGGACATAGGAAGCAGGCTGCTCGAACGTCTTTTATTTAATTTTTTGAAACTACGCAAAGTTGTTGTAGTAGTAGTAGTAGTAGTTGACAATTGTTGACTAAATGGCGACAAAGTGTCTGGCAAGACCGTAAAAAAAAGCTTGACCATAAAATCGTCTTTTTATTTTTTTCTTGTTAAATGAATGAACTGCGCAGTCAACATTATTAACAACAAACAACCCACCTTTGATGATGGCATCTGAGCATTTTTTTTTTAATTTTTATTTTAACTAAATAAATGAAAAAATTTTAAGAAAAGAAGAAATTTTGCAAGGATTCTTAAATAAAAAGGTGTGGAAGACAGTTGTTTAATTTATTTAAATTTTCAAAACAAACTAATATAAAAAGTCTCTATCTAGTCTTTGCAGGTGTCAAATTACACATTTGAGCTAATTTAAAACAGTGGAAAAACGAAGAAGATAAGCGAGCAAAATTGAAATGAAATTCTTTGTAAAAAGTAGGTGGTTGTGAAATTTATAGTTGTCTGTTGAGGAACGTGATCATCACACTCATGCCTTTGAATTCCCACCAAAACAGTGTAAGGGAATTTATTTTATGATTTTAAACGGCAGCTTGGTTTTATCTTTATTTTCAATGTAATTTAAAATTAAAAGATTTAGTAGACATTCTTACAGACACGTTTTAGAATTAAAAAAAAAACACAAAAAATAAGAAAGTGAAAATTATTAAAAGTTCTAAAAACACACAAACTTCAATTTAATCATTTTAAGTTTTAAAGAATTTTTTCTTTTTTTAACAGAGTTGCAAAAAAAACTTATCGCTTTTCTGACAATAAGCGACACTACTTGTAATATATTTTTGATGAATACTACCGATGTCTGCTTAAAAAAGTTATAGTTTATTCTTATATTGAAACAAGTAAGGGTTCCTCACCATATATGTATGTATAACCACATGTACATACCCTGCAGGAGATCGAACTAGTATCAAACGAGTATTGTACTAGTACAAAAATCACCAGTACTAGTTCCCAACTGTAAACTTTCCTATACCATCTTAATGCTCAAATTAACATTGAGTGTGTTAGGAAAATTACTAGTACCATTGGTACTAGATGGATACTAGGCGGATACTAGTACTATTAGTACTAGATGAGTACTAATATAATTGATTCTAGATATTGGCTTTAAAAAAGAACTAGTACAATAGATTCAAGGTGTTTGTCAGTTTCTTCTAGTCGGATACAATTAGATCTGCATTAGGAACTGATTTATAGCAAATAATTTTCTACGCAATTCGGTTTTCCGAAAACACTTTTTTAATTTTTTAAGCTGATTCTCTATTCCTAAATAGTAAAAACTCTGTGATGAAACACTTCGGATTTCAATTTTGTTTGTTTTTCCAAGCTGACCTTTAGATTGCAAAAAAAAAAAAAAACCAAGCCTTCCTCAGACAAAATTGACAAAAATTTTTAGCACATCTTATTGTGGGTTTGTTCTGTATAAACCATTTCTTTAACTTTTTTCAAAGACTGATTTGATAATATGTAATCTTTTGTCGGCAGGTTAATTTTATCACTTATTTTTTCTTTTAAGTATAGTTCAAGTTGATTTACAATTTCTTCACAAATTCAATTTTTTCGAGGATTTTCATTGCACAGTACTCTATTTTTCACACAGAAATTAATTTTTTTAATTTGTTTTAAAAATATCTATTTGTGTTACACATTTTAAAATTTTGGTTGTTTTAAGCTCACTTATTTATGGCTCTTGAAGCAATTTCCGGGATTTTCAACATGTTGTTCAGGGCACACTCATTCGACTAGCAATTTTGTGCAACTTGAGTTACGTTTGTTACTCCACCTTTAATTTAAGAAATGTGTATTATTTGATACTTTACCATAAACTTAACAATTAACTTTCTGTATTTTAAGAAGAAAATTCTACAATATTATTGATTTCCATAATTTCAACAATGCAGGTATTAAAGATTGTGTTACTTCACTCAACGTCGAAAAATTCCTTCAGTATTTTAAAAAAAGATCGCTAGTTTTACATTCGAACATCAATCTTGAACAAAAAACATGTTCAAAAAATTTTAGAATTATTTTTTAATTTAATTTATTTTTTTTAATGTCACTTTTTACACACAAGAAATCGATCTTTAATTATATAATTGTTTTAAATTTGTTATAACAACTAAAAATAAAATAAATGGAAATGCGAATTAGCAACTCGCGTTAAAACATCAACACAAGTTAATATGAAATTCTGCAAGTCAAATCAATCTATAAATGAACTACTTGAAGTACTAGTATTTTTCTATATGTATTCTATCACCTTTTGAACTAGTGCTTGCTGTACTAGTAATGGTACCAGTAGTTTAGAGACAATTAACGCTTATCCTCCTGCAGGGTATAAATTGACATAAGAAATTCTTTAATACCATTAAATTTTTCTGTTCAAAAATTGTAGGTTTTGTTGAAAAAAGTTATGGAATAGCTTTTAAAAAACCGACTTCAGAACAGATTTTAATTATCTGTCTCTAACGATTCAAAATTAGGCAGCATACATCAAACAACGTCAAACATTGAGACAGCCTTTAATATACAAAAAAAAAAAAAAAAAAAAAAAAAATGTTCTGCTTGTTATTTAAGCAGATTTAGCAGTACAGCTCCTTGTGAGTTTCTAATAATTTTTCCAAATTCAATTTTTTTACTTGCTGTTGTAGTGGATTTAACCTTTAGATTCTACGTAAATTTCAAAAGTCTGCCTTTAACGGTTCAACAGTTCGACCATATTTATAAAATTACATCAACTGTTGTAACACACTTAAATTTATAATTTAAGATATTTGTACTTTTTATTATACCAGACAGAGTAGTGGATATTCTGTCTAATTGATGAAATAACATCAATTATAGGAACACCCTTTAACTTATAAATGCAGAATATGAAGTATATATATTCTTTTTATAGCAAGCTTAGCAAAAAATATTTCACACTTGTTGTTATAGCGGACTTAGCAATACAGGTTCTTTGTAAGTTTTAACCGTCTCACAGTGGGGTGAAACATAGGTAAACTGAGGATTAATTCAGGGAAGCCAATTATTGATATCTTCAACATCATCACTATAATCATCATTATCAATATAATGATCATTATCACCATGATTACGATAATCATCATTATCATGATCAGAATCCTCATTATTATTGTCGCCTTCTTCGGGAAGAATTAATAATTCCAAAGCCATCTGCGGTATTTTGTGTGTTTTTTTTTTATATTAGCCTTACTCATCCTGGAAATATATGGATTTGAAGTAAGCAGAAATCTATTAAATATGTCACAATCAATACAAAATACAAATCAATATGGCTATAACAAATATAACAATTAAAAGAGATGGAAGCGTGACACGATATTTTTTTAAATGCAGTGTTCGTGAGTTACATATAATTTTATCAAGGAATTTATTTATAATATCGTAAGTTATTGCCGAATTTGTGCGTTAGCTAATTTTTTAGATTTTCTTTTTAGCATTTAATATACATATTAGTATTTAAGCTTTAGTTTTGTTCGAACTTTAAGTATTTTCTTGATCATTTCGAGCTCGTGAGTTAATTTTAAATTTAATAAAAGCACGAACGTATGCAAAAATTAGAATTCGGTATAAATAAAGCAGAAATTATTTGATGTAAGTGAGCGTGAGTGAAAATTAACTCACGCAACCATCTCTGATAGAAACCAAACTCATTTATAACAATAACTTTAATACCGAAAATAAAGACAAAAGAGAGTTAAAAACGAACAAGTTGATTTGTTGTTTGTTTTTTCAGATTAAGTATTTAGCAACTGAAGTTCTTTTACAAAAATTTTAATAAGTAAAAAAACGCGGTGCCTCTGCAAAAGTTTGGTGTGGAATATATAAGTTAAAATTCTATATTAAAATATCACTTAATAAAATTTGCTGGATCCCAACAAAAGATTTGTTGAAACTCTGTGTATAAACATATCTAGAAAACATTAATGCAATTATGTATCCAAATACCTGAAGTTGATGGTTCCATTTTAATAAAACTACTTTTAGAACGCTTAATAAAAATTATCAGCACCCAAAATATCTCAATTTTCAGTTTTAGGCACGGCACGAAAAATTTTGAAAAATTATTTGACAGCTCACAGCCGATAGAGTAATTTACTCAAAACAAAAGTTTTTGAAAAATAGTGATGTAGAATTTAATTACCTTTCACCCAGTACCACACACGAATGTGTAGGATAAAGTTCAGCTTTTGAATTAATCCTCACTTTTGGTACATTTCAACCCTCTGTGCGTCTGTATACAGCTGTGTATACAGACGTATATGGCCAAAGTCACTCCTTTAATTTATAATTTTGAATAGTTATACTTGTTATTATAACGGTTATAGTAATCGACCAATTTTCAAAGGTTTGTCTATAACGGTTCAAAAGGTAGGCCCATATGGGTCAATTTATGTCACCTATTGGAACACCCTTTAATTCTTAGATTTAATTTTATAGTACTTTTTACTATTGTGATCTATGGTAATACACAGTTATCTTAAACGTTAATAACATATATGTTGTATAGGGACACCCTTTAATTTTTTAAATTATGAACTGTTAAGAGGGGAACAATCTGTATTAGAGAAAAAATTCAAAATCGGTTCAGAACGACTGAAGCTGGCTTAAGCCAGCTTATCAGGGAACAGGCAAAATACGTATAGATACCTGCTTTTCTTAACCAACAAATAAATTGCATTTTTATTTAAAAATGTTATTGGGATATAAGCAAAATATAATAAATAATAAAAACAGTAACATTCAGACGAATTAAAAAGATAGAGGCAGGCGCATTATTTTGATCGCTACCTGAACGGACATATATCAATCTTGCCGATTTTTAAAAGCAAAGTTTTTGAAACTATAATCTATATAAAGTCTTTCTGCTGGTAATTTGCTTGAAAACTGCTTCATAAAGTTGCCGTATACATGTTGAACTTTTATGGCGAGATTTCTATTTCTGAAAAAATTCGTGTCGACGCTTTTAGCATGATGATTTTTACAAGTCATAGCCCTTCAACAAAGAAGATAGTTGCTAGTAATTTATAAGAAATTCCATAAAAAGAGGAAATGTTATAAATTTCTTCTGGGTTTGGTTAAACGTGAACATTTTTCTATTTATGAATCGAAATTATTCTGGCTTAAGTTCATTTATTTTAATTTCTAAAAATTCTTCGCATCTTGTGTAATTATAAACATCATTTATTTAACCAACTAACTTTGTAAATAAGAATAATAGATATATTCATATCAACATTAATTTGGTTAGAAGAAATTTACACACAAACCAACGTATTTCTTCACTGTTCTCTCTGTATTCCATCTTGTACATTTGTTTTTGCTTTTGTTCCAATCAGCGATTGTTTACTCACAACATTATAGATGCTGTTTCAGTATCATATTGATTGTTATGAGCTTAGCATGAATGCGCTCTGATCCGTGCGTGCTTATAATTTAAACATAATGAAATAAAAATTAAATTATCTATTTAGTCAACTTGATTTTTGATCAAGCATTTTTTCGTTGTTCTTTTTATAAATCGTCACATTATTGCTGTCTGCTAATCCTTGGTTTAGCAAAGAGTGCAATTTTATAATATATCAGGTGATTAATTTTAGGACCTTAGCCTTTGTGTTTTTCTTATTAGAAAACTAAAATCACTAACTTATTGTTTCGATTTTTTTGGTTTAATTGCTTGACATCCAAATATTAAAAAAAAAAACTTACAAATGGATTTATAATTATTTACAACTATTGTATTATCTAACGACTTAGCCCACATACATCATTTAGTGAGTCGCATAAATATATTTATATAGGAATAATTTAACAGTATATTGATAAATCAAATAGTACCAAATAAAAACAATTCCTCACATAAATTATGCGAAAAATACAATTGGGAAAAATGACGAATTTTTCGTTGTGAATATTCGTCGAAAAAATAAAATAAATTTGTGTATATGAAAATATATATAAAAAACTTAGATACCAGCAGAATCAAATGCACTTTCTGAAATATGAGAAATTTGTATATTTTCATAATGTATTTTTAAAAAATTTATTTCTCTACAGAGTCGTTATTTATTATAAGTGTTGGTTACAGCGAGGTAAATATACTATCATAATTCTAAATTTTTCTACTGGCTATACAAAAATGGAAAAAAATAATTCATTTATAAAAATCATACCAAAATTGATGTTTTTTTTTTAATATATGGTCACTCTAGCAAGTGGCATATGTAAAGAAAAATATATTTCCCAATTAATTTATAAGTAATTTTGTTGACCTAATTAAGTTTAAGTCGACGAATTTACGCAATGATGATTAAATGACGAATTTGTAGTGCTGTGCGAAATTCGTCGTTCGTTCCAGTTGCGTTTATACCATTAAACGGGTTTTCTTTTTTTTTAAACAAAAATAAATAATAAAATTTGAATTGAAATAAAAATTCAGTTATTTCATGCAAAAAATCGCTTCGCATTTTAAATGTACATTTACAGACACTAAATAGCCAATGATATATTGTGTTAATAAAATCAGTTGCAAATTATCAAAAATTTGCCTCAAATTAAAGGGTTGTACAGACATTTGCACATGCAACAAATAAATAAGAAAATCAAGTGGAAATTTTATAATCGCGTGCAAAATTAACATTTATTTTTTAAGTTGTTTGTTTTTTTGCTTGTCCGACTTAAAAAATAACTTAAACAAAATTAGAAATGGCGGTAATTAAATTAAAACCCAATAACTATAATTTAAAAAAAAGCTAGCAACAACAACGACAGCAGAAAATTGAGTGATAGTAACTACGAAAGATTAAAAAGCAAAAAGTAATATTTTTTTTAAATTACTTTTTAACATTCAATAAACATTTAAACTACAATTTGTTATAATAACAGCAGCTAAGTATCATTCAAACTGGTATATTATGGCAAATGTTTATTTATTTTTTATATTTCATTTATTGTTGTTGCTCATATTGAGGAGTAATTTTAATGGCTTTTTAATTGAATAATACACATTAAATAAAATGCAAAATTGCTAAAACATCTACAAAACTAATAATTACCTGAAGTTGTAAATATTTCATTTATATCATTTGTGCATGTTTAAACGAAAACAGAAATACGAAACGAAATTGTGCAGATAAATTTATTAAAGCAACTGGCCTCTCCTAACAACCAGGTGCCTACAATTAAATAAGATGATGATCGTCAAATGAATGTTACATGTTGTTATAATGGAGAATAAATTAAATATAATTATAAAATAAAAATATTAAGCGTTCAAATAACATGAAATTTTGCAAATAAAAAACAACTCAAACTTTTTGCACTTTTGAAAGAAAACACTAATGAGTTTTAAACTTATACACCAAATAATTTTAATAATTAGTAAAATTTTTTTTAAATCCCTTAATCCTGCTGTTAGCTAAAAAAAAAACACTTGAAATCTTAGGCATGAGACCACTTGGTCCACACCGTTTGCGGGATACGAAAAACCCACTTAAACTGTTTATAATAATCTATATATATTGTTACGAATAATAAAATCTGGCAACCCCTGTAGTTGTTTCCGTTTGAGCGTGGTGAATAAGCTAATTCAACTAATGATGTGTTTATAGAATAAAAAAAACTACAAGTTAGCTAACAAAAGCTGAGCAGCCTCAATGACTGCGTTGGTAGAGGTGCGTACTGCAAAACAGGAGGTCCTGAGTTCGATGCCGCATTCGGACATGCGTGCAACGAAAAAATAATAATTGTTATAATGCAATTAAAATTAGTAAACAGCAGTACAAACCTCCCGAGAGGCAAAAGAAATTATTGTGTTGAAGCCATGACAGATAATTTAGTGGAGACGAGACGTCCAACTTACTGCCAGTCCCACGATATCGCAAGTGTTCGTTCGTTCGCACAATTATATTCAAAACAAAAACAAATTCTAAAAAATTGTTTTTGTTTTGCATGTAATTATGCGAACGAACGAACGATTGCGACATCGTGGGACTGGCAGTTAATATAAGAGCAACAGATAAGCCCTTTATAATAAAAAGTAAGAGCAAAAGCGGTTAGCGCGGGGAAGTGTAACAGCATAGCAATATTGTATGGCAGACGTGTGTTGCGGCTATTGGATTGCAGGCGATGACTGGCTTGGATTAAAGAAGTAGTTGATATGTCTGTGGATGGTTACGGTTACTAAACAAGGCATCGAGTAGTTCACGTCTCGCCGGAGTAACACAGTAGTGTAGCGTGGATGGCTGCGTTTGTAAGAATAACGCATGTTAAGTAAATACAAAACCATGGGGTTCACAAGACCGTAGGATCAAAGAGTATAGCCAGATAAAGCCACAAAGTAAGAATACAGAATTTATAATGAGCCACAGTGGCATTTGCAATAAAAGAATCCGTGCGTTTGTTACCAAAAAGGGAAAAATGCAAGAACGGTCAAAGCGAATTCGATAAAAAATTTTAGATTTTCTTCGTATGGACGTATAGATGGTTTATCTAAGGTTTGCATGAAACCGGTCGACACGTTCGTGAGTTATGACTTTTCATGACAACATGTGATTTTGTACGTATAAAAAACAATCCCTGAATTTTTATACTAGAATCTTCCTTATTAATATGCATTGTTTAGAGGAATATTGTAGCAATTGGGAGAGTGGGCATGGCACCTCCCATATAAAGTGAAAAGCTTTAGTTCTGTACATAGAGAACTGTAAGGGGAAGGGTTTGGCGTGTATAATCACATAAAAAATTGGCTAAATTGGCGTAGCGAAGCTCACTCTGAATAGCTAGTTTATAGATAAAAATTGTTTAACTGCCGATTTCACAAAATGCGAACGAACACTACTTTCGCTTATTTCGTGCTTCACCTGTCACGAAAATGTTCCTATGGTATTGACGAACAGTTGGTGACTTTACAAGGATGATGTTCTTTTAGGCAATACATGCCCTCAACGCCTACTAAATATGGTCTAAAATTTTGGTGGCTGTGGACTCTAAAATAAAATGTATATTGAATTTACAATTTTTTTTATCATCTTGCCAATTGGGATAAAACTTCTAGAGCGAAAACTGACACATGTGGGAACCGTTCTAAAAAATAAAACATAAATCTCTCCGAAATTGTTTCTTTAATATTTGCTTGCAATGAAATTGCAATTTTGTTATAAGAAAATATAAAGTTACTGTTCTAATAAATATTATGCATAAAATGCCTGATATTAGTTATAATAATCAGAAGAAAAAACCAACAATTGTTTCATATCAAAACTCTACAAAAGGTTTGTAAAAATTTTTTATCGATAGTTAAATAATATTCTCCCTTAGACTTCCTGACACTGCAGCGTCTTTCAAGCCGGGGTAATGGCCATTCTGAAAACATGCGAAATAGTGCATAGGGACGAACTTTTTGGCCTTGCCATTCGGATATTTTCGGACAGTCAGGCGGCAATAAGGGCGCTTGCTGATGCATACAGTACATCTAAGCTAGTCGTGAGATGTCGCTCATTACTGAACACACTATCGGAGCGAACACAGATTGACCTGATTTGGGTCCCTGGTCACAAGGATATCCAGGGAAACTGTGTGGCCGATGATCTTGCCAAACGGGGCACATTGCTTCCTAGTGTCACCTCGCTACACGACTTTGGGATTCCTCTGGCAACGGTTAAAATGGCCATAAAAAAGCATTACTTTAATTTGGCTCGCAAATTATTATTATTACTATACTGGACCTCAAGCGGACCAGACAGCTGCTCGGACTGGACAGAAAATCCATAAGTATCACGGTCTCGGTACTTACTGGAATGCTGAAAGCCTGGGTCTGCTCTTTAACGATTTCTGTCGCAGCTGTGGCTCGGAGGATGAGAAAGAGACCGTTCTGCACCTCCTGTGCCACTGCCCATCCCTGGCTCCGAGAAGGTTTAGTATTCTGGGCTCTCTTTTCTTCGAGACTCTTACGGAGCTATCATCTCACTTTATAGGGGACATAGGGAAGTTCAACCGGGAATCTTCATGGTTCTCAACTGGGTAAGGGGTGTCGCGCCGTATTCCTTGTGGTATCAAAATGGGCCATTCGATTGTTCTCAAGTGAGCTTCGTCGTAAGAGGCTGCCACTCCTACCTAACTGACTATCCTTGAATGCGTATATGCCGTTGACCAAATGATTGGCACCACAATACTAAAAAACAAGTCGATAGCCAAATGTTGTATTTTCAAATATGATTGACATATCCGTACTAATGCGTATTGATTATTTCTGATATTGATATTTCATGGGTACAAAGTAATCTACATAAATCCTAGGAGACCAGAATTTTTATGGTAGCTGAGTCTATCTTTATCTGAAAAGTACTACTAAAAATTAAATAAAAGCGGAACTTCTGACTGAAATAAAAACATCTGCTTATAGTTGTGCAGCATCTACCAGTGGTGTTACAAAAGTTTCATTTACAAGATAACGTGAGATTTATGGCTGCTGTACACCAAACTGGGATTTAAAATGCAATATGTGCAGCAAATTTGTATGCAAATTACGATGAAAAGTACTGTATTGATAACATTTACTGTCGTATTCATAAAATAATAAAATAGATTAGAAATGTATTTAAGGACAAATTTGTATTGAAAATTTGTCATAAAACTCATTTTAAAGTTGTTTTATTTTTTATGAATATGACAATTAATGAATAATCTGCTTTTGTATACAACTTTTTAATGGAGTAAAGGGAAAAACTCTGGTGGATCCAAATGTTCCCCAACCTAAGATTAGTAACTTTTATTTTTTTTTTTGTATATTTTTATTTTATCATATAATATTTAAAATTTCCAAAAAAAAACATAACAGTAACAAAATATCAGCTAAGCTGGCGTTTTAAGGTAATATATTTAATCGTTGCAAAGTTAAAGCGGAAACAAAAAAATTTTACCAAATGGTCCAAACGTAACAGCAGGGTTAACGAAATTGTGATTTTATTTTTAATTTTTCCAAATTTAACAAACAAATATTAAAATAGATTTAAAATGATTTAGGACAAAATTGTATAGGTATTTTGTCATAAAACTTTGTCATAAACTTATTTTATTTTTTATAAATTTCAAGAACCGTAAAAGAATCGCAAGGTTATAAATAAAAATGCAACTCAAATTTATGTAATTTTAAAACTCATCTCTTTAAGAATAAAGGTTCTCTCCAATTGTTATAAATTAATTAAATTTCATAAAATTAAGGAACATCAATGTTTTCGATTAAAAAAAATCAACTTATGTGTTTAGAAACTTATAACGAATAAAAAAAAAATATTCACTAAAAATACAATTGACATGATTTTTATTACCACTTACAAAATGTTGAATAGCATATTTCATAGAATAGCATATTTCATAGAAGTTTGTATCGGCACTTCGCTAAGTTTTAGTGCGCATATAGGGTTTTATGAAAAGTAGGAAAATAAATAATTTTTATAATTCTTTTTTAATTTGTATTCCTTTAATTATTTTATATTCCATTTTTAAACGATTTCGTTAAATTTTAGTGCGGAAAATATAGAAAATGTATGTATAAGATATGCGTTTTTATTTTTTATCTTTTAATTTTTATTCGATTAATCGAATTATTACTTTTGGTAAATTAATCGAATAATTTTTATTCGAATCATATTTCTCGTTAAACAACCTTATATAGGAAAGAAGCACTTATATGGAAAGTAAACACTACTACTGATTGGCTTTCAAATAGTTTAGTTTATAGAGTATCCTTGAATGACACAAGTTTACAAATCCAGGTCAACTTTTGGATCAGAAAAGATGAGAACTAATCTTGATGTTATTTGAGGCGTTGAATTCAAATCCGGGTTTCTTTTTTCCAAATTGGTTCTAGTTTGCTGTTCCTCGCATGTTGGCAACACTGGGTTATCATAATGACAGTCAGCTGTTAGCATCGCTAGTACCGTTATTTAATTTGTATTTTTAAAGTTCTTTTTCGAATCCAAAACGTGTGAAAATGCAAAGGCAGAAGTGTAAAGTTGATCCAAAGTGTTTTTGTTATATTTGCGGATGTAATATGATCAGAAAAAGTGACAAAGTTATTACTGATGTGATCAGAAATGCATCACTTCACACTATTCAACAAAATATCTAAAAAAAACAAGGTTTGTAGCAAAAACATGAAATGCTCCTTATCTCGAAAACCAGAACCAATAAAAAAACGAAGTGCAGATTCGGATTCAGCGTTCCAAATAACTTTAGAAACAGCTTTCGGTTACCTAGATCCAAAACCATGTATACATGTGTGATTAGCAGTCATAAGAATCTGGCAACGCTGCGAGTAACCCAGAATTATTTTAATATATAGTTTTATTAAAACCAGGAAATTATAAAAAATGTATAAATTATGCTTTTTAATTCTGTTAATTTTTATTCGATTAATGGAATTATTATTTTTAAGGGATTAATCGAATAAATTTTATTCGAATCACATTTTTAGTTAAACAACCTTATATAGGAAAGAAACACATATATGGGAAGTAAACACTACTGCTGATTGGATTTAAAATAATTTATAGAGTATCTTTGGGTGATTAGCAATCAACAGATTAGTATCTGGCAACGCTGCGAGTAACCCAGAGTCATTTTAATAATAAACAATAAAACGATAATGATTTAATTCCTTTACCCATCGATCAATTATATCATTACAACATGGGTTTGTTAATAATGGTGAAGCCTTCCATCATTATTTTTCCCCCATTCAACTCTAATGGCACTTGTAATTTACGAATGAATGTAAACGTTGCATGTTTGTTTTTTCTTTTTCTATTTACTCTTCTTAAACTGCTAAGTTGTGTAGTTGTTGGTGCATTTTAGTTAATCATCCCACAAATTTATTCTTTTGAGTCAAGTTAAAATGGTGTGGTTACACTAATTTTAAATGCAATTAAATTTCATTTAAAATTAAATTGTTAAGTGTTTTTAATGGTTGTTATTTTAATATTGTTATTGTTGTTGATATTGTTCTTTTTATTATAATTATTAAAGTTGCTGTAACTGGTGTTGTTATATTGTTAGTGTTTTCATTTAGTCTTTAGATACTTTTAACAGAAACAACGAACAAAACATGTTTGCCACATGCAAACAAGTTCTTCTACGAAGAAAATAATAAGAGCAATAACAACATAATCAGAATGAATAAAGGGAAGAAACGCCTATAATAAAATGGTTAAAATGTTGTTGTACCTTGAAGAAGAAATAAAAAAAGAGTTTATAAAGTAATTAGAAGCAATGAATAGAATATACGGTGCTTAATTCTTTTTTATTGCAGTTGTAACTTTTTTTATTTTATTAATTTAAAAGCAAATTAAAACATAAAAACAGGAAAACGAATTTTCGTAAAATTATGTATAGAAATGCACAGCTTTAATTAAAAAAAATTGTAGCAGAAAAAATTTACGTCATGTTCTTTGAAAATTGTCACATTTTTGGACAGAAATTATTACAACAATTAATACACTGAGGGTATTCTCAAGCCAATTGTTTTTTAAAATGCTGTTGCAAGTTAGTTTAGACTGGCAATGACTAGACTGGCAAAATAACTATAATTTGTTCGCCACAACTATACATTGTTACAGAGAACATAATTTGGCTATTCTGACTATATTACAACAATGTTTTTCTAATTAATTTGATTTTATCCTAGTGTTAAGTTTTGGCTTAAACATTAAAATCTTAAATTTTTGTTTCTTAAAGGCGTTTGTTTGTATTTTTATTCAACTTGAACCGATTTTTAATTTTTAACCATATTTATAGAATTTTAAACACAGACGCGTTCAGAGGGGATAGAAGAGTAACACAAGCATTTTATATTTACATGTAGAGGTCCGAGACTAGAAAAACGATCTCAATATATTCTTTTTTAACCGATTTCAAAACAGGTAGTAGGTTATCAATTCATCTGGATATTTTCTATGTTTGCATCCGCAGAAATCAGTTAATTCTGAAGCGATTTAAAAATTTAATAGGGCACTAGTTCAAAATTTAAAAAAAATGGGTATCACCAAAGCTCCCAATAACAAAAAGTAATACAAAAATAAATCTAAGCTGGTTTATCCACTTATTTCTAACTATATATTAGATTTATTTAACAAAATTTTGACGATGTCTACGTTCCCTTATCTTTGGAAGGTTGCTCGTATAGTACCTATTCCCAAGTCGAACGTTGTTTATGGTCCAGATGACCTGATGCCCATATCAATTCTGCCTGTTTTATCTAAGATTTTTGAACATGTCATGAAGGATCAGATACTTGCTTCTTGTTTTTTGAGTATTTATGATGGTCAGTACGCCTGCCGTAAGGGGTTTAATACCACTTCAATGCTTCTTGGCATCACGGATCACATTAGGATGAATGTTAATGATAGTGAATTGAGTGTACTTATATCACTTGACCTTTCTAAAGCCTTTAATTCATTTACGTTTTCTATTATGATTAAAAAACTTAGGGATGAGTTTCGTTTTTCTGGTACAGCATGTCGTCTTATTTACTCTTATTTAACAGGAAGATCTCAAATTGTTGTTCTTAATGAACGCCGTTAATCACTTCGCCATCTTCTATCTGGTGTCCCACAGGGATCTGTTCTGGGCCCTCTTTTATTCATTTTGTATGTGAATAGTCTACCAGATTATATAGCTTCTCCGATTTATATTTCTTTTCTATATGCTGATGACATATTTTTGCTTTTTAGGAGTAGTATTGATTTTGCAGACGTTTTGCAGAATAACATTAACATTAGTTTTAGCCTAGAACGACTCCTTGAATGGGCTTCTAGTAATTCATTAACTGTGAATCCCTCTAAAACTAACGCCATTATGTTTGATCCTGCAACTCGGTTTTTTCCTAATCTAAATATTACCTTTGATAATTTGGATGTGGTATGTATTGACCATTTTAAGTGTCTAGGTCTAATTTTAGATCCCAAGCTTTCTTTTTGCGCACACACTGACTTTATCAGCTCTAGGATTCTGGGTATCCTACGCCGAATATACTCAATTAAATTATATTTACCTATCCATATAAAGTATTAATTGGCTCATTCACTAATGATGTCGCAGATTTTGTATGGATTGGAAATTGTTTCTGGCACCTGTTCTGTACACTTATCCAGAATTAAACGCTTGGTAAATTCTGTAGTTCGTTTTGTTTATAATGTAAAGCGACGCGAACATGTTTAACGCTTTGTTTGTAATTTTCTTGGTTGTACCATTGATAATTTCGTAAAATACCGGAACATTACTGTTACTGTTTCATAATATTGTCAAATGTAGAAAACCACTTTCTCTTTATAATTCTTTTGTGTTTATGCGATTACTAAGAAACCCACAAACTTATGTACCGAGAATTAATTCTTCCTTTTTTGAAAGATCTTATGTGGTTAGAATTGCAAGATGGTGGAATATATAACCTTTTATAAAAGTTTAATTAATCTGTAACGAATACTCAAATTGTTTGACATTATTATGGATAGTAGTTGGTAACTATGCCAGGATACCACCTAGCGTATTATATATCGATATATTTGTATATGTTTTGTTGCTAATTGGGAGATTTTATTTGAATTTAATTTTCAATGAATTATTAATATATTATTTACGGCTGGGGAGCCAACAAATGATAACTACTGAATTATATTTAATTATATGTGTTACTATTTATTGATCTGAGGTTTTTATTCTTACTATGTAATTTTTCTATTTTGGCCGCGAATTCTTAATATTACAAAATAAATGAATAAAAAAAATTTAATTTGTGTCACCATAGGTGAAAAAAATTGACCTATATGGGCCTATATTTTGAACCGTTATAGACACGTATGAAATTTAAAAAGAACCTGAATTGCTAAGTCCACTCTGACAAGCGGCATAAAATTTGAATGTATTTAGCCAAACTTTTGAACTGTTCTAGCCAGGTAGTTATAATCTACAGAGAACTTCTATTCCTAAGTCCGCTATAACAAGTAGCAAATTTTAAATTAGATATTAGAGGGTGTCCCCAGAGGATATACTAAAATTTTTTAAATATGCTTAACCCCTTAAGAACCGATGACGTTTTTATCTAAAATTATATACACGTAGTACTTAATTTTATTCTCTGTCACCCCAATATATGCTATTTTGATTGGAGTTACTTCACTAAACTAGATTTAAATAGATGATGAAGGTTACATAAAATTCGGCATAGCCGAATATAGCACTTATTTTTTATTTGCTATTTTATTATTTAGCTAAAGTAATTGTTTTTGAATTAAAGCGATTTCACTTATATAATACGCATCATGTATGTATCTGGGTATGTACATATGTTTACATGTTTTATGTACGTTTATTTATTTAAAAGTAAATTTTAAAACTTGAACCGGCCGTCATATTTGTAATCGCAGTTACACGTATAAACCTGTATTCTAAAAGCCGGCCACACTTCCATTTAAATAAAAAAAAAGCAAAGCTAAACGAGGTAAAATAAAATAAATGTTGTACATCATTATAGTAATTATAAAATTAAACTACATTAAAATCTTGTTATTAAATTTCATCAAATAATAATGTTGTTAAATGTCACTTATGATCCGGTTTATTAAGTCGGAGTTTGCGTTACGGCCGATGGTGATCGTTACCGCACCATTATCAATGATTGCTTGCTTGAAGATATGGATGACATTGATTTGGGCGAGATGTTGTTTTAATATTATAAGGCTAGCACAGCTATCGACTTACTGAGATAGATCTCTCAGTTTGACTCGAAGATCGAGAGTTTTGAAAAATCTTGATAATTTCTTGTGTAGCGACAAGGGGTTATGATGATAAACCAGCAAGAATTGTCGCCTTAGAGGCCAAACATGTATGTATTGTATTCATAACATGCAGCAATCAATGCTTGAAAAAATTGCTTTGCCAAAATAGGATATCTAGGATGCGCCTCATCACGAACTGGCGCGGTGACCATACTCGTATACCCGAAATCATTTTCATTTTTCGAAACATAAAGTTCTATTTGGCTACAGGAAATATTATTTTTTATACTAGATTACCAGAAATTTTCTAAAGTTAGATTTCTTACTTTTATTATTAGACATCGTCGAAAGTCTAAACAAAAGATTAATTCGAAATTAATAAGAAATTATGTTCTGTGTTTATATTGTGAAAAGTCGCCAAATTTCTAGCACCATATTTTTTCAACTATGAAATAGTATAAGCTGCATTTTTTTTCGCAAATAATTGGAACACCCCCCATACACATGCAATTAATTTATGTAAAGAGTTGCCAAATCCAATATTTTTTAAATTTACAGCCTGCTGTAAATTGCGCGTTCTACAAATTACAGCCAAGTTATTTATTGACTTATTTATTTATTTATTTTTTGCTTTGTTTTAAGTTTTTGTTTTCAAACTGCTTTAAATGTCCGGGGATTATAGATAGGCTGACTAAATATTTTTTATTTATTTAATTTCATGGAAAATAAAATGGTTATAATTATGATAAAAACTTAAGCCTACCTCCCTCATCATAACAACGAATGAATTTTAAGTGAAAATAAGCTAATGAATTTGAGGCTAAAAAGTTTTTTATTTATAAATACACCCATTGTGCAAGGGTTGTACATCTATAAGAAAGGTTTGTGAGTTATGAAAATTCATCAATCCATTTCATGCCTATTAGAGTGTAGAGAAGGTTCCAAAAAAATAATTTTTGCAAAGCTGATACCGACATTGCGTTAAAGCAACTGAGACACTCATTTCCTTACCAAACACAAAATTGCTGAATCGCTATAAATATAATTGACAAGAAAACTTTTATGATGACATGGTAAAGGTCTCGCATATTTATAAAAGAATGAATAAAAATTTCCAAGCCGGATTTAAGTGACTGGATTTATGCGACTTGAGTAGTTTATAAACGAACTAGTTCAACTGATCTATTCCATTGCTTGAGCTAAATGAACTTATTCAAATTTGTATGTCTACCTAGTTCAATTTTGAACTATCCTTTGTGTTTAACTACTACATGATGAAATAAATTGCACGTATATTTCGTTGTTCCCTGTTTCTGATACTATTAATGAGATAAATTTAAATATAATTTAAAATGATAGTTACTTTTTGCCTTTATTCCTAATAAAAAGAAAATAATATATAAGAAATTAAAAGAATATAAATTTTATTATGCCATCACTTAATCGATGTGATGCTTGTAAAATAGATAGAATAGATTTCGCTGTCAGCAGTTATAAGTCAAATAGAATATTACCAGACCAGGAGCTTCAATACTAATTAATGTTGTTTAGATTTAAAAAGAACTGTAAAAGAACATTTGTACTAAACGAGCCTTGCACCAAAAAGATTTATTGAACTAAAAATTTACCTAGTTCATTTCTGAACTTTGAACTAAAATGAGCTAAATGGCAAAAGTCTACTAGATATATTTGCTCCTAAGCCATCAGTTGAATCATTTGTGCCATCCTAGTAGCAGAAGTACTTTACATCTTCAATATCTTGATCACACACTGATCTCCATATCAGTGTTACCGTTGATGCCCAACCCATTTAGCGATGTTACTGATAATGGAAGTTATCGAATGCATCTCTGAGAATGAGTGGCTAACTTGGCCGTGATTCGGTTGCTCAGTTTTTTTTTTTTGTAACTGTTAACGCCATGGTGTTTCTTAAAATGTTCTTTTTTTAAAGAGAAGTAACACTTCAGGCAATAATACATATTTAGTTTGTAACCGTCCTACTTTCTTTAGGAAAAGGATAGATGGGAGATAAGACAGGTGGTTAAAGAAGATAAATATAGCCATTTTATTAACCGACTTCAAAAAAAGAAGGAGGTTATACAATTCGGCAAAATGTTGCTTATTTATATTGGTGCCTCCAGAACTCAGTCATTTCTGATCCGATTGTGAAAATTTTTGGTAATATGATAGATTATGCTTACAGATTGGTCCCGTTTTAAAAAATATACAATAATATAATAATCATAATCTTAAAAATTAAAGGGTGTCCCCATACAACATACATATTTTTTACGTGTATTATGAACTGTACAAGGCGATTCTGTAAAATTTTAAATGACTACGTATTACTATGGCTACCAAAAATAAAAAATTATACAAAAATAAATCTAAAAATTAAAGGGTGCCCTCATAATTGATGTAAACTTACTTATATGGGCCTACCTTTTGAACCGTTAAAGAACAACGCTTGCAAATTGGACAGAATGTCGATTGCTATGGCCGTTATAGTAACAAGTATTAATATTAAAATTAAAGGTGCGCCAATAGTTCATTTAATTTGATGGATATTGCCATACTTTTTAGCAGTTATAGACAGACGCTTGAAATTTATAACGAACCTGTATTGATAAGTCCGCTATAACAAAAAGTATAAAATATGGATTTAGAAGTTAAAGGGTGTTCAATAGTTGTTGTAATTTCAAGTGTGTGGCCGTACTTTTGAACCGTTATAGACAGAACGCTGAAATTTTAAAGGGACCTGTATTTCTAAGTCCGCTATATTAACGAGTTTATAATTTGAACTTAGAAATTAAAGGGTGACCCGTAATTACTGTAGATTTATTTATATAGGCCTATCATTTGAACCGTTATAGACAAGCGCTTGTAAATTTGACGCAATGTCGATTGCTATGGCCGTTATAGCCACAGCTGATAATATTTAAAATTATAAATTAACGGGTGCACCAATAGTTCAATTAATTTGGTATATGGCCACACGTTTAAACAGTTGTAGACAGAGGGTTGAAATTTACAAAGAACCTCTATTACAAACTCCTCTATAACAACAAGTATAAAATTTTGATTTGAAAATAAACGGGTGTCCCAAAAGTTGATATAATATGGTGTATGTGGCCGGACTTATGAACCATTATAGACAGGCAGCTGAAATTTACAAGGGACATGTTTTCCTAAGTCCGCTATAACAAGAAGCTTATAATTTAAATTTAGAAAGTAAAGGGTGTTCCCAAAATTAATGTAATTTGTACTATATGGCCGTATCTTTTGAACCGTTGTATGCAAACACCTTAATTTTAGACAGAATGTCCACTACTTTATTTGGTATAATAAGAAGTATAAAAATGTTATATTACAAATTAAAGATATAATCTGATGTATATGGGCAAACTGTTGAACCGTTACAAACAGACGGTAGAAATTTACACACAACCTGATTGCTAAATCTACTACAATAGAAAGTATATAATTTGAATTTGGAAATTAAAGAGTGACCCTATAGTTGCTGCAATTTGATGTATATTTTCAAACTATTGAACAGTTGAAAAAGCATAAAGTTTGGAGATATAAGTGTGTCCCAATAGTTAATGTAACCTAATTTATGTGGCCACACACTTGAGCTGTTATAGGCAGACAGATGAAATCTGTTTTGAAGTCGATTTTTTTTTAAAGAATTATTAGTTATTATACTTCGCCGGCGAATATGCTATGGAGAAGTACAGACGAAGGCGGCTGCATTTTTTAATGCTTATTCTAAATTTGTATTTATTCTGTTAAACAGAAAAAAAAGGCTTGAATCCTGGCCAACCAGATTTTACGTCAACATGCTTATCATCTTGACTACAGCAGCCTCAAAATATTCCTTTTCTCCCTTCCCCAAGGATTTTTGTTTGGTACAACCTAATCTTTTCTAATGTTAGAAAAAACTAAAATTACTTCACCGCGAAAATTGTTTCTAATCATCGTCAAATAAATATTTTTTTAATACATTTTTTTTATCAATTATTTGAATTATTTTTGGGCAAAAATTTATTTCTAAAATATTTTGTTTTCTTCGTTCAATACAACAAAAAAAATTGATTGTAAATTTCTTTTAAATTTTTATTTTTAAACTTTTTCTCAAATTCTTTTCAGAACAACATTCGTTTTTAATTAAAAATAAATAATATTTATAAAGATAAAAATTTTAAGAAGGAACTAAGAAAATTATACCATTTTCTTTATAATATTTAACAATTGTTTTTGTTTTCGATTATATAATGTTTTTTTTTAATACAATATTTACAAATATTTCTAAGAATAATATTTTCAATTTATAAAGAAAGATCTATTAAAACTAAGAGAGCTAAATGATGTTGACAAATTCTACATAAATATATTTAAATAAATATAAAAAAATACAATTGAAATTGTAAAGATGTTCCTAAGAAATATTAAGGGTATTCACTTCATATTATCACTCAGGAAAAGTTATGTTCTAATTGTAAATTTTACTTCATTTACAGATTTGTTTAAATATTGTTTAGATTAAAATTCCATAAGATTGTTTTTTTTGTTCATATGGTGTGAATATCCTTATTGTTTTAAAAAATAGAATTTTCCTAGATCTTAATATAAAATTTAATTGAATATTTTTCAACGTGGCTAGTGTTTTTGTAAAGTCGTTTGCTGCTGCTGTTGTTGACGTTCTTGATTTTGTTGCAGCTGTTGTTGTTGTTGTTGCTGTCGCAGGTGCTCACCTTGTGCATACAGATGCTGCTGGTGTTGCTGTTGTTGTTGTTGCTGCTGTTGCAAGAAATGTTGTTGCAAAAATTGTTGATGCTGTTGACTCTGTTGCTGAAACATTTGATTATGAGCAAAATGGCGATTTTGCATTTCTTGAAAATGTTCCGTCATACGTTTTCGCTCCTCTGCATCCATTTCATGATCATCATAATCATCCATATCGATGACTTCATCCTCCTCTTCATCATCCACTTCACCTTCGGCCATCTCCAAGTCATCTTGATCTTCAAAACTTGTTTGACTGCTGTCATTTTTGCCCTCGTTATCACCAGACTGACTGCCCTTTTGACTCTTCGAATCACTGTCGCCCTCTTGTTGCATGCGTTTATGTTTTGTACGACGATTCTGAAACCACACTTTAACCTAGAAAAACAATGAAAATAGAACAGTATCAAGTGTGAGAGATTTTGTGATAAGCAACGATATTTTTTAAATGGGTCTCATTAGTTAGTTGGGCATAATATTTCAAGAAGACTTTAATATCAACTTAATGCCCCACCTAATAAAATAAACTCTTAAGCAATTTACGGCTAATGTTGCGGAACATGAAAAGTTCTAGATTATACGTGTGTGTTTGTGTGTAAAGCCTGTGAAATATTGCCATGTAAATTCTCACTTAATAATGGTAACGTAACGTTATATTTAACAGGCGGTTACCTAAATATATGTTGGGCAACTGTAATTTTCTTACAATTTAATATTTTTTTTTCATACTTCCACACACACACACACAAACACACATACAGACAATTGCTCTCGCACACCCCATTGTAACCGACATAACAGTCATTCTAAATAGTCAGGCAGGCAAGCAGGCTGATATACTATTTGATGGCAGTGGAACTAAGCATAAGGAATTAAAGGGTGTCAAAAGTCATTTTCACTGTTGGCAATTCTCTACACTTAACATCATCCCCTGTTGTGCTAAATACTTTTATTTACTTGCGAGTGTAAGGGAATAGTAAAGGGGTAGTAATACAACTAAACGTAATAATTCAAGCCACTTAAGCCCAGTTAACGACCAGTTGACATGCAATCACTTAACGGTTGGCAAAAACAATTTCTTCACTCTTCTTTGCTATTTTTATTGTATTTCCGATGACTACTAGAAACTATAATGATAATGTTTATTTTTTGTTCATACAAATTGATAAGAATGTGTAGTGAGGGTTTAAATCTAAATTTGCCATTATTTAATGGGCATTTATTGATGGAGCAGATACCGTTGAATTAAACAGGTATTTTGATGAAGTTAAAAAAGTGAATTTAAATTTCAATATATTCAGTCGTATAACTACAACAACCACAAACCCAGCTAAGAAAGAGAAATGCATAATTCTTTTTATACCCTTCACCACAAAAAGTGAAAAAAGGGCACAACTAAGTTGGTCATTCTGTTAGTAATTTCTACAATATCCATTTACGACTCCATAAAGTATATATAATATGACTTCCTATGCATAGCGAAGTTGAATAGGCGATGATCGTCTGTCGTCCGTCTGTCCGTATTCGTATTGAAATCAAGTTTGTCAAGGCAACTAGACCAGCTAGAGAAAATTTAAATATGCCAATCGATTAGACATAGTGCCGAAAGAGGTGCTATTGAAAGTCCCCAAGATCGGTCCGTGTCCTTCGAGACAGCGGACAAACACCACGCCTGCTTCTAACTTTTCCATTTCATTTGGAAGAATGAAGTAACACCAATAAAAAAATATATATTTAGGGCGATAAAGAATTAAAAAATAAGAAAAAAAATATCAAGTGAAAAATTAGGCGCTCGCCCATATTTTCCGATTTACGGGCTTCAAAACTTTTTTTAGAAAAGGACGATTGTGCACCATATTTTTTAAGGTATCATTTAAAAGCTTTTGAAGATATCTTTAAGGAAATACCAAAATTTGAAAACAATTAAAAGCCGACAATTTTTATGTAAAATTATATATAGTTCTCGGTCACTCGAATATCTGTTTTTTTTTTTTTTTTTTTTTTTTTTTTTTTGATTAAAGTTACCTCACTAAACTAGATTTAAATATAGGGTGAAGGGTATATAAGATTCGGCTTAGAAAAATTACTCTTAATTGTTTAGTTTAAAATAAAGTCATATTTTTCGACCTTAAGGATAAGTGATGTAGGTGTTAAAACTAATAAATAGTTATAGTTTTATGGAACAACGTATATTTTTTAATGTGGCAGAGTGTTCCAAAAATTAAAACCCACAAATTTTGATAAAATAAATATAATTTAAACCCAATAGATTAACACTATTGAAAAAATTTCCGTCATGCAACCTCTTCTTTCGGCTCTAGAAACTTTAAGCACATACGACAAAAAAAGTGTATTTTCTTCAAGTTTACGTTATTAGAAATTGGTCGAAATTTATTTGTTTAAATATTTTAGAATTTTTCAGAATTACTATAAAATAGCGTAAAGACGAAGATATAAGCAAAATTTCTCAAGCAAATTAAATTAATTTAATTAAAAAATAGAAAATTTTTTTATTTATTTAATTTTTATAAAAACTTCGTGCTATTTTTTTTATTTAACTATCCCGATTAAATTAATTACCGATATTGATTATTGAGGGTCAAAGCACGTCTCGATGGCCATTTCGTTATCGCTTACTTAACTCTTCAGGAAACTTCTGACAAACATTTTAAATAAACCAAAGATCTTTGTGCAAACAATAAAGCAAAGGCAAAAATCAAAGTTTAAGCAAAAACAACAATAACTAACAGTAATTTTTCTATTTTTCTTTCTCCCCTGTATACGGCTGAATTTTTTTCGGCTCTTTTATACAGTTGAAAATTAAATAAAAAAATAGCACGAAGTTGTTATAAAAACTAAATATTTAAATTAATTTTGAATCTTATTTTTAATTTTCAAAATTATTAGACGATTACTATAATATTAATTAATGAATAATTTTATTTTGGCTTAGGTTCACGTACATTTTAATTTCTTAATATTTTAAGAAAATAACATTTTAAAAGAAAACATGTAAATTTAGCAGAATGAAATGCATTAATTTCTGAATCGCTATATCCGTCATTGGAATTAATATACTTAGTTAATATTCCATCCCAAAAACTTAATATTCACGAAAAATTCCAAGCTTCACAAAAATAGTGAAATTATACATAAAAGTTCACAAAGTAATAAAAATACCAAATATTCCATTTTCATACAAAATTTTATTTTTCCATTAAAGAAAAGATTTTCGAAAATCTTGCGATATAAAAAATGGCAAAAAAATTAAATTTTTAAAATACCTTTATTTACCAAAAATATATATATTTCCCCCACTCCATGTGATCACCTCGCTATCTAGGTCAGTTTTATGAGACCGACAATGGATTACAACTCTCCTGTATGGTCAAAGACTATTTTGGAGTTACTCGACTGTGTGTAAGAGAGAGCGAAGAAACTCATTGGCAAAAGTGGGGTATCCAGCTCTATTGACTCACTGTTCCATCGACGCAATTGTGGGATGTGTTTTATTGTTTTATTGTTATTATAATGGAATGTGCTCTAATAAAATCAGGGAATTTTTTTCTGAAAACTGTAATTTCTTACGCGCATCATTTTTTCTATCAATATCGCATTCCTTTGTATTCGATTGGCCAGTGAATCGCACTACGCATTATAAAATAATTTTTTAGCCGAATAGTTCGTATATAAAGTAAACTTCCTACGGAGGTTTTCCTATCACTTACAGTGTAAAAAAATTCAAATCAAATGTCCACAATAAAACTCCCTCTATCCCCTTTCCCAACCTAATTTCCTAATTTTGGTACAACGTGTTGCATAAGTAGAAGTCATACCCTAAATGCTGGCCCTATTAACCATAAAAAAAAGAAAAAAATTAATATGCAAAAATTTTAAATTTCATAAAAAAATAACATTTGGCACAATTTCTGATTTCATTAAAAAAATTCACAATTTTAGTACAATATGGAAAGTTGAACTAAAATTGATTTTAAAATAAAAATTGAAGTTTCAATATAAAAACACAAATTTTTACAAGTTGCAAAAGGTTTACTATAATTCTCCCTGAATTACGAAATATGCAAATTTAACCAAAAACTTTGAATTTTGTCAAAAAAAAAATCACAAAAAATTTAAAATTCACAAATTTTCAATAACAATAAAAAAAATCTTTTTAAAAGCGAAACAATTCATAAAAAAGGCCATGAAGCCGAAAAATTCAATATAAACTATATTTTTATTTTATGTAACATTAACTTAATTATTAGAAATAAATTTAACTATTGAATATAAATTTACCTGCGTTTCTGTTAGACTTAGATTTTGTGCCAATTGTTTGCGTTCAGCTCCAACCACATAATGATTCTCTTCAAATGCATGTTCCAATTTTAAAAGTTGCGTGGGAGAAAATGCAGTTCGTACACGTTTGGGTTTACGAAACGGCTGCAAGAGAAAACCTAAAAAGACAGAAGAAGTACTTCTTTGAATTAATTAATTTTTAAATAGTTTTTATGATATAAACAACTGGAATAAACTGAAAAGTAAAGAAAAAATAACAATTTATCTTTGCCTATATGCAAACACCTACAAAGAAGATTTTTGATGTTAGTTTATGTCATAATCATGTCGGCAGATAATTAAATATAAATGGAATGAAATGAGCAGCGAAATTGCCATGGCCATTAAATGAATATTATTTGTTTTTTTTCGACTTTAATTTGACAGATATTATTCAATGCGTATAAATATGCATGTGCTGATTCCATAACTTTAATGGTTTAGTAAGGAATAATGTTTGAAGAATATAATAATTTCTTTAACGAAAAGTTTGATTGAATTGTAAAAAATGTTATCTATTTGTAAGGTAAAATTCAATTCTGATTAAGATTGAAAACAATTTTGTTTGTTTTTTTTTAACTAAGCATTGAAGCATTTGCTTTTGCACAAATATCCTCCGCCAAATAAATTTTAGACTTATAATCCATTTGCATGAAGCATGAAAAATCTCAGCCGTAACTTGACGGATGGTTTTTGTTTTCTAAATGTTAAGAGTTAAATATTTCCTTGCCTAAAGTAAATATTTCCGATCATCCTCAAAAAAGTTCAAAGATGATAAATTAACAAGTGTAGTTAGTTTTCGTCGATTTAACTTCGTCAGAAATTGTTAGAAATTTTTTCTAGTTTTAGTGGACCAGAGCCGAAAGAAATCTTGTTATTTTACTTGCCGCACCCTGCTATTAAAAGGTCTTATCTCAAAAGTTAATAACTCTAATTTAAGGCAAAAGATTAAACATGTTTTGGCTAGAAACAATATTATGACAGGTACTAGGGTAAATTTTCGCGGCCTTTGATACTATTATTGTATTCATGGAGACGTTTACCAAGTAAAAAATTAGTCCAATTACTAAGCAAAGTATCATTTGAACGCTTTTATTAGAGTCCGATACAAGCCGTTGTAGGTTGGTTGAATTTTGTAAGCATGGATTTTTAATTGTATATGGACCTTCACCAGCCTGCTGCAGTTTTTATTTTCTAACGATTTTCTGAAATTTTATTCGCTCACCCAGCACGAAACTTGATCAAATTAAAGATCATATTTTATCACAAGACAGCACAGGTGAAAAAGGTAGATATACCCTTTGCCATTTGCAACTCCGTAAAGTAAATAAATTTTGAGTTCTTATGCATAGCGAAGTCAATTGAGCGATGTCCGCCTGTCTGTCGGTGTTCTTTTTAAAATCAACTTTGCCAAGGCACTAGATAAGCTAGAGAAAATCTAAATACGCCAATCGATCAGACATAGTTTCGAAATTTTGCTATTAAAAGCCCGCAAGATTAGTCCATGTCCTCCGGGGCAGAGGCAAAGCACCATATTTCCATTTTCATATCTTGTTTTTAACCTTCGAATTATACTATGGTTGTAAGTTCTACTTATTCACCTCTTACTATTTTTTTTACAACATAATTGTTGAGACAACAACCATAAGAAAACTTACAATTTTCTCCGCTTAATAAAAAAAACTTAATGGTAGGAAAGAATTTCTTATACCGACTTATATGGTGAAGGGTATATAAGATTTGGCATAGCCGAATATAGCACTGTTGGTTGTTATTTTATTATATTGCATTGTAGTGTTTCTAGTTCTGTGCTGATTGTTGTTAGGTTAAGCTGGTTGCTTGTCAAATCTATAATAGTACTTTCATTATCACTGGGCTTCTTAAGATTTTGGGAACTCAAAAAACATTAGTTTTATTATAAATATTATTAGATACCTATTTTATTTAAATCAGGACTTAATAATAAAGACGTCGTCGCTCTTTACTGGAACCATGTATAGCATTACTTCGCCTTAAGCATGATATCAAAGTTCCAATTCACGCGCTTTGGTACAGGCTTAGAGCCTCCGCCGACTAAATTCTTATGAAAGGACGGCCTATATAAACCAGCTATGTTGTATAATATTTGGCAGCCGACCTTTTTAACTTAAATAATAAATTTGTATTATAAATTAATTTAAAAAAAATGTATTTAATGATTTTGTGTTTGTAAGTAAAAAAGATATGAAACAATCGACAACAAAGTTCTAAAATTTATGTTTATTAAATTTAAATATTACTTTCACAAATTTTCGGGTAGAAAAGTATAAGACCTTAAAATAGATGGATTCCCTAATGTAACATCATGTGATCCGACACACACAGAAAAAATTCGATTTATATGTTCAGAATTTAATTACTAATATAATTATTTGATTTTTTATATAAATAATTTACAATTTTGACTTATTTTTAATATTAACCCTGGAGTTAATGTCGACGTCGTTGACGGCGTCAAATGTCAAAAAAAAAGTTGAATCGTATGAAATTGAATAAGAGCAGTTAATCTCAACGCGTTGCAACGCCGTAAAAGTTCAATCTGTTTCAACTTTTTGGGCGTTGAAACGCCGTCAACGATGTCGACATTAACTCCAGGGTAAAAGCTAACAAATGATATTTGCGTCCAAATGTTTGTTGTAAAACCTCTGAAAAAAGTTATCATTACCGATTTGTATCTTCACTAAAATCTATTCTATTAAATTAAAGATGCAACTAAACTTGTTCAGCACATTACTACTGAAAACCAAATTCTGGTAGTTATGGTACGTTTAGACTATGCTAATATTTGTCCAAACACAACAAATAATGGTTTGGGCTAATAGTAGGTATTGTGACTAATATTTGGGCATGCGTTTAGATTGCACTAATATTTGTTTGAATTTTATTTGCACAAACAACAGAAGATTTTGTGTCAGCCATGTTTGGTACAAATATTTGTATACCCTTTTACACTGCACAAATAATTTTATTTTTCCGGTGTGTATGAACAAACATCTGTTAAATGATGTTGTTGTTATGTTTATGAAATCCATCTGCTAAATAGTATCAAATTGTGTTTGTGAAGCAACGTGAAAAATAAAAATGTTTAGTGACAGTGATATTGAAGATTTATTATTAATAACTGCTGGAGCTATGGCACTTTCAAAAACCCAGCAAAAAGAAAAAAAAAAGATCCAGAAGAATGTGGGTTCGAGCGTGGGTGCAGCGTCGTAAAATGGAAGGATGTTGCAAAAAACTTCTGAAGGAACTAAGTTTTGAAGAACCTTCTTCTATGACTTGATACCTTCGCTTTCAGATAAAATATCTAAATTTGTTGTTATTGGTTGCTGCTGGCTAACCTCCGCACGTCCAACAAAAGCAATGGAGTCGAAATATTTACACTTTGATGCATTGTTTGCACCTTGTCCAGATTTGTTTTTTTTTTTTTTTTGTTGATGTAGCCCCGGTACTGAATCTTCAAATTCGACCATTTTGTGAAAACTTCCTCCGCTGTAAAATTTAGCATATCGCCAATTTCAGTCCAGCAGTACTTCAGTAGTCAGCACTTGATGCATTCCAAATGCAAGGATGGAATTCCACTTCGCCGGTCAATTTAAATATATTTTCTTCACTCTAATCGTGCGTCGTCCTCTTCCTTTTGATTTTTTTTGGCAGATGGTGGCGATTCAATAATTGATGTTGTCCATTTTCTTTCAGAAAAATATGCTTTATCATAAAGAATTATAAAAAAGCGCTTTTTAGTTACTAATCTGTCAAACGAATTGACTAATATTGCCATTTCAATTTATTACATTTTTTATATGTTAAGCTCTCTCAAAAATAACTGTTGGCAGCCCACGTTTCTACAATTATTTGTCGCTATTTGTTTCGCCAACAAAGTGTTTACATTATGCAAAGCTTTATTCACAAACAAAGATTTTTTTAGCCAACAAACAGTCGAAAAATATTTGGTGGCTAACAAATTCGAGTGTTTACACTAGGACAAACAAAATTTTTATGATTTTGCACAAATATTAGCACAGTCTAAACGCACCTTTAGAAACATAAAAATCGATTGTTTCTTCTAAAATCAAAAAATGTTTGACATAATAAAAATGAATTTGTACATTACAAAAAAAAACTAAAAAAAAAAAACAAATCATCAATACTTGAGGTTAAAAATACAAAGATATATTGTTAGTGGTGTAAGGTTCTCCAATACTGTTGAAAGGAAAGTTCAAAATCAATCTGTAAATAAAAAAATCTAAAATGTTTAATACACTTTGCATCAGCAAAACCTGCGGTATTGGATGGAAAGTTGAAGAAACTATGTGGAAAAGAAGAATCATGATGTAAAGAAAGATGTGGGCTGAATTCGATGGGTCGAAACATAAAATTTATAATTTTACACAACGGGATTTTTTTAAATTATATTAATTTTCAAAAATTCTTTTTTTCGTGCTACTTTCCCGATTTATTATTTATAATGTTATTTCTATAATTATTTTAAAAATAAAAGTAAATATTAAAATATTTTACTGTTTTGTTTAATTCACAATAATACTTTATAGTCACCCAAGAATCATTTTCTTGAATAGTTGAGAGTACTATATTCATTCAGTTATTACAACCGAATTCAGGATAATACATACATCCGACAAATTCGATTGGCACCAAATTCGGTTCTTATAACGAATTCCTTTTCTCTGTGCAGGTTACTGGGCAAATTTATGATCATGTGCAAGCGATAGAAATCATGCGTCTTCAAACCGCAATAGTAACCGAAATGATTTTTTTTTAACTCATGTGATATACTAAAAACTTTGGGTGCACAATCGTACTTTTCTATGACAAGTTCAGAGGCCCATAACTCGAAAAATATGGGCGAGCGTCAATTTTTTTATTTGATGTTTTTTTTCTGATTTTTTTAAACTCATTTGGATTTACTTGATTGTTAATATGCAAAAGTTAAAAGCAGGCGTGGTGTTTTTTTAACGCGGCACAGTGGTTTCCCACTGTGGTGAAAAATCAATATCTCCAAAACTAAAAAAGCTAGGATCTTCACAATTCTTCAGCTCATTTAAAGAACTTAAAGTTGGCAAAGTTTTAGGAAAAAATATTAACAAATGTAGCCACAGTAACCAATTGATCTTTTAAGGGTTAATGGGCTTATAGATCTGTTTTAATATACACTAAATATACACTCAAAAAAAAAACTAAATTAAAAAGTTAAACAAACTTAAATAATGCATTAAAGGGTATTATTAAGTAATATAAGGTAATAAAGTAAAACAGTAGTAATATATTTATATCAAATAATAAGCAAATATAAAACTCCTTAACTTAAACTACTTCTTTCCTTTGTTGGTAAGTTTCGGGCTCCAGAAATAAATGGATCTGAACTTAAAAAGAGGCGATTTAAAAGATCTGTATTTGTAGCTATGCGCGATATTTTTCGTGTATGCTGCCATCTAAACTGTTTTATATCCTTATTTTTCGCTTCAGCTGCTTCCTCCGATAATTCACCTAATGACACTATTTAATGCTTGATTAACTCAGCTCCATGGATAAAAATTTTGTGTACCGATGGAGGGAGGTAATACCAGGGATACTCTTTCACAAGTTTTCTTACTGTCTCTACAGCATATTCCTTAAACTTTGCGGCAATAATTTGAAATCCAGAATTTATAGCTTGGAGAATTGTGGCACATCTTTACAAAATATCCTTATCGATTCCTGTTATTTTTGATGAAAGGTTTACATTTTAAAAATATATCCGCGCTGTGTTGCCATCATTCGAATTTCCGCAACCACCAGCTTTCGGCCTAACTATTGAAAGTCCCATTTCGGCCGAAATCGTTGTTGAATAAATTATTTTCTCTTCAAAAACCATGACTTTTCGTTCTCACTGGTCTTCTATTTTTTTTAGCTCTAATTTGTACGATAAGTGAATGAAGTACTCAAAAAATTTTTCGTCGGATGACTATGTAAAACATACCCATATGCGAAAATATGCAAAAACCCGCGGCCACAATAATCTTTAATTTAAAGAGGAATAAAAAACTTGTAATTTGATGCATAAGGCGTTGTGGGCAGATGAGTTCCATATCACTAAAAGTCTACATGAAAAAGAAGTTTTTGAAAAACATGTGTTTTAAAAACGTCAAAAAAGTATTCTTCAGCAATTTTTTTATGGGCTCATATTTGTGCAGCTTTTCTTATTTAATTTGGTAGAAAATAAGTTAAGATTTAATGTTTGTAGAGTTTTTGGAAACTTCTGCCACAATATCGCGAATAACTTTTTGGATGAACCACAATGTATGCAATATAAACATACCTCCACTTTCAACGGATGCAAACAATAAATCTAACCAAAAAAAACTACAAAATTTGTTTGTCATCAATAAATTTTGTACAATAAAGCTTAAAAAAAACAATAACTTTTTTGATTTTTGGCGTGTGGGGGAAAGCACAGTGCGCTGCCTCGAAGAACCGATCTTGCTGATTTTCAATAGCAAAATTTTTAAAACTTTGTCTGATCTATTGGCGTATTCAAATGTTCTTTAGCTCATCTACTATCTTGGCAAAGTTGATTTCAACCCGAACACGGACGGATGGAAGTACATCGCCCAATTGACTTCGTTATGCATAAGAATTATTATATTCTTTTTTATCATTTATTGAATTTATAAAGAAAATATTTTTATTTTTTAGAACTTACTAATCCCAAACTTAATTGCATTTGACGCGGGTTCTTTTATAACGATATCGAAAATCTAATGGATGCAGTTGTTATTGTTTTTTATGCACTACATGGTATGGATAGGGCCATTTCGATATTTTCAAAAATTGTAAAAAAGTTGTTTCCCTAATGTACATTAATACTTTATGAGGTTGGAAATGGATATTGTAGAAATTACAAACGGAATGACAAACTTACATAAACGCTATTACCACCTGTGGTGAAGGGTATAAAAAGGATAATAAAAAAATAACTTTAACAATTCGTTAGCTAGCGCTTCAAAATTTCCACTACGAGTTGGATCTCTGCACGGCACTCTTTTTCTCTTAATCGTAATAATAAATTACTTGCTAATCATCAGATTTTTGAAACAAGAAAGGTAAAATTGCTAAACAGTTTTCACATATTTGAACAGTGCTCTGTAGCTCTACAAAAACTAGTTGTAATAATTTACAAGAATTGCAGTTCGAAGAGACATGGGACGCAAGGACTCAATAAAGTGTTGCTTAAACAACTCTTTTTTTGTCAAGATCATAAATATATGCATCTTTTGAAATTGACTGCAACATAAGATGCCTATAATCTTGTTGCTGCAACATGTATTTTAGTTTTTTTTTTATACTGTAAAATACAAAGTAAAGAAGATTGAGATTTATATGTTCCAATTAAATACCACTTATTCTAAACAAGCTGAAGTTAATAAAACTAATATTAATTAAAATTATGTTTTGTTATTAATTTATCTTTAGTTAAGTCCATCCATGAAAAATGTAAAAAATTGACTAAACTCGTTTAAATTGTTTTTACCAGAAGACACCTTCAGAAACAAAATAAACATGCTTGCCACTACGCAACATTATTTATTTTTAAACAATTATTCTTTCGATCATGCTGCGCGCATAATGTCTAAAAGAAATGATTTTTAATCGATATTTTTTACAAATTATTTTTATATTTTTTTTGTTTTCGGGTTTTGCACACAAGAAGCGAGTTTGCTAGCAAGTTTGTATTGTTTCCGTCCTTGCTTATTTGCATCCGTTGATTGTTTGCACAATATTTATTATTCTTATGAGCGTTCGTTCCATTGCTCCTTGTTAAAATAGCAGTGAATGGTTTCCTAGAATTTTCAATCAACCAATCGACTAACATCATCAATGCCAATGGTCTTAAAGAATTAAAAAAAAAAAAAAACAAACAAAACGAAAGAAAAATTTGCGGCATTAAAGTACAAACGAACAGTAGCCGCGTTGACTTTTTAATGTGTCTTATCAGTACACAAATATCCGTTCAATTGAAATTTTTATTTTCCTTTTAAACAGAAAAAACAACAACAACAACAAAATCATAAATAAAATCCAATGCACTGTTATTGTTGCATAATTACACTCACAGAAAAATGAAAATTTTATTTAATTAAATTGTGTATGAAACCGGAATTGCATTGTAATTAATATCTGTAATATTTGAATATTTTTAATTAAAATTTAAGGGGAAACAAGGTTTTAGAAAACTCCCGTGCACAACTTATTTTAAGGGTTAACGATTCTAAAATTTTGCGTGGATTGATTAAGGACCATCATTTATGCAGTTTTTCTCGAAAGTTACAACATGTTGAGCAATTATTTGTAAGAGATTTTAGGAGATTCATGCAGCATATTTACTTTACATCAATTTTTATTTAAGATTCTTTTGACTTTTTCCAAGGACTGGCAGTAATGCTGGAAACTAGTGATTGATCAGGCTCAAGTTTGTATTTAATTCTGACTTTATAACCTTTGTCAGTTTCATTAAAATAATCACAAATTCGAAATGCTTGTTCATCTTAAAAAATATTAATTAGAAATACGAACTTAGTTCTAAATAAAAGTTTTACAACAAAGAATTATTTTGTTTTAAAGCCTGCATAATTTTTTTTTTTAATAGTGGATGAACTGGCTAGATCAATTTAATATGGATACACATGTTAGGAAACATGTTGAACAACGACCCGCACAATAACTTTTGTAGAAGTATCTCCCATCTCTTTTTCGGCACATTCTGTAAAGTGAGCGATCTTTTTGCACAGTACAAGTCTGCGGAACCCCTTTAGGACAACGACATAAGAAGAATGCGGCATTGGAAGGGTTTGGACTGCATACAGGACTGTTGGTTAGTATGTATGCATCGGGTGTTTTTTTAAGCAAGATAAAATATGAAAAATTAAATTTTGATGAACAAATTTTTTCTTATTATTTTCAGTAAACTCAGGCAAATCATTATGAATAGACTCATGATTTAACAACGTTAAC
This sequence comes from Gymnosoma rotundatum, assembly GCA_916610165.2. NCBI lineage: Eukaryota > Metazoa > Arthropoda > Insecta > Diptera > Tachinidae > Gymnosoma > Gymnosoma rotundatum. The sequence continues at coordinate 8,352,804 of OU744336.1, forward strand.
AAATCATTCAAATTTACTTCAAAAATCAGTCATCATTCGAGCAACTTATAGACCACTTCGTGATTTTTATGGTGCACATAGTCGTCCGTCAGAGCAATCCATCCTTTCAACTGTGGATAGATATCGTACCTCATACTCTCTAGAGGATGCAATAACATCAACACGTTGAACAAAGAAAAAAGAGAATGTCGTTGCTGTAAACGAAAGTGTTAAAAAATATCCTAATTGATCGATTCGTCGTCGGTTGCAGGAATTGGGGCTTTGTACGTCCACCACATGAAAAATTTTGTGCAAAGATCTTGGCCTACACCCATAGAAGATTCAGCTAGTGTGGGAATTAAACCGCGAGACCATTATATGCATCGTTCGTTCACCGATCAGTTAGTAACTGACCAGTTGGTTTATCGCCAAATTGTGTACAGCGATGAGGCTCATTTTTGACTTAACGGGTTTGTTAATAAGCAAAATTGCAGCATACGGAGTGAGACCAATCCACAATATACCCTTTAGACTCCATTTTATCCAAAAAATGCACTTTTTAGTGTGGTTTACACGATGGTGGCATTATCGGATAGACATGTGCCCGGTCGTTCGTTTCAGTGACCGGTCTTTTTCGTTCAATTATCAAAGACTGATTCGTTCGTTCAATTCGTTCAATCGGTCAATTTGAACGAAAGGAGTCGGTTAAATATCTTGCTCATTTCGTTCAATTAAGTCATCCGTTCAAATTAACCCGTACACTATTGAACGAAAAGACCGGATTTAAATGACCGAATCATTTCGTTCACTTGATTGATTCGGTCAATTTAACTCGTTCGTTCGCGAACGACACAGCTCTATTATCGGACCTTATTTCTTCAAAAATGAGGCCGGATCGTTACCGCACCATGAATAATGATGTTTTGTTTGAAAATATGGATGACATTGATCTGGAGAAAATGTAGTTTTAGCAAGGTGGCGCTACGTGCAACCGCAACCATCTATTTTTTAAATCAAAGTTTGGCGATAAGTTGATATCGAGAAACGTATCTGTCAATTGGTTTCCAAGGTCTTGCGATTTGACACCTCTTTATTATTTCCTGTAGGGTTACGTGAAGACACTGGCTTATGCTGATAAACCAGCAACAATTGACTCTTTGGAGATCAGCATTGTTCGTATTATTCGTGACATACGGGCAGCAGTACTTTAACAAGTGACCCAAAATTGGACGTCCAGAATGCATTTCATCATGAGTAGCCGCGATGGCCAAATGCCCGAAATCATTTTGAAATATTAATGCATGCAATTTAATTTTTTGTGTTATCTTTTTATTTCTTACAATTTAAAGTTCTATCGGGCTTAAAAAGCACCCTTTATATATCTATGTGAAACCAGAGCAGGTGGGATCTTTAGTACTCAACCACAAAGTTGATTATGGTTTTCATATATTTTTAGTCTTCGCTTAGTTTTTCGCTTTTTAAAAATGTTGCATATTTTAAACAAACTTTTTCATATGCAATTTTTAACTAATTAATTTTTTCAAGTGTATCCATTATTTAATATATAAAAAAAACCTACGAACATTATAAATCGTGATATACTCCTGTTGTAGGCATAAATATGAAGAATATAGAATGCAAAAATTTATACACAACCAAAATCCATTGTTTAAATATTACAACAAAAAGAAATATGACGAACAAAATTGAAAAAAAAAATATTTATGAACAAATTTCTTAAACAGACCACAGAACGTTTCCATTGTTGTTACATTTAACTGGCCATCTTGTGTTCAGTAGACGGTGGTGGTGGAATATGGGTGTTACAGATTGTGGCACGTAAGTGCTGATTTGTGAATTTTCGTGGTATACAATTGAGCCGAAATCAAATTTATTTGTAATGATTTTTTTTGTGTGTGTGTGTTTTCAACGTCATTTACCTCAATTCGTAAATTGAATTAAATTTTTTTAGGAGTTCCGATTATAAAGAGCAGAAGAGCTCATTGTTGGCTTAAAAAAATATTTAAATCAATTTCTTAAATTTGTTTTTTTTAAATAAAGTTTCAGTTAAAATGTTTGCTTAACTTTAACTTTTACTTACATTGACCACACCAACATTTATTGCAATTTAAAATTATTATTATTTAATAAACATGATGTCTCGTTTTTGATTTAAATATTTTTTAATCTTGATTAAACTATACAAAATATAATTTTCTTAAGAAGAAAAAAAAACTGTTAAGCGACGTGTTATAACTTATCAATAGCTAATTGTATGATTTTATCAGACAGACGGACACTTATGGTTGCCATATATGTAAAACTAGTATCGCTCAATTGTTTTCGCTAAGCATAAGAACTTAGAATATATATTTTATTGTGTCGGAAATGGATATTGTAGAAATTACAAATAAAATTAAAAGACAAACTTAGATATACACTTTTTCCAATTTTTGTGGTGAAGGGTATACAAAATTCGACTCTTAATCGGTTAAGCATTTTTTTTTTTAAATTTCAGTATTTCCTGACAGATCCTTTTAATGGCTTTTAAATGATACCCTTATTGACATCTTAAAAAAAATATGGTGCACACTCGTACTTTTCTATGAAAAGTTCAGAGGCCCATAACTCGGAAAATATGGGCAAGCGCAAATTTTTTTACTCCATGTTTTTTTTTCTTAATTTTTAATACTTTATCGCCCCATATATTTATTTTTATTTGGAGTTACTTCACTAAACTAGATTTGTTTGACATGGACCGATCTTGCTGATTTTCAATAGCAAAACTTCCAAAACTATGTCTGATCGATTGGCGTATTTACATTTTCTCTTGCTCATCCAGTGCTTCGGCAAAGTTTATTTCACGGACGGACAGACGGAAATCGCTTAATCTATTTCTCTATGCCTAAGAACTCATAATAAGTTATATGTATATGGGGTCGGACTGAAAAACTTATTGCAAGTTGCACCTATCGAAATCTCTTGGTCCCACCAGATGATTTTACTGTTTTCACTCTTTAAGAAAAAATTTTTTATTTTTTCTTAAAATTTCTTTAACGTTGGGAATCGTGTGCTCTAATATAATAATAAAATAATCCATATAGTTAATTTGATCAATATAAATATTCTTTAAGATTTTCTTCTTCCAACTATAAAAGCTTAAGTCCTCAAGAATCTACCCGCTACTCTATAACTTTCCAATTCACAAAAAAAAAAAAAAACAAATCATGCAGATAAAGGTTTCTTATTAAGCAAAATTTTACATTGTTATGAAATATTTAATACACTCAAATAAAGTTAATTGTAAAAAAAATATTATTGGAAAATATTCAGGCATATTCAGATCACTCCGATTGAGAGTGGCCTCAATTCTGTGCATTGATGAATCAGACAACGAACAACGAAACATTTCTTTGGAATTAAACCACCAAATCTTATATATATATATACCCTGCACCATCTATGTTAATCTAGTTTAGTGAAGTAATTCCAATCAAAAATGCAAATATTGGGGTGACAGCATTAAAAAAAATTTAGTACTGCATATATATAATTTGATATAAAAATGTCATCGGCTCTTAATGCGTTAAGCATTAAAAAAATAGTAATTCCTTAAAGAACTCTATAAAAGCTTTAAAATGATACCCATATTGATATATTAAAAAATTTGCAAAATTCCAGAGCCCCGTAAAACGGATAATATGGGCAAGCGCCAATTTTTTCACTTGATTTATTTTTTTTTTATTGGAATAACTTTATTGTTTCAAATGACATGAAAATTTTAGAGGTAGGCGCGGTGCTTTGCCTGCTGCCTTAAAGGGCATGGACCGATCATGGTTATTTCTAACAGCACCTTTTTCGACACTTAATCTGATCATTGCCTAATTTTTTTTTTTTCATTGTGAAATCAAGTTTGCCTCGGACGGACAAACGGAAATCGCTAATCGACTTCGCTATGTATAAGAAGTCAGAATATATATACTTTGTGGGGTCGAAAATGGATATTGTAGAAATTACACACCGAACGATGAACTTAGATATACCATTTTTCCACTTTTTGTGATGAAGGTTATACTAAAAATTAATTCCAAAAAAAGGTGGCCTGTTTAATAAATTAATTTTTATTGCAAATCAGCACGATCGGTCCATGTCCTTCGAGGCAGCAAACAAAACACCACGCCTACCTCTAACTTCTCATGTCATTTGGAAAAATAATGTAACTCCAATCAAAAAACCAAATGTATGGGGCGTTAAAGAATTAAAAAATAAGAAAAAACGTCAAGTGAAAATATTGGCGCTCGCCCATATTTTCCGAGTTACGGGCCTCTGAAATTTTCAAATTTTTTAATAGTCAATATGGGTATCATTGTAAAGCTTTTGAAGGGATCTTTAAGGAAATACTAAAATTTTTTAAATATGCTTAACCTATTAAGAGCCGGTAGCATTTTTATGTCACCGCAATATTTGCGCTTTTGGTTGGAGTTACTTCACTTAACTAGATTTACATAGATGGTGAAGGGTATATAAGATTCGGCATAGCTGAATATAGTACTCTTACTTGTTATATTTAATTTTCTTTTAATTAGATTTGCCATATTTCGTGTTTTGTTATAGACAATATTGCCACATTAAAATGAAAAAGTTGACATTTATTACTTCTTAAGAATAAAAGAAATTGATCGGAATCTGAAGGAGTCTTAACCGTAAGTATTAAAAGCAAATTTTCAAGTGTGATCAAAAACGGCACTTAATTTTTCGATTGATTCTCTTCTGTTGCTCGTCACAAACTTTAATTCTAAACAAAAGAATGCCGATTGAACTTTTAACTTTTTCCCCTTTAAATTGATTCACGCTCGTCTTCAGAGTAACTTAAATATTTAAAGATTTTGATTCATTGGTAGCTGTTAATCGGTCTCATATTTATTTCGTATAAATCGAATTCTTTGTATCATAACAGTGCTATTATTTAAAGCATTCTAGGCTCTGTGGACAACAGATAATATATATGGCTAATTGCAGCACACTTACACAATATAAATAAAAAATTGAATTATTTTAACAAAAGTTTGTTTGAAGTCAATCTTCAGTTTTATTACTTTTTTAATTGATTTTATAAATGTCGCTGTTAAGTTTTTAATTTCATTATGTGTTTACTATAAAAACCTTATCTATAGTAATAATAAAATATTTTTTTTTATTTGTGTATTTGTATTAATAAAAAGAATTCCGCAATTGAATACGTACTTTGCTATTCGTTATAATTTTCTAAGCTAAATATTTCAAATGTTTAAGAATTTTGAAGATTAATTTTATTCTCCTAATAAACTAACAATGTCTTCCCTTTTTCTCTTTGACAAAATAAAATTAAATTGAAAATAATCATAATTAGTACAACTCACTTCTAAAAAAATAGGCTTCACCTACTTCATTATCATTACTTTTGTATTAAATATTTCGTATTTAAAAGTCTGTTCTAATCTTGACTTATTTGATTGACTACCGTCATCACTGTTGAACATCATCCGTCTTTATTTCTTGTTTTATTTTATTCTTTTGTTCTTTATTTTTTTATTCAATTAAAATTCTAAGAATTATTAGCAGTTTAGTGTGAATAGTGAGTGATAGTAACCCCTGAAACTAATGCCTTAGATCTTAAAGCGGCTGCGTTGAGACCCTGTAGTGCATTTGCGCCAGAAGAAGATCGATTGTTGAATTAAAGCAAAAGAAAAGGCGTTTCATTGTTTTGCGCTGTTGGAAAAGAAGAGAAGTCAGCTAAACGATATGTATCTTCTTAATAAAGGTTTATTCATTTGGCCATCTGAACTATAAATTTAACTTACTTTAAATATCATTAATATATTTATATGATGAAAAAGAAATAAACAAAAAATATTAAATCATATCATTATGAGTACTCGTACTCTAAGATGAGTGTTTATTTTTTTGATGATGATGATGATCTATATAAGACACCTTATTTTCTAATAATTTATTGATGTTCATATTTTATTATTATTCTTCATATTCGTTTTAATCCAGTTTAACAGAGACCCTTGGGATTATTATTATTTTTTTTCTTGTTACTAGTACATTTGTATTTTCATCATAATCGTCTAATTTTCAAAATGTTTCTAATTAAGTTTTACTTTCTAATTGTTTCCAATATTATTTTATTCATTTGCAATTAAAGAGAAATTTTGCTTTTCTTGGAATTTAATAGATTAATAAGATTTTTTTTTTTTCGACTTGTTCATTAACATTAACATCATTTAATAGTTCATTATATTCCTGTTGTAGTTTATTTGAAAAGGGTTGCGTGTTGTTTTCTTTTTTGTGAAAGGATCAATTTAATTTTTTAATCTTTTATGTTTTAGAATTTAAATGTGTGATGGAGTATTCTGTACTTTTTTTATTTACTTTTTTATTTCAATTTTTTCTCAATTAATTCCATATGTAATCAACCTTGAATATCAACTGTTTCGCTAGAAGTATCGCCTGTTAGTATATAATTAAGATTTTTTTAGAAAAAAACAGTAACAAAAGACTTAAAAACGATTGAGTACATTTTCAGTCAACATTTAAAGGCCGCCGGACGAAGAAACTTCAGTTTTAATCAAACTGACAACCCGGCCCTCTGATACTTTTGATAGCGTCGTCAATACCGCAAACAGTAGAACCATGCGAAAAAGAGTTTTAAACACAAAATTTAAAAACTATTTTTATCGAAATAATTCCGTGTTAGAAAATCTTTAGTGGATTATAAATTTCAATTTTGAAATCGAAAACATTAAGAGGAGCTAGCGCCTCCAGAAGTTATCAAAATTGATCATTTTTGTTATCAGTCGGTGTCAGACACATAATTTTAATGTGATGTCCAATATGTTTTGTTAGTACAATGTTCTAGTTTAGATCTACAGAAAAACCAAGTTATAAAGCTTTTACCATTTTGCTTTTTACAGCACTCGCAACTAGTAATCCGCAATGACAATCTTGCTACAAGGTTTTCTTTAATGGATTAAATTATCCGGTTGCTGGCTCAACTAAATGCGTGACAATGAGCAAAGTTGATACCATACCAAAGACCATGATATACTTTACCCACCAGCTTTACTTTAAGCTTTTATGCTTTTAATTTGTGCTATAGTAAAATAATATATAGCGTTACAAACAACCGTTTAAGGCTTGCATATATAGCAAGTCTATAAATACTACATTTTGCTAGTCCACAACAAAAAGACACAGGAACTTTGCTTGGTGGGCTAAACATCAAGAGTATGTTATCGACATAAACAACAAGAACTCAGAGCCTTTGAAAGTTTTATGACGACGCACTGTTGTCAATATTTTGAGATAGCGGCCAAAACTACTTTTGGTTTCTGTTCTCCGATTTTAAAGTTATTAGACTCATATGAAAGTAGACAGTATTAAACCTCGGGAGCCAAAAAATTAGAACTCTATTTCAACTATTTCACTGAGAACAGGGTGGTCCAAAATGGGCTTTTTCAGAATTTAGTAAATTTATGATATTTTCAGTTAATTTTTAAAGTTTAAATGATCATAACTTTTTTGTTTTTCAAGATTTTTGGACGAAATAAATTTTGTGTTGTAACCTAACTTATTTCCTATTACTGATAAAAAAATATTGAAGCTCTAGTGTTTTCAGAACAATTTAAATATTTTTTTTTAAAAAAGGTCAAATTTCTCGGAAATTTCCTACTTCATAGAGCACAACTCCTGTGAGTCAAGCTGAGTCAAAACACAAATTTACTATTTTGTAGTCCTAACTCTCCCCTACATTTCTATATATACATGTCATGCATCGGGACTGCACTTTTTGAGCTACAGCAATTTTTCTGACCCAAATGCACAAATGCACGTCATATTTTTTAAAAAGTTATTTGTATGTGAAAGTGGCTATTATGCATATATTTTGATGAAATTTTGTACAAGAGTTCTTATTGACCCAAAAAATAATTCTGTTGAAATTAGGAGAAGTTGGCACGACGGCAATCTCCGCATAAACTGTCGCCGCCGGGTTATTTAAGCTGCGGATAGATAAGTCAAATATTTGACCAAAAAGCATGGCCACTATTTTTATAAATGTTTATTCAATCGTATTATTACGAATGACGATTTATAAAAAAATAAATGTAATGACTTACCTTTTATATTGAGTAGGATCTTTTATTTCTCAACAAGTATTTGAGAAGGACAAACATTTTTATCCATAATTTAGTGGTGACGTCTTTTTGGACATGTATTTGACTAATCCGATCGCACTTTTTAGATTATACAGAAACAGAAACTTAAATAAATACAAATCTAAAATTTAAATACAATAGCATTATTTAAAATAAATTTTAAATTTTCTTTGAAGATTTTAGTAACGGCGTTGAAATTTAAATATTGAGAAAAAAACAAAAATCAAATTGACAATACTTCCAAGAGTGACTCCGTTACAGTTTATATTTTCGGAATGTTTTACATTATTTAATAGTACGTACGAAATTATGCTGCAATGTTGTGTTACTCTGGCGAGCAATATGCTGTGGTTTGGAAGAGACTTGAACTCTCGATCTTCTGTTTAATTAACCAGAGCCTTTTAACCACGACTCACACAAACTGTTGTTGAGTGGATACTTAGATGGTCCATTATTGTTCTTATTTCCTTGTTTTTATTATAAAGGCTTCATTTGTCTTTTTATCTGTTTTGATATGCAGAGGCCTTTAATAACTAATTTATAACATTCCACGGGTGCCTTTTACAGACGCAGTTGTTGCTTTTTAAGCAGGATTCTTAACCTTCTGCTGCCCTTTTGGTAAACACTTGCTTTCACTAATTTATTTATAGCAGCTACTTAACAATTTTGTTGCTTCTCTTAGAGAATATGGGGAATTGGAACTCTGTTTTTCTATTAAAGTCCCATTCTCCATTTTTTTAATATTGTTACAGATGCTCTGGGATGTATTGGCAAATCTTATTTTCATAACGATATAAATAAAAAGGTAGGACCAATTTAAACCAGCAAGTATTAAAAAAAAAACAAAATTCTTTTCGCTCTAGAATCCATTAGATCCATTAGCAGCGATTTGTTAATTTTTTTAAATGTGTACAGTGTTACTCGTACTAACAATTAAAAATATTAACAGAAATTTTGTCCATATAATTTGCAGTATTAATATTTTGTTTTTACTTTTTAAACACGTATTAACGTTGTGTTTTTATTCAATTTTAAATAATAGAAACTAAAACGAAATTTTGTTTATTCTGAAAATGCATAATTAGCCTAAAACAAGGGAAAAATGGGTTACAATTAGTTTAAAGCCATTGCCATCTTTGTTGCTATTTTTTATCATGCATTTATTAATTTTTTGTTATTGCGGTATAGAAATCTACAGTTTTTTTGTATTTCTACCTGTTGTTTAATAGTCAAAAACATTCTCTACAAATCATTTAAACAACTTAAATTTGTTTCTAAATTAAAAAAATCACCTTTAAATCAATAACGCCTGTAAATCATGACAAAATAAATTTAACTTCTTCACATTATTAATGATTTTTATATAAAAAGTTTTGATGTATGCGATACTGAAACGCCTCATTATTTGAAACTAATAACTCTTTTATAGAGAAACATACAAATCAATAAAAACCAATTTAATAGATCTCTTAATTATACAACGAGTTTAAAAATTAAATGTTCATTATGTTTTTTCTAATATATTTTTTCATCCATATTAAAAAAAAAAATAAATAAATAATTATATATCGCTTGAGGACGTTGTTAAAGCAGCTATTCCAACGTTTTTGCTTAATTAATGGAAAATAAACATTCATCAACATTTAACTTTTCAATCTTTATGAACAACAACTAATTTGATGTGACTGATGTTATAATAATAAATAATTTAAACATAATAAACATTATCTTGGCCAGTTAAAAATACACACACACACACACACATACAGACCTGTAGATACAACTAAAACAAATAATAATAAATGATAAAATTTAAACGAAAATACAAGCAACAACTAACTGAAGAACACAAAAAAAAAACATTCATACACACAATCATAAAATATCTAAAAGAAACATCATCATACAAGGCAACGAATAAAATACACCTTTTGTTTTATTTTTTCTGGCGTGGCGTAAAGGCCGGCCACAACAACAACAACAACAAAAATAATAATAAAACCTCAATTAAAAATGCATTAGTGTTTGCTCGAATTTCCTTGTGATATAAAAAGCATAAACAAATTAACAAAAAATTACTAACAAAAGCGAAATAGAAAAAAAATGAAAAGATGAGCAGCAGTTAGAAAATTAAGTACTTTTTACGGAAAAGTAAGACGTGCGTAAAATGTATTCAAACTAATAAGCCATATACTTTTTTTGTACGTGGTGACATTTATAATTATGTTAAAATTTAAATAATATTTTAAAATGCCTTAATTGCCTGTTTAAAAAAATATATAACGAAGATGAAATTATTTAACAAAAAATTGAATACTTTAATAAGTAACGAACCGAATACTTATTATTTAATGTCAAAGTTATTTGACAGATTGTCACATATAAGAAGGGCATTTGTTAATCAAAATAATTTTAAAATGTTAATTTTTTTTTATTTCTTCTTGCAAAATATGTGGTATTTCTGAATGAAATATGAAGAAAAACAAGTAGAAAAATAGATATTGAAAGAAATTAGGAAAATTTACTGTTAAGGGTAGACATACTTGTGATTTTTTCATTACCATTGAAATTTCATTAGCATTGTTTGAAATAATGATAACACTATTCTGCGAAAAAAAAACTTTTCTTCCCTCCCTTGAACAATTTTGCCTGTTTGTCATGTTTTCAGGTGTGCTGAGTCCGAATCTGAACTCAGAAAAATTCTATCACCCTCTGATTCGGAGAGAAAAGTGGAGAAACATGGAGCGAAAGCCTCGAGAGTACTGATAAAATCCTAGAAGAAAATAGTGACAAGAGAGCGGCTGAGTAGGAGGGGGGGAGTTGGGGCATTTAGGGTGAAAGGGGAGCAAGTAGGGATTTCAATAAAAAGGCTACCACTATAAAAAAAAACTATAATTTACTTTACTCGTGCTTGATTCCTTCAAATATAAATATTTCATGATATTCTCATTTTTATTTTAAAAGATTCCGAATAATAAATTTTCATATTGAAAAAAAAAAACTTTTAGGCTTATTTCTTGAACCACTTGTAATATTCCCATCAATTTTGTTTAGTTCAAATATACTTTATTGCGCTCAAAATCATTGGGCTTTTGAATTTTTTTCACTGTTTTGATGCCAAAAAAAAATTTGTCACATTTACAAAAAACTCACATTTTTGTATAAAAAACTAGAATTTCTGAAGAAACTGTGCGTGATATACAGAATCTGACTTCAAATTCGTGTTCAGCACATTTGAAAAAGTAAGAAAGCATGTTTTGGTTTAAAGGATGATTTTCGTGCAGAACAGTGTAATGAAAGAAATTTAACTACCATTTAATGCTAATGATTTTATTTTACTAATGGTAATGCAATTCTTTGATTTCATTTAATTACTTATTTAAATTGAATAAAAAATAATTGTTTTTTGAAACACAGAAACTCGAAAAAAATCTTTAAAGACTTAATTCATCAAAACTAATTGGGACTGGTGTAAATCTTGATGTCGGAGTTTTAAGTTCACTTAACACCCCAGCTAGCAGAAACTATAACTTACACGAAAACACAAATATTTTCTCATAGTGACTAATTTTGCCTGAGAAAGTTATAAAATTAAAAATTTCATTTAAAAACAATGCTCTAATATACTTTAAGATGAGTGTTATGTGTAGAAAGACAAAAAATACATTCATTAATGATAATGATTTAAAACCATTTGATGATGATTTTTATTTTTTTTTTACTAATTATCAATGAAACTTCTTCATTAAAAAGCATTACCATTAGTGAAAATAATGATAATTCTAAAAAAAATCTATTTATGCTAATGAAATCGTCAATTAATTAGTCCATATAATTAATGACTCCCATGTATGAGGCTAGAAAGTAGTTCGAATCATGTAATTTATTTTAAATTTATTTCAGGAATTTATTTTCTTATTAAGAGTAAATGTAGAATTGTCAAGTTTTCTTTTAATTCACAACAATATTTCATATTGACTGTCCTCTTCATCGAATCATTTTCTTAAGTAGTTACAAGTAATAGTAGCTGCACCACCGGTAAAATTCGTTTGCCAACAAATTCCGCTGCAATAACGATTTTCTTTTCTCTGTGTATGATTTAAATTGAAGTTCAACAAAGTTGTTTTAAAAACGTTTGATTTTCAAAAATATATAAAATATTTTACAGTTTCTACTATCAGAAATTTTTTGGTTTTAATTTTTATTAGAATTCATTGTTATTATTTAATCGGCCCTACGAGGTCTGCTATATATATTTCTGGCCTGGCAACACTGAAAGCTGCCACGTGCAATCTGACATTTCCATTGGAAAGTTTGTCATTTTTAAGCATAATCGTACTCAAAACCTTTTGACGTACGATCATTATTTGTGTTGTTTACAGTGACTTGAAAAAATTAATATAGAAAAAAATGGAATTAACTCGTGAACATTTTCGTGCCATCATTTTTCACAACTTTCGACGTGGTTTATCACGACAAGAGTGTATTGATGAACTTAAATCTTTGCATGGCGATGAAGCACCATCCTATAGCACTGTGAAAAATTGGTATAATGAATTTAATCGTGGCCGAAGCTCGCTCAAAGACGAATTCCGTGAAGGTCGTCCAAAAACGGCTGTTGTGCCAGAGAACATTGATGCCGTGCGTGAACTCATAATGCAAGATCGCCATGCGACATACCGAGAGATAGAGACATCCTTGGACATTTCTTCCACCAGCATACATTCGATACTGCATGAACACCTGGCCGTAAAAAAGGTTTGTTCTCGTTTGATCCCGCACAATTTGAAAGTCGCTCAAAAAAAGCCTCGTGTCGATTGGTGCAAAGAAATGTTGCAAAAATACGATTGCGGTGCTTCAAAAGACGTTTATAAGATCGTCACAGGTGACGAATCATGGATCTATGCGTATGAGCCCGAAACGAAACAACAATCGACCGTGTGGGTCTTCAAAGACGAGCAAAATCCAACGAAAGTTGTTCGTGGAAGAAGCACTTCGAAGCAAATGGTCGCCTGTTTCTTCAGCAAAACTGATCATGTGGCGACTGAGTGGTACACTATAATTTGTTTGCCTGAAGTCATCGGAGAAATTCGAATAACCAACAAGAGAAGACGAATCATTGTTCACCATGACAATGCGAGCTCTCACAAATCGGCTCAAACCAGAGCGTTTTTAACCGGCTAAAACGTCGAATTAATGGGTCATCCGCCGTACAGCCCTGACTTGGCACCTAATGACTTCTTTTTGTTTCCGCACATCAAGAAAAAAATGCGTGGTCAACGATTTTCGTCGCCAGAAGAAGCTGTTGAAGTGTTCAAAAACCATGTTTTAGAGGTGTCTCAATCGGAGTGGAAAAAGTGCTTCGACAACTGGTTTGAGCGCATGCAAAAGTGTATAAATCATGCTGGAGAATACTTTGAAAAACAATAAAACCATTTTTGATTATATATATTCGAATTTTCACTATTAGGAAAGAAATATATAGAGCAGCCCTCGTATTATGTAAAACGAATCCGAGTAAAGTTCTTGTTTTAAAACGAATTCACATTTTCTTGGAGTTCTCTAAACCGAATTCGCACAATTTTACTCGTTTTAAAATCGAGTATACAAACCTGGTCGAAAGTAAATCGAATGCAATTTTATTCTTAAAAATGACTGAAAACACAAGTAATGAACCATTGGAATAAAAATTTTAAAGTCTTTATTATTAATCTTAATTGAAGTAAATACATTTTAATATACTTTATATTATAAAAAAGTTAGTTTAAAAACACTTTTAAATTGCTTCATATTCTTGCCTCAAGCTTGATGAAAATTAGGTGCATGAATATAAACACTTTTTTTGGTAAAAATTTTAAACGCACATACGAATTATCTTTTGTAAACACAAATTAACACTAAAAGTTCAATTTTAACAAATCTAATTTAAAACAAATTATTCACCAACTCACAAAATTTCTGCAAATTTTTAATATAGCGATCACAGTTTATTTATATAATTTATACTTGTAACTTAATAGAAATGCTCCGGTCATTTTTAATTCTTGCCTTAAAATAATAAATTTGTTTACCCTTTCAATCAACAGCTGACTTTGGCGTTTAAGTAAAAGTTCGAACTTAATTTCGAATAATGCAAAAACGAGTGATTTACAGAACACCAAATACTAATTTATTTGTTTTTGAAAATCGCTCGTTTTTTAAAACGATTCGGTTTAGAGAACAGAGCCGAATATCTGTTCATTTTTCAACCCACTAATTTAAGCAAACAGCCAAGTTACTTATCAATACTTCTACGTTATAGGATTTTAAATAACTTGGGTCGTCTATATATATATAACTTTTATAAAAAGCGGGAATTATAATAACAAAATAACAATTGTAATATTTTAAAGAATTGTAAAAATTTAATAATACTTGAAGGGTATTTTAAAGTAACTTTTGCATGATCAATATATATTTTTTGCATACGTATGAGCATTAGTTTTGTGTTTTACTTTAGCTTAATTTATTTATTTAATCTATAGATCTTAGAATAACCTAACTGTAGCTCAATGATAAAATAATAATATTAGGTTACGAAACGTGTTTTTCCAAATTTTAAAGAAAAAACTAATTTGTTTGCAATACTTTAACTAAAGCCATTAGAAACAGAAATATTTACCAAATCAATAACAGTAAATCATTTAAACAAAATCAAAAATAATTTAAATAAAAACTAACTAAATGTTTTATTCAGTTTAGGCCAATTTTTATCATACGAGTATTTATAATAACGAAGCGGCAATATGTCATTTTTATACGAAAAACAATTATAGACTTAACCAGAAGTTTACTAAATATAGAAATTTTTATTTGAGTTTTTTTGTTTTTTTGTGTTTTTAAAATTTTGAAGTTTTTAAAATTTAAAAACAATCAAAATCAAGGCGAATAAATTTACAGGTGGTCTTAAAACCGCAGCTGATTTTTTTAATGTTTAACGTTTTTGCAAAAAATTTTAAATTATTTTAAAAACATTGGACTAAATTCATAGTTAAAATAAAGTATACTTTAAGGGAACTAAAGTAGGTTTTACTTTAGAGTCGACTCTAACTCATTCATAGAGAATTTAAAATATACTCTTGGCGTTGAAGTCAACTCTAAATTTAAAAAAAGCTAAAGCTGTTTTTAACTCATTTTTCCAAAATTATTTTATTTGGTTTAAGAACACAATACTCTTTATCTGATTTTTATACCAAAGTGAACAAAATAAAAACAAGGTTACTTTTTTCAAATGTTTGTTTAGAAATTGTATGAAAACATTTATCAAATTACAGTTGACACCCAGTGGAAGGCGTCTAAGCTTAAAGTATACTTTATTCTTGACTATGAAAGCAAAAAAGATAATAAGAGCTTTTTATTTTAGAGTATACTTTAGCAAGAGTCGACTTTATTGTATAACTATGAATATGGGCCATTATTTATATAAATAAGTAAAAAAAAATTGTAAATTTTAAAAAATTAAAATTCAAAAGCAATAATTGAAATATGAGGTATTGCTGTGTATGCAAGAGAATATATCCAACTAGTACAACCTCATTTAAAGTAGAAAATTTTGATAGAGGGATGATATATTGAATTCGTATTCCTTTTATTTAGTCAGCTATTTTTGACATCAACGTGGTGCTCTGCAACAACAAAACTACCTTAGGTTTTTGTTCTTGCAGCCTTGTTGCCATCTAATACTTAATTTGCCTTGGTCCAAACCAGTGTTGCTGTTGAAAAATTCTGGCTCTTGTCCCCGATTTGATGAATAATATCCCCAAAAATATAAATTTCTAAAAAAAAAATCCCTATTCTGTCCCCAAAAAGAAAGAATTTAAAATACGCACCTTTTTAAAGAAAAAGAAAAAAATCGTCGTGATCTTCTTCAACTCTTTTACACATATTTTCCGCTTTAAAACTTTTTTATCATTGCTTCAGGAAATTCAAACTTATAAGAGCAGATTTTATAATTATTTAAATGGGATTTTATTCTTATCAGTTTGGTTTTCGTATTGTTCATGCACGAAAATATTCTTTCTACAAATGCATGAATTATTGGCATAATTAACAGATTGAAGCTAGAAGCAGCGAACTTATCAAAGAAATAATTTCCAGCATTATCTTTGCATTCGTAAACTATTGCCTGAAAGCCAGAAATGTCTTTAGGCATGGAATTTTTTGTGCCTAATGCAACTTTTAAGTCCATTCATGTTTTAAAAATTTTATACGCTGAATCAAATTATTCCTGTTTTTAATATTCTTAAACCGTTAAGGAGTTCGTACTTTTTCATGTTTTTAGTACATTTAAGTATTGTAAATAATTTTTTTTTAATTTATTTGGTACGAAAGTGGTAACAAGCGCAATTTCTCAGAACATAATATGCCAACATCTATGTCTGTGAAATCAAAATAATTCTTTTTTATTAATTAATTTAAATTTTTTTTATTTAATTAATTAAAATGTTTGTTTTATCAATATCCAATTTAATATATTGTAGCTTTAAAAATGTTGAACAAATTGTCATAAAAAGTAACATTAAATGCTCATATTAAAAATATATGTAGATCAATATTATTGTGTTGAAATGATAAGTTAACCGAATTTAATTCATTTAAATTGGATTAAAAAAGTTAAAACAACTTATTAGAATTAATATTAAGCTCAGCCGACAACTGTTGTGTTATTTTATCATAAGTATTTGTAGCTATTATTTGAAAATGATGTTGTAACTCAATTCATTGCTCCACGACTCATTTGATATTTACACAAATTTAAAAAATTTATTTGAATCTATACCTTAATTTATTAAATCGAATACTTGTTTTTACTTTATTGTTTACAATGTAGAGTGTAGGAAGTAGTTATACAATTCCTTCACAAGAAACTCGACAAAGTCGGGCATTGGTTTTGCGGCTTTCAGGCTGCATAAGTGTAGTGAATGACAAACCCATGTGACTAATTGAATAGTACTATTTTCCCTTTTAAGCAAAACATAAAGAGACTTTTTTGTATCACACACTTTGCTTGCACTGTCTGTTCCAATGGTAGTTAAATTATTAAGACTTAAATCCGTACCACGTACAAAAATATTTAAACCATTATCTGGTGTCTACACATACAAATTTATATCATGCTTTTAATTTGTTAATTCGACTAGACAGTAGTACATGTAGAAGAACCATTAAAAATATAAAATTTAATGCCAATAAATCAAATTGCTTATAATAAAAAATCCCCATGAATTTCTGTCCTCAAAACTTATGTTGAATCCCCAATTTGGGGAAAATCCCCTCATCTGGCTACACTGGTCAAAACTACAAAAGCTTTCCATAACTACTCTGGTTGCAGTTGATATAAGATGCAGTTTACAATAAGTTAAGAATTGAACAAATATATCACGGAAATGCTGGGTATATAAAATAAAAAACTTTTAAGTTTCCATGTACTTAAATACCACGATTTTTAAGTCAACATAATTTTCAAAACTAAATCAAAGTAAGAAATTAAAAAATGCACGTAATACTGCTTGTAAAGAAACACTAAATTAAGTAAAAGGTGTTTGATTTTTAACATAAAGTTTCAAGAGTATCCTTAGCTAAAACATTGGATGCACAGATTTAACGCTCCCAAAATTGAAACTCTTTTGTGGGATTTATTTTTCAAATTCGTTATATATCTTTTTATTAAAAATTTCAAAAACTTTACTTTTATATTATCATGAAGGACTTTTATTAACTTCGTCCGTGATTGGTAAAATGTTATGAGCTATTTGAAAATATAAGCATACTTTTAGGCAGAAAAAAAATATATTCTATATCGTTCCGCTATGGCCGCGTTTACAGATTTGGTGGCAAAAAATCGATTTTTAAACTTTATTCAAATTGCTTTAAGAGTGCTCAATTGCCAACATATTGGAAGGAAAATTTTTAATAAAATAAATGTTTGTTTTCCAATATATGTATGTACATTAGATTCAAATACAGACAAAAGTTTAAAACTTTCACTTGTTAAAACTGAGATTAAATCCAATCCTAATTGGCTTTATTGATCTACGATGGAGTGTCATACTTTTGCTTTTAGCAACCGTGAAAAAAAAATTTTTTCCTTGCTTGGTTTGACTCTTGTTATACTGGCGACACAACAATGGAATAAACTCATTGGCCTAGAAACGCCTGTCTAAGAAGGCATAAAGGCCCAACTATAATGTGCATAAGCTAGCTTTAGCTTATGTCAAAAATCCAACGAAAAGCCTGTCAAATGCTTAGGTAACTTATTAAAGAAAATTATGTGGCTACAAAGTGCTTACATAAATTTAGTAACTATAAATGTGCAACTGTGGCAAACAGTTAAATGTGCAACTGTGGCAAACAGTTGCACATTTATATTTAATTCGTACTTTTGCCAAAAATAATTTCTAAATAATTAAACAAAATTTTAAAACGAAAAAGTTTTAAAGAAGAAATTTTATATATTTAATAACATTCACATACACATTTACATATTTTGGTTCTAAGAAAAAGTAAAAAAAAAATATTACAAGTTATTTTCTGTTTTGTGTTTGTGGCCAACCGTACTAAAAAATGCAACGATGTTCATCGCTTATATCCTATACATATGTGTGTAAAAATACAAATTTAATTTAAATATATTATATTTGTACAAAATATGGTTTTTTCTACATTTTCTATTGAATTAAAAAATAAGAATTTAACAGTTTAGGTTTTAATTAAAATTTTTCTTTATCAATGTATAACACAAAGCACAATCAGCTGTTTCCGTACGGAAAGTGCGATCAGTTTCGTACCTTGCAAAAAGAAATTAAATTTAACGAAACTTGACGAAAAGTTATCTCAGGTACATTATAGTTTACCACATATAATTTAATGTATTTGCACAGTTCTTTAAGTTTGCTTAAGTTGTTTTATGCACATTATAGTTGGGCCTTAAGTCACCGCGAGAAAATTATTATTTAGCCTTTTCAGAATTTTTGCTAATGGTATTTCAAATGCATAGAAAAATTTATATTTTAGAAAATGTATCAAAAATACATCACTTTTCTGAGAAACTGGCAGTAAAAAAATAAATTATTTGAATAATTTTTATAGAATTGGCCAGAAAGTACAAATTTAGCTGTCTCAACTCCTAAGTGAAGCTGACCAGTGTTGTATAGTTAACAAAAAATAAAAATAAACGAAAGTATCCGATGCTTAGTTCAATATGTAAACAAAAGATAAACTAGAGTCCCGTGCAACGCTGATAAAAACGCCTGTTTAATTCAAGCACTAAAGCAATTATGGACGCACATGTACGTCTTTGTTTTTTTTTTTTTATAAATATTAAAGTCAATTATAACAGCGTTTAATTTCTCTCGGCTAAACTAATGAACAACATCTTGTTTTTATTTTTGTGGTGTAGAAATACATTTTTATAATTACGCTTAAACAATTTAATTAAAATGTAATTAATTTGCAACCACGAATATTATAAATAAATTGGGTTGGGTTTGTCTATCTATGGCTTGCCATACGATTACGTAGCATGCATAAATGAACAGATATGTTAAAATTTACATGTACATATAAAAATACAAATAAACTGTTATGTTAATGTTAAGTACATTAAACGTTCGCGGAATTTTGTTAGGAAAACAATGCAACTAAAGTTGATTACCTGGAAAACGATGAGAGAATATGCGGCCGTGACGGCTCAATAGCCAGGGATATAAGGGATATGTATCCCGAATAAGATGAGGGTTGCCAAACGGTGGATGATGCGGTCCATGAGGCGGAAATATACCCAAATGATGGGTATGCATTAGATGTGGTGGTAGATGTGGCGGTGGAGCCGGCGCACCGGCATGAGGTGGCGGTGGTATACTAGAACCAGCTGGGTTATGTTGCTGTTGTTGCTGCTGCTGTTGGTGATGTGCCAATACTGCTGCCATTTGGAATTGAGCAGCCAATAAATGAGGATTAGAAGTGGTAGGTGGTAGCGCTGGATTATTGGGAGGTGGTGGTAGCAAGGTGGTGGAAGGAGGATGATTAATGATTTGAGAATCCTGGGGACTATGAATGGGTCTTATAAGCGGCATGTTGGCAGGAGCAGGTAAAGGAAAGGGCCTTACTAAGCCCGGTGGTAATTGCGGTTTAAATATTCTTTGTTCATCTTGACACTCTCGCGGAGATTGTAGAGGAGTAGTAGAACGACTGCGGTTAGCTGGTGCAAGATCATTTGGTATCGGCGATTGAGTATGTTCACGCAGAGGAGAATGATTAAATTCATGTGTGGGTGTTTGGTTTTCCGATTCTTGGCTGGATGATATCACAGGTGATTGTCTATGTTGAGAGGATGTAGGTGATATGCTTGACTTAATATCTCTAGTTGAATTTCCTAATTCCAAAGGTTCCATCACACCTAAGCCACATTCAGTTGAAAATCTCAGGGGGCTATTGGATGACCTTTTAAGGGTCTCAAATGAAGATCGTATGGCTAAATTTTGCTGAGTACCGTATTCCTCATTTCGAAAGTTATCCTTTACACCCATCTCACTACCACCACCACCACCCACTAGAGCATCTATACTAAACGCCAATTTAGGTTTAACGGTCGAGCTCGTTGTTGTGCTCGTGGTAGTGGTTGTAGTATTTGTTTTAGGTGCTGCATTGGCCGACGGGTTTGTAAGTTTATGTGCTACAGCGAAAGGATTTATCGGCACCAAAGGCAGCATAGTTAATCGTTGCTGGGTACACGTGACCATTTGCAAAATTACACGAACTTTTCTATACCAATTGCTTACTTAATAAAAAATTTCTGTATTTATTATAATTTTTGCTTAAAATATTCTTTTTTTTAATGTTTTAAAAACTATTTTGGCACATTGTAATCGAATATTATTTATAGTATTTAATAACAAGTAGTTCTAACGTCGGTTTGCCACACTTTAATTAAATTTGATTTTAAAACACAATTTTGTTTAGATCTTTTGAATATGTAACACTAATAGAGCGTAACGCCATTATATTTTCCAGTCTGTGAATTTCATTAAACACTGGAGATGATATATTTTAGTTCAAACTACTGACATTGATTTGGTGGTCGTGTTACAAAAGACCGTTAATTATTTGCGTAATATCAAGAATTTTTAACCGTACAGCAAATCACACACGAACGTACTTTGAAACACACAACCAAAAAAAGTAGAAGTCACACACGTTTTGTTTTTTAATCAAAAATAAACTCTCCACTTAATTAGCGTAAGTGAATGAGGATGTGTGTGTATGTCGAGAGAGGTAAAACAACATAAAATAATAACAATTCCACTGTTGAAGCTTTCTATGCAAGTTTGTCACAATTAGCGGATTTATCCATTAAAGGCGTTTGCGTTAATGTTTTACAAAAACGACACTAAATTAACAAACATATTACGCGTAAATAAAATAAAAAAAAAACGGTTCTTTGTTGGGAAATTAAAAGTGTATTTCTTTAAACCGTACGATTTTAATTTTATTGTAAACGCGTATTGCCGGTAACGCGTTGAAGGTTTTACTTACTCACAATAATTGCGAATTGAACTTAAAAAACAGCGTCATTCATCGGTCGTCGTTGGTGACGATGACGACTTCTGCAACAACGACGACGATATCTATACCAACGATAAGTGGGGATTCAATATTCATTGTTAATCACTGCCAACACAACCAACAAAATCCCAGCAGCAAAAGGGAAACCGCATAAAGACAAATCATGCAGTTGTATCGTTCTAACGCTTGGCAATAAAATCAATTCAAGAAAGAGAACGCCAAAAACTCGTTCACTTAAACAATGTTTTTTTTCTGATCAAAACTCTATTAACATTGGGGAGGTGATGCCAACAACAAACAAAAGAGTACAAAATATTTGCAAATTATTTATTTTATTACTCATCTTATATTTACTCTCTTTACTGAAAGAGAATAAATAAGCAAAAAAAAAACAATTGCATTCTATTTTGTGCTCATTTGTTGGAATCCTGCAAAATTTCACACCAACTAATGTCAGCTTGCCAAAAAAAAAAAAGGTTAAAACAAAAACAAACAGCAACAAAAACAATTTATATGTCCAGAGTAAACATAACAATTATATCGAATACAAACACAAACCAGGAGCTCCTTTTTCACCTCTTTTTTTTTTTTTGCAATGTACAAATGCTTGTTTTTTGACGCGGCCAACCTTAAAATTTCTTTGAAGATCTTAAAAATTTTGGAAATTAGCACTTTTAATTTGTACTTTAAGCTTTAGATGGAATGTACCAAAATATTCTCTGTAAAGTATGTTGTTTTTTTAACAGTCTGCCCGCAAAAGTAAACTGGTGGCCGGGCGAGTTTTCCAAGCATTAAGTAAGGAGTGTAATAATTTTTAGATTTTAGAAGAGTAGTTCATTTTTAAACTATCCGTTATGATAATGGATAAAGAATACGTTCGCTGACAGCTGCTGTTAACGAAATAGAATTTTGCCAGACCTGCAGCTATAGCAGGAATGATTTTTTCGCTTAGATTTGGACGAAACTTCTAAGGAACATTTGAACTTAGGGAGCTTTTCAATTAATAAAGCACTAAAACTTAGCTAATTTTTAAACTAATATACACGCAGAAAAAAAAGACATGGTTGTGATATGGACACAATAAACATATTATGTTTTTTGAAACAATGTATAGTTGCGGAGACAAATTAAAGTTGTTTTCACCAAAACTGTAGTCACGATAAACATTTTTTGTTAACTTTTAACGATTGTATGGTTACTGTGAACAAAAAATGCAACATGGTTGGTTTTAACTCAAAAAATTTCAACCACAACCAAAATTGTTTAACTTTTTAAAATTAATATAAAATATTTAACTATAATGTTTGCGTTAAAAAATATTTTGTTCTAGTTCTTGACAGTTTAGTAATTTTTTTGGTAGCTAAAATTTGAAATTGTTTTTTATTGTTACGAGTAGTTAGAGAAAGTGATAAAAATAAAAATTTATGTACAAAGTACATAATTAAAAATAATATGAAATATATGAAAACAAATAAAAAGGGAACAAAAACATTTAAAGCATATAAATTTTTCTTTTTGTATTTGAAGCACAATTATGAAATCAGTTATTTGGGCCTATAAACTATATTTTTATATAAATTATTTATGTAGCCTATGATCTAAGGATTATTATAAGCATATAATTTATTTTTTGTCAATGTATGTTTTTAAATAATTTTTAAGAAAAATTATTAATTAATAAAACAATAATAACTAAGTCTTTTATATCAGGAAAATTTTGCACTTATATATATAATTCAATTATATAACATGACATTCACAGCCATAGAAGGTTGGCTGGCACCCCGAAACCTTCTTTCACTAAGAATTACTTTGAATAATTTCTTTTCTGACTATGAAATTTGGGGGTGGCATGTCATAGTGTCCAAGGACATAATATCCATATATCCTACATAGGATACCATGAAATATACATATAATATCCATTGAATTATGATTCTACGCTGATAAACGTTATATCACACCGTAGCGTTATTTTTCTTAATGTCGTATTTTCTTCATTTTTTTAATTTTTATGAATAGTTGCATTGGTTATTAAAAATGCGCTTTTAACTTTCACGTTCATCCATATTATCTGCGGATGTGACTGCGGCAGGAACTCGAACTCACAACTTTCTTTCTCGCTGACACAGTCAGGCTTGTTTACGATTGTCATACGCTGTTTTTATTTCTCTACGTATGCTAAAGCTCCTCTTCTTTTAATACAGGCGGCTTGATCATCTTCACTTGCTGATGTAAAATATTAAACCAAGCGCCATCACCAATATATCTGCCATGGTTACACACAATAATTGTCTTCATTTATCTAATCCACAGCGCTGTTTTTCCTTTAATCGCCTTTTTAACACTTCATACAACAATGATAATTATTCTTTTTTTTCTCGTTTATTTATTTGCAATCTATTGTACAATATTCAGCAAATTTGATTAATTTAAAAATTAACAGGAGTTATTGTTTTTTTAAGTGAAACAATAACTATATATTATATACAAAAGTAAAGATCATGCAGATAATTAAATAATGTTCATATATGTACATATATTAATGTAAAATACTTTTATTTTATGATATTTAAATTTATATTAAGCACAAGATTGTAAGGATTCAACATAAAATTTTCGCTTATAAATTATTGTCTAAATGGGAGATCTAAGATATGATATCTTTTTAGCCTTCTGACTTCATCTGTTTCGTCTAACAAACTTATTGCTAAGATATTTACATGATTGCTAAGCCTTTGTACATATCTACTACTAAATTTCCTTATTTCATCAATAATATATGAGACATTTAAATCGTTATGAAGGGTTTTATTTGTTACAAACCAGGGAGCATTGGCAATCATTCTAAGTGTTTTAAACTGAAACCTTTGAAGGATTTCAACATTTGATTCACTCGTTGTTCCCCATAATTGGATTCCGTATGCCCATACGGGTTTTATCATAGTTTTGTATAAGAGAACTTTATTTTCTATACTTAATTCAGATTTAGGTCTTAGTAGCCAATATAATCTTTTCAGTTTTTTTTCTAGTTGTTTTCTTTTGTTTTTCACATGATTTTTCCATGTAAGTCTTCTATCTAGCTGCATCCCTAAGTAAGTGACGGCTTCTTTGCTTGGTATCATGGAATTATTTAAATACAGTGCAGGACATTGTTCTCGCCTTAGGCTAAAGGTCATATGAGAAGACTTTTGTGCGTTTACTTTAATATTCCACTTATTTAGCCAGGTACTTAAGTTATTAAGTTGTTGCTGAAGTAGGCTAGAAGCTTCGGATTTAGATTCGCTAGATGCTAAAAACACTGTATCATCCGCATAGGTTGCAGTTGTTACTTCATTGCAAATTGGCATATCAGACGTAAATATCGTGTACAACGTTGGTCCCAGAACGCTTCCTTGAGGAACACCGGCATTAATTTCTTCGATTTCAGAGAATTCTGAATTCACTCTAACATAGAAGCTTCGTTCATCGAGGTATGATTTCAAAAGTACATAATACGGAGCAGGTAGTAAAACTTTAAGTTTATATAATAAGCCATTATGCCAGACTGCAGAGCAATATCGTTTACTTTTGAAGGTGTCTGTTATTACTTTAACTATGCGATGGCATTGCTCAGGTGTGCCATGGTTGTGTCTGAATCCAAATTGGTATTCTGGTATAATATTATTTTTTTTTTTTTCTTTTTTTCTAAAAACGGAAGCATTCTCTGAAGTAGTAATTTTTCAAACAGTTTTGAAAGTAAAGGTGGAAGACTAATGGGCCTATAAGACGTGACAATGTTTTCTGGTTTATTTGGTTTAGGTATCATTATTATTTCTGCACATTTCCACTGCAGAGGAAAGTGCTGCAATCTAAGCATGGAGTTATAAATCATCGTAAGAAATGCTAGACCTTTTTGAGGTAAATATTTTAAAAATGATAAGGAAAAAGCAAATACTTTTGCTAAACACTTAGAAGAAACCTTCAAACCATTTGTGATAAATACAGATGAGTATAATATTATAAAATTTTTAGATACAGCGTGCCAGATGGATTTTCCGATAAAACCTATTTCTTCGACCGAAGTGAAATCTGAAATCAAAAAGCTTAATGATTATAAGTCAACCGGTTTCGATAAAATAGATGCAAGAGTTTTTTTTATAATTATTCTTTACACGAATACTTATGGTGGAGTTGAAAACTGATCAGTTTTGTGAATCTTCTGTTTTACAGCAGGCACAGCCCTCTGAAAACGCAACGTCCAAGGTTGCTCAACATTTGTTATCTAATTGTCGTATTATTCTATTCAGGCACGCAATACTTTGTTAGTGGTGAAAATAACTTAATTAGCTGTGTTTTACCATCTGTTGTTTCAGATATGTAAGGTTTGAACAATCCGCTATCCTTTCCAGAAGAAGAAGAAGAGGTTAAAAATGGCTGATTCAGTTAAAAACCTGATTGAAATTGATTCAATATAAAAAAAACTTCAATCAGTTATTGAGAATTACAAAACTTTAAAGCAATTCTTATGCCGTTGACCAAAAATGCGAATAATAATATAAAAACCATTTAAAACGTCCCTCGTACAATTAATTCTAAAGCATGTCGACTTCAACAGAATTGGTAACTTGTAACTCAGTATTTTTGTGTGTTAATTTATTTGTAAATGTGGGCGTTACTTGTTTCATGGTGGGGATTTACTTGTTTTTTTTACTCCAGCTTTTGACTCTGAAATACAACAGCAAGAACAGTAACTTAAATTTAGCAGCCATTAAGAAAGAGGTTCATAATCACTTTGGCTGAACGAGTAGATGCTTTACAGTAAATAGGTGTTGTTGTTATTTCTTATGTTTTAAATGTTGTTGCTGTTAATACTATTGATGGAGTTAATGGTCTGATTGTTTCTGTTGTGTTGTTGTGTCTGCCATAAGCAGCATAAACTGGTGATAATAATAAACACCTCATCTTAAACGAAGTCACGTTAAAAATACTTTTTTTTAACTGCAACTAAAGAAATCCACATATAAGCACAGAGACAGCAAGTTTAAAGAAGAATCTTAGCAATTCACGTTGTGCCTCATGTTGTAACATCCTGTAAGAATCAAGATTACAATTATTTTTTTTTTTTCGTTTTTCAAAGTGAACAAAATTTCAAATTTTAATTGGTTGTTTCGGAATTATTTTAGTTTCCTTTATTTAAATTTCTACTTAACACACTATTGTAAGCATTTATTATTAGTTTTTAATTTTATTTGAATTTCCGAATACCTAATTATTTGTGATTTTTTTAATGTTTTAAAGTAAACAAGTTAACATTGGATTTTAAAAGTAAAAAAAAAAAAACTTTTGCCAATAATGGATAAAAACATAGAAAAAACATTTTTTGTACCTTTTTCTATAAATAATTACTATAAATGAATAGAAATTATTTTGGCTTAAGTTCATTTATTTTTTAATTTCTAAAAATCTTTTTTAGAAATAAAATTTATTTTTACAAATGTATGGACGTTTTTCCAAAGAAAACACGAAAAATTAGACGCTAGCAGAATGAAATGCTGCACTTTCTGGACCGCTACGACCTTCATCAGCATTCTTCGCATCTATCTACCTTAGTTGTGTATTTTTATAAACATCATCTATTTAACCAACTAACTTTGTACATAAGAATACGAGAATACTCATATACTCATATCAATATTAATTTGGTTAGACGAAATTTACACACAAACCAATGTATTTCTTTTTCTGTTCTTTCTGTATTTCGTCTTGTACATTTGTTTTTGCTTTGTTTCAATCATCGATTGAACACGAATGCAAATTTGTTTTAAGTCATTCTTACTTGTTTACTCATAACATTATAGATGCTGTTCCAGTATCATTCTGATTGTTATGAAGTAAGTATGAATGCTCGCTGTGCTTTGCGTGCTTTTAATTTAATTTTTATTAATTATTTGAACTGTGAAATATTATAAATGAATAGAAATTATTTTGGCTTAAGTTCATTTATTTTTTTAATTTCTAAAAATCTTTTTTAGAAATAAAATTTATTTTTACAAATGTATGGACGTTTTTCCAAAGAAAACACGAAAAATTAGACGCTAGCAGAATGAAATGCTGCACTTTCTGGACCGCTACGACCTTCATCAGCGTTCTTCGCATCTATCTACCTTAGTTGTGTATTTTTATAAACATCATCTATTTAACCAACTAAATAAGAATACGAAAATACTCATATACTCATATCAAAATTAAGCCAAAATAATTTCTATTCATTTATAATATTTCACAGTTCAAATAATTAATAAAAATTAAAATAAATAATTACTTTCAAAACTTTTTTGGGGTCTCCGCAAATGAAAATTTCGAAAGGTCCTGATAGTGATATTTGCTGCAACGATTTGTTACAATTTTCTAAAAAAAATATATATATAAATGAAGAAACAATTCGAAATCAAATCAAAAAGTTCACAGGTGCAGAAAAAGTACACAGCAGGAAAAATCTCTTTTTAAATTTTACTAAATTCTTCGGTGGCATGTCATAACGTTCAAGTACATAATGTCCATCAACGTAGAGTCATAACGTCCATGGATATTATAGGTATGTTTTATGGTATTCTAAGTAAGAAATATTCAACGTTTTTATAAACTAGCTTTCAGAAAATCTTTGGTAAGCTAAGCCGTTCTTGGTTATAACATAGAGGAGAAAATCTTTGCAACCGGCTGAAGTCAGGAAATCTTTGATAAGCGAAACTTTTGTTGTTTTAAGTGTGGACATTGCGACAATTTCATATGTGACACTAGGTCTATACTAAAAATGAAACAATGTCCATGAACATAATGAAAATTTTTCAAAGCGACGTAATGCCCATGTCCTTTTGAGTGCGTCATAAAGTCCAAAGACATTTTGTCCTTAGACACTATGACATGCCACCAATTTTTCTCACTCTTAACAAAAATCGCAGTTAAAATTGTACCTAATTGCTGTCCTAAAAATCAATCAAAGAATTTATTTAATTTTTAAACCAGAATTAATGAAAGCGAAAATTCGAAATTCAGTGATATTAGACTTAAGAGCTTTGTCTTGATTTAAGAAAACTCGTACTTAAGTGTTTTTGATACCGTTCTAAAATAAGTTGAGTTCAAATTTTTAATCCTTTAAATTTCTCAAGAAGCTGGAGTGGCCTGTAATAAATGTAATGTTGTTCTTCTTTAATTTTTAATTAAATCAGTGCAGTGTTTTTAGATTCTTTTCAACTTGAATACCAAATTAAAAGCCTTGATGTCAAAAAAATCCCAGAAATAAATTTACTGTATCCTGATATATTTTATAATTTAATGAAAAACGTTTTAATATTTTTTGCAATAAAGTTTTTAATTAAAAAAATTATGTCGTCTTTACTTTTCTTGTTAAGGCTGAAACTGTAGCTCTAATTTCTTCTTAAAATCGTAATTTAAATCGATTTTTATCATTTAAACAGTGTTTTGGTTGCCATACTAAACGACTTGTAAATAACAGATTTGGGGACAGTTATTCTTAAAGAATTTGTGCCATCAAACGTAAACGTTTTGTGGTACAAAAAGTAATAAATGTTGCCGGTGAAAAGTGGACATATCACATAACTGGCTTAGTGTTACGAAAAATAAGATCTGGCAACGCAACAACAGTGTTCTTCTGTTGTGGGTGTGTGCTTGGTGTAAAAAAAAAAAACAGAGTAAAGTGGTGTGCGTATAGGATAATACTACATTTAGCTAACGCAAGTCGAACAAACTCTGTGGCCATGTTGTTAGAGATATGTGCTTACTGTAAAACAAAAGATCACAAAGTTCATGAGTTCAAGCCCCAACATATCTCTCAGACATGAGCGCTAAGAAAAACTCATAATTACAGTAAAAACGTAATTAATTAAATTAAAGAAGTATAAACCTCGCGGAGTCCAAATTAGAAAAAGAATGAAAATTATTGTGTAAAGCCAGTGAGGAAAGTAAGAACATAACAGTGGTTAAAGGAATTCTTAATGTGCCCCAGTAGTGCAAAATAACAAAATTCCTTCTGGTATTTGCAACCAAAATACGTTTTTTCAAAGCAAAATATTGACAATTTTAAAATTCAAAATTTTCAGTTCAGAATAAGCTATTTTCAATTGAACTTCACCTTTGACTGACCAGCAAAGCCTCCTTTCTATAGAAATTTCATGATTCCTGTAGCTCACCCTGTGTGAGGTAATATTACTGTAATATTTTATGTGAGAAATTTTTTACTTAAGTTACAGAAACGAGGTACAGTTTCGTGTCAGTTCATTTCCCTCTAGGGAAATAATTGGAATGAAATTTAAATTGCAATAATACCTATTAAAAATAATAAAAAAAATTTCGCATTGATACTGATCAAGTTGAAACAATTAAATTTTTCTTAATTGGTATTTGAAAAGCTGAAAAATTTTATATTAAATAAAGTTTATTCGAAACTATATTTTCACCTTATAAATTTGTACCTATATGGTATTGCATTCAAAGTATGCGTAACAAATATATTTAAATTTTTGACTTAGGCCTAGGTTCTTTATTTAAAGATAGCAACTAAATTTAGATTCTAACGGAAGGATTTATATCTCTTTGAAAATAATTAAAAAAATTGATGTTTTCTTTATACAATTTTGACTGTTCGTTGTAAAAAAAAATATTTTACCCGGTACCTAAATATATCAAAATTTCACCCACATTACAATTCGACGTCTCTGAGATTTTGATATAAAATTATCAAATAATAAATAAAGATATTTATTCAACACTAAAATCGTTTTTTCTGCCATTTAAGGAAAATAAATTTTAATAGACTTTATTTCAGCAAATTTACCAATTATTGAAGCTGAGACGAATGCACACAAGCACTTTTCCCTTTATTTGAAAAAACATTTTTCAGTATTTTTTTACATTATTACGCCAAGTCTACCAGCACTTACGATTGTCTTTTCTCTCTCTTTCTTTCAACAGTTACTTTGTTTTTCATAAGCAGCCATTAATTGTCATTAAAATAGAAAAAGAAAATTTCTATATTTATTTGCTCACTTTATTAAAACATTATTAAAAATTTGAAGTTGAAATGTGGGTAAGACAGAGAAAAATAAATCATAAATAATAATTCTCAAAAAAATAATATATGATTATTACAAATATGTTCCACAATCCACATGGGCACTTCCAGTTTAGTTGTTTTCTCACTCACAACAATTGTGATTGGCCCATGTTTTCTCACAAATGAGTTAGAAAGAGACCAATGTTAAGCATATAAATTTTAATTAAAAGAAATAACAAATAGACAAATTTAAAAGAGAGATAGACTACAACTTGCTGCTTAGACTCACAGTCTTAATTGGCTGGCAAAATGTTTTAATTTTTAAAAGTGCCTTTAGCAAAACCAATAAACACATTTTATATGAAATGCTGCCCTTCTGTTTAAAGTTGGTGTGTATAAAAGTGGTTGGTGGAAATGGAAGTGGGAGCGTGAGCCATCTCTTTTGCTAAATTGGTTTATTGAGGCGGTTGTAGGATTAGTGGTTGTCTTGCCAGCCATTATACAACGATTCATTTAATAATTGCAAATTATATTGAGCTTATTATCACTGCTTTATGTCTGTCCCAATTTAGTTGATAATGGTCTCTAACAAACTCTGTTCTCACTTATTTGCGTTACTTGCTGCTTTGGATTTCTGTGTGTGAGTACAAAGTGTCAGTTTTTAAGCCATATGCAGCGAGCGCTTTGTTACTAAAAAGAAATAAGTAGTTTTTTTTTGTGGTTTCATTTATAGAGTTGAAACAGAGCTTCAAATAGTGAATACTTTAATGGAATATTAGTAAGACAAAACAATAGCCATTTAGCTAATGCACGCATCTCATTTGAGTAAAATTGTCATATTTTTACGGAGAAAAATTATAAACGAAACTTTTGGGAAATTCGCAACAATTTCTTAACATTTAAATGGTGTTAAATATCGATCCCGAAACTATACGACCTGACGAAGCTTAACTAACAGTATTATACGTTACGTTTTATGTTGCGTAACGTTAACGCTAAAATATGAGCAGCGAAGTAATGTTTTCTGTAGCCAACTTCAATAAAATTTGCTGCCGCATTGGTTTAGTTCGATTCATTAAAAAATGGCGGCATGGAAGTTTTTGAAAAATTATTTATTTCATATTTATTTATTTAGTCGGTCGTATTATTGTCTAGTTAAATTGTAAATAATAAGGAAGAGAAAGTGGTTAAATTAAAAATATTTTATCGATTATATTTACAAAGTGATTTTTATTTTATTTTAGTTTGTTAGAATACAACATTTAACGACAGTAATAATTTATTACATATAAATAATACAGCCGTTGAAATTTCCGGCTAGCGGCGGCTACTTTGAGAAGAAAAGGGCCTTTAAATAAAAAGATATTGAAGTTAAGTCGTTTACCGATGTTTAACTAAATGCAGAATTACATTCTGCTGGTGCCTATTTTTTTCCTGTTTTCTTCAGAAAACGTTCGCAGAAAGTTGTAAATAGTTTTTCTTGACAATTTTTAGAAATTAAAATAAAAATGAACTTAGCCCAAATTAATTTGAATTAATTAGTTATAATATTAAAGTGTTCAACCAACAAAAGCACAGTACCATTGAGTAACTATTTTTATTATTATTATTTTTTTTTTTTCATTTTTTTGCATTTTTGGATCCCCTTGGGAACCAATTCATACGTACTCGTATTTAAAAGATTCAATGAAAAAATATAAAAAAAAATTTTATAAAAATTTTTTGAGTTTTCATTGTCTCTTTGCTTTATTGATTCAATGAAGCCCTCATTTAATCAATTTTGTTTCCTTTACAAAATTTGGGTAGAATCTACGAAATGGCCATATGGATATGCCTTACCCGCAGTAATTAATTTCATATTGTAGTTTTTAATAATAAGTATTGCACGAGAATATCATGAAATATTAATATTTGAAGGAATCATGTAAAATTAAAGTAAATTAATATCAAAAAGATTCCAAATAACAAATATTTATAAAAAAAAAATAAATTTAATATTTTTTTTTCAAGTTTCAAGAAAGTAACAAAAATTTCCTGTAAACAATTTATTTTGCATTTAAAAAATCCATATAAAGTCCTTATAAAAAAATTTATTTACGGAGAATATTTTTAAGAAAATTGTCCATATTACATTTTGAATTAAAATTACAAAGTATAATGCGATTTTATTTTTTGTAAATTTTTAGCGAACACTATTTATTCCCAATAACTCCTGTATAATTTTTGTCAGTACGATCGTATCAAATATGATCAATCTTAAATGATAGCGATGATGCCTACAACAAATAACAACAAAATGAATAAATTCTTTTAGAAACATTAACCAAACGCAAAGAAAAATATATAAAAAATTTATGTTTATAAAAACAAAAACTTATAGATTGACACTAGAGAATGGTTTGATGTCAATCATTCCATACGGTTTGTTGGTTTGTTGTGTTAAGACTAAGAGACAAAATGAAAAAATAGACACAAGTCTAAACTGATTCATTTGAAGATCGAAAAGAGAAGTTGATTAAAAAAGACACAAAGACAAAGCCGCCTAGTTAAGAGTAGTTTTTGTTTTTGCCGCACAATCCAGTTGATGTATCATAGAACACGAGCTACAAAGTGACACCCAATTAAACGTGTGCGATCCTTAGATGTCAATTAAGAAATTATTTTTAATTGTAATTTTTTTTTAAACAAAAGCTGCTGGTATGGTTATTGGTTTTTCTAAGTTTTTCATTCTTTCATTCTTTGTTTTAATTGAGTCGTTCTACTGACAGCTTACCTGTCAGCCATTATTTATTCATGCGCACTCTCCGCCTTGTAACGTGCAAAATGTGTGATAATTTTTTTGCTTTTATTCCTGATTTTCAATACAAGTAGTTTTGAATTTAATTGCTTTTTAAAGCAGCCACCATTACTTAATGAGGTTTTATATTGTTTGTATATTTTTTCAATTAAATGGAAGTGAATTAAATAAATTTTAGGTGTGGCCTGTTTCTACACATGTTTCGTTAACGAAGTATAAAAAATAAAATAAATTTCATCCATATTTTGTTGTCGTTTAAAAATAACAATTTAAACAGGCAGTCATGCGCACCGTAATTTTTTTCAAATATCTTTTTTTGTCAAATAATAAGATTTTGCTTACCCCTACGGCACACTTCAATAAAACAACATGGCGAAATCATGTATCAGGTGGTGGCAGTGGCGAATTCATTTATTATCGCCGTTGCTAGAAATGTCAAACTCCACATCATGGCGAAATAATACTAGGTGGTAGCGATGGCGAATTCATAAGTTTTCGCCATAAACGCTAAATGTCCAACCCAAGGCAAATTAATTATAAGGTGATAGCGGTGGCGAATTCATTTATTTTCGCTTGTATTCTAAATGTCAAACTCCATATATAAAAAATCTGTATAACAATTAGATAAAATTTTTATATGTGGAGTTTGACAGTTAGAATACCAGGAAAAGAATTGAATTCGCCACCGCTATCACCTTATATTTAATTCGCCTTGGTCCAACACATATATAAAAATATGTACAACCATGGCGAAATAATACAGGTGGTCTCGATAGCGAATTCATTAATTTCGCCGTAAACTCTAAATGTCAAACTCCATACATGGCGAAAATATACCAGGTGGCCGCAATGGCGAATTCATTAATTTCGCCGTAAACTCTAAATGTCAAACTCCATATATAAAAAATATGTATAACAGTTTATTGTATGGAGTTTGACATTTCACGTTTGCGGCAAAAATTATGAATTCGCCATTGCGACCACCTGGTATTATTTCGCCATGACTCCATATATAAAAATTTTATCTAACTGTTATACACATTTATTATATATGGATTTTGACATTTAGAGTTTACGGCGAAATTAATGAATTCGCTATCGAGACCACCTGGTATTATTTCGCCATGTGTACAACTTTTTTTATATTGTGTTTGACATTTAACGTTTGAGACGAATATAAAGAATTCGCAGTTGCGACCACCTGGTATTATTTCGCCATGATATGGAGCAAGGCGAATTAAATATAAGGTGATAGCGGTGGCGAATTCAATTATTTTCCTTGGTATTCTAACTGTCAAACTCCATATATAAAAAATCTGTATAACAGTTAGATAAATTTTTTATATATGGAGTTTGACAGTTGGAATACCGGGGAAAAGAATTGAATTCGCCACCGCTATCACCTTATATTTAATTCGCCTTGATATGGAGTTCAAATTTAGCATTGAATTCGCCGTAAACTCTAAATGTCAAACTCCATATATAAAAAATATGTATAACTGTTTACGGCGAAATTAGTAATTTCGCCATGATCTGTATTGTTTCACTATGCTCTATATAAAGAAAAATGAGCCTAAAATTTTTTATATGAAGTTTGACCTTTCCTGCAATGGCGAAAATTTATAAATTCGCCACTGCCACCATTAATACCTTTTGTCATAAATTTCAATACATTTACATATATTCTCTAATATGAAAAATTAAAACTATTTTACCACGATCTTATTCAAATAATTGGTGTTGTTTAATCGTAATTTCAAATCATGGCGAAATAATATCAGGTGGCCGCAATGGCGAATTCGTTAGTTTTTCCGTAAACGCGAAATGTCAAACTCCATACATAAAAAATATATATAACAGTTTATTATATGGAGTTTGACAGTTAGCGTTTAAGGCGAAAATAATAAATTCGCCATCGAGACCACCTGTATTATTTCGCCATGTTTCAAATTTATTTAAGCCCATGGCGAAATAATACCAGGTGGTCGCAATGGCGAATTCATAATTTTTGCCGCAAACGTGAAATGTCAAACTCCATACAATAAACTGTTATACATATTTTTTATATATGGAGTTTGACATTTAGAGTTTACGGCGAAATTAATGAATTCGCCATTGCGGCCACCTGGTATATTTTCGCCATGTTTAAGCCTTTAAACAAGGCAAATCAATTACCAGGTGGCAGCGTAGGCGAATTCATTAATTTTCGCCGTGTACACTACTGTCAAACTCCATATATAAAAAATGTGTTTACAATTTTTTTTATATGAAGTTTAACATTCGTTTCTACCAGCAAAAAATAATAAATTTGCTAACGCTGCCACCTGATAATTGATTCGCCTTGCCTTTAAATTGTACGCATTATTTTTTTAGGTGGCATCACCATCAGATTCCACTTATTGAGACTTAATTGTGGATTTTGTTTGCATTGCAGATGCAAAAAATTAACAGTGTTGATAGATACAAAATGCCTTCTGTTTCTGTTGCCAATTATTTTGTATGACATTTATGGTCAATTGTATTTCGGCCTGCTGTATGTTAAGGGAAAACTTAGAAAGCAAAGTTATGAAAGAGAGATATGGTAAGAAAATTTTGAAAGTTTCATGAAATTTTAAGCTCTTCAGCCCTATATTTTCTTTAAAAAAAAGTAAAAAAAAAATAAAAAAAGAAAAACTTGTTTTATTCTAAAAAACTAACGATTGCAACCACGGTTCAAAATTAAGCCGTTCCTAACCATGTTTTATTAAACTATATTGAAATTAAAGAGGCCAAAGATTTATTTGTAAATTGTAGTATTGTTTTAATTCGGCCTATTCCTTAACCTCGTCATTTTACCAATTTATTTATTTGTTTTTATAAATTTTTTTTACTAACAATCCGTATGTTCTTACTTAAACCATTTTCATTTTTTTGCTTATCACTGCTACGCAAAAAAAACGCTTCGTAATGAATCGCGTGCATTGCATTCGTATTGCTTGATTATGCCAAATTTTGTGTAAATTATTTTTAATTTTGGTGTTATTAAGTATTAATACGACTTGTCACTTGACTTTTTTTATTTCATTTCTTAATTTTGTTAATTTATTTTGCTTGTTCTTTAAAATATTTCAATGTGCGATTTTTGTTGATTTTAGTTTGGGGAAGCTTTTTACCCGAAAATGATTGATGGCCTTTAACGGATAAAGAATTTTAATATGCATTATTATATAAAGGTATTTTCATTTTTTGTATGCAAATCGTATAAAAAAGCAATTAAAAATATTAGGACTTTTAAGTTGTTTTTTTTTTTTGTTGATAAACATTTTTTTTAGATTATGAGGGAGAATAAAAATTTTACATACAATGGTTTTGGGTTTGAAAATTTCTATTAACACGTAATTTGTTAAAGTCGTTGTTAATTTCTTTAATAATTTAAAGATTGTTAAAACATTATGTGAATATTTTAAACTGAAAGATTAAAGGATGTAATTTTGAATATGTAATTAATGCAGTTAGATAAATTCTCTATAAATAAATTTCAACTCCTTGAGAAACGTTTGTTTAAATCAAAGTATTTCCCGATGTTTTTTTTCCTTTTCTTTTGTCTCTATGAATATGTAAATCTTTTCTTTCTTACTAAAAGCGGAAAACCACATTAAAATTATAATCATGGTCAAATATTAAACGAAGGGTAATGTATTTAAGCGTTCGTTTCCCTCCCACCTTCTGTTAAAATATACTAAAGATAAACACACACGAGAAAAAGAATTTCCATGTAAAAATATTAACCGACAGCCAAGTGAGTCAGCCTTGTTGTAAAATTGCGAAGAATAAAATCATAAAATTTAATCACTGTAGTGGCCACAGTTTATGGTGTAATTTTCATTATAGAAAATAATCCCCTTTGCCCGCCTACAATTTAAGACAAAATGTCTCATTAATCGCTTGATTTAAAAGGGTTACACGTCGAGATTAAAGGACATCTTTGGAAACATACATGCTGCTGATGATTTTTAATCTAAAACTACTTTTAAACAGGTAACAAACTGAAGAAAAATGTGTCCTTTTGGCTGTATTAATTTTGATTTTGTTAAAGTTTTAAAGAATTCAATCGTGTTAAAGAACTATTGTATTTCCTGTTGTATCCTGTTTGGTTTTAAGGACCTTTGGTAATTGGATTAAATATGCATATTAATAGAAAAAGTGTAAGCGATCTTGTATTTAATATTTTTGATCCTTTTAACATTTGTCTTATCATTCTTTGTTATTTTTCTGTGTTAAGCAGAATGTTCAATGCACAAATCTTTGTTGTTTTTGCACTATTTCTTTGATCCACAGCATTGACTTTTTGGCGATCATGGATGAAGATTTGTCTCTATTAACTACGGGTGTGAGGTGCATTAAGTCCTAAATATTTTTCAGCTGAAATTTAAATTTATTTAAATCATTCCTTAAGCCATTTACTTGCAAACATGTTTCCTTAAGATTCAGCTTTGTTAGAGATTCTGCTTGCTAAATGTGTTCAATCCAATTTGTATTGTTTATTGAATTCTAAATAATCTTTATTGGGTTCTTGTTATGTTATGGAATAAAAGTTATAAAAGACTGTGTTTGTTGTTGACTGACTTGAAAGAGTTAGTCATGTGAACAGAACAAATATTTTTTATTTAAGCTTTTCACTAACAATTTGTCCATATCCATAAACAACGGCTACTCTATTCCTCAAGAAAAAGTTGAATGCATCTGTATTCTGTTTTATGGTAAGAACCTAATTCAAATGTTTCAAACAAAT
Source organism: Gymnosoma rotundatum (assembly GCA_916610165.2). NCBI lineage: Eukaryota > Metazoa > Arthropoda > Insecta > Diptera > Tachinidae > Gymnosoma > Gymnosoma rotundatum. Next base: position 8,391,206 of record OU744336.1, read on the forward strand.
CTGCAGACGTTCAAATCAAATGTTAATGTTCTCCAATTATGCGAAGGAACAAGTTCGAAATTCTCCCCAATTTGCTGATAAGTCGCACACTACTGACAGTGATGTCAATCCGTCAAGCTAATTATGTTTGTTGATATTACAAATAAATGAAGGACATTCGTCATATTTCTTTAAATTTTAAAGCACAAAAATTTACCTTTGAAGCTAATCCGCCATCAATATCACCTTATAATTAATTCGCCTTGGTGATAGCGGTGGAGAATTCATTTATTTTCGCATGTATTCTAACTGTCAAGCTCCATATATAAGAAATGTATCTAATTGTTACACAGATTTTTTATATATGGAGTTTGACAGTTAGGATACCGGCTAAAATGGCTGAATTTGCCATCGCTATCACCTTATAATTAATTCGCCTTGGTCTTTCCAGTTGCCATGGCGAAATAATACAGGTGGTCTCGATGGCGAATTTATCACTTGTGTCGTAAACGCTAAATGTCAAACTCCATTTACATATATTTTTTTATATGGTGTTTGACATTTCACGTTTGCGGCGAAAATTATGAATTGGCCATTGCGACCACCTAGTATATTTTCGCCATGCTCCATACCATGGCGAAATAATACAAGTGGTCTCGATGGCGAATTTATTATTTTCGCCTTAAACGCTAACTGTCAAACTCCATATAATAAACTGTTATACATATTTTTTATGTATGGAGTTTGACATTTCGCGTTTACGGCAAAACTAATAAATTCGCCATTGCGGCCACCTGATATTATTTCGCCATGGTTAGGATACTGGCTAAAATGACTAACTTCCCCATCGCTATCACCAAGGCGAATTAGTTATAAGGTGATAGCGGTGGCGAATTCATTTATTTTCGCATGTATTCTAACTGTCAAACTCCATATATAAAAAAATGTATCTAACTGTTATACAGATTTTTTTATATATGGAGTTTGACAGTTAGAATAAAGGCGAAAATAAATGAATTCGCCACCGCTATCACCTTATAATTAATTCGCCTTGATCTGTATACTATTTTGTTATGAAGTTTGACATTCGGGCTAACGGCTCTTTTTAATATGAGGAGAACTGCCACATGCATTAAAAAAACAATTCTTGAAAGGACGATATATTTTATTTGGGTTGGCTTAGCCGTCCCCGGACATGCGTTTATACGCCAATGGCTGCAGTTCTTTTCATTATGAATTATAAACTTGTTTACTCAATTGTTAAAATTAATCTAGTTTCCATTAAGACTCTTAATCATTCTCACCTACTTAGCGAGATGGCTCACAAACATATTTTCCACATTAAAAGCAGAGAAATTATAAAAACCAAAAAATATTCCAATCATTTATTTAATTGTTAGACAAATTTCATGCCATATGTCTGATAAAAAATATGATGTGTGGGGTGGGTGATGTTGCCTTAATGTTGGTTCCTTTAAACAAAAAGAATAATTGGTGATCATTAATTTATACATTCATCGCGCAGTGGTAATGTATAATTTTTTGTCTGTTTTTTTTTTTGAGACATAAAATTATGAATGTAATGCCAAGAAAAAGTTCTTGTGGCCATAAAATATTAAAAAAAAGTGGATGGATGTATTAAGTGGATGTCAATAAATAATTCAAAAGTAAATTTATTCCTACAGATACACATGCCACAAAGTATTATTTACACATGTATTTAAATGTGAATGCAATTGCATTTTTTTTTTGTTTTACTCATTTTTTGTTTGTTGTTGATAGATTTGGATGTTCGTAACAGATCGACAGCGTTCTGCAGCTGCTACTTGTGGCAAAGAAAATGTAAAGGGCGTCTTGTGTTGCTTGTTTTAATTAAACGGATGGGGTAAGTGTTGGTTATTTGTCAACACTCCCACTTTAATTGTTTGTGTGTTTTTTATTTTCTTTTTTTTCATTTGTTTGTTGCTGTTGTTGGATTGTAAATAAAACCAATTAATTTCCTTCTGTTTCTTCTTCAACAATCAGTGTTTTAATTGCTGCATTATTTGCCGTGAGTGTTGATAGCAGCACTTAATGCCTCCCCATGAATTAATTGTATTTTATGCACAATTATGATTTCATCTAATTAAGTGTGAATATCATGTTCATATTATAAACAATTAGTTTATTGATGAAAAATAGAAATATTTTTTTATTTGAATACAAAAACGAATTTCGAATACCGTGCATTATTTTTGTCAATGTGTAGTTTCAGAAATTATATTATACCTGGCCCATGGTGATATGTGTTTAATTATCCATTGCTGGAGTTCTAAAAGTTGTCCACTAGCCAATTTTGAACTAGATACAGTATTGAACAGCTCATACTCATTTCCTGTCACTTGTTTTATTTTACTGGGGTTTTTTTTTTAGATATTGTTCCTCTTTACACAGCAATACCATTCAAAATTAATGTAATAAAAAAATAATTATCGGTTGTAACTGTTGCCGGCAGCTTAATTGAAAAGATAATTGTTTGCTTAAATTTATTAAAAAAAAACTTCCTACGAGTATTACATAATTAATTGAATTAATTATAGATTTAATTAAAAAAAGTATATAACTCTATAATAAGATAAATAATTAAATCAAATAAAATTGTATTAAAATATCAATCTGAAAACAAATAAAATCTTTAAAAGGTGTTAAATTTTTTTCTGTGAGTATGAAAAAAATTTATGCTTTTTATGGTAGAAATACATTAAAATATAATTTCCGACAGCTTTATTTTTACTTTTATGCAGCCTGTAGAACAGTGAAGTTCTCAAGGAGGGTTGCCATCTCAGTTTTTGCGCTAAGCCCTCTTCAGAACAATATTTTTTTCAGATTAAAAGAAAGTGTAAAATGATCATAATACTACAATTTTGAATTCATTATTATTTCTAAAAATGTTCTCCGGTTTTCCGATAATAAGCCAGCAGCTCCACATTCAATTTTTATTTAAATTTTTAAAACTTTTTAAAGATTAAGTGGTGTCTATAATATTCTATGTCCCAGGAATAAGTAGTGGCGCCATCAGGTATGTTCAATGGATTAATGTCTTGTAGTAATAATGAGTAAAACAACTAAAAAATGTTCTGCTCCAATTCATGTTTTATTTTATTTATAATGCTTCGGTTTTTATGATTTTATAAAGCAAAACTATTTTTCAAAGCTGCCCTAAATTGATTTGCTGTAAATACAAAGTTAGGTTTTGGAATATTTTGGAAAAATTATTTATTTTAAAAGCAATAAAATAATAACCAACTTTCGTTTTTCAACTCCACTAGAAAGAAATAAAAATTGTGTTAATAACTTTTTAAAGTCAAACACACTTTCAACAATGAATTATGTCATAATTTTGTTAAATGATCGACGATAAGAAATTAATAAGAATTTACCAAATGGAATTATATCCAACAATACTTACACGAGCTTACATTGAGAAATTTTGAAAAGCTTTTTTACAAGATCGTGAGACTACATGTCACGTTAATATTTTTGATTTTTCAAATCTCTACAAAACAAATCCTCATACATTTTAAATTCTTTTTTTTTTTTTTTGATTTTTTCTTTCAAAATTATTGAAAATGTTTTTGATTTATTTGTTGGTGTCATTTCTTAACGCTTTTGTGCAAGAGCGAGTGTGAGCGTGTTAGACAGTTTTCATTTTTGCCATTAGAGAGGGGGAAAATTCATAAATTTCTCACCCATAGACGGTGTAAAAGTGAATATGAACGATCAGTGGGACAGACAGACATACATAGATTTACAAATGTTTAAGTTAAACATTTGTGGGCAAATTGAATACAATTAATTTTTGTTCTTCACAATTCATGACTGGTTGTCTGTTTGCAGAACAGATGTGAAAATATATGACTTCTTTTTTACGCTACTAAAATAATTTCTCTTTTCAATTAATGTTACTGTTGTTTTAAACATTTTGAATTGTGTCATGTAAAAAGAGCTACATAGCATCATTAAAAATTTTTATATGTGTCAGACGTACAGCATAAAGAAAATGTTAGTTTAGTGGCTGCTTGCTTTGTAATTAGAAGATTCTTACCCATGAGTTCATATCCCTACAGATCCACGAGTATAAAGAAAAATAGTTGCCATTTTTGTTTTTTTAAAAAAGTAGTGAAGGCAATAATTTTTATTTAATTATTTTTGTTAACGTGCAGGGATTGAACCCTGGCCAACCAAATTTGTAGTCAATATGCTTACCACCAAGAGTAAGCAACCTTTGACTAGCCACGGTGGATAAGTTTATTAAAGGCATAATAAATCAGAAGTAGCCGATTAAACCTTACAGGTGTTTGGACCTAAAACGGAAAATAATTTTCATGCAGCCGTGATAGATGACTTGCTCAAGGCGCTTGTCTTTTAAAACAGCAGTTGAGATTGTTAAGGCACCTGTAAATTAAAATTAAGTAAATCGTAGTCCTAATCTTAAAAATCATGTTTTAAAAATCTCAAATTAGGATTTTAAAATTTTGACTTTATATTATATTTGGCCTAAAGGTAATAAAAAATTTTCGAGAACAATTAAAGGCATAAAAGGGCTTTCTAAATTTTGTTTCAGTTGTCAAATCCGGGCACTAGTTTTTAAGGCAACATTCACATACACAATGGATCCTTTCAGAAAAGTAGATACAAATTATAGGTTGATGAAGAATTTTTTTTTCTAGGGGAAGGATTGATAAATCCCCTTTTATCAAAAATATGTTTAAATTTTTTATAAATATCATTTTTAATGTTGCCATATATTTTATTATTAAGTGCCCTAAAGAGCTTATACTGCGGTAGCGAAATGGCGATTTAGACTTGCATTAACCGCAAATTATACACGCCTTAATTTAAGTCAGGTAAATTAAATATTCCCGTTTAAGGTTTATTACTGAATACCAATAGTGTCTAATAGTTTGAAAAACAAAATAGTTAAAGTTTTGAAGAAATCTGTTTTTTTTAGAATTTAAATTGCGACGTTGCTGTTGACAATAACGTATATTTTATGTTTGCCATATACATAACAAAAAGAGCATGATGCTAACATAAGTGACGAAACTAAGCAGAGTCTCTGCAAGGCTCTCTATATATTTTGACATCAAAAATAGTTACAAAATACGAGGGCTGCTATATATATATATTTCTGGCCTGGCAACACTGAGTGCTGCCAAGTGCAATCTGACATTTCCATCGGAAAGTTTGTCATTTTTAAGCATAATCGTACTCAAAACGTTTTGACGTACGACTATTATTTGTGTTGTTTACAGTGACTTGAAAAAATTAATATAAAAAAAAAATGGAATTAACTCGTGAACATTTTCGTGCCATCATTTTTTACAACTTTCGACGTGGATTATCACGACAAGAGTGCATTGATGAACTTAAAACTTTGTATGGCGATGAAGCACCATCCTGTAGAACTGTGAAAAATTGGTATAATGAATTTAATCGTGGCCAAAGCTCGCTCAAAGACGAATTCCGTGAAGGTCGTCCAAAAACGGCTGTTGTGCCAGAGAACATTGAGATCGACATGCAACATACCGAGAGATAGAGACATCCTTGGACATTTCTTCCACCAGCATACATTCGATACTGCATGAAAACCTGGCCGTAAAACAGGTTTGTTCTCGTTGGATCCCGCTCAATTTGAAAGTCGCTCAAAAAAAGGCTCGTGTCGATTGGTGCAAAGAAATGTTGCAAAAATACGATTGCGGTGCTGCAAAAGACGTTTATAAGATCGTTACAGGTGACGAATCATGGATCTTTGCGTACGAGCCCGAAACGAAACAACAATCGACCGTGTGGGTCTTCAAAGACGAGCAAAATCCAACGAAAGTGGTACACTACAATTTGTTTGCCTGAAGTCATCGGAGAAATTCGAAAAACCAACAAGAGAAGGTGAATCATTGTTCACCATGACAATGCGAGCTCTAACATATCGGCTCAAACCAGAACGTTTTTGACCGGCCAAAACGTCGTACAGCCATACAGCCCTGACTTGGCACCTAATGACTTCTTCTTGTTTCCGCACATCAAGAAAAAAATGCGTGGTCAACGATTTTCGTCGCCAGAAGAAGCTGTTAAAGTGTTCAAAAACCATGTTTTAGAGGTGTCTCAATCGGAGTGGAAAAGGTGCTTCGACAACTGGTTTGAGCACATGCAAAAGTGTATAAATCATGCTGGAGAATACTTTGAAAAACAATAAAGCCATTTTTGATTATAAATATTCGCATTTTCACTATTAGGCCAGAAATATATAGAGCAGCCCTCGTATAGTTATGGGTCATGCAACAATCTACAATGATTTTAAATGCCAGGCGGTACGGCAAAACACACTGGGAGCCTTAACAATTTCTCCACTTATGCCAAACTCATTCTAAGTTTTTGTTATGCATACGACTGTTAAAATCTAAAAATCTGAAGGAAAACAAATAAATTATATCTCCGAGGTGGGAGCCTATATCGGTGCTCTCAAAAGCACTGCAAAATATAAAGTCTAATAATAATCTGGATCACTCTTCGCTCCAGCTGTTTAAAATTTGAAAATTTATTTGCATAATATTTTGCTATTGCCCTTTCTGTTTTCAAAACAGCAGGGAGTAATAATGACGATTATCTAAAATCCGTACAAATTATAGCTTTTTGTTGAGCCGTAACCAGTCAACAATTTTCTTAATGACTCCATACCCTTAAATTTCTGTTCATAGTAAATTCATGGAAAGCAGCCACCAAATTTTTAAATGAAGATAAATGTTCTTATACAACATTTTGTTGAGTAATTTGTTTTATGTGAACATTTCATTTCATATATTTTTGCTCATACTTTTTCCAAGCTTCCTTGCAACACATTAAAGTTGATGTTGTAGGGATGTACCACCAGCAACAAATTAAGTGGGTGTTGTTTGGACATGTGTTGTAGATTGTTAGGTGTCTATTATACTCAATAGTCATGGCAAAGTTTAAGGGGGGGATTAGCAGTGGCGCCTATTTATATGTTTTTGTTCGCATTATGGTTGCTTTCAGTGATTAGTATTAATGTAAATAAAAAAGAAAATCTTTTTAAATTTATTTCTTTAAAACCACAACAATTTATTTATTTTTGTTTGATAATGAAATATTAAAATATAAATTGAAATAAATTTTGAAATAAACTATTTCATTAAAATATGAAAAATGTGTTTTTTCCTTTATTTTTAAAATGATTTAGATTAATTAATAAATTAATTCTCTTTTTTTATGCAAAATAATAAAAACGCATTTAGTAAGTTTTTACACATCAACGTAGCAGTTAATAGCGCAATCAAAAAACATTCCAATTTAAATGTGGAAAAAAAATAAAAAAACTGGCCATAACGGAGCCTCAAAATAAGCTCCAAAATAATATTTATGCCAAGGAGAAGAAACCATCATATTTTACCTTTTTGTAGCCAATTAAACAAATCAATCTGACGATGAATTGCTGCTCCATTGTGAACAAGTATTTTACTACAAACGAGTACTAAATTATCTGTCCGTTTTGTTTGTTTAAATTATATTTATTTGATCATTTCGAGTCAGGCGTAACAAATTTAATGTTTTGTATCATAAATCCCAGCGCCCCCTCCGCACATTTAAAGAGCGTGCGTAAATAAATGAACTCTGTTTGTTGGGCGCTGCTGTAAACAAACAGCATTTGCTGTATGTTTCTTTTATTGTCTTACTGCCTTTCTGCCTGCCTGCCTGCCTGCCTGTCCGTCCCTTGCTGTAGTTGAGTATCTGGTTCTAGTGATGGATGGTGTGGTTGGAGTGTTGACTGTCTGTTTATTTATTTGTTTATGTTTTTTTTTTTTCTTCCAACATTTGTAGCTATTTGAATTGTTGCAACAAGGCGCATTCATTCAATTGTTTTGTAGATTAAATGTTTCTAGAAATTTGATTTGTTTTGCCACTACTAATTATAAAAATTTTGTTAGTTTTTGTTTTCAGAAGAGTTATTACCTCAAAAATAGTGTGGGAAAGCGAAAAATAACTATAGACATCTATTTTTGTTCGTTTGTTTATTTAAAGGGTCGTTGCATATTAATTTCTAATCACGGTATTTCATAATTAATGTTATCAATAATGGAAATTAGTTTTAAAATAAATTTTATTTAATATCTCATTAATAATTGTGGTTGTTGTAGTGAGAAGGTATACTTTTTTTTAGAAAGTTTATTTAAAATAGAGCTACAATTTTTATTAAATTAATTTATGGATACTGAAATAGTACGTAAAAGCTTTTCATTGTTTTCATAAATTAAATTACGATTTCAATTAAATAGAAAAAAAAAATTTTTATCGTTGGTCTCATGTAGAATCATGCCCTAATTCACATAATTATAACTTTACCACAGAAGGAAAAATAAACATCATGAAACCGTAAATATGAAAATATTGTATTTAAAATTTACATGCTTGTAAAGCCGTTATTTTTTTAATAATGCATTAAGCATTTGTGTGAACGTGCATTTGTTAACCGACTTGGAAAAAGGACAAGCTAATCTATTTATCTCTTTTTGTTTTATATTTGTGTCCGCAGAACCCAGTTATTTCTAAACCGATATTGGAATTTTTTTAATTGCAACGTAATGCTCCCAGTTTGATTCCATTAAAAAATTAATAATAACGAGTAAGAATGCTATATTCGGCTATGCCGAATCTTATATACCCTTCACCATCCATGTTAATCTAGTTTAGTGAAGTAACTCCAATCAAAAAAGCAATATTGGGGTGACAAAAAAGTAAAATAAAAAAATTTGATACTGCATATATATAATTTTACATAGAAATGCCATCGGCTCTTAATGGGTTAAGCATTTTTAAAAGATTTTAAATTTTCCTTAAACATCTCGTCAAAAGCTTTAAAATGATACCAATATTGATATTTCAAAATAAATTTAAAATTTCTGAGTCCCGTAACTCAGAAAATATGGGCCAGCGCCAATTTTTTCACTTAATGTTTTTTTCTTATTTTTTAATTCTCTATCGCCCTATATATTTGTTCCGAATGACATGAAAACATTAGAGGTAGGCGTGGTATTTTGCCTGCTGCCTCCAATGACATGGAACGTTCATGCTGATTTCTAATAGCACCTCTTTCGTTACTATCGATCGATTGACATATTTTTTTTTTTTTTGTGACACTAAGACGGGCACGGACACTAACAAAAAAACGTAAACAAAATATCTAGTACTTTATCCACAATTAAAAAGTATAAAATTAATAAAGGGTGTCCCCACAGGTGGCTCTATCGTTTGAAGCGTTAAAAACAAACACTTGAAATTATACAGAATATGTCCACTATGACTGGTAAAATATTTATAAGTAGAATATAAAGGGTGTCCGTATAGATGATGCAATTTCATGTACATTAAATTATGTTTTAAAATATTATGGATAGAACCTAGAAATTTGAGTAAATATTTTTAATTTATATTCGATGACCCCCTCCCCACTGTCTATTTTAAAGTTGGCCTTTTGCTTTGTGGAAACATAATAAAAAAACAATTTTTATTTAGGATTAAGTTCGTGCTTTCAGTTCTACTTTTTATAGAAATTATTAGAATTTTTATAGAAATTATTTTTTTATTTGACGATTCTTAAAGAAAATAGGAAAAATAATTTTAGACGCAAGCAGAATAAAAAGTTTTCTTTTTTCAAAAAAATTAAACGATGATTCTTATTTTTCATTATTTTCTATAATGGATAACTGTTTTTTTTTTGTTGTAAAAAATTCCAATAACGAATTTAACCCAGCTTGGAACAATTTTCTTTTCTCCTAATTTTTCCTGCCGTTTTATTAACATCATTTTATTTTTATTTTTTGCTTTTGGGATAATTTGTATTTTTCTTTAAATATGATATTCTTTTGCAAGCTGAGCAAAAAAACCTATAAAATTGTGCACGTTTCTTGTTGGATGTGTTTGTCTTGTCAGATTATTTTTGTTATAGTCATTTTTACACGCATCTGAGTAAGTTAGTATGTAAGTAAGTATGTCTTTATGTTTTATTTCCTTCGATCCTTCCACCCAATTCATTGGCAAATTTACGAGCAATGTGTCAATTAAGTATCAAATTACAAGTTGCTTTGTGTCATGACACTCGTTTTCATTTTTATTATCGTTTCATAGTTTTTTTTTTTGATGTTTTTGCTGTAACTTACAAAAGGTTAATTGAAGATTTGTTCATACTTTGTTCGAGTCAATAGAAATATTCTCAGCAATAGCGTAAATAAGAATTTAGAGTCCATTTTAAAGAAATAAGTTTTTGCACATAAAATTGTTGAAGGTTTCATCTCCCTTCTATTTTTCAGCAAAGAGAGGCTGAGAAATATATATGACACAAGTCTTTGCTTTATTGTTTGGACAAAAATCTTAAGTTTATTTAAAAAGTTTTTCAGAAGTTTCCTGAAGAGTTAAGTAAGCGATAACGAAAAAAAAGAATTTTTAAATATTAGATATTCCCTTTTTCCACTTTTTGTGGGGAAGGGTATAAAAACAACATCTCAAAAGCTATCAAAAAATAAAAATACTGATCTATGTATGTGCCAAGGATTTGGCGACACTAGAATACAATTATCTATAACAAAGCGGCTAGTAAATATATATCTCTGTAAATTGTTGTGTGGTTCAATTTTCAAGCTATTAATGAAATTTAAATTTATGTAATATAATTTTATTTTGTTTTTGAAAATGTATAAGATATCCATTTCCATTCTTTTCCAACTATTATTAAATGCTTTGTTTGTTTTTAGATTAAAATTAAATTAAATTTTTAATTGTCTCCATTAAATATTTGTTTGAAAAAATGAGTACAACATTTTTAAATAATTAATTAATTAATCAATTATATATTTAGTTGAATAAGAAATAAATGCTTTCTTAGTTACTTTAATAATTATATAAATTAAAAACTGAATTTAATTTCAATCTGAAAACTAATAAAACTTTTAATAGGTGCAAACATTTTTTTATTAGAGTTGCATTCCGTTTTCGTTTGGATATGGGGTAAGAAAACCACATGAAATGTCACAATGTAACAATTAGCGTAATACCCTTAGACTTGACAAATAAAACGAGTCCAACGAATGACATATATTCAAGCAATAACATTTTTCGATTTCTTTATTTTTACAGAACCGACTACTATTGTCACTGCAGCATCTTGTCTGTTTATAAGTAAAGTTATGTTGGTCATTGGTCTTTAAAAGGTTAAAAATTCATAATTCGCACTCGGCAATGTTGCACGTTAGTATACAAGCGCCTTATTCAAATTTTATCTACCGGAGAACAAAGGCGAATTTTCAGAAAGTAGGGCAAAAAAACAATAAAAAAAAGAAGAGAAAAAAAGAACAGCGAAAAATCTCCATTATTTTCTTACAACAAAAAATTATTTGTTAAAAATTGCAATTATTAAATAAATTAACAACTGAATGATTATATTCCGCTTTTAAATGGTGTTTTCTGCCAAACCAAAGCAATCACAATGAAAATGATATAAATAACACATTTTGACAAATCGTGTTTCATAACTGTAATAATGGTTACAAGGATATATTTTTTTTTTTGCTTCAGCCATAAAATTGCTCCTTTGGGGATTAACTAGTAAATAAATCACAATCCTAAATAGTTGTCAGGATGGTTGGGGACAGAGAGAGGTTTCAAGTATTCTAACCTTCAACAACCCTCTTTATATTTAGAGCAACAAAAAAAAAAATAAAATAAAAAATCAAGAAGAATGTATCAGATTACAAATGATAAAGTTTTATGCTGTTTCTTACTGTATCGCTCAGTAATAATAATGACAATAATCTTCTTTATTCCCCAACTCTGAGAACTTTAAACATCCACACACAGAATAAGACAACAAAAAGCAACATTATTTATAATAATGGTTGACAACCTGAGCGAGAAAAAGCCTTTGTTAGACAGAAGGGAGAGAGAGAGACAGACTATCAAAATTCCAAACAAACGTCAACAGAAGCAATTACGATTTGACAGTTTGGGTTTTTATTACTGTTTTTAACACAATTTTACAATTGTATTGCTGGGCCATTGGCATTTAATATTAACAACAACAATAATAATTTATTAAAAGTATACATTAACATTTAATTTGAATTGTCGACACACCACCACATCAACAACTTATGGCACCCGACAAAATATTCATCACTTGCACAGCAATAACTTGGATAATAATGACAGTGGGAGTGATAATGAAATTTAAAATTAAATAAAAAAAAAAAAAAAAAACAACAAGAAAATATATTAAAACTTAGAGAATGCGTAACGAATTTTACAAGTATTTAAAGTGTTTGTTAGTGGTTTGAAATATTCGAAGCGTTTACACTTTGTCCGGTTGCCATGTCTGCGCTCTGACACATCACAATTAGAATTTATGGATATTCGTTAGACATTTGGACAAATTCAGGGTTATAAATCAAACATGAAGAAAAAAAATGTTAACATTTATTTATGCACTGAAAGAAAAAAAGCTTTGATTTTTAAAATTGTTAAAGTTCGAAGAGTTAAAAAAAACGCTGTGTATGCTTCTTCCCAGCGTTTTTTTTCAATCAAAAATCTTTTTGACATAAGTTAAAACATTTCAAACATTTATTTAAGAATGTGGGCTGCCTATTTGGAAATTATATAAAATTAAAATTCATAGTGAAATTACTCTCAATGTGTTTTAACTTAGTATATTTTTTTAATGAGAGTTATTTCATAATGAACTACAACTTTCTTAAAATATTTTTCTTCAACTTATTTTCGAAATTTATTTTTTTTTTATTTTAGCTTTTGTATAGTTTTTATTGTAGTTGGTTATTTGGCAATTGGAGAGATATTTCCATGTTGAATTATTTCGCAGGGGTAGATATTCTTATATTTTGACACTTTTTTTATACCCTTCATCACAATTGAAAAAAGGGCAAATCTAAGTGTGTCATTCCGCTTATAATTTTTACAATATCCATTTCCGACTCAAAAAAGTATATATATTCTGGGTTCTTACGAGCAGCGAAGTGGATTGAGCGACTTTTTCAAGGCACTAAATAAGCTAATAATAAAATTTAAATACACCAATCGGTCAGACATCGTCGCGAACATGTTGCCATTTTAAATCAGCATGATCGGTTTAGGCTCTTTGAGCTAGCGGGCAAAACACCGCGCCTGCCTCTAATTTTTTTCAACTTTTGTTTGTATACCTGTGTTTTCTACTTGTTCACCTCTTGTTACTTATTCATCATAATTATACTAGCTGGGACAACAACCCTTCAGTTTTCGACGCTTATTTTGAACAAAAAAACTTAATGGTAGGAAACATTTATAAGTGGTTATACATTTATGGTCAAGGGTACTCTTATTTGTTTTTTCTAACTTTTTATAGTATCTTCAATCTTATTGTTATACCCTTTACCAGAAAAAGTGGAAAAAGGGTATATCTAAGTTTGTCATTCCGTGTGTAATTTCTACAATATAAATCTACCCCATAAAGTGTATATATTCTGATTCTGAAGTCGATTGAGTGATGTCCGTCTGTCCGTCCGTGTAAGTGTTGAAATTAAGTTTGCCTCACAAAAAAAAAAAAAATAAATAAATAAATAAATATATATGTCAATCGATCAGATATAGTGTCGAAAGTGGTGCTAATCGACATCAGCATGATCGGTGCAAGTCCATCGAGGCAGCAGGTAAAACACCACGCCTACCTCTAATTTTTTCATGTCATTTGAAACAATAAAGTAACTCCAATAAAAAAAGTTAATGTATAGGGCGACAGAGAATTAAAAAATAAAACAAAAAACATTAAGTGAAAAAATTGGTGCTCACCCATATTTTCCGAGTTACGGGGCTCTGATATTTAAAAATTTTTTTACATATCAATATGGGTATCATTTTAAAGCTTTTGAAGAGATCTTTAAGGAAATACTAAAATTATTTTAAAATGCTTCACCAATAAATTTTATGTATGCAGTACCAATTTTTTTTATTTTTTAATTCTCTGTCACCCCATATTTTTTTTTCATTGGAGTAACTTTACTAAGCTAGATTTATATATGTAGATGGTGAAGGGTATATACGATTCGGTACAGCCGAATATAGCATTCTTACTTGTTTTTTATTAGGTGCGGCTGGTCCTACACAAAATAAATTATATTTTCTAGTTGCTGCCATCATTAGGTCAGTAACATGGTGTATCATTTTCTTCAACGATATAACAATTTTTTTCGCAGCTGCCGCATTATAATTGTTCCCTACTTTTTGTCTATTTAATTCAATTTTGTGTTAATTTGAGGTCGTTCTTTATGTTTTTATTTTATGTTTAGTTTTTCAAAGCAGTACCTTTTTTTATCCAAAAAACGCTTTTTTATAAATTTGTCAAAACTGAATTTATTTAAAATAATTATCTGATTTTTTACTTTATTCATTGTTTTTTTAGTGAAATAAGCTTGATTACGTAGAGTGATACTTTTAAAAATCATAAAGCTATCAAGTCAATTCGATTTTTTTTATCAGTGTAACGGCTCAATATAAAACTGTTCCCTTTCTCTTTTGAGCTTCAGCAAATCACAGTATTAACTTATTTATTCATTCGAATATTAATGTGTGCGTTTCCTAAAAAGAATGTTTATTTTCAATATGATTGGGCTGTCAAATCGTAATTGTCAACATTTTTCGTTTCTTTTTAACAAATTCATTAAATTTTTTTGTTGTTTTTTTCTCGCTGTTATTGTTTGTATCGCTATTGTGATTGTTGTATTAAATAAAAATTAATATGCAGTGTTGGCACGTTCAAATTGTTAATACGTCTCAATAACTGAACTGCCAGCACCTACAAAAAATTTTCAATTATATATTTAACGTCTGCACTCGTTTATGCATTCATTACATTGTTGTTTGATTAATTTGAGTTATGATCATGTCAAGATGATGGAGCTGCATGTACAAGTGGAAACCAGTGTGACAATCCTAGCAGTGTTCACATGGTTGGAAATATTTATTCATAATTTAAATTTATTATGTTTGAAATTTTTAAATTTAATCCTTATTTATGATATGATTTGAATTAAACAGTTTGATTATTTAATTAAGACACTCCTTGCAAGTGTTAATGTAAGTGATGTCAGTGTATATGACACCACTTACTCGTTTAAGAGATCAGCATTAGTTTTGAATACATTATTTATTTAGTTCTTATTTTATAATTAAAAAAATTATTGGAATTTAAAAAAAAATTCTAAATTTTTTTTGTATACTGGGCCCAAATCGTCGTAAAATTTCGTGACGTATCGAATAACCGGATTGCGGCATTCGATAGCGTTCGAATCGAAATTTGTTTAAAAATGTAAAAGATTTTGAGTGAAGGTATTCGATCGACTACTCGTTATCGAATGCCATGATCTCAAATTTCGATGCAAGCTATTCGATATCGAGTACGGCGATTCCAAAATGTAAAATTTCGATCAAAGTCATTCGATCACGAATGCGACGATTTGGGCCCTGAATAAATATAAAAAATTAAAAATTACCTAAATCTCTATAAATGAGAAAGAAAAAAAAGATACGGATAAGCTTTCGCGTGCTCATAGAGATATACTGGGTAACAATGTTCGGACAGCCATGCTCTAAACTTTGGTTATACTTGATACCATTTATAGTCCTATAGCGGCAGATAATGTGCTTCCCGTAATATATTTCAAAACTGAAGCGATCACATTATTCCATAGAAGAGCTCATTTGCACTGAGACTCTGGACACCTTCTGGATCAACTACTAGTTTCCATGACGCCAAAAGTCTTCGAAGGACCTTAGCTTTTCGCTTTGGGACTTGCATGCCTTTTAATCGGTACCACCGCAGACCGTTGCAAAGAGCCGGGGAATGTAATGAGAGTAATGGCCACTTTTAACGTTTCTAAAGTGCGATTATTGTGTATGGAATTATATTTATCGACTACTGTAAAAAAGAAAGTTAAATAGACTCGAGTGCACTTCCAGCGAAACTTTACTGTCCCTATTATTTAGAGAAATAGGTCGGAAAAAGTAATCGAATCGACTCTTTGCAACAAAGAGCTCATTTTGAAGTCCACCTGATATTTTACTTTGTAGGTTAGCGCTGAACGAATTGAGTCTTATATAAAAAATATTTCTGTTAAGTAAAAAAAAATGAAACAAGTAAATATAATGATATTAGTCCGCTGTTTTCGTTCTTATGGTTTTAAACTTTATTTGTACTTCAATGGCTAATTTTTGTTTTTTTTAGTGATTTTTGATTTGGGGTAAAAAAATCAAATAAAAATTATAAAACCTACAAACATTTCCGCCAAAGCCAGGGATCGAATATTGGTTAGGAAAACAAATCCATGACTGCAAAGATTGGGTGAAATTAAATTTTTTCTTGTCGAAACTCAAGTTGCTGTAGCGAACTTTTGAATTGATATTGATAATTTTAATTAAATGTAATTTTTTATATTTAATTTTTTTAGTGAAAACGTGATATTTTAGTGAAACTTTGATGACTCAGTGAAACACAAATTTTTTATGAAATGGTTTGTTTACTAAAATCCTGGCTTAGAAAAATTAATTCAGTAGATTTTAAAGTTTTGTTTTCGCCTGTTACTAGATTGTTCACAGCTCATAATTGTGGAACCAAACTTTTAAAATTTAATTTTTAAAATTTATTAAATTATTTTTTGTGAAGTTATGAAGAGAGGTTCAATTTTGGTAGTTTAATGAATTTCTTTATTAACATTCGGTTCTTAATTACAAAAAGCAAAAATAATAATACGTAAAAAAACCTCATCAACATGTAAAAGATGGAGGCTCCCACGTTTTTACAAACGCTTCTCCACTATTTACTTACCGATGTTCCTGACTTTTAACAGCGACTATCTCAAAATTATGCAGGTTGATTGATTCTTTGTAAACCCCTATTTTAAAAACTTTATGGGTTCGGAAAAGGGTTAAAATGGCAGACGGAATTACAGATGTATGAAAAAAAAATTGTATTTCATTTATTGAAGTTGAAGAAGGAATGCCTATTTGAAAGATTATAAAAATTCTTCTCATTTTTTTGACAAATATTTTCGGATATCTGTATATTGTGCCGATCTGTGTTCGACGCCTTAAAGTTTTCAAGTAAAACTAAGAACAAAGAGAAACATTTCATTTGAGAGGCAGAAAAAATATCTATACTTTGTTACCGATAAGGTTTCGAATTAAAGAAGCAATAAAGAACGCTGTACATTTTTCTTTTCCCTATAGTTTTCAAAATAGATAAGCAATAGTTTAGAATAATTATAGTTCGATCAAGATTGTGCTGTATATTATTTTCGTTAGTAATTTATTATACTCTTCACCACAAAGGATATAACTAAGTTTCCGACCCCATTAAGTGAATACATTCCGTCAGTCCAGCCTTGTTAGTATTGAAATCCAGATTGCCAAAGCACTAGATCAGCTAAGAAAAATTTTAAATACGCCAATCGATTAGACATAGTGTCGAAAGATCTGTTATATGAAATCAGCAAGATTGGTCCATGTACTTCGAGGCAGCAAGCAAAACCCCACGCCTACCGTTAATTTTTGATTTCAATTGGAAAAATGAAGTAACTCCGCTCAAAAAACAAATATGTATATGCAGCGATAGAGAATTAAAAAAAACATCAAATTTCTTAAAATTGAAGCGATCTTTAAAGAAATACTAAAATTTAAAAAAAATGTTTAACCCATTTAGAACCGTTGGTATTTTTATGTAAAATTACTTATATGAAGTACTATTTTTTTATTTCTTTGTTAACCCACACGCAGAAAAAAAACATGGTTGTTATATGGTCACAATAACCATATTATGTTCTTTGTAACAATGTATAGTTGCGGAGAACCAATTATAGTTGTTTTCACCAAAACTTTAGTCACGACAAACATTTTTTGGTAAATTTTAACGATTATATGGTTACTGTGCACAAAAATTCAACATGGTTCGTTTTAACTTAAAAAAATTTCAACCACAACCAAAGTTTTATAACTTATTAAAAATAATATAAAATATTTAATCATAATATATTATTGTTAATCAAAGTATGGTTAAAAGCAACAGAATAATGTTTACGCTTAAAAATATTTTGTTCTCGTACTTGACAGTTTAGTAATTTTTCTGATAGCTAAAATTTGAAATTTTTATTGTTAAAGAAATTGAAAAAAATAAAAATTTGTGTAAAAAATAAATAATTAAAAATAATATGCAAAATATGATAACAAATAAAAAGGGAACAAAACATTTAAAAAAGATGAAACATATAAATCTTTACTTTTGTGTTTGAGGCATAATTTGGAAATCGTTCATTTATTATTTTAAGCAAATAATTGAGTTTTATGTGAATTTATATTTTTAAATAATTTTTATGACAAATCGTTAATAAATAAAACAATAATCAGTTTTTTATATCAGAACAATTTTGCACTTACGAGACTATATTATAATTTAATTATATAACATGACATTTTCAGCCATATTATTATATTTTAATTTAACCATTTAATGTTTATATTTGAACATAATTATGTTTATACTTTGAACAACAATATGGTTGCAAATGTACAATACTATGTTTTGTTAGCAACCATATTATGTTGCTCTTAGATTATGGTTACCTCAACCATATTTTTTCTTTGCGTGCAATATTTGCTTTTTCGATTAGAGTTACTTCACTAAGCTAGATTTACATGGATGGTGAAGGGTATATTAGATTCGGCATAGCCGAACATAGCACTCTTACTTGTTTTAAAGTCATATTTTCTTTCCAAATCTTAAGCTTCTAGTATTTCAAACGCGCTTGATGATATCGAAAATTCTTCTCTTATTATTGTCGTATTTTTTCTTTTTAAGACCAAATGTTGTAAGTTCCTATTATAAAACATAATTATGACTCATCAAACTAAAAATTATTTAAACCCAAACTGTGAGGTAAACTTCACAGTTATTCATTTTATTTCAAATGAAAAATATTTAAAAACCGTCTGTAATAAAGGAGATCTGACTTTGGGCAATAAATTAAGATAAATTTTTAAGCAAAAATAAAGTTTATATTTCTATGACAGACCAACAAAACAAAAGAGCCAGTGTGAGGTAAATAATAAATATTTGACCGGACATAAAGACAGAATATCACATCAAAAATTATTTTAGAAATCTGATTAATATTCTCTTTTTCTTTTAAAATGTTATTAAAACTTTAGATGACAATTGTTTATTTAAATTAGTGAAAAAGTTTAACCTACTTTTAACGCAAAACGAAAGAAATATTTAATGTCAAAATATGATTCATTTAATGGAGATTTTTAAATTTTATGATTTAACTTAAGTTTTGGGATAAAAAGCAAACAAGAAAAAAAACCAACCAAAAACGATTTCACTTTAAACTGAATGAATTATTTACATGCGTTTTGCTTATGCAGACAATTAAAAATCATCATCATTAAGCGGCCACAGTTTATCGACTTTTGCTGCCAACATTTCTCATCACATTTTTTGTTTTTTTTTTTTTTTTTGTTGTAAATGTTGATATTTTCTTTCTGCAAACTGTTAATTTTCGTTTGTTATTTATATAAATTAAAATACTAAACAGAAATTAAACATAAATAAAGTTGATGACATTTTGAGCTGCAGTGAAATTTCGTTGCACTACTGAAAATTACGAAAAACTTCATGTGTTTTTAAGACCGTTGTTGTGTTTTAGTTTTTTTTTTTTTTTGTATCAAAAAGATGATGTTGCAACAGTGAAATATTTCATCTTTGTGATAAACATCACTATGGCTTGAGATGTGTCTTGTTATTTCCGTTGAAAATGTTTGTTTTTTCGCTTACTAACAACAACATTCATATTTTTTCGTACAGCAGCAACCCAACAGCAACAACAACGACAACAGTAAAATTATTTGCGCATGCGCGGCAGCTCTAATTAGACGCATAAGTAGAATTGAGGCGACACAATCGCAACTTCTCACCTTTGTGCTTTCAAACAAATCCAACAACAAAGACAACAAAATATTTAAATACTAAACAAAGTTTATATTAAAAAAAAAGAAAAACTAATCTTGTTCTTATTTGAACTGGATCTAAAATATGCTTTCGTACATGCAAAACTATATAAAAATGTTTATTCTCATACATTTATTCAAATATGAATGGAAGTTTAAACAGATGCATCTGATGGACAAAAGCAACAACAAAAATAGCAACATTAATAAAATAACAAATAAGCCAGTGTAGACAGAACGGAGTTTAAGATTAATGCCGCGCGAAATTTTAATGGTTTAATGTTTAAAAGACCATGTTGTTACTGCCTTATAATTTTTATTATTGTTTGGATGTTTTTTCCTTTCTTTAATTCCTATTTTTTATGTTGATGTTTGTTATTATGTTTCCTTGTTTTAAAGTGTGTTTAGTTCAGAAAAGGATGTGCACGGTAAACGTTTTCTTTTTTTTTTTTTTGCAAAAATTTCAAACACAAACTCTTTATCCTCTTTTAAAGATATTCTCGTAAAAGACAAAAAATACTTCAGTGTGTGGTTGGTTTACATGGCAAATGCAACACTATTCGTCAAGATACTCACGATCTAAGTAAGAATATCAGTGAGTAGAGTATTAGTCCAATAGTATCGTAATTAGATTGCCCGTGTACCGTGTTTGGTCAGAGAGATTTATGTTTTTAAAAATAGAACTATCAAACCGTCACAGAGAAGGCGGAAAACTGTCTTCTACTTGATGTCTCTCGTACGGAAGTCCCATCCTCCTAGTATGTATACTGATTAAAAAGTCAGCAGTTAATATTGCCAGCAGCCTAAATATGTCCTTCCTACTCTTGCTTTTAATCCGTTGATCCAAACGCAAGTTTTTATAATACAGCGGGCATAGATCAGCCTATGCCAGCTTAAATCAGACCTACTAATAGTGCTAAACGGCATAACAACAGATGCAGCCCTGAACACATTTAAAGCATTTCCAACCCTGGATAACTTATCCAAATGTTCTTAGCCTTTTTGGACATTTAGACTGGCGCGCAGTTATTTTGACATTTAAGAAAAAACAAATAAAGCTGCGAGTTTTCTACTTCATACGCTTGAATCTAGAGAAAAAATATTATGACTGAATATTATGGCTCTAAGATTTATTTTTTTATTTACATAATAAATGGGAGTAATTAATTAGATGGACTAATTAATTTACTGTTGAATGATAAATAATGCTAATGATTTTTTAGCATTACCAATGCTTTTTATTAAAAAGGTTTGATGGTTGATAATTATTTAAAAAACAAAATCATTACCATTGACTAATGATTAAATGGTTTAAAATCATTATCATTAATGAACATGTTCCTTGTCTTTGTACACTAAATACACATCTTAAACTATAGCAGAGGAATATTTTGAAATGACATTTATGTCAGAAAAATTTGGTGAAATATTTATGTTTTAATCTACTCAGGACAAATGAGACACTATGGAATCCTATTTTTGTATTCGTGTAAGTTATAAGATCTGCTTGTTGTAGTGTTAGGTGACATCAAGTTTTACACCTATCTTATCGCAAGAGTGTTAAAATTGCATTTAATTAATGCATAGCTTTTCAAAGTTTGGATGAAAAATTTGTGTTTCATAGAAACAATTATTTTTAATTCAATCGTAATTAGTAATACAACAATTTCATTAAAATTTCATTAGCATTATAAAAAACAATTATAATTAATCATATTATAATTAAAAATCACTAATGCTCGCCAAAGTATTCACCCTTATTCTAGTTG
The DNA here is from genome assembly GCA_916610165.2 of Gymnosoma rotundatum. Lineage (NCBI taxonomy): Eukaryota > Metazoa > Arthropoda > Insecta > Diptera > Tachinidae > Gymnosoma > Gymnosoma rotundatum. The sequence goes on from OU744336.1 coordinate 8,413,039, forward strand.
TCGGCGTCGTCACATATCAACGTTGATATGTGTCGACGCATTCGATTTGTTATTCTACTTGTCGTTATTTACACTTATCGATTACCGCTCAAAGATTTTTTTGTATTCTATAACAAATGTGACGACGATATTGTGTGGACGTGTCTCTGCTTTTTGTCGACGCCTTTTTGCATAACGACTGTAAGTGATTTAAACTAAATATAACATTGAAAATGTAAAAAAGTAAAGGTTACAAATGCACATCAATTTGAAAAATTGAAAATTTTTCGCATAGGCACTGCTTCATGCAATTTTAAAGAAAAATGAGAAGAAATTGGAAAAATTCTACATTCTCTTGATCCGCCTAGAACATTAGCAGATGAATGGCAAAAGGTAAAAAATTAAGGGATTTGAATAGGGATTTGTAAAAAAGTTTGTAAAATTTAAAAATTAAAAGTGAAAAACAGATGGTTGTTAATAAAGCGGAATGTAAAGCGACTGGCGTCGGAATGTTTGAAAAATTTTCACTCAGTCCGCTGGAAGAAGCTGTGACAAACCTTCTTAACTTTCAAAAGCATTTGAATCCTGGAGGAGCAGTTCAAGAAGTTCAAATGATTGACAAGGGAAACGATTCTAATGACATGGAACTTGCTAAAGTCGAATTTGTTGTTGAAAGCACAGCCAGGAGCAGACAAAGCATATGCACATACTTGCGATACGGCAAATTAAAAATATTGCAATTCTGCCTAAGAAATTATCTTTCCAACACAAGTTTTTGTTTTTTCAAGCTTTCGTCATTTATTAAATAAAAATGTTTTTCACTTATAGAAATAGAAAAAATTTTACCATAAAAGTTTTAGACGCAAATAAAATTTAACAAAAAACTTGGGGATGTGCATTTTCATTCCAGAAAAATCGATAAACCGTCCACGTCGTCTCAGCAATGTTATAAAATGCAAAATTTTTATTGAATTGACACCGACATTGATACAAAGTGATATTGATACTAAAACGTCAACGACGACTACGACGACGCCGACAAGTAGAATAAGGGTGATTAAAAATGGATTTATTTTCCGTGTAAAACCTTTAAGTTGCCTAAAAACTGCATGCGCATGATTATTGTTATGTGTTTGCTTTCATTTGTAAGTTTTTCTGTCCGAGTGTTTATTGTTTGTCTGTTTGACCATCCTTATGCCTGCTGTCTGTTTATTTGAAATTTGAAAAAAGTTTTTTTTCTTTCTTTAAACTTCTCACATAGATTTGGCTTCTTTTTCGTTAATTTTAATTATGAAAAGAAGGTTGGGCTCTTGTTTTTCTACACAAAAATGTTATCTTTTTAATTGAAAACTACAAATTTCGTGTTAAACTTTCATTGTATGCTGCTGATGCGGCTGACGATGCCACTGCTCACTCACGTTATTTGCCGTTTGTATCTGATGCTAACAAATCTCACGCACCAAAGGTAATACAAAAAACACTTTTTCTTCATTTCATTTCAAAGCAGTGCAACATTTATTTGAAATATTATTTTTTATTATTTCATTTGTTTGTTTCAAATTCACCTCAAGCTAAAGTGGGGCCAACTATAAAATCAAATAATTCTGGCAAAAAAAAACGACTGCAAAACAATTTACATCTGTCTGTCTATAACGGTTCAAAAGTATATCCCTCTACATTAAATTACATTAACTATTGGGACACCCTTATATTCCATCTCCAAAATTTATACTTGCTATAGCAGATTTAACACTAAAGCTGCTTGTCAATTTTAGCTGTTTGTTAACATTTTGGCAATATATATCAAATAGCAGCAACTATAGGGACACCCTTTAATTTCCAAATTCAAATTTTATACTTGCTGTTGTAATAGACTTAGCAGTCTATTAGAATTTCAACCGTCTGTCTATAGCGGTTTATCACTTTGGCCAAATTCATCAAACTACATCAAATATTGGGACACCCTTTTATTTTTAAATCCAAATTTTATACTTGTTGTTATAGCGGAGTTAGCCATTAGGTTCCTTGTAAATTTCAAGCGCCTTTCTACAACTGTTCAAAACTATAGCCATATACATCAAATTAAATAAACTATTGGGGCGCCCTCTAATTTATTATTTTGAATATTAATTCTTGCTACTATAATGGTCATAGCATTCGATATTCTGTCCAATTTGCAACCGTATGTCTATAACGATTCAAAAGATAGGACTATAGAGAGAGGTCAATTTACCTCACCTTACCTTTGGGGACACTCTTTAATTTTTAAATTTATTTTCGTTATTGGGAGCTAAAGTGATACGCATTTTTTTTAATTTTAAAGTGGTGCCCTTTACGGTTCATAATACACGTAAACAGATGTATGTTGTAAAGGGACACCCTTTAATTTATAAGACTATAAACTGTTTTTAAAACGGAACAAATCTGTAAACATAACCTTTCAAATAAAATACTCCCATATTCATAAAAAATAAAATAGCTTTAAAATATGTTTAATGAAAAATTTTCCATACAAATTGTTCCTAAAATACATTTGAAATCTATTTTTATCTTTTATGAATACGACAGATAATATTTAGTATAAAAACAACAATTGTTAGTTTTCTGCATTCAATGTTAAAATGATTTCTAGCAGAGCGTGTCAAAAAACCAGCCACTTAAGCACAACAATCCTCTAATTCTAGTTGGATTGTTGGCACATTTACTTAATAACAATAACAGCAACATTATATATTCCATTTGCAAATGCATTTAAATTTTCGCATCGTAAATCAACGGGTCATAAAAACTCACAAAGAAATAATATAAAACTCGTAAAATGATTAAGTTGGCGTTGAATAATTTTTAAATCCATAATTGAAATTTGATGAAAGGTATTAGAAACACATTAATTTGAGCTGTTTAAAATTATCCCGTTGTTTGGTTGGTTGCTTATAATTTTTGTCTGGTTGCCTCTGTCTCTGCTCAGGCTACGTCAGTGACGGATACATAAATCACATTTCGAAAAAATTATAAAATAAATTTTAATTGTTAAGCGTTTAAACTGCATCAAATATTTTCAAATTAATGAGTGTTGGAGGAGTTTTATTAATTTTAAAACGGTTATTATTTGCTTATAAAAAATTTTAAATTTTATTTATTTCACCATTTATGCAATTGAGCAAACTTTTAAATTGATTTAGTTGACAACTTGAAAAATTTGAAAATAATTAAAAAGCCACTGACCGCTTGTTTTAAGGACAGGAAAACATTTTTAAACTATTAGTTTAAATATAAATAACGGATCCGTTTACTTTAACAATAACTACGGCGGTTTCATTATTAATTGTTTTTTTGCTGGCTCAAAGTGGGTGGCAAACATTTAAATGTTTAAATCAAAATCTGTGAAAAAATATCCGCTTTAAGTGTGTGGGTATTTTTGTCATATATATATTTAGTTCTTACAAATACACACTTCTTATAAACATAACCATTTACAGAAATAAAAACAAAAGTTTAAAAAAATATGCCAAAATTCGAGGCAGGCACAAGGTTTTTCCCCGCTGCCTCAAGGGACTGATCTTGCTGATTTTCAGTGGCAACATTTTTAAAACTATGTCTGATCTATTGGCGTTCTTAAATTATCTCCAGCTCATCCAGTGTCCTGGACGGACAGACGACTTCGCTATGCATAAGAACTCAGAAAATAAATACTTTATGAGGTCGGAATGGATATTGCAGAAAAAAATGACATTTGTCCACCTTTGGTGAAGGGTATAAAAATAGGTCATTTTAAAACTGGAGCCTTTATTATATGTTTTTCGATATCTATGTGCAGTAGGGCTACAACTTTTTTACAATTTTTTTAAATATCAACATGGACCTATCCATACCATGTAGTGCATAAAAAATAATAAAAACTGCATCTTTAGATTTTTGATGTCGCTAAAAAAGGTTCCGCGTCAAATGCACTTAAGTTTGCGATCAGTAAGTTCGAAAAAAACAAAAATATTAATATTAAGTTAATTTCACTTAACAAAGATAGTTTTTAGATTGTGATTTTGATTATAATCATATAATTACATTAAGAAATGTAAATAGTTAAATAATTATAAAATAAAAAATTTTGAAAAAAAGTCTTAAAGGGCTTTCAGAAATCGGCTGCGACGTGGAACCTTTTTGTTCCGAAATGACCTGAGGAAACATTTTTCGATTTCTGCACAACATTGGCTACAACGTGGTGATAAGGCCTTATTTTGGTTGTACCCGTAGGGTGCAGCTGAAACAGCCAATTAAAATTTTTTTGTCTATTTATTAAACCTTTTAGAAGACCAAATAGAAGGGTTCTATTTGTTTAGAAAATTAATTAAAAAGAACCAAAAAGCCGAAAATAAAGTAAAATTTCATTAATTTATAAAATCGATGGTTCGAATCCTGGTCAGGGTAAAAATTAAAAAATAAAACAAACGCTAGGCACCGCGTATTTACATTCATACTTAACTCATAAAAGTCAATATGATACTGAAACAGTGTCTATAATGTTGTGAGCAAACAAGTATGAATAATTAAAAATAAAAAGTTGCATTTGTGACTATCAAATTGCTAGCACAAAAAAGCAACAACAAATGTACAAGATGAGTTACAAAGAGAATGACAAAGAAAAGCTTTAAGTTGTGTGTGAACTTCATCTCACCAAATTAACATTAAGATTAGTTGGTTAAATAGATGATGTTTACGATATACATAACATAGGGTAGATAGATGCAAAGAATGCTGATGAAGGATGTGGCGGTCCAGAAAATGCTGCATTTCATTCTGCTAGCGTCTAATTTTTCTTGTTTTCTTTGGAAAACGTCCGCATACATTTGTAAATAATTTTTCTTTCTAAAAATGTTTAGAAAATTAATTAAAAAGAACCAAAAAGCCGAAAATAAAGTAAAATTTCATTAATTATTAAAATTTATTGCGACAACTTCTGCTATTATTTAAAAAAAAGTATTTTAGGAATTTATTGCTGAAATATTCGACCACAGCTAGTTTGGTCTATAAGAGATATTTGGCATAGATCCAGATGGATTTCTTTGCAGAGAAAATGGAAAAACCAAGTTACTTAAAATTTTTTTTTTAAGTGAAAATAATCACCCTTATTCTAGTTGTCGGCGTCGTTACTTATCAATGTTGATATGTGTCGACGCATTCGATTTGTTATTCTACTTATCGTTATTTACACTTATCGATTACTGCTCAAAGATTTTTTGTATTCTATAACAAATGTGACGACGGAATTGTATTGACGTGACTCTGTTTTTTGTCGACGCCTTTTTGCATAACGACTGAAAGTGATTTAAACCAAGCAAAACATTGAAAATGTAAAAAAGTGAAAGTTATAAGTGCAAATCAATTTGAAAAATTAAAAAACTTTCGCAGAGGCACTGCCTCATGAACTTTTAAAGAAAAATGGGAAAAAATTAGAAAAATTCTAAATTCTCTTGGTCCGCCTAGAAGATTAGCATGTGAATGGCAAAAGGTAATAAAATAAAGAATCAATAGGGATTTATAAAAAAGTTTGTAAAAATTACTTCTTAGGTATGGCGAAATATAAAATTAAAAGTGAAAAAAAGATGGTTGCTAATAAAGCAGAATGTAAAGCCACTGGCGGCGGAATGTTTAAACAATTTTCACTCAGTCCGCTGAAAGAAGCTGTGGCAAACATTCTTAACTTCCAGAAGCATTTGAAGCTGAGGGAGCAGTTCAAGGAGTTCAAATTGTTGACATGGGAAACGATTCTAATGACATGGAACTTGCTGAAGTCGAATTTGTCGTTGAAAGCACAGCCAGGAGCAGGCAAAAAATATGTACATACTTATGATACGGCATATTAAAAATAATGCAATTCTGCCTAAGAAGTTTTCTTTTCAACACAAGTTTTTGTTTTTTCAAGCCTTCATCACCAATTAAATCAAAATGTTCTTCACTTATAGAAAACATTTTACCATAATAGTGTCAAACACACACGCAGAAAAAAAACATGGTTGTGATATGGTCACAATAACCATATTATGTTCTTTGTAACAAAGTATAGTTGCAGAGAACAAATTATAGTTATTTTCACCAAAACTTTATTCACGATAAACATTTTTTGTTAAATTTCAACGATTATATGGTTACTGTGCACAAAAAATGCAACATGGTTGGTTTTAACTTAAAAAAATTTCAACCACAACCAAAGTTTTATAACTTTTTAAAAATAATATAAAATATTTAATCATAATATATTATTGTTAACAAAGTATGGTTAAAAGCAACAGAATAATGTTAACGCTAAAAAATATTTTGTTCAAGTTCTTGACAGTTCAGTAATTTTTCTGGTAACTAAAATTTGAAATTGTTTTTTATAAAAATAATAATAAAAATTTATGTACAAAATAAATAATGAAAATACAGCAAAATATCAAAAGAAATAAAAAGGGAACCAAAACATTAAAAAAAAGTTGAAATAAATATATATGTATGTATGTATTGTAAGCATATACATTTTTATTTTTGTGTTTGAAGCACAATTGTGTAATCATTTATTTGGGCTTATAAACTATATTTTTGTATAGCTGTTTCTTGTAGCTTATGCTCCAAGCGTTATTATAAGCAATTAATTGATTTTTTGTGAATTTATCTTTCTAAATATTTTTTATGACAATTCGTAAATGAATAAAACAATAAAAAGTCTTTTATATCTGGAAAATGTTAACCATATAATGTTTATATTTGAACAACAACAATATGGTTGCAAATGTAACAATACTATGTTTTGTTTGCAACCATATAATGCAACCATAATATGTTGCTCTTAGATTATGGTTACCTCAACCATATTTTTTCTTTGCGTGCAAATAAAATTTGATAAAAAAAACTTGGGGATGTGCATTTTCATTTCATAAAAATCGATAAACCGTCGAAGTCGTCACAGGAATGTTATAGAATGCTAAATTTTTATTGTATTGACGCCGACATTGATACGAAGTGATATTGATACTAAAACGACGACTATGACGACGCCGACAACTAGAATAAGGGTGATTGATAATGATAAGAAATCATTATCATTGTTTATCATTCAATGCCAATGAAATCGTTAATTAATTAGTCCATCTAATTAATTACTCTCATGTATGGTTAAATTACCTTCATTATAGAAGAAAAATTTGAATATATTCTAATTCATATAAAAATTAAAATTAAAGATAACAATTTATTTTTTTTTCACTTCCAATAGGTTTTTCTTTTTCCTGAATAAAATTATATGAAATTAATGAAGCTCTTTGTCAAATCAAAAGAGATTTTGATTGAGAGTATAATAATATTTATCAATTCTTTTTTTTTTTTTTTTTTGAAATTGCTTTCTTTAGCGCTTTCAAATTGTGATTTTAATCTTTAAAAGAAAGAAATTAAATTAGTTTGACACGTTTTGAAAGGAAATTAATTGTAAAAAATAACCGCAACACAACCCAAGGGTTTAATGATTTTGTGTCGTTATAGACAAAATAATAAACTTTACGCACAATTAAGAATTTTACTTTGCTTTTTCCCGACTTAATGACGGACATTTTTGCCAAATATTTAAATAAACAAATAAATAGAAATTATTTATAATAATAAAATGTGTGTGTGTGTGTATGTGTCTGTAACTAACTGAAGCATCATGAAGCTTTTAACCCAATAAATTATCACTTAAATGAAACAAAAAAAAAAAAAAATCAAAAAACCGCCAATTAAGTAAAATACATATAAATGTAGTGGCTTTTTTATCAGCGGCAAAGATTTGTACAAATGAAATAAATGTATGAACAAAAAGCGAAATTAAATAAATAAAAACAATAATAAAAATGAAAAGAAACTTTAAAGTAGAGCCGCCAAACAAAGCAGACTTTAAAGCCAAGACCAAACAATGAAGTGTTAAAGAAACATGTATTCCTACAGATGAAGGAAAAAATAATTCTGCTAATGAACAGATTTTTTTTAATAAACATTAAAATAAAAATTATTAACACAAACAAAAATGCGGCTGAAAAAAATTATGGTTATTTGAAATTTTTCAAACGTTTTACTCTACTGATAAAAACAAAAAAAATTCCAACAACATTTAATGTAATTTATATTTTAAAATTATTAGATTTGAACATGTGTGGTCCAAAAAGTTATAAAAAAAAATTTTCAACAGAAGTGTGACACACTTAAAGTCACATGTAACATACAAAACACCTCATTCTGCTGAACATCGCTTGACAATTTTGTTGAGTGGTTTGAATTTAGTTTAACAAGCTACAAATGAATTATGAAAAATACTTGAATGTTACAAATTTTGTTAATCGGCAGAGAATCTTAAAATCTCATCATCATCCACATAATTGACCGCCTTTCTTTCATTTCAAATCCAGTCTGGTATTAAGAGAAGCGTGAAATTTACATAATTGCGCAATTATTTGGATGGACGTCAAAACAATTGAAACTGTCAACATGTACAACATGTAACAAATAAAATACTCGTAGTTAAATGAAGTCACAGCAATTTTACAAGGTGGTCTTTTAACATGTGCGTGTGTCAGAAGAAGATTTCTAAAATATTATTTTACAAAGTATGCGGCAATTTGTTGTAAACCTACCGCAGTTAAAGTACTTAACCACAATTGTCATCATCCTCATCATCAGCAGCATGAAATGAATTAAATGAACTACAAAATTTAAAACTGAGATTAGATAATAACAAATAAGAATTACGAGTACGAAGTCTTTGACATGTTTCAGTCATAAAGTTCTATACATTCTAGAAAATTACAGGCCACACACGTACTGCACATTTATTTTGAAAGAATTTAAAGTCAAGTACCTGTAGTTTGTGTGTTTTTATTTTTTTTTTTTTAATTTTACAGCACGATAAATATCTTGTTGATTTTTTTCTAAGCACACAAATTTAACGTAATGAAGTCATTGACAAAAATTCCATAAATTCTTTTCATAATCATAAACAAAAAAAAATTTTTTTTATAACCATAATTGCAAACAACACATTAAGTTTTAAAAAGAAAAAAAAAAGAAATACATAAATAAAGAAATATCGTAAAAATACATACCAACCATTCTTTGAATACGAGTAAGATTCACAAACCAAAACAACACTTTCTTTGCTGTTTTTATCAATCATCAGATCACCAGATCACATCACAAAATTTTAAAATTAAAATTTGTATTTTTTTTTTTAGTATTTTGGATATTTATTTTTAATAGTTTTTTTCGTACCTAAAAACTGTGACAAATCAACGCTTCATAAGCATGTTTTATGATTATTCGTACGAGTATTAAATAAACAACAAACAGCAGTGTACGTACGTACACTGCCGCTGCTGCCGATCATGTTAAAGATGATGATGATTTTGATGATGACTGGACCCTCATCAATTTCAAAGTTCATCATCATTTTGACAGCTCAACTAATTGGGAAACGAATGTTTGTTATACGTACGCCTGCCAGGTCAGTTCTGATGCAACTAAAGAAAAAAAAAAAGCGCTGAGAAAACAAGAAATAATTATGAGATTAGCGCCAGGGCTTCAATAAAACACGCACAACAACAACAACAACATCAACAGCAATGGCAACAATTTTTATGAACGAGAAAAAAATTGTATAAAAAAAATAAAAAATATTAATATAATAATAAAAGCCATGAGCTTAAAGTATTGAATACCGATCACTCTTTATTGACTTTTTTGTAAAGTGCAACCCAGTAAACATTTTATTTATCTTGCAGTCACAGGTGCACAGCTAAGGCATTTGGTTTTTCGAAACTACTTGTTAAAATGCTTTAATACTTAAAACCGCAGGGATTTCTTTACAATTAAAATTTAGTTATATCCGCAGTTTTCATAAATAAATTTTGAATTGAATTTGGTAAAAAATTTTAGGGTGTTAAATTTCACATCTTTTTTATAAAACAAGCGGATTTTTGAACTTTTCGAATAAATTTTACGAAATAAAGGGTTTTTTGTAGGAATTATAATATTTTCAATTAATTTTCGAATTGCAAAGAAATATCCGCTAGACCACATTGTAAATTGGGGAATAAACTTAATTTAATTTATGGAGAAATAAAATTTTATTTTATTTATGACTGGTAGAGATCAAAGGACCGTGGAAGTTAAAATTTTTTATTTTTTATTTTATTGTAAATTATGGTTAGACCACTCTTTGGCATATTTACAAAAAACAAACAAAATATCGGCTTTATCGGCAATATAATTTTAAAAAATATTCGGCACAAATTAGAAATACCCATTTAAAAAAAAAATAAAAAACAGAACAATTAAGTATTAAATAACGTTCAGAACATATAAAATAATTTACATTCGTTACAGGTCTATTGCTCGCATATAGTGGAAATAATCCAATTTTTTCATTTCTTTTGGCCATTAGAGTAACTTAAAAGAATTTTAAAAAACATCTCACAAGATTAATTTTTCTGGATTTGGAGACAAATTCATCGGCGTTATTTTTTCGCTTATTGTTATTGAATCTTTTGTTAAAATAAAATTCTGCTTTCTTTTACTGTTTTATCCAACCAATTTAAAATAATGGTCAAGATTACTTGATTCAATTTCCTCTTTCTATTTTCATTAATATCATTCCAAAATCAAGGTCTTACTAGATATCAAAAATTTGTGATCTATAATTTATATCGGGGTTTTCAACAGGACGCTTCAAAAGTAGAGCGACAGGGACAGCAAATGACGTTATATTTCTTGCCGTTCTTTTGTCATTTCTCTTCAGTAAGGTTTGCCATTTCATGATGAAAAGATATATGTACGAGCCAACAACGAGTCGGAATTATCAAAATTTACTACCGGAAATTTACAGATTTTCATCGAAAAATCATCTTCAGCGATGAGGCTCATTTCTGGCGGAATGGCTTTGTCAATAAACAAAGTATAACTTATTGGTCAGGCAGCAATCCGCACGTACTCCAAGAGTCATCATTGCATTCTGAAAAAATAACGGTTTGGTGTGGTTTATAGGGTGGCGGCGTCATTGGGCCGTATTTCTTCCGTGATGATCAAGACCGGCACGTTATTGTGAATAGGAATCGCTATCGTTTAATGGTAACCGAATATTTTTGGCCCCAATTGAGTAATATAGACTTGGTGTACATGTGGTTCCAACACGACGTCGCCATAAGCCACACTGTGATTGTCACTATCAATTTATTGGAAAGCAAGTTTGGAGAACGTGTTATCTCACGAAATGGTCCAGTCGATTGGCCGCCTCGGTCGTACGATTTGACGCCGTTAGAATATTTCCTGTGGGGCTAATTCAAGTCTATGGTCTATGCCAGCAAGCCAGCGACGATTGATAAACTTCGTACGAATATCGAACGTGAAACTGCAGCAGTATCGTCTGATTTGTACTTGAAAACCATCGAAAATTGGGTTCAACATCTGGACTTCTGCAAGCGTGCCCGTGGTGGCCATACAAAAGAAATTGAGGTCCATAATAGTGGCAGGAATAAATAATATCATTGACATCCAAAACCGTTTTTGTTTTGTTTTATTAAAAAAAAACTTTTGTAGCGCTCTTATTGTAAAACCCGTTATATTATTTGACGTTTTCAAACTTAGTTTTTAAATTTTTTTAGCTTAAAGAATTTTAATAATTTTTCTTTTTTAGTTTAAAGCAATGTGGTGTGACTTACATCACATTCATATTAAGAATACAATTTTCAATGAACTTATTAACAATATTTTTTTTATTGTAACAAGTATTCTATTGATGCCCAAAAGTAATATTCTTAACTAAAAAAAAAAAAAACAAAATTAGCGTGTTTTAAAAATTATCAAAAATAACGGCGTTTATGGAGAAAAAAAAAATCGGTGAATCGGCACTTTCATAATTTTAAGAAAAATATGTCCATGCATACAGCCGATTCAAAAATTGCAATTCGAAAGATAAACTTCTTTTTTCTGGAAAATACTAAAATCTGGTAATAAATATAAATAATTCTTGCAAAACGGAATCGAATTGGAAACTGACAGGCAGAGGGTTACAGAATATGAAATTAAATTTGTGATAAAAGTTTTGTTTGAATTTCCATTGTGATTGCATCACTTTTAATTTTTTATTATATTTTTTGTTTTACTTCTTCTTATTGAGAGCAATGTCGATACCAATTTTGTTCAAATTATATATGTTTGTGTGTTACGGTTCAGTAGGCATACTGAACATAATTTTTTAAAATTTCTTACAGTGAGCCAGACCAATCTGAACGCATCACCATCCTATTAAAAAGTACTTTTTTATAATCAGTTCAGAAATGACTGAGTTCATCGGGCACAAACATAAAAAATACAGGCGAATTTTTAACCTTCTCCTTCTTTGGAACCGCTTAAGAATTAGCTTACAGCAATAATTTTACTATTTACCATAATTTATTTAAACTATTAATTTCAAGTTGTTATTCTTTGTGGCTCTATCAACATAAGAAGACGTAGAGAACGTTGAATATTAGATTTTTATTATTATTTCTAATAGAACTGATTCAAGCAGTGGAGAATTTGGTGAAGGTTATTGAGCTTAAGTTTTGAATGAAAATATTGTTACATTGATTAGAATTATATACGAGTACTACTATACCTTAAAGTATCACAGCTTGGGGGTACGAAAACTGTTGTCAAATTCTTATATTTCCTCTTGGTCAAGATTTTGCTTTCATTTTTTTTAATTTTATTTTGACAATAAATTTTTAAATATTTGGGTAAAAATTTCTAAAACAAGATTGTTTTTTTTTAATTTTTGATCAAAATAATTGCTTTTCAAAAAAAAAAAAAAAATACATACATATTAAAAAATTAAATTCAAAATTTTTATTAATTCTAGACCTATAGCCTTCCGAAAAAGAACATTTTTTGGTGAATAGTTTAAGTTTGAACTAGATTTGTTCTCATGGGTCCCACGGATTCAAAAGACCAGTTACTACCTGCTTTAAATGCTTCAGTGTGTGAAAAAACGCTAATAAATTCAATTTTGAGGTTTTTCCATTGAAATTTTTGAGTTAATATCTTTAGAGCAAATTTAAGCTGTTACTAAAATATATATAAAAAATGCAAATCAATACAATTTTTGCATATTTGATACTCTTACAATAGTTTATAAATTTTATCGCATAATTATACTTAAATAACAATTATGGTTTTACATAAAAAATTTTGTGTGTTTATTTATGCAGGACGTATTTGAAAAAAGTACCAAAGCTATCAACCTCTTTTCGGTCGTTTTAACTTGAACTCAGTTTAACTATACAATTTCGGCGTAAAATAATAAAACGCTAAAATTTTCCTTTTAACTCGCAAGCTAAAAACCAGAGAAGTACATTAGCCGAAAATAACGGGAAAGTAATTACTTGATTTTTCACCAATGATTAAGTGAGCTTTGAGTTTTTCATCACTCTAGGTTTCCATTTCACATTTTTAAGAAACCTGAGTTTACGCGTTGAACGTTCGAATTAAAAAAAAATTATTTCACCTCAAGCTTTTGTTTTCTTATAATTATTGTCTTAATTTTGTTACTATGTGTGTTTCGAAGAAAAAATGCTATTAAAAAAGGTACCAAGGTTTTAATTTCCTGCAATTTTCAAAAAGTACCAAAATCCTACTACTTATTTTTCATTGTGTCTTTAAAAAGTTGAATAAATACTAAATAGAAGACGTTACTAACCAATCTAAAATGTTCACTGGGTTTTTACACTCCATAGTGCAGAGCAAATATTAAAGATAAAAATCACACATTATTTGTTGTTGCAATAATTATTGTTAGAATGCACTTGCGTGCATAATACATTTATATTGTTAATGTTATTGTTTTTGTTGTTGTAGGTATTCATGTATTCATATCAAAATCGATCATTTCATAAATCAGCCATAACAGACGATTGATTGGACAATGATGTCAATTATAATTCACTGTTTTAAAGTCACAAAGAACAGAAAAACATCCCCTCGAATGACTTAAATCAATTCAATTGAAACGATTGCATTTTCAATTCATCAAAAATTTCAAAGAATTATTAAACACGAATCTTACACTAGTTTTAATTACACAACACAATTGTTACGAATCATTTGAAGTGTCAACTTCAAACATCTGTGATAATTTTCATTGGAAATAAAGTGAGAGAAATTAGAAAAAAAAAATAGAAATATACAACGATGGTGGTATAAATGTAACCTGATGGATTTAAATAGAATTAAAGAATAGGAGTGATATTAAGAATAAAATAATTTCTTTTTAATTTTATTGTCATAGAAATTGTTCATTTTAAAGGCAAAGAGAAACAAAGTCTTGAGACAATACCCTTTGGGGCTTAAACAAATGAAAATAGTTTAAAAATATTATTTTAATGTTAATGTCATGACCTTAAACAAATTACGAAACGTCTGTTAAACATGAAAGTTTATCTAATGCTCGAGAAACATGCAAATGCCAGTGCCCCAAATGCCAAAAAGAAAATTACCCAGAAACAGTGGCAGATTGAACAGAAGCCTTTGCAAACATTACATCAACTTGGAGCAAATTTTCTCCACAATGACACTCTACAAATTAAACGTATAAATGAGGATTTTTTTTTCTATTGTTCTCTTAATGGCTGAGCGTAATTATAGTGATGTCTTGTACAAGTCTTGTTCAGAATTATCCGTTATGCTGAAATTCTTGCAGTTTTATTTACTAAATGATACTTAATGGCACAAAACAAAAGTAGAATAGTAGTGTTTCGAAATTAATTGAAGCTTAAATATTTTAGATCTTGTAACAGAGTAATCGGTCTATATTCGATTTATACTGGAAACTATTTTTCAAATTCATGTTCTTTGAGCTTAAAGGAATATAAAAATTAACAAATGATGGACAGGGAAACCTTGTTCGAAACTAGTAAATTATGGCCACAAGCAGGAAAATTGACTTTAAATGAAAATAAATAAATAATATAACAGCATTTGCTACAACAGTCTCTATCAAACCAAAAGGGAAGTATATCTAAAAGTATTTTGTCAATTTCAATGTTATCAAAGGACAATATCAATTAGGAATCTATACGCTGATACGGGTGTTGTTTTGGATATTAACAGAAAAATTGTAATTTTAATATTTTATGTAATTATTCAAATAATAAATAACTATAATATTTGTACATCTTCTCTGCACCACCTGTGACAAATTGCAAAATATTTTTCATGTACTATTTTCAGCATATCAAAAGAAAATTTGATTTTGAACAAAACAAACATTATTATCTTTCAAAAGATTTCCATTAATTATTTTTCTGCCATTGATATGGAAAATATTTTTTGTTTCTAATGGCTTATAGTTAAAATGAATATAAAAAATTAATATAAAACCTTGTAATTAAGAAAAAACTATTTTTATATTAAATAAATAATAAATACGAGGGCTGCTATATATATTTCTGGCCTGGCAACACTGAGTGCTGCCAAGTGCAATCTGACATTTCGATTGGAAAGTTTGTCATTTTTAAGCATAATCGTACTCAAAATGTTTTGACTTACGACCATTATTTGTGTTGTTTACAGTGACTTGAAAAAATTAATATAGAAAAAAATGGAATTAACTCGTGAACATTTTCGTGCCATCATTTTTCAAAACTTTCGACGTGGTTTATCACGACAAGAGTGTATTGATGAACTTAAATCTTTGTATGGCAATGAAGCACCATCCTATAGCACTGTGAAAAATTGGTATAATGAATTTAATCGTGGCCGAAGCTCGCTCTAAGACGAATTCCGTGAAGGTCGTCGAAAAACGGCTGTTGTGCTAGAGAACATTGATGCCGTGCGTGAACTCATAATGCAACATGCGACATACCGAGAGATAGAGACATCCTTGGACATTTCTTCCACCAGCATACATTCGATACTGCATGAACACCTGGCCGTAAAAAGGTTTGTTCTCGTTGGATCCCGCACAATTTGAAAGTCGCTCAAAAAAAGGCTCGTGTCGATTGGTGCAAAGAAATGTTGCAAAAATGCGATTGCGGTGCTTCAAAAGACGTTTATAAGATCGTCACAGGTGACGAATCATGGATCTATGCGTATGAGCCCGAAACGAAACAACAATCGACCGTGTGGGTCTTCAAAGACGAGCAAAATCCAACGAACGTTGTTCGTTTAAGAAGCACTTCGAAGCAAATGGTCGCCTGTTTCTTCGGCAAAACTGGTCATGTGGCGACTGTTCCGCTTAAGCAACGTAGGACGGTCACTTTTAAGTGGCACACTACAATTTGTTTGCCTGACGTCATCGGAGAAATTCGATAAACCAACAAGAGAAGACGAATCATTGTTCACCATGACAATGCGAGCTCTCACACATCGGCTCAAACCAGAGCGTTTTTGACCGACCAAAACGTCGAATTAATGGGTCATCCGCCGTACAGCCCTAACTTGGCACCTAATGACTTCTTCTTGTTTCCGCACATCAAGAAAAAAATGCGTGGTCAACGATTTTCGTCGCCAGAAGAAGCTGTTGAAGTGTTCAAAAACCATGTTTTAGAGGTGTCTCAATCGGAGTGGAAAAAGTGCTTCGACAACTGGTTTGAGCGCATGCAAATGTGTATAAATCATGCTGGAGAATACTTTGAAAAACAATAAAACCATTTTTGATTATAAATATTCGCATTTTCACTATTAGGCCAGAAATATATAGAGCAGCCTTCGTAATAAAAAATTTATTGAAACTTTAATCTCAAAAAATATGAACTGTCTCCTCAAATCATTATACTTTTTTAACCGACTTCGTTACCTATTCGTCTGGATGTTTTTTTTTTTTGCAGAACTTAGTCATTTTTAAACCTTTTTTAAAATTTATTTTTTATTTTAAAGATGATCCCGCTTTAAAACACAGGTCATAGTTTTAAAAATTAAAGGGAGTCCCCATACAATATACAAGTAGTTTTCATCTATTATGAAGAGTAAAGCGCGCCACTTTATAATATAAAAAAACTACTTATAACAAAATCTTAAAATTAAAGGGTGTCCCCATAGGTGACGTAAATTAACCTATATGGGCCTATCTTTAAAGCACACAGAACAGGACAGAATGTTGATTGCTATGACCGTTATAGTACTAAGTATTAAGATTAAAATTATAAATTAAAGTATTTTTAAGTTTGCCATAAGAAAAAGTATACAATTTGGATTTGGTAATTAAAGGGTGTCCCGATATTTGATGTAATTAGTTGTATTTGGCCAAAATGTTGAACGGTTTTAAACAGACGGTGGAAAACTAAAAGTAATTTCCAATACTTTTTTTGGAATAATTAAAGATATATCTATTTAAATTTATAAATTAAAGGGTGTTACAACAGTTGATGTAATATAATGTATATGGGCAAACTGTTAAACAGCTTTAGACAGACGGTTGAACGTCTATTGCTTTGGAAGTTAAAGGGTGCCCGAATAGTTGATGTAATTTGATGTATGGAGAAAACTTTTAAGCCGTTGGATACAAATACTCGAAGATTAGAAATGATATCCATTACTTTGTCGGATATAATCATAAGTATAAATATTTATTATTTAAAATCAAAAGGTGTTACAACAGTTGATGTAATTTGATTTATATGGATAATCTATTTAACAGTTGTAGACAGACAGGTTAAATTTACAAACAACCTGTATTGCTAAAGCCGCCATAAAAACAACTATATAATTTGCAATTTACAATAAAAGGGTGCACCAATTGTTAAAGTAATTTGATTTATGGGACAAAACTTCTGCACCTTTATACTCAAACAGCTAAAATCTGTTTTGTAGTCGGATTTTTTCCAAAATTATTCACTAAATTATATATCGTTAACATCGCCTTTATTTAATTTCAAAACTTTATTAGAGTTAAAATTTTTTTAGGAAAATAATGGAAATTTATACCAAATGTCGAATGAATTACACATTAGCTTTAATATCTGATCTTTATAGAGTTTTGTGTGCTGAATCTAAATCTGACATTACTTTCCCAGCAACAGGCTCTGAATCATGGCGAAACAATACAGGTGGTCTCGATAGCGAATTCATTAATTTCGCCGTAAACTCTAAATGTCAAAATCCATATATAAAAAATATGTATAACAGTTAGATAAATTTTTTATATATGGAGCTTGACACTTACAGTTTACGGCGAAATTAATTAATTCGCTATCGAGACCACCTGTATTATTTCGCCATGCTCTGAATTATAAAACACTATATGGTTTATGGGGGCCCAAGATTTTTCCTGATCACCAACTTAAGTTTTAAAGTATGATAGATAAACATTTTTGACAAAGTCTGTAACGTTTTTTAATCACAAACTCACCACAAATATAACAAAAACTGTCAACAGAGTTTTTACAACCACGATAATACATTGTGAAGTTAGGTTGACAGTTAATAAAACATCTGTTGTTAACAGAAAAAAGAGTCCACCTTGTTTGGTCAGTAAATATGATTCAACAGTGCTACCAACTCATCCACACCAACAGTCCTAGATTTCAGTTATTTATTTAAAATATTAAAGTTGTTAGTTCTTTGGAAATCTCTTAATTTAATAAATTTAACTATAAGATGTGAAGAAATTGTGGGTGATACATCTTTTTTAATATCATATTTGGATTCAGTAAAGTAAAAAGTTTTTTCATCGTTGTTATTAATTTTTTTAATAATTTTCATTTTAATTGACACATTTCATTAAACAATATTTAAAAAAGTGTCCATTAATTTAAATAAAATTTGTTGCTTTAAATATATCCAAAAAAAAATTTGAATAAAAATTAATATAATATAATTTGCAAAGTGTCCGTGCATATAAATAAATTATCGTAGTGTTTTGTAATATTTTATTTTTCATCCTCTTTCAACTGTATAAAAGAGCCGAAAAAAATTCAGCCGTATACAGCGTAGAAAGAAAAATAGAAATACTGTTGGTTATTGCTGTTTTTGTTTAAACTTTGATTTTTGTCTCTGCTTTATTGTTTGGACAAAAATCTTTAGTTTATTTAAAATGTTTGTCAGAAGTTTCCTGAAGAGTTAAGTAAGCGGTAACGAAATGGCCATCGAGACGTGCTTTGACCCTCAATAATCAATATCGGTGATTTAAATATTTAATCGGGAAAATAGCACGGGAAGGGATTTTTTTGAGGAAAATTAAATTTGATTTAAACCGTTTTATCGTTAATGTATAATAAATTATTTCGTTAATATTACCTATGAAATGAAAGTGTAACTGTTAAGATCGACAGTAAAAAGGTAATATTACTGAGATATTACCGAAATATCTGTCAGCTTTTCACAGATCTTTATCTCTGGAACCGTAGTATTATTATAATCTTAAACAAAAAACTGAAATAAAAATCAAAATTAAAGGGTGTCCCATATTTGTCGTACCACAAAAAGTAGATCTTATAACAAATAAAAAGAATAAAATTAAAACCAATAAGAATTAATTTTGACGTTTAACGTCTTATATTTGAAACCGTAATAGAAAGACATAAAAATGACATCGGCTCATAATGGGTTAAGCATTGTTAAAATATTGTACTGGCACTATATCTGATCGATTGACATATTAATTTTTTTTTTGTGAAATAAAGTTTGTCTATTAACACGGACGGATCGACGAACATCGCTCAATCGACTATGCATAAGAAGAACTTTATGGGGTTGGAATGGATATTCCACTTTTTGTGGTGAAGGATATAAAAAGATAAAACTAGAAATTAAAGGGTGGTACATGCACACTACGAACTCATTTGTATGTAAGTCCGGATTAAAATTTCCCGATAAATACTAATAAAATTAATACTTTTTGTGTGCATTAATGGGCTCATTAACTTCAGTTTTAATCTTCGCCTATTCGTGTCACATTGATGATATCCTGAATTGAGTCGTTTTTATGTGTAATGTGATATATTAAAGATAAAGGGTGTTCATTCAGTAGATAACTGAATGTGATATAAACTTTATTGTTTCTTTTTTTTTTTTTTTTTTTTGATCTCTAGAAAAATAGGATATTCTGTACGCAGAGGGGAATAAAACTTAAGAAATTGCTGTAAAATTTGCTGAAAATTCTTCGTAGCCAGCAGTCGCTGTAAAATAAATAGCCTAAGGCTGTCTCCATATATCAAAATTCCGTCAAACCACTCGAAGGCAGACATTTTTTTAAATCTAAAACAAGTCTTTGCTAATTCTGTTGTAAATTGTTCATAACAGTGGGAACAAACTTTGAAATATTTTTTCTACACTATGTTTGCTGCAAGGCTATACATCTCCTTAAGGAAAACTTAAATAAGTGAATTGAAGAGAATGAATAAAAAAAGAAAACACATCATGAACAGTTGATGGCACGTCATGTTATTAGCAGCAATTTAAACAAATAATCAGCCTGAGCGTTTATTTAACAACAACTATCCAGTCAAATATACATGAAGCCTTTCAAGTATCAACTATACATCCCAGCCACATCACTTGCAACCAGCCATCAATCCAATTGTCCAGCCTACCTTGCATCCAACCAACCAAGCAACCAACCAGCCATCTACACAATGAAGAATTCTTTGCTTAACTGCTTTTGCCAGCTTTTTTTATCTACATTTTAATATTGTTGTAGATGCTGCTATTGCAAGTTAATAATACATGCAACATTTTTAATATATATATATGTGTGTGTGTGTGTGTGTGTCTGTGTGTATATCAAATGAAAATAACATAGAGTTACACGTATTTTATCGTTTTGATTATTGATCGAGTGTTACATTATTTGGTATTCAATTTCTCTGCTTTATGAAAAATTCTTGGCACAAAATTTAAGAAAATATCTTTAAGATTTAAGTGCTCATTATAATGATTTTCTTTTGTGTTGTTTTTTAAAGTATGAAAACAAGTGAGAAAAAGTTTCTTATATTATCCCCCGTGTCTGTCCATGTTTAATGGAGTGAATTTTAGTGCATTTTGTTTTTAAACACGAATGAATTTTTAGTTATTGCAACAACAAAAAGCAACGTGCAACTAACAATGTTGTATGTATTAGTTTATGTTGCATGTAATTACCTTAAACAATATACTGATTTACATTCCAATGCAATTGCAACTGTTGCTGTTTCTATTGCCGTCTATGCAGTAAACTCAACTGTGTGTTTTTTGTTGTTGTTGTTTTTGGTTTGTTTGCCTGAGTTAGTGAGCTGCTGGCCTCTGTTGATTGAAAATCTTTTCTGCACGATTTATAAATTTTCACCAATTTTCGTCAATTTAAATGTTATTTTCTTCGAAACCTTGCCTGAATTGTTTGTTTCTTGGTCCGTCCGTCCCTCTATTTGCTGTTCGTCTATTTGGATGTCTGCCTAAAACTGTATGTTTGAATGCCATACTGTCTGCTTTTTTTTGACAAACTGTCTCTGGGTCTTACCGTTCATTTGACTTGCTCTGCCATTAATTTCATGTATTTATTTTCATAGTTTTTTTTTTAAGTTTTTCTTGACTGGTTCTGTTGTAATTTGCTGTTATCCTCCCCTTTTATTGGGTTTATTTGCAATGTATTCGATCATTACTTTTTTTTTTTTGACCGCAGACAGTAGTTTCGAGTTGACTTTGCCAAAACAATTCATTTGTTTAGATTTTCAATGGAAATTAGTTATTTAATGTTAGCAGGGGAAGTATACTCCTTTTTATTTTTTTTCCATTACAGACTTAGGGATTCTTGTAAACAGAAAGAAGCAGAGTACCTTCTCTTTTTAAAATTTGTTTATTTTTTATTTTTTCTTAACAAAATGTGCTTGTAATAATGTTTGAAACTACAACGTTTAAATGAATATTATTTGCTTTTGGTGTTCATTAGAAATTCAGGAAAAAACTGCTTAGAATTATCTTAAATACTGACTGCTGCATTTGAAATTTAAAGTATTTGCTTGAATAAGAAAATATACAATTTATATAAATACAAATTAGACTTTTAATCATTTAATTGAATTTTGTGTTTTTATATTAAAAAAAATTGTTTTAGTTAAAAATTTGTACAAACTGAATTAATTTTAAAATTTAGGAATTTTTCAGTAATAATTGCTAGCTGACATTTAATATCATAAACATGATTTATTATTAAATGAAATAAATGCAAAATGTTAACAATTATTATTTACATTCTTATGAAATTAAATTTTTTTGAGATAAAACCTCAGAAATTTTTGAAATGTAATAAAATTGGCTTTTAATTAAAGACACGGGAATATTTTTTAATTTATTTAATTTATATAAAAAAAATTTGTGCTATTTTTATTGTTTGGACAAAAATCTTTAGTTAATTTAAAATGTTTGTCAGAAATTTCCTAAAGAGTTAAGTAGGCGGTAACGCAATGGCCATCGAGATGTGCTTTGACCCTCAATAATCAACATCGGTAATTAATTTAATCGAGATAATTTAAAAATAGCACAAAGTTTGTTATAAAAATTAAAAATTATTCCCGTGTCTTTAATTAAATAATTTGCATAGTGTCTGTGCATAGAAATAAATTATCGTAGTGTTTCTTAAATTTTATTTTTCATCCTCTTTCAACTGTACAAAAGAGCCGAAAAAGGTCAGCCGTATACAGTGGAGAAAGAAAAACAGAATTACTGTTGGTTATTGTTGTTTTTGCTTAAACTTTGATTTTTGTCTCTGCTTTATTGTTTGGACAAAAATCTTTAGTTTATTTAAAATGTTTGTCAGAAGTTTCCTGAAGAGTTAAGTAAGCGGTAACGAAATGGCCATCGAGACGTACTTTGGCTCTCAATAATCAATATTGGTAATTAATTTATTAGGGATAATTTAAAAATAGCACAAAGTTTTTTATAAAAATTAAAAAAATTGGCTATTGTTAAAACTTTTGAATAAACATTTTAAGTGTAAGCGCTGAATTAAAAGTAAATTTTATTAGTAACTAAAAATTTATAACTTCCTGCGGAGGGAGCCCTTGAGATGTAACAACATTTGAAATAAAACGCTTTTACGTCTTCACAGTGCGAATATTGTTACAGTTACGAATATCGTCTAAATTTGTAAAAAAAAAAATTTTTTTGTAATTTTGGGGTATCTTTGAAGCTCTATATTTAGGCGGGCGATTATAGCGACAATAATAACAAAACCATTTTTAATTTCAAAAAAAATCTTTTTTCGTGCTATTTTCTACTATTCCGATTAATTATTTAAATCACCGATATTGATTACTGAAGGTGAAAGTCTCACGTCTCGATAGACATTTCGCTACCGCTTACTTAGCTTAAGCTAAGGAAACTTTTCACAAACATTTTAAGTCAACTAAAGATTTTTGTCCATACAATAAAGTAAAGACAAAAAATCTAAGTACAAGCAAAAACAACAATAATCAACTATGATTTTGTTTTTCTTTTATACACTGTATACGGCTGACTTTTTTCGGCTCTTTTATACAGTTAAAAGATGATGAAAAATAAAATATCACGAAACTCCACGATAATCTATTCCCATGTTTGGACAAAAATCTTTAGTTTACTTAAAATGTCTGTGAAAAGTTTTTCGAAAATTAATTAATATAATGGGGAATTTCCGTTGTTTAAATTAAAAGCCATTTTTAGTTTTTACCGTACTCTGAAACAAGTAGGTGCACCTATTACAGGTTTTAATAGCTTTCAAAACGGATTTTAATTTAATTTGCGATTTGTGCATTTAAATATTTAATTGAAAAATATATGCAAAATTGAACAGTTAAATAATTAGTTAATTAAAAAAGCAAACAAAATATTCCAATTAAATAAATAATTGTTTCAATTAAAAACTTAATTAATTTTCAATCGAAAAGCAAATAAACTTTTAATGGATGCTATACATTTTTTTTCTATAAAAAATATCGTGTTATTTTTATACATTAAGTTTTTTTATTTAAGTGACACACGTGCAAATTCTTAAATCAAAAAAATTAAATAAAAAGGTGTCCTCATGTAACTCACGTATTTTTTACATATCTTTTGAATCGTAATAGGGAAACACTAGATTTTCATAAATTGTGTAATAATAAAAAAGTATGGCCCATATTAATAGTTATAGACTAAAGTCGACTCTTGCTAAAGTATACTCTAAAGTAAAAGGCTCTTATTATCTTTTTTGCTTTCATAGTCAAAAAAAGTATACTTTAAATTAGCCGTCTTACACTGGATTTCAACTGTAATTTGATAAACAATTTCTAAACAAACATTTGTTTTATTTTGTTCACATCTCAGTGCGTTTGAGTTTTCTGTCTTGTATAGACGTGTAAAAAATAAAAAATTTATAAAATCTTCATGTCAAAATAATAAATTAAAAAATAAATTTAAGAAACTGAAAAAATATAAAAATAATATTATAATTATAAAATTTATATAGTTAAAAAGTCCATATAATTAAATAGCCCATAAAAGTGCGTTGTATTTATAATAATCAATATGTCGGAACCTCCCGACCGTGGTGGTTCATCACCACTTATCTCTTTCGATAGAAATAAAAAGCTAACTATTTTAACACCCGGTGATAAGTTTTTAATAATGGAAAGAATTGAAAGTAGTGATACCCTAGTTAATGTTTCCCCTTTTTTAATAAAAAAATTAGTAGATAGTGTCGCTGGAGGAGAAACGCAGCAATGTAAAAAATTACTTAATGGTTCCATTCTTATCCAAACAAAGAATTTAACTCAAGCCAATAAACTGATACAGCTTACGTCTTTATCTTCACAAATAAAGATAAATATTAAAGAACATCCTTCTCTTAATTATGCTAAAGGGGTAATTTACTCAAATGACCTACGCGGAATTCCCGAAAATGAAATTTTAAATGAACTGAAAAATCAAAATGTAACGTATGTGAATAAAATTTTAAAAAATATCAATGGCAAATTAACCGAAACAGGACTTATTGTATTAACTTTTGCCTCCACTATTATTCCATCTGACATAGCCATTGGCTATGAGAAATGTAAAGTTCGCACCTACATCCCGTTGCCGCTTAAATGTAAAAACTGCCTTCAGTTTGGTCATCCGGCAAAAGATTGCAAAAACGAAAGAGCATGCCTCAACTGCTCAAATACTTTCCATACCAATGAAGAGAATAAGGAAATTTGCATAAACCCACCGTCATGCATTAATTGTAAAAATGCAAATCTTCAAGAAGTTAACCATCCAACAAATTACAAATTTTGTCCTGTATTTTTAAAAGAAAAAGAAATTCAAGCCATTTCCACAATAGAAAAAGTGGGTAAAAAGAGAGCTACTGCTATTTACAAACAACGTCATCCTCAGCAATGTTCAACTTTATATTCTACAATAACAGAATCTTCCAAAGTTGATAAACCATCTTCATCCTCTAACATATCTCCATCGCAATCTCCAGCAACGAGAAAGGTAAACCCTAGATTTGTAAAAAACTACTCAGACGTTATCAGCGATATTGATCTATCATCATCCGATATGGACACTGAACAGATAAGTAACTCCAACAGAATTCCAAAAGGAAACGAACCAATTATATTACCTAAAAATGCCTCTAGAAGATTGAAACAAAAAATTAAGGAAGCTACAAAAAAGTCAAATAGAATAAGCAAATAATAGAAATATGTTAAGAACTAGACTCTCTTGCTTTTTTGTTTTTAACATTAGATGCGCAGCAATTATTTTATTTTTAGCATTATTTTCTTCAATATTATTTTTAATCAGGCTCCTATCTTACACAATTTTAATTTCAAATTTTTTAATATTTATTATAATATTGCATCATCCTCTTTTTAATACTTTGTTTCTGCTTTTTATTATTCAATTTCTCATTGTTATATATTCAAATTTGCTTAGTTATTGGATTACAAACATCTTTGTGTTTTGTTTTTATTGTCACCAGTTATTCCTTGTTTTTGATAATATCAATCTAACTATTTTTTCTTACTTTCATATTCATAATTTTAATGTTAGCTTGTATCTTTCCTTGTTTTATTCTAAGTATTTTATTAGGGGCGTTCATTTTTTCCATTTTTTAACATTAAATACTCTTCTGATACTCTTTCCAAACATTTTAAGTATTTTAGATGTCATTTAACGTTATTCAGTGGAACATGAACGGTTACCTAAATAACTTTAACGAGTTGCAAATATTAATTAAGTCATACTTTCCTAAAGTAATTTGTATCCAAGAAACCCACATTCATTCCCTTACAAATATTCCCATTCCCATAAACTATATAATGTACATCAAAAATACATCGCTGACCAGATACGGCGGAGTTGCAGTATTAGTTCATAAGTCATTACAGCATAGGCAAATTAATATAATAGGTGATTTCGACACAATTTGTGTAGAAATAGTATCTAAAATTAAATTCAATATATTCAACGCGTATACACCTCCTCCCCCAAATTTTAACACCAGAAACCTGGACAATACTTTCCTTTCAGATATACCATCGCTTATTACTGGTGACTTTAATAGCCCTCATAAAAATTGGAGTGCAAATATAAACAGTCATACAGGCATTATACTGTCTAATTATATTAATAACTCCGACTTTGTATTACTAAATGACAAATCACCTACCCATTTAAATACCCACGGCACATTTTCGCATATAGATTTAACGTTTTGCTCCCCTAGTTTAGCTGTTGCAGCTGAGTGGAAAACTGAAGATAGTCTTTTTGGGAGTGACCATTTCCCCTTGATTATTTCCTTGTTTCCACTAAATACTAACGCTATCTCCAACTTTACAGCCAAATTTAATCTTAAACTGAGTAATTGGCCAAAATTTCAAAAGTTTTGCATCAAGGCGGATAACAAAAGACCAATATCTCCTAATATAAATAAAGAAACTGCAAACATACGTAAAATAATAATGGAGGCAGCCAATATATCCATTCCTCAATCGCATAACAAGCCAAGTAAGGTGCCTTGGTGGAACAAAGATCTTGATAAGCTAAAAGTGGAAAAAATAGATTTTGGCATATTTTTAAAAGAAATATTAATGCTACAAATCTTCTGAATTATAAGAAAGCAAATGCTTTATACAAGAGAAGGATTAAATTAGCTAAAAAGGATTCCATCAATTCTCTGTTATCTTCAATTAATCCTAATACTCCTTTAGACAAAATATGGGCAAATGTTCGTAACTTTACTGGATTCAAAACAACACATAAAATTCACGGCATTAGAACACTGACAGATCCTAATGATATAGTTATTGAAAGAAATAAAATCAGTCAAGAGTTCAGCCAGTTCTGGTCAAATAACTCATCTGACTTAAACTTTTCAGATAGTTTTAAAACTAATAAATATATTGCGATAAACAACTTTCACACAACTCTCCCTAGCCCCGAGTCACTCAGTATTGAAGGTAGAATAACCATGGCAGAACTCAGCTCTACACTAGAAACTTTAAAAGGTAAATCTCCAGGCTTAGATAGAATTTCTTATCCTATGTTGAAAATGTTGCCATATAAACTCAAACTCAGGGTGCTGGGTTTATTTAACAATATATTTCGAAACCAGATTCCGCAACAATTTAAAACCAGTATAGTTATACAAATACTCAAGCCCGGTAAAGACAAAACATTATTAACTTCTTACCGTCCTATTTCCTTAAACCCCTGTTTAGCCAAAGTTTTAGACAAAATAATTGCTAATAGGTTGTGGTGGTTTGTTAGTACTTATAAGCTTCTCAACAACAGACAATTTGGTTTTAAAAAGGGAAGTTCGACAACTGATAGTCTTCTTTATCTCGACTATCAGATAACTAATTCACTCTCTCTACGTAAACATGCTACAATAATATCGCTAGACTTTGAAAGAGCTTTTGAAAAAATAGGCATACATTCAGTTCTTAATCAGCTTAGAGAATGGAAGATAGGCCCAAACATAATGACATACATAGCAAATTTCATGACTAATAGAAAAATCATAGTACGCGTAGATAACTGCTACTCTCACCCCCAACCCCTCCATAACGGAATTCCTCAGGGCTCTCCATTATCAGTAATCCTTTTTGTAATCGCCTTCAACAAACTTTGTTCAATCATTTCCCTGCATAAAGAAATTGACTTTTGTGCATATGCTGACGATTTTCATTTAATAATTAGATCCGACAGAAGAAAGAATGTTGTAATTGATCTGAATGATCTTTTCCGTAATGTCACTGATTGGTGCGACGGATCTGGTGCCTCACTCTCTGATAGCAAATGTAGTCACTTACATGTATGTAGACTTAAAAACTGTAGTCTTCGGCTAAATGTTTCGGGTATTTCTATAACAAAGGTTAGCTCTATGAGGATACTTGGCATTATAGTAAATAATCGTTACAGATGGTCTGCTCATATAGATTTTCTCTCCTGCTCGCTAATGCAACGTTTAAATATCATAAAATGCTTGGCTAGCTCACGATTTAACTGTAACTCCATATCTCTTATTCTTATCATAAAAGCGCTAATTCTCTCTAAGATAAACTATGGCTTACCGATCTTTGGTTTCGCTCCCAGGTCTCAGCTGAGAAAACTTAACTCTATAATAAACTCAGCCATTAGAACTTCTTTAGGCGCATTTCGTTCTAAGCCCATTTCAAATATGCTTTTTGAAACAAATATTAGAACCTTATACAGTCAGAGGGAAATATCTACAACAAAACTGTTCCGAACGTTTTTGTTCAACACTAATACACCCCTATCGCAAATAGTGAAAAAATTGAAAAATTCTAAAAAAATACCAAAGTTACCATCAGTCATATACAGATGTATACAGAATTGTAATAAACTGGACATTCCTATAAAAACAGACACGCATAAATTGAATCAATTTCCTCCCTGGGCTTTAGATTCTTCATGTATCAATACTGAATTACATGCTTGGTATAAAACTAATACGAATCCTTCCCAATTCAAATCCATGTTTGAAATGCTTAGACACCAACTAAGTGAATATAACTTCATTTTTACTGACGGCTCTAAAACTGATATTTCAACAACGTACAGCATCACAACAGAACACAACATAATAAAAATTTCTAATCTTCCTACACACAGCTCTATTTACGCTGCAGAGCTTATAGCCATTTATGAGGCAATAGTATACGTAATAGGAAAAGCTGGTAAATTTGCGATTTGCTCTGATTCCCTCGCTTCGCTAACATCTATTCAAAAAATAACGAACAACGGGCACTATGTTTCAAATATTAGGAATGCACTTTGTCAAAGGTTTCCAGACATAATATTGATCTGGGTACCTGGGCATTGCGGAATAAGAGGAAACGAGTTTGCAGATCTTTCAGCTAGGAATGCTGCAAAGCACCCATTACAAACCACACAGAACTTCCTTCGTAGAGATTTATATTCACTGGTTGAGTATGATTACTTTCAAAATGACAAAAGAAATTTATTTGACTCTACTTCTTCGTGGTACAGAACTACCAATATTGAACACAAAACAATTTATGACTTCTTGAAAAATGAGGTTATATCAACTAATAGACTTGACAGCATTAAAATAGAAAGACTACGCCTGGGTCACTCCAGATTAACCCATGAGGCTTTATTGAACCCTACTTGCACACATTTTTGCAACTGTGTTATTACATATCCCACAACACCTACCCACTTCCTTTGTGATTGCCCTAAAATTCTTAACGCTAGAAAGAGAATTTTTAATAACTCTGATCCTCTTTTGACACTAATCTACCCTACTATTGACAATATTACACTATTAATAAAATTCTTAAAAATATCAAATCTGTATAATTTTATTTAAGTTAGATCTATTTGTACACAATAATATGTTACCAATTTTTTAATTTTTAATGTCTGCTGAGCTGAAGGCCTATGACGCTATTGCTCTTTCCTAATTTTATTTTATAATTTTTAATTATAAGGTAAATATATGTAAATAAATAAATAAATTTTGTTCACATTGGTAAAAAAATCAGATATAAAGTATTATGTTCTTAAACCAAATATAATAATTTTGGAAGAATGAGTTAAAAACAGCTTTAGGTAGTTTTAAATTTAGAGTTGACTTTAACGCCAAAAATATATTTTAAATTGTCTATGAATGAGTAAGAGTCGACTCTAAAGTAAACCCGCCTTTAGTTTCATTAAAGTATACTTTATTTTAAGTATGAATATGGGCCGATGACTTTACCTTAAAATCTAAGGACGCTTCCATAGATATATAATTTTGGCAGAATGCTTTTATATTTTGAACTGTGAAGTAGACGCTTTACAGATTTCTTATATTCGTACAAAAAATAAAAAATATCTGCTTTTGCCATCTCACAGAGCATTAAAAATTATTACGATTGTCAATAAAAACCTTAATTAATTATTGTTTTATAATCCGCTTCAACAAGTAATTTATTTTTCGGCTGGTGCATTGTTGTGGCATTCTTGTTATGGCATAATTCATCGGACATCATGTCCCACGTTTGGATAAACGCAGCTTTGAGATCACTAATATTGTCATATTGAAAATTGCCACTAAAGATTTTGCCAACCATAATATCCTAAGTATTTTCCATGGAGTTGTGGTCAAGATAACACCTCGGCCATTATAATTGAAAAAGTTATTTTGCAGTTATGCGGAACAAATTTATAACACATTTATGTGCCATTTCTTCCGATGTGTCAGTTGAGGTTTTGGCGATTAAGAAAATTTTACGTTTACCACGATTTGACAGTTTCAAATTTATACCATTTTTATATTTTGAAGGGTCTCTTAAAAATTGCACAAAGTACTTTAAAGGTTTAACAAAAAATTTAAAGGGTGTTCCATAAGAACAGGATTTTATTATATGTACATATGTATTTATATGCAAACAAACAAACAAAAAGTATTGTAAGTGCAAATTTACACTATGCAATTTTTTGAGGCATTCTTTTTATCAATTTTCTATTTTAGTTACAGCGTTATGCGTACTCTAAAAGTAAACATTAGCAAAAGTAACATCCACTCAAAACTCAAGCAATACCATATTGCTTACTCCTCCTGCTTCACAAACAAACAAAAATTTCATGCTTTTGATTGTTGAAGTTTTTGTATCAAAAAAAAAAAATAAAAAAGAATTCAAATCAAATCGATCTGTTTTATAAAAGTTTAATTCAACAAAATATTGAAAAAATATTAAAGGGATATTTAAAATGTATAAAATAAAAACAGATAGGAATCTTTCTTTGCATTTAATTATAATTTATTTATGGATAGGAATTATTTTAAACAGTTAATGTCAAAGTAAAGAGCAGTTAAATAAATATTTTTATTACATCTTTGTAATATTTCTTAGAAATTTGATTCATCAAAAAATAAACATTTCCATATAACTTATGATCTGGCTACTAAATAAATTCTTTTTTACATTACTACTAGACAAATAAACGTTTAGAAAGAAATATCGATTTTTTTTTTAAATTGTTGGCTACTGTCTGTCTTCTGTTTTTCATTTTTAGTTTATGTGAGAAATTCGTTTTCAAGAACTCTTCCTAAAAAATGTCATTTATGCCATAATGTCACTGAAAATATTAACCGTTAATAGAATTTCTAATTACTAATATAGAATTGGACAATGAACAAGAATTTCCAACAGACAAAACGACACCTTTAATAATTATCAACAAAAAAAAAAAAAAAAAAAAAAAAAAAAACAATGAATGCTGATAACAACGAAACATCAAGTGAATCATTATTAATACTAAACAAGGGATACCAATTAAAAATACAGTACACAAAATAATTACTTTTATACTTGTACACGTATGTTCTTCTTCTACAGGCTACTGGTTTCTCTGAGCAAACGTATGGGACAACAGAGTTAATTGAGATGCATGGAATGAGGCAGGTTTTAAAGCAGCAATTACTCGATGACAGCTCTATCGTGCTGTTTATCATAATAATTGTCGAAATTAATGACACACTCGTGTCCTGACTTAAAGAATTCTATTAGATCTAATATTATGTGCATAAAATATCAAGAGATTTCACCTTACAAAAACAGAACCTTTTAAATTATTTATGTTTTTTTATAAGATTCGCCTGTTGATCATTTACAACATTTTACTTTTGTTCTGCTTAAAATTGTTTAGTTTAGTGACAGTTAATAAAGGTAAAAAAAAAGAAAGTGACACTACATCCGCTGTTTTGTTTTTGGCTACTGTTTAAGCCAACAATGAAAAGTAACTTAATCACTATAACAATAAAAAAAAACCATGAAAAATTAATTATGATTTATTTGAAAATTTTAGGGAAAATGATTATAAAAATCTCATTTACTTTCTACCATGATGTCCATAACAAGTCAATTTTATACTTTTCACACTTAAATTGTATATTTTATAGCGTTCAAGATTAATCGGGCCCTTGTCATAAATGTCAATTACATCCGTACAATTTATCAAAATGAAACATGCCAACATCATAATTGAAACAATCAGTTAAATTATTTTCTAATTGAAAAACTAAAAATGGCGCTAGAAATTATCGCAATGGGAAACAATTAAAAATAGTAAAAAAAACAAAAAATTTAAAGTTAACAGGAAATCAGTTTATTAATATTTTTAACGGGACTGAGAAAACTAAAACAAAATTACAAAAGTAACTTCAAACAAATTAAGTTATTACTGAAATATGTAATAATAAACATTTCCTTAAGATTGTGTGGGTGCATATGATCGTTACAACAATAAGATGAGGAAAAGTATTAAAAATTAGTTTTTAGCTTGAATATTGATAGACTATTTTTCTTGCATTATGAATATTTTATATTTAGTTGGCAAAAAAGACATTTCGTCATTTAAATGAATAAAATTTAAAACCATCTATCACCTTCAAAAAAAATACTTAAAAATTATATTTATTTTAAAGAAAATTTTGATAACTGATAATTTAAAATAAAACTAAAGCTCTCTTATTTTCATGGTAGTTTTGAAAAAGTTATGTTTTTTCTAAATTACAATTTATTAAAAAAGGTTTTTTAAGAATTTTCCTTTCTTAAATTAAGCATTTTCTAAAAGCAATATTTTTTATAAAGGTACTTTTTCCAGAGAGCCATTTCCTTAAATAAGGCATATTTTTATAAAATTATTTTTTTTATAAAAGTATGGCTTTTTTGCCAAACGAAAGTTTTTCACAATGGAGCTTATTTAAAAATACACCTTTTTTGTTAAGGCATTTCTTTCAATTTTTCAAATTGTTAAGTTTTCTAAAGCAGAATATTTGTTTAAATTCAAATTTTTTGCAACGTGAATTTAAAAAAAGGTTTTATCAAAAATACATACCTTCTGAAAGTTAAAAAATAGTTTTTCCAAAATATACTTTTTTGAATGTACTTTTTTAAAGTACAGTTTTAAGATTTTTTTTTTAAATTTTTTTGACAAATATTTTTTTAAAATAGCATTGCTTTCATGATTATCATTTTATTTACAAAAGTACTTTTTAGTAGCCTTTCTTTTAATAAGGACTTTTTTAACTTTTGTTTTCCTTAAATTTTTTTAAAAGAGCCTGCCTTTCGCAAATATATATTTATTCTGAAACGGAATATTTTCGAAAGGGTTCCTTTTTTAACCGACTTCAAAAAAAGAAGGAGGTTATACAACTCGGCTGAATGTTTCAGTCATTTCTGATCTGAGTTTGAAAATTTTTAGTAATACGATAGATTGTGCTTATATTTTAAAAACAGTTCATAATCTTAAAATTAAAGGGTGGTCCCATACAACATACATATTTTTTACGTGTATTATGAACTGTAAAGGGCGATTCTGTAAAATTTAAAATGACTGCATATTACTATGGCTTCCAGAAACAAAAAATTATACAAAAATAACTCTAAAAATTAACGGGTGCCCCAATAATTGATGTAAATTTACTTAAGTGGGCCTATCTTTTGAACCGTTATAGGCAAACGCTTGAAAATTGGACAGAATGTCGATTGCTATGGCCGTTATAGTAACAAGTATTAATATTACAAATTATAAATTAAAGCGTGCGCCAATAGTTCAGTAAATTTGATGTATATGGCCATACTTTTGAACTGTTGTAGACAGGCGCTTGAAATTTACAACGAACCTGTATTGCTAAGTTCGCTATAACAACAAGTATAAAATTTGGATTTGGAAGTTAAAGGGTGTTCCAATAGTTAATGTAATTTTGTGTATGTGACCAAATAGTAGCAGTAATTTGATGTATATTGCCAAACTATTCAACAGTTGAAAAAGTATAAAGTTTGGAGATATAAGGGTGTCTCAATAGTTTATTCTAATTTATGTGGCCATACACTTGAACTGTTATAGGCAGAAAAATGAAATCTATTTGAAGTCAGTTTTTTTTCGCAAGAATTATGTAATATTCTATTTTTACAAGGTCAAACCGTTTAAAAGCAGTTTTTTTAAAAGTAATGTAAATAAATAAATTTTTCCAAAAACACTACATTTTAAAAAAGGTACTCTTGAAGCAGGTTAATATTTCAAAAAATTAATTTTTGCAAAAAAAAATTTTTTTACTTCTTACGTATTAAGGACGATAATTTTTCAAAAATAATTTTTGTCCCTTAACTCATGTGTTCCAATTACAAAAACCTTAAAGACATTTTCACCAACCTCATAATTGATTATTTCAAAGAGATAGCAAATAACATATGAATATATGAAATCACTTCGTCATTGTAATCAATCCGATTCAGACTTAACCAATCAGCCATTTAACCATCTATTTCATTTAGTTGTCTATAGGCGCTCAATCATGCCCCCGCACCATGTATCTACAATTACCAACGGATGTAACCGATTAGCAGTTGCTTTGTGTTAAAATGTCTTAATTAAGAGACAAGAGAATGAAATAAAATCAGTAAATTTAAGCTTGAACGTTTTCAGATTATAAATAAAAATACAGTAAAAAAAATAAATAAAAATAAAAATAACTGGGCTGGGCTGTTATAAACTGCGGGAGTGTGCTGTCGTTTTTATCGCTAATTTGTAATCAACAATTTAACCCAACAATACAGAATTTAGTTTACAATAATGTTTACTACAGTGTGTATGTATGTATGTGTGTGTGTGTGTGTGTGTGTGAGCTTGTTAGTTTATATGTTGTACGATAAAGTTTGGGTGTATGTATGGAACATGTTAAGTTTTAATGATTTAATTTGTAGCTGAAGCTCACAAAAAGTGTAGATTTCTTATCTGATATTTGTAATTTGATTTCAATTTACTAATAATAGTGTTTGCATGTATGGACGTGTGTGTATAATACTTAGGTACGCAATGGATCTCTTTGTTAGAGTGCACAAATATTATTTAAATTGAAGGCTTCATAGGGAATTAAGTATTGTGGGGAATATTGAACAAATTTACTTTGAATAAACGCGTATTATCAGATATCAGTGTCATTCTAATGCTCAAACAAATAATAAAGGGAAAAAAACTTTAACCTAAATAAAGCATTTTGTACCAGTCATACAAACATACAAAGATTAAAATATTGCATTAGAAGTTATGGTATTATTTTAAGCCATCGTTTTTTTTTGTGTAATGCAGTTTTAAATTTTAAGTTTAAGAAAATATTAAAACTGACTATAATTTTTAAAGTTAGTAGTGTGGAAAATTGCTGCTTAAAATGCAAATCTTTATGTCAAAAATAGATTTTTGCATTTGGCAGCTGATGGCTGTGACAATCGATTGTCAGCGAAATTATATTATCATTATTCAACATGCACCGTCTGTTGAATTATTCGACATTTTGTCATCGGCCCCATTTAAAGACACAATAGAATATATTCTATTATCTATAAAAAGAATTAAGTACTTCATTATTTTTAGATTTATATGAATTCGTTTTGGGAGGTCCTTTCTTTTGAGTGCATGTACGAGTACTCGTATGTGAAATTATCTCTTTTCTTTTGGAAATCCCTCTTGAAATCCTAAGCATGTGTTTATATTGTTGTATTTGTATGTTTTCATTTATTATCTGCAAATCCCATCAAATGAAACTCTCATTGCTTCAATTAAAATTCATTAGGATTATAATAAAGTCAAATTGAGTACTACAAGACGAAACTTCAAAAGAATTTGAAAAGGACACTTGGAAAATTACAAAACAAAAAACAAGTCACTTTTATGTGAATCAAAAAAAAATGCTAAGAGAAAAATAATAAAGAAGAGGTTATTAAAAAGAGATAATACCATAACAATACATCAAATACGCATATGAACACTCACTCATAGACAATTAATACGCACATGTATGGCAAGGACTTAAAATATTCATAGTTGACTTCGTTTAAGCCA
Source organism: Gymnosoma rotundatum (assembly GCA_916610165.2). Classification (NCBI taxonomy): domain Eukaryota; kingdom Metazoa; phylum Arthropoda; class Insecta; order Diptera; family Tachinidae; genus Gymnosoma; species Gymnosoma rotundatum. The sequence goes on from OU744336.1 coordinate 8,449,342, forward strand.
ATTATTTTGTAACGAAATGACTAACTGACTGTTTGTTAGTTTCAAGTGAACTGATTCTTAACTGAAGGATCAAAAAGTGAATACACTGAAATGTGTTTATTTTTTACTTAAAAAAAAGGTATTATAATTTTTGTAGGGGTTTAGGTGTATGTGTGTGAGGTAAAGTATTAAATGATTCAAAGAACGTGTTCCAAATCAGTCATGACTAGTTTTTGTGCAACTGGTTTTTGCCTTTTTGATTTTTTTCACTCAAAATCCTTTTTATCCTTTCAGTTCTTTTGTGTGTGTTTGTTTAACAACATGTGTTTTACAAGGTGTTGTTGGGTTTTTAAATAGTTTTTTTTTTAGTTTATCCTCGACTTATTTTTTCAATGCGAATTGTTTTTTTTTTTTTTTGTTTTTAATTTTATAATTTAATTTTAAGTAGTTCCCTTGGCATAACTAATCCCATGGTCGAGTGGTTTCAGCTACTGTAAGTTTATTTTGAATGCAAAATGGAAGAACTAAGAATTATTTATCTTTGATGGATTTCGGCATAACAGTTGTGTGTTATTTAAACATTTTCAGCAGCACTTGAAATTAGTTACAACATTCTAAATTGCCCTTATTAATTGAGAGAATTTCAAAGTAAAAAACATATCTGCCTACATACCGAAACAAAAGCCACAACAATTTCAATTACACGCATTCATTTTAATGCATTTCAACGAAAATTTCCATTAAAGTCATAAAAAAAAATAAATAAATTTAATGATTTTAAAGTATCCACGTCATTATTTATTTGACAGTTATGACAATAACTGTTTAATTTTGATTAAGATAATTATGAAAGACATGTGCATTTTTAATTTTCCAATACTTTATTTTTATTGTTCAATACCTGGTTTGTCGGCCTTTTTTTTATAATTAAATTTTACTATAAAATTTTTAAATTTATAAAAAAAAAAATAATTTGGTGTCTAGCGACAATTATTTGTTTCATTTATCGTGTGTCACAAATAATCATAGAATTTCCATTATATAAAATATATATATTTTTTACAATATGGAGATGTTACATTCTAACACGTTTTTGTTATAAATAAAAGCCAGCTAAATAGATCGATTTGTTCAACGTGTCATTATTTAAATTCAATCTTTCATGAAGTGTTATTTTTTTATACTAAATTTATTGAGAAACATTGAAAATTATTTAATGAACATTTTTACTTGAGATCATCAAATAAATAATTTTTAAAATTTAATACAATTTTTTAAATAAATTTTTTTAATACTTTTTTTTCCTGCACAAAGCAGTTGGATAAAGATTCTTGCTTATAATAGACACTTATAAAATATTAAAAGATTTTAGCAAATTAAAAAAACTTTTATTTTTATCTGTGTCAAATATACACATATTGATCCACAGTTTTGTAAGCGTTCGTAGAGATTTTTGCATGTTTGTTAAACAGGAGATAACCAAGTATTGCGTTCACCTCCCATTCGCATTATAAATTTGGAAAAATATAACTATAATTGAGAGAAGATGAATAAATAAAAACAGCAGTAAAAATATCCCGAAATCTAGATAATAAAATGAAGAAAATTTTAATGTGTTGCCGCGGCAAATGGAAAAGGCGTTTGTATAGTAAAACCAACAAGGAGCCTGAGTTAAAAAGAAATGTAACAACATAACAACAGTGTGTAACAGTTATCTAATTTGATTAAACGGGCCTGGTTGATAAAACATAAGATTGAAATTAGAGTCGCTGCCAGAGCCACAGCGTTTTGTGGTCTGCTAAGCAAGACATCGAGTAATTTGATTTTCGCCAGAGTAACTCAGTGTGCGTATGCACAGAGATCGCATTTTCACTGCTAGTAGTTACACTTTCGTGCATCAACTTAACTAGTCCAGTAAAACCTAACTGCAGGAAAATATGTCAACCTTTCGAATGCGCTTTTTAAGGTCTTTTTACAAACACTATAACATTTTTATTTATCAAAATCTTGAAATGAAATTTCGAATTTTCATAGAAATAAATAAAGAAAATGAAAACTGGCAAAAAAATAATTATTTAAGGCAAACAAGGCAATTCCTAATTTTTTTTTTTAAATCCCAAAAATGGGATTTTTTTTATTTCCTTTTGTATTTTAAATATTTTTAGTCTAATTAAACAATCAATAAAAAATTAAAACAAATGAGTTTGAGGTTGTAAAAACGCAACTCTACGTTAGAAAGTAGCCTTACTGGACAATATTAAAAAAATGTTAGCCAAATCGGTAGATTAAATTTTTACCATAAAAGCTTGCTAATCATTAAAATTGCGGCTCAGCGAACTTACTGTTTGGGGCATTTTAAGACTAGAGACATTGCTCCGTATTTCTTCTAAAATGAGGCTGTTGGAGCAGACACAGTTTTTCTCTTGATTAAATAAAAATACCAATTGTATTGTAAACAAAAACAAAATTAAAAATAAAATTAAATAAATAAATACATTAAAAGCTAAAAGCTGGCATTAAAACACCCTTTAATCATATTATTTAATCTTTGTGAAATATGAATGTAAGCTAATTATAAAAAAATAATTGTATTGAAACCAACTCTTCGCTTTTCTCGCCACCATTAACGACAATAAGTTAGATTTAACAATTTACAACACACATACATTTACACAAATTTTATAATTTTCTCACAAATCCCAATTAATTGGAAGATGATGAATAAACCCCTGTATTTTTTAATTCTTAACACAGTTTTCTTTTGTGTCAACAAAATCATTTGCATTTTAATGAAATGAAACCTTTTTTTTCAGTTCGTTCAAATCGTTGGTTTATTGTTGGATAATTTGCTATTTTTTTTTCCTTTTCCTCTCATTGCAACAATTTTAGTGTCCTTGATCCTTCTTGTTCAAAAAAAAAAAAAAAAAAAAAAAAAATAGACGCCATTTAAATGTGAACATTATACACATACTTTTTAAAAATGACAATTTATATTGTTTCACAGCCACCACTACTTTTTAGATACAGAACACACATATAGTCTCATAAAAGTTTTTCAGTTGGGTTTGAAACTTGTTAAATTTGAATCATTTGTCGTGCTCATAAGCGTAAAGTGGTGGCATTATTTGTAGCAATCAAATGCTGATGATGTTAGTTGATCACATCTAATAGCAACGATGCCAAAAAAAGTCAACAAGAACAACAACAACGAATGAATAAATAAAAATACCCTGTGGAAGGGGGATGTTTTTGTACCAGCACTTCGTACTCTTATTTACAACGTTCTGTTATTATTGCCATTATTAAAAGGCACACGCGGCTAAAATCAGAAAAATTATAGCAACTCAAGAGTTTGATATGGAATGAGGAATTGTAATATCGCTGCATGAACTCAACTGAAATTATTTAAATGGCGAATAATAATGGCAGCGGGAATCAAACAATGGCAGATTATAATGACGAGGGTAATAAAATGTGAATTGCGTTGTCATTGTGCTTCTTTATTGTCATTACTGTTGTCGTTAATGTTATTGTTTTTGTTGTTGCTATTTTTCTATTATTTTTGGTATGTCTAGCTCTAATCTATTGCTTTTATAGTTGTTTGTTATTTCGTTTGCCAGGATTTGAAAACCATGAGTGTGTGTGCAACTGCGGAAACAGTAAATTTTTGAGGAATGTTTTTAAAATCAGATGACATTGTAATAAAGAAGATATTATTAAATGTAGTTGAAAAAGAAATTAAAGGAAGAAATTAAAAAAATATATATTGAAATATTAAGTCAGGAGTACAGTGGGCATAAATGGTATAAATATATAAAGTATTTTTCAAATAAAAGTTTACAAGTTCTAGGGATAAAAATAAGAAACTCAACTGCGGTTATCGTTTTAGATTTAAATAAGATAATTTTTCTATAGCATCTTTTAAAAGGGTTTGAAAACGAAATCTATGATCACGAACTCTTCAACCTGAAATCATTTAGATAATTTTTTAAACTTATTTGATATAATTATAATTAAAACATAAGAATATTAATTTAATTAAATTATATTAAATAAACTTTCAAAAAATCTTGACGATAAAATTATTTGAATCACCGATATTTTCATTAGTAAAAATGCGGTAGCGAAATGACCATCGAGACGTGGGTTCACCTTCATTAATCAATATCGCTGATGCAAATAATTTGATCGGCAAAGTAGCACAATATTTTTAAAACTTAATATAATTTAATTTTAGATTCCCATGTGTTAATACTAATTATTAATTTACAAGTGTTTATGCATAAAGAAAAATAAATTATCGTAGTATTTTGTAATATTTTCTTTTGTTGTTTTTAATTTATTTTTCAATTTTTCAATTCTATTAAAGAGCCGAAAAAAGTCAGCCGTATACAGTGGATAAAAGAAAAGTAAAATCAGAGTTGATTATCAAAAATCAAAAATCTTCGGTTTAGTTAAATTGTTTGTGAGTACTTTCGTGAAGAGTTGAATAAGCTGTAGCGAAGTAGCTCTTGAGACGTGCTTTTTTTCACCGTCAATAATGCATACCGGCGATTTAAATAATTTTATTATGGAAAGTATTATATTAGCGCGACTGAAAAAAAATATTTTTAACATAAAATCTACATAAATATTGAGGCATTTGGAAAGCCTTTGAATAAATGATTTCATTCTAATTTAAATCGCAGAATATTTTTCCGTAACAATTTATATTTTTACTATAAATTTATTATTCTTCTTCTGCTTATTATTATTGTTATTATTATCTTTATTGTTACACATCTTTTTGGTATCTTTTTCTTTAAAGGTCCTACTGTAACAGTCTTAATATCTTTTCACTCAACAATAATTCACCCCTTTTTACAGGCTACAAAAAACGCACAGCACTGCTAATTTTACGGTCTTAACAATTTTGTCTGTGTTGGTTGTTCTTTTACTTGTGGACTGATTCAAATCAAAATGTACAAAAAGATATATTTATTTCATTTCCAATTTATTATAAAGTAAATAACAGGGCAATCAAGCAACAATATACCAATTCATTTATTTTATGACTGCAAAAAAAACTTTTAAAAACATTTACGTACATAAAAGAAAAATTACCAGAAGATGAAATTACAGTTAAATGGAAAATGAACAAAAGCAACAAAATATGCACAAAATGGCGTCGTCTAATGAATTGATGATGCGGTCTTATTTCCACACAGCCAAATTGTAACGACAATGATGACGATGATAATGATCATGGCCAACGAACGGAAGCCAACAGTAAGTAGATGTATTTATTATTTTTTTTCCTAACAAACGCTCCCTTATTGCCATCGGAGTAAAATTCCTTAATTCCATGGGACCACATTTTATAAACTTCGTGTTCAGTTTGAGGGTTGTTTAGTTAAGTTGTTCTAAATAATGAGTTAAAATACAAAAATATGACTGCTAAAACAACACCAACAACAATAAGAAAATCACAAAATTAGCTGAATCTCGTTCTCTTATTTTACATTTCACATAAAAGCAAAATTGTAGATTAAAACAAAAAAAAAAATACAAAAAGCCATAAACGAAAAAATCAAATCTAATTTAACGTTTTAATAAAGTCTTCCGGTGTTAATAGACTGGCAAATCTTCTAGTAAATTTTTGAAGCTATTATTTGGTGGTGGGCTGTTTAAGAATGATGCTTGACAGGTGCTTGAAAGAACGAAAACAATTTCAAGTAATCTTTCAGAAAATTTAATAGTTTTAATAAATTATAAAAAAAATGTTCTTTGTTAGAATTAAAAAAATAAATAAACATAAAGATTATTTTAATGGATTTAAATTTTAAAGCGACAACTTTTGCACTATCGTCTACCGATCATTTGTTTTAATACTAAAACTGAAAGAAATGAATAGACTTATTAAAATTTTTTATTTAAGGCTTTATTTCCAAATGTTTATTTCCAAATGCAGTATAACAATTATCGCCCTAAAATTGATATTATTAAATTTATTATAGTGCTCTCAAGCCCAATAACCTTTAATAATGTTTAATTATGCATTTATTTCAAAAAACCAATAATAATTAAATCAATTAAATATTTAATACAAAATAAGAAATTTGTAATTAATTAAATACTTGAATCAAGTAAACACTTACTCAACTTTTAGTATAAAACTAAATACAATTCAAGGCTTGGTGAAATAACACAGGTGGTCTCGATGGCGAATTCATTGATTTTTGCCGTAAACGCTAAATGTCAAACACCATTTAAAAAAGATTATACCACTTTTAAAAATAAGCCTATTTTTATATACGGAGTTTGACATTTAGCATTTATGGCGAAATTAATGAATTCGCCATCGAGACCACCTATGTTATTGCACCATGATTCAAGGCGTATCCATGGCGAAATCATGTACCAGGGCGGCAGTGGCGAATTAATTAATTTTTGGCGTTGTAGGAAATGTCAAACTTAAAAAAAATTTGACGGTAATTTTTTATGAAAAGAATTCGCCACCGCTATCACCAAGACGAATTAAATACAAGGTGATAGCAGTGGCGAATTCAATTCTTTTCCCTGGTATTCTAACTGTCAAACTCCATATACAAAAAATCTGTATAACAGTTAGATAATTTTTTTAAATATGGAACTTGGCGAAATAATACAGGTGGTCTCGATAGCGAATTCATTAATTTCGCCGTAAACTCTAAATGTCAAAATTCATATATAAAAAATATGTATAACAGTTAGATAAATTTTTTATATATGGAGTTTGACATTTAGAGTTTACGACGAAAATTATGAATTCGCCATTGCGGCCACCTGGTATTATTTCGCCATGATATGGAATTTGACAGTTAGAATACATGGGAAAAGAATTGAATTCGCCACCGCTATCACCATGGCGAAAATATACCAGGTGGCCGCAATGGCGAATTCATGAATTTCGCCGTAAACTCTAAATGTTAAACTCCATATATAAAAAATATGTATAACAGTTTATTGTATGGAGTTTGACATTTCACGTTTGCGGCAAAAATTATGAATCCGCCATTGCGACCACCTGGTATTATTTCGCCATGGCTATCACCTTGTATTTAATTCGCATTGGCTATCACCAAGGCGAATTAAATACAAGGTGATAGCGGTGGCGAATTCAATTCTTTTCCCTGGTATTCTAACTGTCAAACTCCATATATAAAAATCTGTATAACAGTTAGATAAATTTTTTATATATGGAGTTTGACAGTTAGAATACATGGTAAAAGAATTGAATTCGCCGCCGCTATCACCTTGTATTTAATTCGCCTTGGCTATCACCTTATATTTAATTCGCCTTGATAATTATATTAGTAATTCGCCTTGGTGTTCAATATTTAGCGTTTACGGCGAAAATTAATGATCTCGCCATCGCGACCACTTGTATTAATTCGCCTGATACAATTTTTAATAGAAGAAAAATTTGTTTCTCTATAAAAGAGTTTATCCATAAACCGAACAAAAGATACAAATTTAAATATAAATTTTTTTTTAGTTACAAATAGGCAAGAATTTTGTAAAATGTATAAAACATCTGGAAAATCTAAAAAATCAATTATCAATTAGAAACAATTGAGACGAAAATCTTTAATATTATGCTATATACAGGCGTGTCACACATTCTGATCGAAATGGTTTTAATTAGGCATTCACAATTCCGATCGATTTTGTTTTACCTTCCAAAAAAATTTTGAATCCTTTAAAGGAACTAAATTTTATTTTTAAAGTTAAAAGTGATTTTTGAAAAAACTTTTTATTTCTCGTTTTCTCAAAAACCAATTTTTGGTATTGAAACCACTTTTGATCAAAATTGAGTTCTGTGACATGTCTGATAGTATTTACGAAATTCTATTAAAAATATGTTTTAAAATATATCTGAGCTTCTGTCCCATTAAGTTTTTATTTAATTCACTATTAAATATTACTCCCTTCTTCACTTTGGTGGTTGAAGGATTTGTGGTTGTGAAAATCCAGTTTCGGTTTGCATCGCTGTCAAATTGAATTAATATTCAATCACATTTCACAATTTCCCATTTGACTTAAAAAGAATAAAAGTTAATTGAATAATGCTTTAGTTTAATTTCCATTAGGCAAAAAACAACCCTTTAAAACGCTTCTTATGACCTTCGACCCTTAACAGTAGAGTGTCATTGATGCATGTTAATCCTTAATAAAAATTTACAAATAAATAACAATTGTTGTAACAATTACAATCGACTGTTTAATTATTAGACAATTTCAATGTTTAACTTCTGCCTTCTTTTTTTGTAATATTGCAACAAAACAAATGGGGACATTTTATTATTTAATAAATAGTTCTTCTTTTTTTCGGCTGTATAAACTAATTAAACCGAGTTACAATAGGGTGGAGTGTTAATTGGAAAGAAATGGTCGTTACTTTTGATTCAGGAACGAGCAGTTGCATGTTTTAAATAATGATAGATTATAGTAATAAGATTTCGATCTTATATGTTTATTGAGATAATAAAACTGCGGAAGTTTAGAATTAAGGTTATGTCGATAAAGACTCCTTCAAATAATAGAATAGCGCTCCGGTTAGTATAAAACTTCATTTTAGACCATATTATAATTCTCTCAGGTAAAATGTGTTGAAATATTTTCTTGAGTCTTCCCGAAAAACCAGGCGGAATCAAGTAATAACTTTACTAAATTTTGTATTTTGCATTTAGTGTCTAGAAAGCAAAACGATTAAATTCCTAAAATATAAAGAAACCCTATTTCCACAACAAAGGTGAAGTTTCATAAATAAAAGAAGTGAAATGTGAAGAAAATAAATTTTTTCGTTATTTCAGACATAGAAAAAAATGGTGTTGGTATGATCCCACGAACCATATTATTATTTTTTTTTTTTGTAACTATACATGATTACTTTAAACAAATTATGTTTATTTTAAACAACACATAACCAGCTAATGTTTGGCTAGCCAGGGGTTAGCTGAATAAAATTTTTTAAAAACGCTAAATTTAAATTTTGAAAAGCAATTAAATAAAAAAAATAATAAAAAACATTTAAAAATAACCTCAATAATCTTTTAACAATTTATTATTAATTGTATTATAATATGAATGTCAGGAACAACACGAGCAATGTTTGTCTCCAAGGCATTAATTCTTGCTGGCTTATTCTGACCGAATTTATGTGGCCCCACAGAAAATTGTTTATGTCGCACGACCCCGGAGGACTTAGTGACAGGTACACTTCTTAAAATAAGCTTATTGCCAATTAAGGTCATCTTTATTTTCAAACAAAAAATGATTGAACGATCTACATACATCGACCGTAACTTGAGCTGCAGCTTAATTGTTGAAGAAATCAGGCTAAATGAATCCACCAGGATTAAAACTACAATTGATTATGTGGGTCTTGTTGTGGATTGTTTTCACTCTATATGCCGAAATTTTGCTTATTAAAAAGTCCCGTTGAACCTTAAATGGGATTGGTTTTTAAAGTAAATATGAATAATTTGTCAGCGTTGTTTAAGCGTAAATATATTCATGCTGATTTGCCAAAGTATATTTAGCTTAAATTTGTAAGAGCAGAATGACAGTTAACCTCTATGTAAGTTCTCTTGGGCATATAATATAATTTGACATAATTCAAACAATTGAATTATTCTTGTTTTTTTTTTTCTCAACGATTTTTTTTTTTTAGAACGATTAAGACATGGCGAAATAATACAGGTGGTCTCGATAGCGAATTCATTAATTTCGCCGTAAACTCTAAATGTCAAACTCCATATATAAAAAAATTATCTAACTGTTATACACATTTTTTATATATGGATTTTGACATTTAGAGTTTACGGCGAAATTAATGAATTCGCTATCGAGGCCACCTGGTATTATTTCGCCATGGATTAAGAGTTATAAAAATATACGACTTATTATAGTGAGGACTTAATGGCTTGATGGGTTGAATCTATATATTTCACTAAATAGATAACTATCATTTTTATTTAAAATCCGCGCACGTAAAACATTTCCTTGGCAAAAATGCTATGACATATCACTAGATTTAAATATTATATTTTTCTTAGCTGCATAAACTAAAGTGCACACCCAAGCGAATATAATCATCAAACCTTTACATTAGTTAAAGAATGAAATAAGAAAATTATCTTTCTTTTGTATACAATATCCTTAACTTAACTTTTCCTAAATGTTAAACATAAATTACCGTTAACAACACATATAAAATAGATCTCGTTGAGTCAAAAATAAATAGAAAAAATAAAAATACTAAATCTAATGGTAACACGTAATACACGTGTAAGATAAACACTCTATTTTTATAACGATTTAGTTGCAGTTAAAAGAAAATTTATATACAAACGAAATCCTTTAACTTTAAAAAAAAACTAACAACATAAAATCCTTTCTTTCAGTTCATGAATTTACGGTTTTTTACAACTTCCATAAAAGTGGTATAAAATAAAAGATAAGGAAGCAACTAGAAAAACACATAAAATAAAATAAAAAGTCATAAAATTTAACCATTTTCTATGACATTTTAACCATTTTCAAATTTAGTTTTGCTTTCTTGCCAAAAAATTAAACAAGAAATTGTATAGAATACAAATGTATAAAAGTCTCCTCTTGTATCTTGATAATAACCGTTTGTAGTTTTAATATTCGATATACGATACAGATTTCAAAAAGATAAATCAAACAGAAGAGACAACAACATTATTAAAATCTAGTTACTACGTAAATGTATAATACATGCTTCAACATACAACTTGCAACATGCTACCAGACATTTAGTGTTCAAAGTTATTGTAAGGAATGGCTGTTTACTGACTAGTTTTGGTTTTCTAGGGATGTACTACTTTAGCTGCTAATGTTGCTCTCAACTCTTCCTCAACAACAATTTTATTTTAAACGGAAATGTACTTTTTTATATTTAAGTTTTTTTTGATATATTTTTTTTAGGTTTTTTACAGAATCTAGAAGAAAAATGTTATTACTTTGTAATAAGATTTTACTTTAGATTAGTCATCACGATTGCAAGTGTTTGACCTGATTGTCGTGTGTTTTTATTACTTATATTATTTGCTTTAAGTGGAAAGGTAAAATATCCATAATCGTAAAATAGCAATATAAATCATAAACATTAGGGTTTCGTAAAAGGGGGAGTTTCATTTTACTAAACTCTCAGTTCAAAATGTAAACATCTATACAGGGACAAGCCAATTTGGATACATTAGGAATTCAAATAATATTTAAAGAAAGTCTGAATAGTGGGTGTCTCAAAATTAATACAAAATAATAATAATACGTGATCAAGTACATTAAGGCGAATTGAATACTAGGTAGTCATGGCCAAGGCGAATTAATTATAAGGTGATAGCGGTGGCGAATTCGTTTATTTTCGCCTGCATTCTAACTGTCAAACTTCATATATAAAAAAAGTATCTAACTGTTATACAGATTTTTTTTTATATGGAGTTTGGCAGTTAGAATATAGGCGAAAATAAATGAATTCGCCACCGCTATTACCATGGCGAAATAATACAGGTGGTCTCGATAGCGAATTCATTAATTTCGCTGTAAACTCTAAATGTCAAACTCCATATATAAAAAATTTATCTAACTGTTATACATATTTTTATGTATGGATTTTGACATTTAGAGTTTATGGCGAAATTAATGAATTCGCTATCGAGACCACCTGTATTATTTCGCCATGGCTATCAATTTATAATTAATTCGCCTTGCTCCATGCATAAAAAATATGTATAACAGTTTATTATAAGGAGCATGGCGAAAATATACTAGGTGGTCGCAATGGCGAAATCATGATTTTCGCCCCAAACGTGGTATGTCAAACACCATATAAAAAACTATATACACATATTTTCATGGCGAAATAATACAGGTGGTCTCGATAGCGAATTCATTAATTTCGCCGTAAACTCTAAATGTCAAACTCCATATATAAAAAATTTATCTAACTGTTATACACATTTTTTATATATGGATTTTGACATTTAGAGTTTACGGCGAAATTAATGAATTCGCTATCGAGACCACCTGGTATTATTTCGCCATGCATATTTTTATGTATGGAGTTTGACATTTAGCGTTTACGGCAAAAGTGAAAAAGTCGCCATCGAGACCACCTGTATTATTTTGCCATGATATGGAGTTTGACCAAGGCGAATTAATTACAAGGTGGTAGCCATGGCGAAAATATACCAGGTGGCCGCAATGGCGAATTCATGAATTTCGCCGTAAACTCTAAATGTCAAACTCCATATATAAAAAATATGTATAACAGTTTATTGTATGGAGTTTCAAGGCGAATTAAATACAAGGTGATAGCGGTGGCGAATTCAATTCTTTTCCCATGTATTCTAACTGTCAAACTCCATATATAAAAAATCTGTATAACAGTTAGATAAATTTTTTATATCTGGAGTTTGACAGTTAGAATACATGGTAAAAGAATTGAATTCGCCACCGCTATCACCTTGTATTTAATTCGCCTTGTGGAGTTTGACATTTCACGTTTGCGGCAAAAATTATGAATTCGCCATTGCGACCACCTGGTATTATTTCGCCATGCTCCATACATAAAAAATGTGAATTCGCCATGGTGACCACCTAGTATATTTTCGCCATGACTTGTATTATTTCGCCATATGAGTGACATTTTTTTAAAATAAAATAGAAAAAAAATACATCTCGAAGGGGAAACATCTGCCTGTGAGCAGATTTTCCCTTTTTCAAAAAAGTGAGGTTATAAACAAAGACGAATCGCACACTTTTTTTTCAACTGGCTTTTACTAAGATGCCATCGTGTTTTCAAATAAATAAAATAAAAAAATTAATATAATAATTTATACTATAATATCCTGTTCAGGATGTATCACTTCCTATACGAAGGTATAGGTCGATGTGCCGTTCCTGGAGAGACTAATTACCTATTTCTGAAAATTTGTGGGATACCCTGGCGCTGTGGTTATGTACCCCTGCCAATTTTAAATTCAAATTTCAAAAAAAAAAAAAAAGAAAAAATATATTTTCTATCAAAAAAATAAAAAAAACTTAATTTTCTTTTATAATCCAAGATTTTTATAAATATCGGAAAACATACGTATATTATATATACCAATTAAAAATATATTATATATATAAAATAAATATATAGTATAAATAAATAAATAATAGTAATGGGTACTTTGAAAAAGTGGGTAATTGTAGAGCCAACCAGTCAAGATCACAAGGAATCACAAGATCATGATATAGTTGGTGGATTCTGTAAGATGCCACAGAAAAAAGCTTCATACGATGCTAATCTAGTAAAACAGATACTTAACCAATCACCGCGTTACAAGACTTTGAAATCGGAAGTAAAATTAAAAATACTGGGGGAGCGACAAAAATATGGATATTTGAAAGAATTTGCCATTTCAAGTTTGGAGGCCAATTTAAAAAAACAATTTAAAATTTTCTCCCGAATGACCGCTTTTCACGACATAAGTCATGACTTGGAACATGACATTTTTAGTTGGAATTGGACTGATTTTCTTGCACGTCGAAAACTTAAAAATTTTGTATGGGTTGACGTGTTATTACGAATGGAAAGTAACTGCCTGCATGCTTATAAATACCGAAGGGATTTGGAGCAGCTACAATTGTTTTTAGAAAAAATCTTTGACGGGTTGTTTTCGGATATCGTTGACGAAGATGTTGATATTTATGAACATATAGAGAAACCAATTGAGTAAGTTTTTATCGGTATTGGATTGCACACATACACATACACAGACGTAACATTATGATTTTTCAGGGATGCTAAAAAAGCCCTGCTTACAACAGATTTCACAGAAGATGAACTTCAAACAAACTCTAAAGAATTAAAACATATTAAGTTTAGTGATATTGTGATGGGATATTCACAACGCATTTCATCAAACTCAACGCAAAAGCAACACTTGCAACATCGACTTTCGATTAATAGGGGTAAGTCAATTTACTCGTTTCTGATTTAATATCTGAAATTCCCTGAATTTCACAAGGGTTTTTCAAAACACAATAAAAAGTAAAACAACTCATGTTAAATCAATTTTCGTTAGTTTATAATCCCATAGAAACGCGATATCAACTGAAATGGCTTAAAAATGTTGTCAAACAAGAAGAAATAAAAATGCAAAAGACTGTGGAAAAATACGACCATGAAATTGCCCATTATAGGCGTCAGTTTAATTTCGAAAAATATATAAATGACAGTTATATGGACTATTGTTATTCCTCGATAGAAGTGTATAAAAATCATATTACTGAGCTGCAAGAAAAATTCGAGAGAAGCCTTGAAGAACGGGAGAGTAACATAACGCTCACTCGACTAAAAATCGAAAAAGTAATGGACCAGCGTAAATTTTTATCAGATGAAATTGAACGTTTTCACAAGGAAGAAGCTGAGATGTTTCTTCGTCTGCAAAATGAAGAAGAAGGCAAGAATTTATCAAAGGTAAAATATTTTTCTAATAACAGTTTTTTCACTTTGCAATTTTTTTGTTTTATTCTTTTAGAGAAAAAGCATGCCAACCGGCATAAAGCAAAGGAAGAAGAAAACAGAAAAGAAAGGAAAAACGTTAAAGTTTCCCTTAAAGAAATAATTTTGTTACAAAATACCAATTATTGTTTATAGTCCACAATAAATAGTGTATTTATAGTAAAAAAAATTAATTGCAAAATTTATTCCGTAAAAGCAGAAGAATTGAATAATTGTAATTTGCAAGCATATGACAACCAGAACTGTAAATTGTAAATTCGCGAAGCATTCATGCACTGAATTAGAAAATTTTGAATTCTTTTCACACAAAAAATGAATTGAATTAAACTTGAGTCAATTCAAATGAATTTTTAGAATGAATTGCAATTCTTTTATAGCAATTTATTACCAACTTATTTGAACTGAATTGATATTATAAGTAAATATGTAGAGAGCATCTTCTTTTTTTCTTTGATCTTTGATCATTGAATATTTTCAGCTTGGTAGAATAATCTTCGATTTTTCAGACCCTCTAGATCTGCTCTATAATGTGATGGAATGCGACTCATTTCTAATTTGATTCATTTCAATTGTAATTCATTGCTTAACTCATTTGTGTTAATTCAAGAAAATTAAAAATGATTTGTAATTCACTTTAATAAAATTCATTTGAATTGGAAACGAATTGCAACTCATTTTACAAATTCATTTAAATCGGAACACCTATTTTGGAGTATGGATCTGTTGTGTGGGACCCAAACTATAACGTTCACATTGACTGTATAGAATCAGTTCAACAACAATTTCTTTTGTTCTGTTTGAGAACTTAATTCCATGGTTATGGATTTAAACTTCCGTCGTATACAGCAAGGCTGGCAATGCTTAATGTGACGTTTTTATTGAAATTAATAAATAGTGATGTTGTATCAGAATTTCTTCTTAACAATATTATTCTTAATGTTTCTCGTCGATCTACCCGCTACTGAACACCGTTAGATCTTTAAGTTTACTATACAAATTACGCAGATGCTGATTCGTTTCGAAGAATGTATAAACAATTTAATGAGCTATTCAGTTTTATTGATTTTTTCGTGAATGTAAATGTTATAAAATGTAATATTCACCCTGATTCTAGTTGTCGACGTCTTCACATATCAAACTTGATATGGGTCGACGCATTCGATTTGTTATTCTACTTGTCGTTATTCACACTTATCGATTATTGCTCAAAGATTTTTTGTATTCTATAACAAATGTGACAACGATATTGTATTGACGTGACTCTTTTTTTTTTTTGTCGTCGCCTTTTTACATAACGACTGGAAGTGATTTAAACATTCTTTTGATTTTACATTCTCTTGGTCCGCCTAGAAGATTAGCAGATGGATGGCAAAATATAACAAAATAAAGAATCGAATAGGGATTTATAAAAAAGTTTGTAAAAATTACTTTTAAGCTAATTTAAAATGCAAATTAAAAAAAATGGTTGCTAATAAATCGGAGTGTAAAGCCACTGGCAGCGGAATGTTTAAACAACTTTGACTTAGTCCGCTAGAAGGAGCTGTGGCGAACGTTCTTAAAGAAGATGGCCATGCAACAATCAAACTGATTTACTGCAGAAGCACAACCAGGAACAGGCAAATCATATGTACAGACTTGCAATCCGGTAAATTAAAAATACTGCAATTCTGCCCAAACAGTTTTCTTTGCAACAAAAGTTTATGTTTTTTCGTGCTTCATCATCAATTAAATCAAAATTTTATTCACTTATAGAAAACATTTTTCCATAAGAGTATCAAACACAAATAAAATTTGCATCTTCATTTCATAAAAATCGATAAACCGTCGACGTCGTTACAGGAATGTTAAAGAATGTAACATTTTTATTGAATTGACGCCGACATTGATACGAAGTGATATTGATACTAAAACGACGAAGATGACGACGCCGACAACTAGAATAAGGGTGACTATTTTGTTTTTAAATACTCATGTTAAAATTATTAAATTTTAACTGTAATAAATTTTTTATTATTATCTTTGTCGTTCTCTAAGGATTTTTATACATAGACTTATATTAAATAAATAAATAAAAATGCTTAAAGTCTGTTATAACGTTGCAGGAGTTTTATTAAATTAAATATAAACATGAGAGTTATTTATTTAGTTAACCACAGCTACATATATTCAGGTTTTACAGATTGATTGCAGGTTTTCTTATGCTAGTAATCAAGGCGAATCAATTACCAGGTGGCAGCGTTAGCGAATTTATTATTTTTTGCTGGTAGCAACAAATGTCAAACTTTATATATAAAAAATAGTACACAGCATGGCGAAATAATACAGGTGGTCTCGATAGCGAATTCATTAATTTCGCCGTAAACTCTAAATGTCAAACTCCATATATAAAAAATTTATCTAACTGTTATACATATTTTTTATATATGGATTTTGACAATTAGAGTTTACGGCGAAATTAATGAATTCGCTATCGAGACCACCTGTATTATTTCGCCATGGTCTCAATGGTGAATTCATTAATTTCGCCGTAAACGCTAAATGTCAAACTGCATATATAAAAAATATGTATAAATTTTATTTTATATGGTGCTTCACATTTACCATACGCGGCGAAAACTGTTGGAACTTAAGCAGTCTGATATTTTTCTCGATAGTGAGAACTACGATTATCTCGAAATTATTTTTTTTTAATTTATGACTTTCTATTAGTAAATGAGCTATATTTAAATATCTACGCATCGTGTAAGCCTGCGGATGCAACTTGACATATACGTTGGAAAGTAGACATTAGAAACGTTATTTAAAACGCTGACAAAGTTAAGACAAATACATATCGTGTAAATTAGCACCACGTTTTAAAAGATAATAATGATTTAAATATAGAGTTGCCAGCGTAAACGATTTGCCTCCCAATAATAAATTGAAACTGATTAAAGTAATAAAAAATAAACTGACGAACAGTGCGTACTGTTTTATTCGAAGCCGTTAAACCTCCTTACATAGAAAAATCCTTTAGATGTCTCGGATTCTATAAAAACAATTCAATAAATACAAATTAAAAACAAAAACATTGTCTGGCAAGGACATTATGTCGATGGTATTTCTTTTAGCTTTAGTTACGCTAAAAACGTCTCCATCTAAAAAAATTACATTTCGTCAGCTGAAATGTAAAACTACAAACAATTATTAAAAGAAAATAAATTTTTTGAAATCAAGAAAAAAATACATATTTTTTGTTTCAAGTGATTTGTTTTTATGTTAGCTAGCGATTTTTAAGTCTGTCCGCGAGTAGCACTTTAAGCTCTTCATTATTTAAATTTTAGAACCCATGCAGTTGTTATTGTAATAGTTCGTCTTTGTAGTCATCACGCCTTTCTACACCATATCTGTCCTCTAAAAAATTGTGAGACTTGACACCACTTGTGAAGCTAACAAATCATGAACTCACAAATCATACATCCCATCTTCCAGGAATTAATTTATAGAGAATTGTATTACACGAATTGATTTGTCATTATCTGTCATTGCTCGTGTTATATTAAAAGGTTTATTTGCATTATTTTCTAAAATTCCTCATTTAGTTTCGTAGCTAGTTTTAAGTGCATTTAACCAACCCTTTGACAATATCGCCCGCTTCATCTTGAGTTTGAAGGTGATTGTGCTTTGTGACTGCAGTAAACTTCGAATATTTTGTGTACACTGTAATAAAATTATCCTGAAATTATAGTCATTGCTCAAATTTATTAAACATCTAATTTAAGACAAAAGTTAATTAGTTTACTTTTGTTTTGCACCACTTTTCTTCAGGTGCGGTTTTATTTCAGCATTCATTAAGACACAAATGCAAAATGAAGAAGAAACGCCTTTCGTGATATTCAAGAGCAAAAGATAAAACACGATGTCATTTCGTTAAGTATCACAAAGCCAGGATTTGTGAGAAGAACATAAATTATTTCGTATAATGGGCCAGTAATTGACATTGGCCGCATTTTTAAATTTATTCGAAATAATCCAGAGAAGCGACTGATGTCCCATGAAGATAGAAATGTTCGATAGTGTGAGACATTTTGTAGTGCGCTTCTACGACGTGTAGAATTGGCCTCCACAATTAGGTGTATTTTAAGTCATACTCCAGGGTTTAAGTTTTAAATTATATCAAATTCCAAATCCTTAAACAATTGTTTTTTTATTGTTTCTTAGGTCTTTAGTGAAAAGAAAAGTTGTTTCATGTATGAAAAATTCCATGGAAAGAACGAAATTCTTGGGGAAGGAACTAAACTCCTTCTGGCAGTTTCTTGGCCCCACAAGTACTCCTTACTGCTTCTATGATCACAGCTTTAAAAAAAAACATACAGTAAAATATAGAAACAAATCATAATTTTTTTGGTGAAAATCAACAGGCCACTATCATTCTAGAAAGCAAAGTTGAAAATAAAGTTATAAAGTTGGCAACTCGATTATGCTAAAATATTAATGCCGATAATAATATGATTTTCTTAACGTGTTGGACAGTCCTAAATTCTTTACACAGGATTTTGAATTAATTATTTATTTAAAATTTATTTAAAATTATAACGGATATAGTGTATCTTACAAAAGACTTAAATTTAATTTCTTAAAATTATAAGCGTAATTTGAATTGCATAAAACAATATTTAACACAAGTACCATTTGATATTTCAATTAATTATTTCATACAAATGTTAAAAAAGATTTGTGAATGCAACACACAAATACACCTTTCCTACAAAACACAACATTTTTGATATTTACAGCGTGTAAATTTTCCCTTCTTGTTCCTCATGCTGATAACATTACATTTTATTAATTCCATTTAAATTTGCTTCCAATTGTATTGTGCCGAAAAAAAAAATATGTTTTGTGTGTAACAATTCTTTTTCTCTTTTTGTTTTTTTAATAAATTCATTTGAAATTAAATGTGCAATTGCATTTATTTCGTAACCACCCCTAAAAAGGGCTCAAACAATTGAAGGACAATCAGTCAATGTAACATCTTGATTTAATTTTTAAAACAAAATAAATTATCAAAAAAAACTGAAGGTTTTTTTTAAGTATTTAATCGCAAACTTATCATCATCATCGTTCATTTTTTCTGTAAATGATTTTTTATTTTTAGTTTTTTGTTTTTGTTTTGTATTTCAAACAATAGGAAAATTGCCACGTTAAGTATTGTTTTTTTTTTTTCGTTTTAATACATACAAAATGAATTCGTTGGTAGCAAAATGTCAGTGTAGTTTTTTTCTTAATGGCTGTAAAAGTGATAAACAGGGTTCATTGAAAAACTGTTAAAATTTATCTACAATTTTTATTAATATTTTATAAACAGCACATTTTATAATATAAAAATTGATAAAACTCTTTATTGATTTAATTTTTTTCTATAATAGATCGAAATAAATTTACTAAGAAATCAGGCTTTTTCACAAAATTTGGCCCTCCTACTTTATTATAACAGTGGTAAAACTAAAATAAAAAATATCTTTTTTTAACCTAATTTTAATTGTGCTAATGTGGAATTGACAGTAAATTATAAATTAATTTTATTGGCGGAAAGTGCAAAATTTAAATTGAAAAAAGTCGTTTTTATGCATTTTATCAAAATTTTTTAAAGGGTAATTTTCTAAGCCCGATAGAACGTACCAAAGGGTTCCTGCCAAACAAGATGTCATACTCATTTTTTGATATTCGTGATCATTATACTCTCGCACATTGAGTCTTTAAGCATGATATTAATCCGTGCAACATGTAGCTCCAACAGGATGGCGCAACGATACATACGGCTACCGTAACCATCGACTTATTGAAAATAAAACTCAGCTGAAAATCGATCGAAACGTGGATATATAAATTAGCCACAAAGGTTATGTGTTTTGATACCTGAAGATTATTTCCTTCAGGGCTACGTTAAGTCACCATGTTGTGCCGATAAGCAAGCAACAACTGAGATGTTTTGGAGGCCAGCCTTGTTCGTGTTATTTGTGACATGTGGGCAGCAATGCTTGAAAAAGTAGAGCACTCTTGAACATCCAGAATATGCTTCGTGAAGAACAGCTACGGTGGCCATATGCTCGAAATCATTTTAGAATGATAATTATGGTTAAAATTATGTGCTTTTTCTGTAATACAGGCGATCAACTTGTCTGCAAAATTTATATGGAAATAACACAAAAAAAAAAAACAAATATTGAAACGAGTTGATCGCTTTTAATACAGAAACAGCACATTCAGCTTTTGTTTCTTTTTTTTTTAATTTCACATTCACTTGAACTGAAGAAAATACCATATATAAGATTTTTAAGTAAACTGATTCCAATCGAAGCGGGAATTTTTGTACACAAATCCCTTTTTTAACCAAAGAAAAATGTTAACGCTAAAAAATCGTAAATAGAATTTTCACTAAAAAGAGCTTTTTTATAAAACTAAAGAAGGGTACTTTTTTAAACAAAAATAAAATATTTTTATATTTTTATATTTCCAAACACCGCAACACTACGCGACCTAATATAACGAGTATAGACAACGTTTGTTAAATTCCCGATATACGCACGTTTTTGCACACAACACGCTCTTCATTAAGAGCTCATCCATTTGTGGTCAATTGGCTAGTGAACAGCAAGGTTTACAGGTCTTTCCTTTCACTTTCAGTGTTAGAAAGTTAGATTTGAATGTCAACAACCATTACTCCCTCCAGCCTCCTTCCCATAACCTAATTTCCTAGTTCTGGCACAAAGCATTGCTTGAGTAGGGGTCATCCCCTGAGTGCTGGTTCGAGATAAAAAAGAAAAGAAAAAAAAAAAAAGAAATTCGTTTGGAGCAAAAAAAGTCTTCCCAAAAGGTCAGTTAGAAAAATCTATAGCAATAAAAAATTATAAAAAGAAAACTATAAAAATAAGAATTAATGATATTAAAAAATTAAAGGCAGCAGTATCAAAATTTGGATGCCAAGTCCATAATACTCTTTCATAGAAGTCATTTATATAAAATAGGTATTGGCATGTGTTGTTGTAGAACTTGTTGTGGGACTAGTTTATAGAAAACATATCAATCTTAATATATTTTTCAAACAATAAGAATAATTGTAAACAAGTTTTGTATTTTAGCCAAAAAACAAAAAAAAAACCAAATCTAAAGAAATTGCATCATGCTGGGCCAGTGCACACAGATGCATCATTTCTGTTGTGCTCTACTGCATTTTACAAACATTATTTAGCACAAAAAAATATAGGAACCATAAAGATAAACTGCACAAACGTTTGAAGTACTTTTAACATTTAACAAATAAATACATTTTGCAGAAACATGGGGTTTTATGAGAACATTGTAAAATAAAAATACAAATAAAATTAAGCAGAAGAAATGCCCAGGAGAAGGGCAATGGAATATTTAATAGCAAACAATTTTAACAAAACGTTTACACCACGGGTGTTGTGTTGCTTTTGACACCTTTTTGTTGCCTGCTTTTCTGTCGATTTTTTTTTTTTTATTTTTTATATTTCAATTTTCTGTTGGTTAAAGATGCAATTGTGTCATGAAGTACCTTTTCATTGTTTTCCCTTTACACTGCAAATACTTTTTTTTTTATTTTTTTCCTAAAATTGTTTTCGAATGTATATTTTGCCTTTCTCGATTTTCATTTTTTCTTTTCTTTTTTTATATTGAAGCTGTATATTTTCTTGTACAAATACAACTGTTTTACATTTTCTTTGCTTGGTTTTTTTTCTTTTCTTTTTGTGTTGGTGTAATTTACAACATTTAGTATGGTTTTTCAATTTATATTATTTAGAGGTTTTCTTATTTGAAACAATTTAAAATTTCTATTGTTTTTTTTTTTCTTATTTTGTCTTATTTCTGCAACAAAGGCTAATGGTTAAATTATTTTTGGTAATTTGTATTCAAGAAGAAATCGTCTGACAGTTACAAGTGTTTGTCTCCCAGCAGGGAAACTGAATTTTAACCAAACGATGGCAAATGAATTTTAGTCATTATTTCTTTATTAAGAAAATTGTCATTAAATTGCTTTCACTTTTTGCTAAACCCAAGTTAAACAGAAAAGAAAATATAAAAAAAATAATTGTTCTTATTCTTATTTCTTAACATTTTAAAGACAATTAATTTTCTAAAATTAAATTAAAAAACAACTTTTACATATTGCAAAATTTTTAAACATAAAAAACATTTGTTCAAATAATTAAACAGTTTTTTAAAATGTTATTTTCATTATAATGAACACATAAGAAAAAAAAAAACTTTAAAAGCAACATCGTTAACGATCTGATCTATTCTATAATGATCTAAACATAAATACTCGTGAAACTAATTAAAATTAAAAAAAGCCACGATACTAAAATTAAAAATTTCATGTTTAAACTTTTCCAACAAAATAATTAAGTGCTGATTAGGAAGGCAAATTATAAAAAAAAGCAAAACAAATAAGTGTTCATAAGTATGTTGTTATAATCATAATTATTCCAAAGATTAAATTAAATTTAACAATTAAAAATATACATTTTTTTTCAATTAAATTAAGGGTCGTTTTTACGTTGAAGGGTTTAATTAAATCTGTGAATTTTTAGCAAAAAAAAAAAAAAAAAAAAAAAACTTTAATTAATTTTTCAAAATTAAATTAAGAAGAACAAGTTTTAAAAATTAAAAAAAAATCAAATTAAGATATTCTTTTAAAAATCCAAGGAGTTTATTTTTAGCTTCGGTTCATAAATATTTTAAACATTCTGCGGAAAGGCCTCAATTGTGATTCATAGGAAAAACTTGAAATTTAAATTATTTAATATCTAAATATTCAGGTATGTGATGAAAAACGATTTAGACACAAAAACGATTTGAAAACGACAAAAAGGTGTGATGTATTTTTTCGAATCGTTTAGTCATATCAATTTCAGATTCCAATTTACTTCAAAGAAAAAATTAACATTTTGCTATGTGATGAAAAGCGATAATATAAGCTTGAATTGCTTACAAAACAATATGGCTTCATCTGTTTTTTTTTCTTAATTTCCAGTTAAAAAAATCAAAATGTAATTGTAAAAATTTTGAATAACTTAAAAAAAGTGTGCTTTAAGGGAAAACATAAAGACTCACGACAGGATGATGCACTAATGGAGTTTATGCAAACTCATTGGGATGTAAGCGAAAAATTCACAAGAGGAAATGGAGGACTGATGAAGAAACTCAATGGAAGGTTTTAGTTACTAATTTAAATAGCTTGGGTCCCCCCATAACACGACATAAATGGTTGGAAAAGGTTCAACTTAAAAAAAAATATTCTATTTAAAATGTGAATATGTTTTATACAAGATGGACTACCTGGAAAGCAACACTAAGTAAAATTTCTACCAATAAAAAAGAAGCTCTTGCAACAGGTGGTGGTCCATACAACCAAATGTATATATCAAAACAAGAGGAGGCGGTAGGAAATATATCAGGAATGTACGCACATATAGATGGCATTAAAAATGCAAATTTTGTAGATTTCTTCTTAAATTTTCACTTATATCCTCCTCGCCCAGTTAAATTAATGTTGGTGACACTATAAACGCCATTGCTGACATATTTAATAAATAGTTAACAAAACTATTTTTTCTTTTTTCTTTAAACAATTAAATTTTCTGTATTTATACATTTGAGGTGGTGTTTTCAATTCTGCCTTCATCATCTATTTCAACTAAAGCTGCTGCTACAACAAACGCCATTTTAACTTTTTATTGTTATTTTAAACACTTATTTAAAAATGTTTATAAAATGTAAATTTTTATTTACTATTTAATTTGTCGTAAACAAGTCCAGAGTTATTCTTGTAGTTATTCTTGTAGCATTAAAAAAAAACAAAACGGATTGAAACAAAAATTGGAATATGAAACCAGTCAAAATTCATCACGTCTATATCGTTTTCAGAATTGATTTGCGTTTTCAAAATGATCGTTCTTCATCACATACATAATTAAATTAAAATTTAATATAAAATTGAATTTTTTCCAAAATATAAATGAAGTATCAGTAAAAGTTTAAAATTTTCAAAAAATCAAAATTTCTACTTTGCAAAACGAAACTTTAATATTCCAGGTTGTGTTAATACAACAGCAATTTCTTGGACAAGGATGCTGCTTAAGCTCGAAAGTACCTTAAATTGTAAAAAATAAAAAATAAGTAGATTTTAAATTATATTCTTTTTATTTTAAAGATCAATACATGACATCAACATTTGAAAAGAATTTCGGGCATATGGTTATCATGGCTATTTTTGACCAAGCTGATTCTGGACGACTGTATGTCACGAACATTATGAACAATGCTGGCCTCCAAGGCATCACTAATTGCTGGTTTATTGGCACAAATCAATTACTTTGCATGACCCTACAGGAAATAATCGTCAGGTATCAACGGCACGCCCTTGGAGGCTAATTGTAATTCAGAGGTATTTTTGTCAAAATTAACTTATTTTAATAAGTCGCTTGTTACTGTCGGCGTATGAAACATAGCAGCCCGAGTAATTGTCCTCCATATTTTTAAACAAAAAAATCAGTAATCATGATGAGTTTACTACCTCCATCAATCGCAACGCGAGTTTCGTATTCATTTTTGGAGATTTAAGGTCCAATGATTAGCATTAGCATGGAGCTTGTGGGGTTTGTTTACTAAAAAATTGGTTAAGCCAAAAGTGAGCCTTATCGCTTAACACAATTTTGCGTCACTATTTATGATTATCTGCCAAAGTATACTGGTCATGAATGTAAAAAAATGAGCGCAATATAACTGTTCCTGTGACAGTTACCCAAGGCGAATTAAGTACAAGGTGATAGCGGTGGCGAATTCAATTCTTTTCCCATGTATTCTAACTGTCAAACTCCATGTATAAAAAATTAAGGCGAATTAAGTACAAGGTGATAGCGGTGGCGAATTCAATTCTTTTCCCCGGTATTCTAACTGTCAAACTCCATATATAAAAAATTTATCTAACTGTTATACAGATTTTTTATGTATGGAGTTTGACAGTTATAATAGCAGGGAAAAGAATTGAATTCGCCACCGCTATCACCTTGTATTTAATTCGCCTTGCAGTTACCCATTTAGTAAGTTCAAGCACCAGATACATGGGTCTAGTAGACTAGATCGGGGTGTGAATAGGGATTTTTCTTACTTATATGTATCACAGTACCTATCAAGGGGCATTTTAATTTTCTGAATTCATTATAAAAAAGAAACATATGATTCAGTACTTTTTGTTAATAAAAAGTACTATTGATATTGGATGCCGGATGCTATTTGCAAATGTTTTACTTTAGTATCAATGAGTTTTTAGCTGGAGAACAAAATATTCACTTTGTTTTAAATTAAATTAAAATTATTCAAATTCAAATGAATTCTTTTTCTTATATTAAAGAAATCGTTTAAGTTTTTATTAAACATAAAATCCAGTTAAACTGATCTGATGAAATCAGTCCCTGAAGCGGCATAACTTTATAGTTTTCAAGAAATAACGCAAACAACAACAACATATAGTGGAAGCGAATAATAAAAAATACCGCGAAAAGGCCAAAGTGCAGTGTGTGTTATTTTAATTGCCAACATTAAATGACAATTTATAATGAAATGCCTACAAACAAACACATGAAAAGACAGAGAGATAAAGGTTTTGGTTTTGTCGACTATTAAAAATATTTTGTGAGTGGCTCATTAATTTATTGTTACGATAACCTTTAGTAGTTCTTAAAATACAATTTATGCATATGCGGAAGATTAAATCGATACCCCTTCACTCTTTCCTCTTAACTGAGCGTTGTAATAAGTATTAAATCAGTTTTAGTTTGAACAATTAAAAAAACCAGCTAAAGAGACGTAATAAAGTTTTTAATTATTTTGATTGTCGTAGATTGGCGACAAAACGTTTTAGTTTCAAGGAAATTTGCTGTATAAATCTTTTATTTTACTGATTATTACTGATACTGATATTAGAAATGGTTTATTGAAAATCGATCTAACTGTTATACAGATTTTTTTATATATGGAGTTTGACAGTTAGAATACAGGCGAAAATAAATGAACTCGCCACCGCTATCACCAAGGCGAATTAATTATAAGGTGATAGCGGTGGCGAATTCATTTATTTTCGCCTGCATTCTAACTGTCAAACTCCATATATAAAAAAATCTGTATAACAGTTAGATAAATTTTTTATATATGGAGTTTGACAGTTAGAATACATGGGAAAAGAATTGAATTCGCCACCGCTATCACCTTATACTTATTTCGCCTTGGCTATCACCTTCTAATTAATTCGCCTTGAAAAAAGCTATTGTTTTTGGAGAGAAAATTTTAGCCTGGCAACACCAAGTTCAGTATAAATAATTTCATTTATTTCAATTTATATATGGTTGGTGTGTGTGTGTGTGTGTGTATTTACTAAAGTGGCAAATGTAATTTGTTTGCAAATGATTTCAGTAAAACCATAAATTATACTAAAAAATTAATGAAAACAAATTAAATGTATTTTATACATTTATTAAACTCGTAAGTTGAGTATGAGTTACTGTATTTGTTTTTATTGTATATTTCATGCATTTCTGGTTTAAACAAACAAAACAGTAATAAATAATTTTAAAAATATTTAATTTATTATTTAATGTTGTTGGTCTGTGCCCAAAAAAATTACGCGCCAGTATAATTTGTGTGCTTGTTCGTTACTCTAATTATGTTTATTTTTTATCTGTTTTTATTTAATTTTTTAGCGCATGTTTAAATTCATAATGATCCAGTTTTTTTTTGTCATTTCTTGTTGTTGTTATCGATCAGCGATCAATTTTTGACATGCGATCTATTACAAGTTCTAATTTATGACATGAGAGACATTTTAGCTTTTCACAAAAATTGTTGGTTTGACTTGTTTAGTTTCTTACGTAAATTGCATATAAATTGTTGTTAATTTAAGAAAAAAATATGTAGATTTTTATTAAAAGAATTTTTGTATAGAAATTGGCATAAAAAGTTGGTTTTTGTTACCTCGTCTAATTATTTTGCAAATAGATTGCGAATATTCGAATGTTGCATGTCCAAAGTGAAATCTAATAAATAAGACTAAATTCGCTTCTATTTTTTAAACAGTTTTTTCACGTTTAATAATTTAAAAATTAAAATTTATTGTGTACAATAAATCATTCACTTCTTTTATTGAAATTACTGTACATTGAAGACTTCTTGCTTTTTTTTGTAATTTCGCTAGTAGATTTTTTAAAATTTCTTTTTTCTTATATCTTTAAAAAATAAACATTTAACGGGTTTTTTTTTTAACGGTTTTGCGACTTTTTGAAAAAAAAAAAAAATACTTAAAAACAAATTTGATTAAAATCGTGACAATTCTGCATTTTCGCTTAATGCCGTTGTTCACTATTGCAAAGCTTAATTAAGACGACTCTGCATCCACATAACCCCATAATGACATTTAGTAGATGCATGTTTATATCTTTGAATGACTGAGGAGTTAAAAAGTGAAGTTATATACATTCAGGAGTATATCACAATCGAAAATATACCCAATCGTCTGACTGAATCAGCAGCTTTCTTAGAGCTTTTCTCTCGCAACCAGTATGAATACCTTCCTCGATGTATGAGTTAACAACTGTCGAGGCAACATGGGTTCTTTATTTTATACAAATAATTAAATGTGAGGTCTTATTGTCTGTTAATTTATGGACACGGTCTAAGTGGATTTAACCATTTGTTCTTTTTGATAAAAGGAAATATTATTTATCATTACGAAGGCAATTAAATCAAAGAAAAATCTCCATTATTTAGTAAATAATAATGTGTTATGAACGCATGACATTTCATATATACTGCTGCCAAATTTAACAAAATTGCTTAAGTCAAATGAGACACTCATTTCAGTAATGAAAAAATATTTTCAGAATCTTTTCAACGGACCTGGAATTTTAAATCTAAAGAAGATCGATTATTTTAAAATTTTAAGAACACAACAAAAAAAATTAAGTAGTGTAAGAATCATGGTTATTTTCATTGCTTTTCTCTCACTTATTTTCTATATTGCATTTTTAAAAACTTTTATTATTCTACAAAATTTTTGATTTTTAACTCATTAAAACTCTTGAAAATTCATGAAAATTCTGTTATTAAAAACTTAGTATTAATCGACGCAATAAAAAGTTTAAAAATTTATTTCCATTTTATTACAACAAATAAATATTAATTAAAAATATTAAAGTTTATAATATTTACAAGTTGCTTGCAGAAATTATAAAAAAATATGAAAAATTGGTTTCAAGCTTTCATTTAAATAATAAACCGTTTTGTTAATGTAAAAAACATGAGCTTTTCCTTTAAATTAAGCCTGTTTATTTTAAGTAGAACCCATGAATTTATCTACTTCTTTTGCATGTTTTTTTTTTTTTTGCTGGGCATACAGCATGCGTCACTTTCTACTATATTAGACTTTCATAATTCTCCTGAAGCAACTTACGACTAACCGAAATTTAGCAACTCATTTATTATTATGAAATTTTAATTTTGTTTAGTTTAGTTAGTTGGTTAGTTTTTAGTAAGTTTTTTTTATTATAACTGTAATATAATACTTTTCTTATTCTAATTTTCCGGTAAAATGAAATAAATCCTATAAAATAAATTAAAAAAAAAATGTAAATTGTTTTTAAATTTGTAAAAATATAAATATAATTTAAAGATAAATGCAAAACTTTATATACAATTTTATTTTTCTTATAAATTGTTTCTATATCTATACATATGTATTTAAATTAATTATTCCAGCTTGTGGTCACAATTCATAATTTTATTATAATAAATTGTAGCCTCAAGTCTGAATAATTAATTCAAATTGCAAAACATTAATAATAAAGTTTGTTTTTATTACTGTGAAATTTTAATACTTGAAGTAATTTAATTATAATTATAATAATAATATTTAAATTAATTAATTTTCTGAAAAATATGGTGCTATTTTTTAACCCCGATTTTAAGTAATTAATATTTAATAACTAAATCGGGATAAAAAATAACACGATATTTAAAATAAAAATTATTAATTTAATTTTTCCGTACTTTAATTTAATTTCAGAATTTCAAAAGTGCCCCTGCATAGAACAAACATAAAATCTCATTATAGGTTTTTTTATTTTTCATTATCTTTTAACTGTATAAAAGAGCCAAAAATAAGTCAGCCATATACAGTGGATAAAGGAAAATAAAATTATAGTTAAGAATGTCATGAAATATTTATAATTGAAGGAATCAAGCACTAATAAAGTAAATTAAAATAAAAAAGATTCGGAACAATAAATTTTCATATTGACATAGTTGATTATTGTTGTTTTTTGCTTGAACTTTGATTTTTCTCTTTACTCTATTGTTTATTTAAAATATTTTTAAGAAGTTTTCCGAAGAGCTTAGTAAGCGGAAGGAATCGGGATAAAAAATAGCACGATGTTTAAGAAAATAATTTATTTAATTAATTTTCTTGTTGTTTTATATAATTTATTTTTTCTTGCGCAGAAGAAACGTTCAAATTAATTTGCCTGAAATTTTTGTGTGGTTTTTTTTTCTTAAATTTTAATTTTACTTTGTGAGAAAACACTTCTCAAAACTTATTTTATTCCGACTTTAAATGTTTTGTTTAATGTCCACGGAATGGATTTTTCTTATTTAATTTAAGTAAAATTTCCTTTTCCATTTTCTTTTTAAAATTTTTCATAATTGCATTTTAATTGAAAATGCAACAAAATCATCAGCAATAGTGGCAACAACTTAAACAAACTAATTAAATAACGTTCATAATTGGTGTGAGTGCATGTTTAAGTGAATTTCTATTTAATCATAAACTAAATAATGACAGAAACTCACTCTGGAAAGAGCATAAAATTATCATTATTACCAAAATAACAGAAACACAACAACCATAACACTTGCTTGGTTAGAGTAGCAGTAGCAGTAATTGTGTTGGTTAAATATTGAACAACCAGCTTCCAAAATAGAAAGATACAATAGAGATGTATCGATATCACCACTACACCTACAATAACTATTTTTTTAATGGTAGTAGTTCGCCAACTCCTCTGCTTGTGAAAGTATAGTAACAATAATCGACATCGTTAATTTACTTATTGATCTAAATCAAGACAACCCCTGGCTGGCTGTGTAGGCAATGTTTACTTAGGATCCATCTAAACTTAAATAGTAACAAAAAAACAGCAATCTATAGATAATATGTACAATATATTCCATTTATTTGTTTTTCTATCTGTCCGTCCATCTATCGTTTGGCGTTAATAAGTACTATATTCCTGGGCTTAAAACGTTTTTGTTGTTCAACTGAAAAAAGTGTCCAACCAACAACAAAATGCTTAAACCTTAAAACAACACTAAAAAAATCATCAAACCATTTATCGGAAGCCATATGCAAAAAGAATGGATTATAACAACAACCACAGCAGCAGCAACAGCTTTATAAAAAAAACCTTAACCAGCAAAAATGTAACTATTAAAGTAGTAACGCCCCTCTGGAACAAACAGCATAATAACATAACAACAACAATTGTAGGAATCATTAACGTATTATAAAGAAAAGGCAGACATATTATTTTAACAATTTGTCCTCTACAAAAAATAAGAGTGAAAGAGAACAAATGATGAAAACTCTCAACCAATTCATTTCCTCTTTATACTAAAAAAAACATTTAGTGATAAAATCCACAATTTCCAATAGTTAAATACTGGATAAAAGAGAGAGAGAGAGCAATGTAGCAAAAGCGATTAAGTTTGCATGAAAGAAAGGGAGAGAGTACAGAAATAAGATTGAATAGAAGACTAAAACAAGTTGCTAAGAGAGAATTGCGTTAATAAAACTGGTTGAAGTTTTGTTTTCATTTCTTCTTGTTGTTGTAACTTACTAAGAGTAGCAAAGAGCGAGGAAAAATTCCCACCGCTGATACTTAGTGCTAACGATGAGTATTTGTGAATTATTCACCCAGCGTTTGTCGTAGAGTAAACACATGTTGAGAGTGCGTTCGCTAACAAATAAGAAACAAAAAGTAAATAATTATTAATAAAGAGAAAAATTGATTTCTAAGTTTAAAAAGAAAAGTAAATTAGAAAAAGCAAACCTTCTTTTCTTAAGAAAGAATTAAACAAAAATATCCATGTTTTTAAAAAGAATAGCTAAAGATTTTGAAAGAAAAAGTGCAAAATTTTAAACATAAAAGCAAGGACTAGTTGAAAACACAAAACATTGTACTCATGTACATGTTTAACAACAAAGGATAAAGGTGTGAAACAATTAAAAGTTTTAAAAAATAAAACAAATTATTTCAAAACGAATTTAACAAGTGAAAATTGAAATTCAAAGTGAGACGCAAAGCGCAATTATAAATCGCGTATATATGACTAAAATGATTCCGCCGGTACCCACATCAGCAGTCATGATGCCCACGCCTAAACAAAAGATCGGCTTTAGCATTGAGTCGATCGTTGGCAACGATGCTTCAACCGTTTCAAATACCGTCGGTGAAAGTTTGAACGGTTCCACTAGTACAAATTCCGATGATAACAATTCTGTAACAAATCCTTCCTCGCCACCTCAAACACCACCAGCCGGTATCACATCATTACCAGCTTTACATACAACTCACATGATGTCGCAACATTCTCATATGACCCATCATTTGTCGATGGCACAACAACAGGTCTTGCATCAACATTTACTCATGCAACATCAACAGCAACAAAATTCACAAAAACCTGACATAACGGATATAATACAACGTTTACATAATTCAGCACAAGCGGCTCATTTAAATGCCCCTAATGGTGCTTACAGCCCTTCAGTACATCCACGTCTATCACCTAAAAAGGAGCCTGAGAACAATCACCATCAACGACCACTACTACATCACAGTTTGAAACGTGAAAGATCGCCGGATGGAACCAACGAAAATTTACAAAATCCAGCACAACGTCATCAACCTCCTCACACACCACCCAAATCAGTGTCACCTCAGTCATCATCACATGCCTCACCACCACCACCACCACCCCAACTACCACCTGCCAATATGTGTAGCAGTCCGGGCACACCTCAGCATTATGGAAAACACTTAAGTAATCCCATGTCGACGGCTTCAATGTCCATGTTGGTACCTGGTATGCCTCCTGCAAATATTGTAAGACCTTTTCCCATGGGTCCTGGTCAAGCACCGCACCAACATCAACCAAACCATGTTGCACAAGCTAGTATGCCTGATATCAAAGCTTTGCCACCCTACATTAATGCGCCACCAGAATTGCCTCCTCAACATAATCCTCATCTAATAGCGGCGGCTCAATTTCAAATGGCTTTGCAAGCGGGACATGTTTTAGGACCAGCAGCTGCTGCAGTAGCCGCAGCTGGCCTGCCACCTCACGGGGGACCCTTCATGCCTGGACCTGGCATACCCAGAGATAGTTATCCATTGTATCCCTGGCTGTTAAGTCGTCATGGCAGAATATTTCCTCATCGTTTCCCAGGAAGTAAGTATTTGAAAACACTATTTTATTTTGATTGTGTGTAGTGTAACTCATCCCCTTACTTTTGCTTAATCTTTCCCCTAACTTTTTCTGAAACTAAAACTAATTTTTCTTTCTTTCTGTGCCTCATTTTAGATTTTTTGCTACAACCTTTTCGCAAACCTAAACGCATACGTACAGCCTTTTCACCTTCACAACTTTTAAAATTGGAACATGCCTTCGAAAGTAATCAGTATGTGGTGGGAGCTGAGCGCAAAGCTCTGGCACAATCTCTCAATCTAAGCGAAACACAAGTCAAGGTCTGGTTCCAGAACAGACGCACCAAACACAAGCGCATGCAACAGGAAGACGGCAAAGAGGGCTCCGATAGAAACTCACAGAACGCCAGCTGTGATGAAGATGATGATGAACTCATTGACATGGAAATGGATGATTGTGGTAGCGACGATGAGCACGAATATGAACAGAATCATTGAAAAACAGTTCGAAAAAATAAATGAAATCGGATTCTGGGAATCCTTGTGTGTAAATACCAAATTGTATAAAATGAATGCGTCGGGTAAAAGCGTGTTGTGAGTTCCTTATTTATTCCTTCTTTTTTTGTGAAGTTTTGAAACTGCCTGGAATGTCGGAGACCACAGCGTTTTTACTTTCTGTTGAAAAATTGAAAATATCAGTTTTGTTTTTAGTTGTGACTTGTGATATATTTCTAACATTATTATCACTCCCATAAAGATAATAATTATTTAGAAAGAATTTTGTTTTAATTTTTACTTTTACCACCCCGTAATATAAAACTATGTAAATTGTAAATATTTTTATGGAACTTTGCTAAGAGCTTAACATTTCTCTCTTTTTTTTATCATCATCTCTTCTCAATTTAAGAAAACGCACAGAGTCTTATAATTATTTGTAGAAATTTACATTTATTAGATAAATTTCTTTTTTTTCATACCACTCTTGTATTATTTCCTGCTTTAGTTTTGTAATTTCTAAGACTTTTAATTATTTAAAAAGAAAAAAAGTATGTTTGATTAATTAATACAATATTGTAAATATTTCCTTGTAGTTTTTAAGATTTTAGATTAAAAATTTTGTTTAGTGTAAAAAACAAAGAAAATGAAAAACATTAACATAAATATAAAGATAAAGAAGAAGCATTGTTGCAAATGATGAAGAAAAATATAAACAAATATTTAAAAAAAAATTAATCATTACGCGTTTTAAATCAAATATTTTAAAAAGATGGAAAATTATCAGACATGTCACAGTACTCAATTCCGATCGAAAGTGGTTTCAATTCCGTAAATTGGTTCTTTAGAAAACGGAAAACGAAGAGTTTCTTCGGCTTTAAACCACTTTTAAGTTTCAAAGTGGAATTTAGTTTCTTTGAAATTTTGTTATTTGCGGTGTTTCAAATTTACTTTTAATATGTGTCCTTATTTGTATTAGCTTTGCTGTTTACTTTGGTGTGCGCATTATTGCCACATTTAAATAAAAAGGTTGGAATCATAATTTTTTTGAAATAAGCAAAATCGATTGGAATCTGAAGAAAGGTAAAACAAAATCGATCGGAATTGTTAATACAGAATTAAAACCATTCCGATATTAAAGAATATGGAAAATTGTTTAACTAAAAAAGTAAAGTGTTTTTCAAATAGAACTCCACAATGTGGTATGTGGAAGTGAAGAATATTTAGTAACGATAGTCTATTTTATGACTACTCCATTTCACAGAAAAATCTTTTCTTTTTTCGAAGCATTTATTTAAAAATTATATTTAATAGATTCTAATCGCGTGTTACCAAACTTAACTTTTCGGTTAGCCTACACAATTCAATATAAAAATACAATAAAATTTTTATTTCATTTTTTGTTCTGACTTTTGGTCTGTGTAATTTCGACTTAATGATAGTTGCGTGTTGAAATATTTTTTTTTTTTAATTGTTGATTTAATTATTGATTTAATTATTATAATTTTATTTTTAGGTTTATATAAGAAGCAAAAATATTTAAAAGAAAAAAAAAATGCATAAAACGCAAATGCATCTTAATTGTTTTGTACAGTTTTCAAATTTCTATAAAAACCGAAATAGGTTTAAGAATACAAATTAATAAATTCGTTAAAGAATTTAAACTGCAATTAATAAAAATTGTTTTGAGTAAAAAAAAGTATCGACTAACAAAATAGTTATTCTAGTTATCTAAAAACCACAATAAAAATCAGTAAAATTAACCCCAAAGATAACCGAGGAAAAGGACATAATCTTACATTTCGGAATACATATCAAGCGGTAGTAGCGACACTGGCACAAATTTCATAGGTAGAGCGAGAAAATTTAATACAATTTTAACAAAAATAAAAAAGTTAAATCAAGATAACTCTTATTCAGATTTAAACATGATTTATTTATATTAAAAAATTTTATTCAAATGTAAAAAATATTGTGTAATAAAATCGTTATTTTGATCAAAAATGTTTTTGAAATAGAAACATTCTGATAAATTAAAGAAATTTTAGTTAGAAGAACAACACATGAAATTAGTTAATTTTTCATCACAAAAGAAAGTTAAAGTGAATAATTTATCCGTTAATTTAATTAACTTTTTTCTTCATTTTACTAAATGTTTATATTTTGCTTAAGGCCTGCAAACTTTTAAATTTTTTTTTGTAAAACTTAACTTATTTATTTTACTGAAATTGCAAAATGATTTCCAAACTAAATAAAGGCACGTTGATTTAGAAACACTGCGAAGTTTAAAAAATCTTGTCAAGTTAAACTTATTTACATTTCACACAATTATTTGAGGAGACCCGAAGAATAGATTTTTTTTTTTGTCCCATTTTTAAATAATTATAAAAAAAAACTCTAGATGTCGTCAATAATTTTACTGTATTTAGGAAAATTTTTGGCGGTTGTAGGCCCTGCGAATATGATCGATAGGGATTAATATGAAACTAAAAAAACTTTGCGGAACAATTTAATCAGGCGTGTCACAGAACTCCATTCCGATCGAAAGTGGTTTTAATTCCGCAAATTGGTTCTTCAGAAAACGAAAAACGAAAAATTTTTTTTGGAATGAAACCATTTTTGAATTTCAAAGTGGAATTGAGTTTCTCTGAAATTTTGTTATTTGCGGTGTTTCAAATTTACTTTTATTATGTGTCCTCATTTAGATTAGTCTTGTTATTTACTTTGTTGTGCGCAATATTGCCACATTTAAATAAAAAGGTGAAGATTAAGCATTTTTTAGAAATAAAAAAAATCGATCGGAATCTGAAGAAGGTAAAACAAAATCGATCGGAATTGTTAATACGGAATTCAAACCCTTCCGATCGGAATTTGTGACATGCCTGAATATTTAAAATTCTTCTATAAGTGAATTTGACGAAAATATTTTTTTTATTTGTTCTTTAATACTTAATTAAAGAGTTTTATACAAAGTATAAATGTGTGGCAGGACAGCGCTATTAGGAGTTACAATGCAATTAAAATTGTCTACGAAGTATGAGCCATATGCGTTGCGGGAAATTAATTGCAAATTTAACACATAATTTTTGAAGAAAAGATTTCTATAGTTTTTAAACAGTGATATGTAATGGGTAAATATAAGTGTGATAGAAAAGAATGCATAATATTATAAATTATTAAAACCATTAGATTTTTTTCGGTAGTCAGTATTAAGAAAAATGAACTGAATGGCTGTTAAAAAAAGGGTGCCGAATTTTATAACAGATGTTTGTAAAGCAATTAGCTTGACATGTACAGTTAAAAAGAGAAAAACTTAACTGAAAACTAGAACGAAAAAGTAGAACTAAAACACGACATTTACACTGTGAAATTTTTCATGAAACTAGCATGAAATTTGTATTTGTTGCTGAAGCAGAAGGAGTAAGCATTATGGTATTGCAAGAGCTTTGAGGGGATGTTACTGTTGCTAACTTTAACGCTTTAACTTAAATAGAAAATTGAGAAAAAATGCCTCAAAAAATTGCATAGTGTAAATCTGGACAAAGGGTAACCATGCAAGTGTTCTTTAGCTAGCTTTAGGTACACTGTAATTATTTTTATATAAAAGTAGAGAAATAACTTTAGGCGCTAAAAGAACTTCTTTCTAACCAAGTGGTTGATAATAAAATCTTTCTCATATTCTTTTCACTGACTGACATTGATTGGTTAATTAGATGATGTTTATAGCGTGCTCTACTTTAAATCGAAGATAGATGTTGCAATCGAGAAAATATGCGACATTCTAATAGTGTCTAATTTTCTTATGTTTTCTCTAAAAATGAACATATCATTTGTAAAAAAATTTTTTCTTAATAAAATTGGAGGCAGGAAAAAATGAACTCAAGTCATAAGTCCTTTGGTTTTGTGGAGAAGCATTATGAATAAAGTTTTAAAATAATTATGTGCATAAAAACTTATGCATAAAAGTGCAAACAAAAAATCTTCGTTTTAGATAAACTGAGTGAACATTTTTGACGAGCAATAATTTTCTACTCTGACGGCAAAACTAAAAAATCATTTATTTCAAAAATGAATGCAGACGCAATATTATAATGGATGCAACTTTCAGGGTGAAGTCCTTAATTTAAAGTCGGCCAAATCTTTTTACATATAGTAAACCAAAATGGGAACAGAAATTGTTTTCAGGCACTTGGGAAAACTGACAATAAAAACCATATTAAAATTCTTGCCAAACTAAGCTCATTATTCTTATGAATTTTAAACCTAAAAAATGTGTAATAATGAGTTATTTTCATTTAACAAGAGGAAAGATATTTTTAATAATTGATTTTGTAATTTACAAACATAAATTATATTGAGATTTAATTGAGGTATAATAAATTAAAAATTTTTTTCATTTACAAATAATCTTTTAAAATAATACGGACCGCTGAAATAAAAATTTATAAAATTCAAGTAAAAAAAGTATAAAGAAATGTGCAACTTAAATTGAAAAAAGAGTTATAATTTCAGAACCCAAGTATATGAAGATCCAAGAAACTAAAGTAAAGTATGTGAATTTAGTTATAAAATATAAAAAAAGTTGCTTGTACATAAAAAGTTTCGCGAATGATCACTGTATAATTTTCACTGAACCAAAAATATACCTAAGCAAAGCAGAACAAGAAATAGAATAGAAGTAGACTATAATACAAATAAACTTTTTAGTTAATCCTACAGATGCCTTTCATTAAAAATAAATTATTCAAGAAACTTAGCTGTTTTAAAGAAATTTCTATTCCTGCTTAGTTGTCGAATAATCTGTAAATATGATGAAAATTTAGTTAATATTAAAAAAAAAAATAAATAATTAAATTTACTATTAATAAAAATTAGTTTTAATATTAATCTTCTAACATTCAAAATGAGATACTCGTATATTTTTATTAAGGAAAAAGCTTTAACGAAATCTGAAAAAACAAACCTTATTAATCTTTCAATTTCATAAGAATTTCTGCCAACTATAAATTATAAAACGTGATAAAGAAAAAATAAAAAAACTTTTGTTCTATTTTTGGTCCGTTTACAATTTTTGAGCAAATAAATTAAATTAATGAGGATTTCTTAATTTACACAATTTTTTAAATCTACACAGAGAAAACAAATTCGTTATAAGAACCGAATTTGTTGCCAATCGAATTTTGTCGGTTGTGTGTATTATCTTGAATTCGGTTGTAGTAACTGAATGAATATAGCAGTCACAACTATTTTAAAAATTGATTCTTGGGTGATTATAAAATATTATTGTGAATTAAACAAAACAAAATAATTTTTTAATATTTACTTTTATTTTAATAATAAATAATATTATAAATTTGAATGAATCGAACCATTGAATGCAGCTTTCTTCTTCCCTTACATCATGATTTTTTCTTTCCCACATAGTTTCTTCAGCTTGCTATCCCATACCGCACGTTTTGCGCTGTGAAGTAAATTAAATATTATAAAACTATTTTTATATGTAAATGTCTTTCGGAGATAATTTTGAACTTACTATTTTCCAATATTGGAGAACTCTTCACCACTTTTAATAAATCTTTTTATTTTTGAACTAAAATATTTTTGATTTTTGTAATGTGTACAAATTTTATTTATATTGTGTCAAACATTTTTCGATTTCAGAATATACAATCGAGTTTTACGATTCTTACTTCCAAAATTTGATTGTCAGTAGTAATGTACTGAATAAGTTTAGTTGCATCTTCCATTTAATAGAATAGATTTTAGTAAAGACACAAATCGGTCATGTTAACTTTTCTAAGAGGTGTTACAACTTACATTTAGAAGCAAATATCATTTGTTAGCCTTTAATATAAAAAATAAATCAAGACTCTAAATTATTAATAATAAAAATCAAATTTTTATATTAGTAATTGAATTTTTAACGTATCAAGCGAATTGTTGGCAATCTTTTTTCTGTGTGTACGTACCTTTATTTAGTTTAAAAATCCATATTCAAATTACCTTAAATCAGTAAAGTTTTAATAAATTTCTTTAAGTTTGGAACCCTTTAGCAAAATAAAAAACCTTTAGTTAAATGAAGAAAATTGTTATCAAATCATAGGATAAATAAATAACATTGACTTCCTTTTAGGATGTAATTTTATTTGATTTCATGTATTATGTTTAAAATAAAATTGTCTTAATTTAGCAGAATTTTTCTTAATTTCTTCATTATTTTTCGTCAAATAAACAGCTTTTATTCAACAATATTTTAACGAATAATTTTTTGTGAATTGAAATAGAATTTTTTAATTTAAGTAAATTGTGTAAAGTTCAGAATAAAAATAAAGATTTTACTAAATTTTCTCATTAATACTATTGCCTCAGAAATGTTGTTTTGTATTTGGATTAACCCTTAAAACTGAATTCAGAGTTGACACAAAAAATATGAAAAAAAAAAGATAAAGACTATTTCGCTTTTTTTTAATTATTGTTGTAGCTTAAAAAAATTCTCATTCTCTCGTTGTTCGCTAGCTTAATGAAAAGTATTTTGAGCTTTTCTTAAAATTTTAATAATTAATAATTAATCAACATTTTTGTCATAAGGGTTTATGGGCTATTTTTAATTATTTGTTTAATGATATTGTTTCCCAAAATAATATTCTTAAAACAATAAAGAAATTAAAAAGAAAATATTTTAAAGCTTTATGTTGGACTTGCAATAGAAATCTCCTTCTATTGAAGGAAATTTTGTACTTTTAAAACATTTATGTCTTTTGTGAAAATTTAGTCCCTCCGCAAAGAAATAATGTTTATTATAAAAATTTTATTATGGAAAATAGTTTTCAGCAATTAAAAGTTTTTAAATAATTATGAAGATTGCAAATTATTATTATTGTAATGGTTACCAATACCCTTTAATTTTTGCAAGGTTCCAGTGTCCTATGCAATTATCAAGAAAAATCTATGTGCATTAGATTTATACATAAGAATTATCGAATTTATTTTGAACATATTTTGTTGTGTATTTTGTTTATACATTTCTTGATGCTGAGAAATGATTTCTGGGCAAAAGCTTTGTCTAGAGCTGTTGGAGCTTTGTCTAGAGCTGTTGGATGAAATTTGTGCAGTAACTTGGTGAAAAGGAGTTTGTGGAAACACGCAATTAAGCAAATTAGAAATTCGAATTTTAACAGCTCCTTATACTTCAGCTGCTACTGAACGTTCCTTTAGCACACACAGCTTTATTCACTCAAAAAAACAGGAACCGTTTAACACAAAAAACAGAAAAAATAAAATATATGTATGTATATATCGTGCAACTTGAACTTGCTTTTTAAAAATAGTTTACCACCTTCAGCAGTAGGACCGCACTCCACTCAGTTTGAAAATGCCATGAATTCTTCTCTAAAAAAAGGTACTCAAAACGATATCCCTTCAACTTTAACAGGAATCATGCACTCTACTCTTTATAAGTTTTTATTGCATACGGACAGCGACAGCGATTACGATTAAATTTAAAAATTATTTCATTTGTTATTAAAAGATCCAAATCATTATAAAAAATTAAATTCTTTTAATTTATTTAAATTTTTTCTACTTTACTTTATTCATGCTCGAATCCTTTAAATATAAATATTTCATGATATTCTCATGAAAAATTTATTATTTTAAACTAAACTAAAAAATGAAATTTATTACTGCGTGGAAAGCATATCCATATGGCCATTTCGCTACAGCTCAAATACCTTATCAGTTGATTTTACCCAAATTTTGTATAGAAAACTAGAAAGTCCTATATCAAAAGCCAAATTGATTAAATGAGAACTCCATTGAATCAATAAGACAAAAGACAATAAAAACTCAAAAATGTTTTATAAAAAAACACAGCAAACATTCAGTAACTATTTTTATTTTTTTTTTCATTTTTCTACATATGGGATCCCTTTGGGAACCATTCATATGTATTTGAAAGATTCAATGAAAAAATAAAAATAAAAATTGACATGCAAATATATCAATATGAAAATTTATTATTCGGAATCTTTTTAAATTTAACTTAAATTTTTCTTCATTCGGATTTATAACCACATTTTGGGTAAATACTCAGGTGCTTAGGTAAATACCTAGGTATTTACATTTAAATACCCAATGTCCCATCACTACTTACACAAGATACACAAGATGTCAAGAATGACCACAAAATATAAATATAGGGTGTTTTTTTAAGCCTGATAGAACTTTAAATTGTAAAAAATAACACAAAAAAATAAATTGTAATGAAGATTTTTTTTATACGAAAGATCAGAACATGGCATTAATATAATTCGGGCTTATGGCCACTGCAGCTGCTCCTGACGAACTGTATTGTGGGCGTCCGATTTTAGATCACTTTTTCAAGTACTGCTGGCCGTATGTAATGAATAACACGAACAATGTTGGTTTCCAAAGCATTAATTGTTGCTGGGTTATCAGCATAAACCAGTGACTTCACTAGGTGTCAAATGACACGACCTTGAAAACAGGTCCATTTCTCGAAATCAACTTATGGCCAAATTTTGATTTCAATAACTCGATGGTTGCAGTCGCCATCTTGTTGAAACCACATTTCGTCCGGATCAATGTCATCCATATTTTCAAACAAAAAATCATTAATCATGGTGCGGTAACGATCTCCATTGAACGTAACGTGAAATCCGGTCTCATTTTTGAAAAAATAAAGTCCGATGATGCCACCAGCGTGTAAGCCAAACTAAAGGGTGCATTTTTCTAAATGCAATGGAGTATGTAGGTTGCGTTGCGGATTTTTCGCACTCATATGCGGCAATTTTGCTTATTAACAAACCCGATAGCCAAAAATGAGCCTCATGACTGAACACAATTTGGAGATAAAACAACGGGTCAGATACTAACTGATCTAGAGCCCAATGGGCGAAAGAACGATGCAGAACGAGTCTATTCGTAATGATTTGCCAGAGTTTACTAAAAATAATAAAAAAAAAACTTTTCATACAAATTTAATTACATTATTATTATTATGTTATATTTCATAATTTCAAGTTCTAGCATGCTTAAAAAAATACCCTGTACAATAAAGACAATAATAATGACAATCTAAAAGGAAAATGTTTTACTGACAACATTTTGCAATTATTTTGAAACTAAAACTTTGATAAAAGAATTAAAATTTAACTTTAAGTTATAAAAATTCTCATACAATTATTTACCCGAAAAATATGGATGCCATACATTCTGTTACATAAATAAAATCTTAGTCTGGTTAAAAATCATTCAATTAAAAAACTACGACTATTTATCTTTTCTTTTGTAATTTACTCAAACACCTGAATACCCTTAATAATATTTGGCTCAATTTCAAAAAGAATGTGCTCGCATAAGTGTGTACACAATTAATAATCGATAATCAATTGATGATATCGTTGATGATGGCGTGATGATCATAATCAGAAACAGAAAAAAACACACACAAAAAAAAACAAACATGTTTTAATCTTCTCAAAAGAACACAAAAGACACAAGAACGCAGCAGCAAAAACACTTCCAAATTAAAATTATTATCCTTTAGGCAACAAAAAGTAACACATGCAAACTCATACAAGCTCACACACACGCTCATACACAGTTAAATAGAAACACCTTTTGTTTTAAATATTCATTCGTTTATAAAGGAATTTATTTTTAAAATAAAATTAAAATATTTTAACCTTTAACAGACCTTTTAGAAATTAATATTTCATATAGTTGTAGATATTGCTGTTATTGTTGTTTTTATCCAGCAGCTAAAATTTTCAGTGTGAAATTATTACAATTTTCCACAGTTTTCATTTGTGTGTGTATGTTTTTTTCACTCACATATTTATAAATTTAAAATTCCCCCGGTTTTGTTTTTACGTGAACAAACATTTAATCGAAGAGTTTCACATTTTACTTCAAATATTTATGTATGCGCATTTATCAAAATGTATCAGTGTTATATGGCTTTTTTGTTGTTGTTCAATTTTGTGGTTCAGTTTCATTCATCTGTTTAATAATTAATAATAAATAACACCCACAAAAAAATAATTTTTTTTGTTTTTATTTTTTATTTCCACTTTAATTTTAATTGACTTGTGTCCATATTCCTTCTAACCATTTGAGTCTGTTACTCGTTTCCATTCCTTAAATTCATTCTAGAAACGTTGATGTAGTTCAAAAATAAAATAAAAGATTTCAGTTGTTTTAAATAATAAATTCTTAATGACGACATCTGATTTGTTTTTATGAAAATTAGAGGACGGGAAATATATTCCAACTGAAATTGAAACTGGAATCTTACAAGAACTAATAAATTGCTACAGATAATTATAGTATGGGCCGGTGCTCCAAACCCTGTTTTGAACGCATGCAGGGGAGGGCGAACAGCCTCATAGATGACAGTAGATAGTCTAACTCTATTGACTCCCTATTGACTCAATGTGGGTTGTGTTTCCCAATTCTATCGATACTACAATGGAATGTTGTCTAATAGGATTAGGAACTCGGTCGTGTCATCCGCACGCTTTTACGTACAACTCGCTTTTCGGTAAGAAATCATCCATTTTTGGTCGATTTACCAGAGAATTCGATTGTTAGCCAACAGTGCGTATGTAGAATTATCTTCTTTTAGGAGGTACCTTCTGTCTCTTTCAATGTAGGAAAATTCGAATCGAATGTCCACAAACACTATTACTCTTATACTTCACCCATAAAATAGTTTTTAAGTTCTGGCACAAAGCTTTGCTTGAGTAGGGTTCATCCCCTTAGTGTTGGTCTGAATTAAAAAGGATAAAAGTCAAGGTTAATGTACCACACTTCAAACATTTATGCAGACACACATTATGCAATTATTTTATTTAAATAATGCGCTCGTACTTTCCACTGAACAGTTTTATAAAATGCAAGTCCATTAATTGTTGGTTATTGTTGTTGTAACGTATTAAGACATAGAGAGACTTTCGTCTGGCTTATAAAACGTGATGATGTAGATTTAACTCTGGAAACTTTTCAAATATTTTACTAATGAATTCATATGTTAAATGATCTGGGCAATCCGGCAGATATATATATATATATATGAGAATATTATGAGTAGAAATATCCATAACACATTAAAACATAACAAGAATAAAAATATTTCTTTATAAGAAACCTTTAAACGTGTTTATCAAATCGTAATTCTTGGAAATTAAC
Source organism: Gymnosoma rotundatum (assembly GCA_916610165.2). Lineage (NCBI taxonomy): Eukaryota > Metazoa > Arthropoda > Insecta > Diptera > Tachinidae > Gymnosoma > Gymnosoma rotundatum. Next base: position 8,494,126 of record OU744336.1, read on the forward strand.
ACGAATGATTTTTTTTTAACATTTTTTGGATTTTGTTATTTGTTTGGTTTGCTGTAGGGAGTGCATGTGTCAATGATTTTTTATGTGTTTGGTGCAGGGATGTTAAAGTTAATGTGATTTGAGTTTTTGTAAACTATTAGTTTTTTTTTAATAAATGGTTAATTAAAAATTCTTTTCCTTTTTGAAAGTTTATTTTTAAAAATTATTACAAATTTAATACTGATATAATTAAAGAAAAAGATGCCAGAAAATTTACACATTGAAAATTAGAAAATTACACAATGAAAATTAGATAGTGAATCTATTAATCTAAAGGTGTCTGACAAGTCAAATATTTGAATAAAGACGTAAGCAGTAAATGATTGAAATTAGAAAACATAAGATCCTACTCAATATAAAAGTTTAAATGTCACATTAATTTTACTATAAATCGTTATTCGTAATTATACTCGTAAGTGTCCGGAAATATGTATTTAATAAGCATTAGTAAAAAGAGTGGTTACATTTTTTTGCTCAAACATTTGACTAATCTGATTGCGCCTTAAGACCCATCGACGTATATGAGCATGTTAATGGAGGTCTAACTCAGCTTCCTAGTATTTTATTTTTATATAATTTCTACTGACGCAATTTTCCGCTTTTTTAAAGAAATAAAACCTGGTGTAGAAAAATGGTACCGATACTTCTATTTAAAAGATTATAAAAATTGTACTCAAGTAATCCACTCAATAAAAAAAATAAATATTTTATGAATGAAATTTGACTTTAGAAAGAAAAATTATTTACAAATGTATACGGATGTTTTCCAAAGAAAACAAGAAAAATTAAACGCTGGCAGAATGAAATGCAGCATTTTCTGGACCGCCACATCCTTCATCAGCATTCTTTGCATCTATCTACCTTATGTTATGTACATCGTAAACATCATCTATTTAACCAACTAATCTTAATGTTAATTTGGTGAGGCGAAGTTCACACACAACTTAAAGCATATCTTTGTCGTTCTCTTTGTAACTCATCTTTTATATTTATTGTTGCTTTATGTGCTAGCCATTGGATAGCCACGAAATGCATCTTTTTTATTTTTTATTATTCATACTTGTTTGCTCATAGCATTATAGATGCTGTTTCAGTATCATATTGACTGTTATGAGTTAAGTATGAATGTAAATACGCGGTGTCTAGCGTTTGTTTTAATTTTTAATTTTTTTCCAACCAGGATTTGAACCATCGATCTTATAAATGAATGACATTTGAAATTTTTGAAAAGAACCAAAAAGCCGAAAATAAAGTTAAATTTCATTCATTTATAAGATCGATGGTTCAAATCCTGGTTGGGAAAAAATTAAAAAATAAATATTTTATTTTTAATGCTTTCATCGATTATGCTTGGACGAGCATTTGTTAGAAAAACATTTGGAATTCTCTTTTGCTTTTTCATTTGCGTTCACACAGGTGAACATGTTGGTAGCAACATTCCATTAGTATTTTTATTGTTCGTTTTTAAAAGTATAAAAAGAAATGGGCAACAAATCGTAACACCGAGTACCAAACACAAAAACAAATTTCTGTTCCCCACCCGTAATTTGCTAAATGTTTTCCTTCTAAATGTGCGCTCGTCTAAACGGGAACTAAGAAAACATTATAAGATCAAGCTTAATTATTGTTCAGATAAAAAAAGTAGTTGATCCAGAAATTTGTTGTAAAATATTTATTTTAACACCTGCCAAACGGGCTTTAAAAAAGTGTTCTAAATTTATTGAAGTTGTACTTGATTACCAGTTTCAGTCTTCTAAAAAATGGCTTAATAATACTTGAATAGCGAAACTTCAAATATATAAAGTTATTAAAGTTGATAGTATTTACTATAAAATAATATTTCCTAAATGCGTTTTAAATATGAATCTGAACATTATGCTTCATGCAATTATCAAAACTGATTTTCCAGCCCTGGTATAGTTTACGTTTTTTTCATTAGTTGGTTTATTTTCAACAGAGTTTTTATTTAGTATTTTTATGTGGCGTTTTTTTTTCGTTTAAAAAAAGGAGAATTGTTGCCAAAGGTTGTGCGTATTTTTATTTTTATATTGTTGTTGCATGTTGTATGTTAATTGCATGATTTGTTATTTGTATTACAGACTTTAAATGTTATCGTGTTGTTTTTAGCAATTGTTGTGTTTATCTGCTGTCGTATCAAGTATTTAACCAATAAACTAATTTAATAATAATACAATTTGCCTGATTTAACAGCAGCGTTTTATTTTTGGACAAGTTTTTCCTTTTTCGTTTTCTATTGTTAAATTTTCCTTATTATCCATATACTTATATCCATGTATAAAACTTTATACCTGTGTTTTGATTTTTTTTTACATATGTATGTGTGTAAAATATTATTCTGAATTTTTATAAAAATTATTTAATTGTTAATTAATCATGTATTAAAATATTTTATTTTATTTGCTATATTTTACATTTTAAATATTGTTTGTAATTTTAATGATTATAATTATTTCTATTTAATAGGACCAGTCCTTGGACACTCACACCTATTTGTGAAATTTATAGCTCCAGAAGCAGGAAATTAGGTTGTGGCAAGGAGGATAGAAAACGTAGTGTTTCTGGACATTTGACTTGAGTCTTTGCACACTGAAGGTGACAGGAAAAATCTCTTTATTTATTTTACACACAAACTGTTCGGTTTAAAACCTTACTCTCCCTGTAATGTGTAGTAGTACAATTCACTGGTCAATCGATCAGAAAGGGTTTGGCTCCTAATGAGGAACTTGTTCTACGCGAAAAAATTACGGCTTTGATGAACAATTTGTCTAACCTCATTAATGGACTGTCGAGTGGCGTACTAGAGCTGAATGAGCTTCTCGACTCTCTTGCTCGCGGTTGAGTAAGTGAAAAATAGTCTTTGGAGTACCGGCCGATACATGAGGGTTGTATTCCACTTTAGGCCTGATAAAGGTGGCACAGCTAGTTAGGATTCAAAATGGATGGTTTGTTTGCTTAAACTTTGATTTTTGTCATAATTTCTTGTTTGGACAAAAATCTTTAGTTTATTTAAAATGTTTGTGAAAAGTTTCCTGAAGTGTTAAGTAAGCGGTAGCGAAATGCCCATCGAGACGTGCTTTCACCCTCAATAATCAATATCGGCGATTTAATTTTTAATCGGGATAAGAAAAAGTAGCACGAAAAAAGTATTTTTATTTTTTTTAATTAATTAAAAATTAGTTAATTAATAATTAATGAAAAATTCCCATTGCTTAATTTAATTTTATAATTATTGTGATTGCTCTTAAATTTTAAATAGTGCTGTAAGAAAAATGCATAAAAAACTGAAATCCTGAAAGTTTTTTATTTAATTCTGAAGTAAACACGTTCAAGTTATGTATTTAAAAGCACGTTGGGCAATTTGCCAGACGCACTCTTTTGTTGAAGCTGTCCATGGCTCTTTGAATAAATGTGCCGTTCTTTGCATTGCAAGAAGTTTGAATAGAAAGTGTTCGATGCAACAAAGTAGTTAAAGAATTTAAATTCTTAATCTTCAAAACCGTGGTCATTCTTTAATGTGAAACGAAACTTCGATTTTCTTAATGCTTTTTGTATATTTTGGTGGTGGAAGCTATTTTAAGTTGATATTTTTTTATATAAAAATGTAATTGTTTTAGTTACTTTGCAGGTTGTGCAACCACAAAGACCCTAACATGAAAGTGTTGCTCTTTAAGAAATTATACAGATCGGGATAGAAACTTTAATTTGAAATTTTAGCGCTAAAATACTGAATATTGAAAACTGATTTAGTTGCTTTCTAAATAAAAAAGTTTATACGAATATGTTGCCACACATACAGTATACGTATAAAATAAAAATTCTCTTAATTTAATAAAGCGGTTAAGTAGTGATTATGAATAAATACAAATTAAAAAAACGTAATTTCTCAACTTTAAAATTATTGTAAAATATTTTTATAAGATCTTATAGCAGAAAAGATATTTTAAAGAAAGTATCAAAAGTTCTTAACCAAAGATGTGTTCTTGCTTTGCAGAAAATTTGTAGTTTCCTTTTTCATAAAAATAAAATTCAGTATACATTAGTCTGTATAAGTTATCTGAAACTATAGTAGTCTTTAAGTGTCAGTATGTATGTATGTATGTACATATATTTTTGTGTACATTCTCATTGCCTTTATTATTAAATTATGCTCATGAGTAATATTTACGCAATTGCCTAAATAATTTATTAAGTCAGTACTGTCTATGTCCGAATCCTCGTCTAATCTTTGTACTTGATGTCTACGCCAGGTACGGGAAATTCTCTACCGTTGGAATTTTATTGAACTTTATAAGCTTGTGATTTTTATACCTTTCAACGGAGGTATGCAAATATAAATTGATCATTCCGTTTGTAATTTCTACAATATTTATTTCCGCATCCCCATTAAGTATAAAATTATGTATTTTCTGGATTCTTATGCATAGGGAAGTCGGTTTAGCGATGTCCGTCTGTCTGTGTCCGCGTTAAAATCATTTTTTCCAAAACACCAAAAGAAGTGCAGAAAATTTAAGCCGAATAATATGTCAGACATAGTTTTACTATTGAAAACCAGAAAAATCGGTCCATTAACGGTGGAGATATCGTCCAAAAAAGAAAAAAAACGGACGTTTCAGTTTTTTCCCCTTGCATTTTTTCTTATTATTATTGTTGTTGTTATTGTATTGAAACTCAAATATAAAGAAAAAAACCTCTAGACTACCAAGAAAGAGCAAATTTGATTAAAAATTGAAAACTGTAATATTAGAATTTCACTAATATTTTACTTAAAATTTCACCAAAAATTTGTAATTACAATGAAAAACTTTTGTTTTCATTTAAAACCGAAAATGAACAACAAAACGAAGAATTATCGATTTTTAAAATTTCACTTTAGATCCAAGTTTTGATAACAGAGATAGAAGATCGATAGTAAAATATTTTTTTTAAGCTCAGATTGGATCCTCAGAGTATGTAATGAATCTCCTTGGTTGTTTAGTAGACCGCAGTTGGGTATGCTGGGTGCCGGTGGAATAAAAACAATTACAGAGTGGTTCCCCCAGGTCTTCGTTAGCAATTCATTTCCAATTTTCTTAAAATTCAAATTCAGAAAAAATGTGTTTTTAACTATTTATTCAATATAGACATTCAAAAAATTAAATGTGCTGACAACTGTTTTATTACCATTAAACTGGTAAAACTGGGTTCTTTCAAATTTATATCCCTAATTGTATCTAAGAAACTAAGTATTTTTACAAAAGAAAAAAAAAGTATTCTATCTTTAAAACAAGGTTTGAAGAGACCTCTTTACATAATTTTATTCAAATCCATCCAGCAGTTTTTACGTAATGCGAACGCAGACAAACAGACAAAATTTCAAAAAATAGGTGTTTTGTATTCCACATCGATTACTATCTACTCCAACATCAACATTTTCAATGTTGAGTTAGAGTTTTATTATATGTTTAAAAGTTATTTTCGATATTGTGGCAGAAGTCTTCAAAATCTCTTAAAAAAATTTAATCGTAAGCTAATTTTTACCAAATAAAGTCATAAATCTGCAAAATTATAAGCATATCAAAAAATCCCTGAAAAATGCGTTTTTGAACTGTTTCAAAACACACATTTTTTAAAAACTACTTCTACACATAGACTTTTAATTAGTTTGCCTTATCTGCCCACAACTTTTTATACATTCAATTGTAGATTTTTTACCCCACTTTAAATTAAAAAAAAAATATTGTGGCCGCAGGTTTTAGCATATTTTCGCATATGGATCTGATTTACATCGTCAGCCAACGAAAAATTATAATAATACACACTGTGTACTATATCTGCGTTTTTTAAATGTTGATCTTTTATCAAAATTAACTGGAATCGATAAAGATATTTTTCAAAGCTGTGCCACAATTATCCAAGCTATAAATGCTGGATCTAAAATTGATGCCGAAAAATTCGAGTTCAAGACAGAAAACTTGTTGAGGAATATTCCTGTACTAACTCCCTTCAGCGGTACACAAAATTCTGATCCATAAAGCTGAGGTGGTCAAGCATAAATAAGTTTTAAAACGTGAATTATCGCATTGCTAAAAATACAGATCTTTTTAATAGTTTCTTTTTATGTTCAGATCCAGTTATTTCTGGAGCCCGAAACTTACCAACAAGGAAAACAAGTAGTTTATGTGAATGAGTTTTAAATTTGCTTAATATTTTTATATTACTTAATAATACCGCATATTGAATTCTGTAACTTTGCATAACTTTTTAATTTAGTCTTTTTTTTTCAGTGTATATTTCGATTGAATTCAAAGGGAATAAAAATTTACATGTAGAATTTTCATTTTGAAACAATTTATTTTTAAAAATTCTTAAAACAAATTGGTAAGTTAATTAACCCTTCAAAGGGGTCAAGTTGTTGACAAAAATTTGCAAAGTTCAACTTCTTTGGGCATGCCATCAGATGATAAATTTTAAAGGCCCTACCCTAGCTTTATAGATTTTAACCGCTTTTCCATATAAGGGAAACCACTACGGAATGACCAAAGAATATAGAGTAAAGTGAATATAGAAGGACAAGGGATTTGGTGTTCGTTTTACATGTAAAAATAACCATTACAAGCGGCATGAGAATCCAGGTGGCTTCTAATCTGCGGAGAGCAGACCCCAATGAGGCAAATGGACAATCCAAGTATCGAAATATAACCGCAAACGGGTCCATTATATAAATTTATATTACGGTAAAAATATAAGTATTTTATATTTATTCTATGAACTCTTATTTGCTTAAAGCCCATTCACAGTATTATACAAGTGTTAAGATTTGCATTAGATTTTGTAAAAAAGAAATCTGATGAGAATTATTGTGATTGTCAAAAACTCATTTTTTCATTACATTTTTTTCTACACTATCACACTGCAAGTAAAATGAAATTTCCCAGCAAACCATATAATTCAGAAAGGCAACTTTACTAACTCATTTCTTGGAGCTTTTACGCTCATAAAAAGTACAAAAAGAATTATAAAGAATTAAAGAAATGAGGGCTTGTTTCCTACTAAACTGGTTACGCTTAAAGTGCTCTTTATTTATTTCAGAAAAGACTCTATTTTGATGACTTTTTTTTGTCTCTCAATTTTTATATTTATACTTCCGAAGATAGACATATTTCAGTGCCATATAGGAGTCATGGCGTGAGCAATATTAAGGTAGTTTTAGAAAAAGGTACCTGGCTGGGTTCTTTTAAGTCTTTTTTCGGAGTGCTTTCTTAATGGTTGACTGGGTTATGGAGCAGCAGACAACCCTAATAAAATTTCTAAAAATGAAAGTGTATTATGGGATGTGCAAAACAGACTTTAGAATAATTTTGTCAAAAGTTTATTTTAAGCAGTGAGAGCTACACTGCAAGTGCAATACCTTTTCTGTTATATTGTAAGTTAGATTACAGCAGTAGATTTTTTTTTGTTGCTGGGGATACAAGGTGCACGGTTTTTTAACATTTTTATCACCTTATCTTCTCTGTATTCACTAGTTTTCGCAAGGCAATATGTCAATTTTCTGCGTGTCATTTCTTATTTTATTAAAATTCAAATTCAACTATTTATTCTAGAGCTCGCAGTTTACAAAAACAAAAATTGCTTACAACTCTTTTAGTACCATTATACCGATAAAATATGTGCTTTTACAATTGTATCTCTAGTTTGTCACGAAATGACCTATTGTTACCAAAAAAAAAGTATTCTATTGCTTACATCTCTTTTAGTACCATTATACCGATAAAATATGTGCTTTTACAGTTGTATCTCTAGTTTGTCACGAAATGACCTATTGTTACCAAAAAAAAAAGTATTCTATATTTGGGGTCTTCTCAAAAATTTTTGTTCAAATCTATTCAGTAGTTTTTACGTGGTGCGAGCACAGACAGACAGACAAAAATTTTCAAAAAATATTTCATGTACAGAAATGACCACGTTACAGTTTTATTATATTTATAGATTTTTAAAAAGTATGTTGCTAATTTAGAGTTCGAAAAAAAATTGTTTGTAATTAGAAGGTTCCATGCCTGATTAAGGCTGTATTTATTCCTGGTAATTGTATGTATGTCTAATTGCAGGGGCACAGGGAGTGGATAACACATCTAAATAAACATTGGCGCAGTAGGTGTAACCATATCCAGTGTTATGCTGTCTGTACGTTAATTGCGCACATGTCTTGACTCTTGACGTATGTTTCTTGTCTTCTTGTTGGTTTAGCTGGGCCATTTTCTCTGTAAGCGTATTTGTTTCTTCTTGTTGTTTCTATTTGTTGTATTCTTCACTTTATTAATATTTTATTATTTATTTGGATGCATGTATTTGTGTACATGTAGATACATATATTTATGTGTGTGTGTGTACTAAACTTGTTCGCTATGATATTAATTACTTGACGTCAATTTCAGTTAAGTACTCGTAACTAATGGTGGCTACAACAAACTAAACAAACATACTTTACATGGATTTCTGTTTAAATGTTTCTTTGTAGTGAAAATTGAGTATTTTTTAACTGGTCTCTCTCTGTCTATTTCTGTGCCTTATTATTATTGTGTTTTTATTAAAGACGTTTTACTTTTATTGTATGGTCGTCGTACGTGTGTATTTTGTTTTTGTAGTTGTTAGCCCTATTAGTCCGTCCGTTCAGCTTTATTAAAGTCTTCAACGAAATAAAGTTATTATAATTATCATTAATTCATTGGAATTAGTCCATTAAAAAGCATGCAGTCTGCGTGTTTACGACAAACCCAAGTCACCTCATTCACTCAGCCAGTCATTTACTCGTTCGTTTAACGCATTTACGTACAAGAATGTGCGTACACAAACAGCTGGTGTTTTTTATCCAAACCTTAAAGGAGTTATTTCGTGCTGAAATAAATATTGATATCGCGCTTTGCAAAAAACTTAACTTTGATTATACTGTTTTACTTTAACATTCGCCTTAACTAAAAAATAAACAAGAAAGAGTGCTATGTTCTGCTATGGCAAATATATGTAAAGTATGGCCATATATTTAAATCTAGTAACACCAATCAAAAAACAACAAATATTATGGTGACCGAGAATTAAAAAATAAAAATAAAAAAATTAAGTACTAAATATATGTATATAATTGTACATAAAAATGTCATTGGCTCTTAATGGGTTAAGCATTAAAAAAAGTTAGTATTTCTTTAAAGATCTCTTTAAAAGCTTTTAAATGATGCTTATATTGATATCTTAAAAAATTTGGTGCACAATCGTACTTTTTGATAAAATGGCTCATAACTCGGAAAATATAGGCGTTTGACGTTTTTTTCTTATTTTTTAATTCGTTATCACGCCATATATTTGTTTTTTTCATTGCAGTTACTTTATTGTTCCAAAAGATGTGGAAAAATTAGAGGCAGGCGTTGTGTTTGGCCCGTTGTCTCGAAAGACATCTTGCAGATTTTCAACAGCAACTCTTTCAAAACTATGTCTAATCTATTGGCGTATTTAAAAATTCTGTAGCCTTGGCAAAGTTGATTTCAACACGGGTGGACAGACAGACATCGCTCAATCGACTACGTTATGCGTAAGAACTCAGAGTATATATATTTCACAGGGTCAAAATGAATATTGTAAATATAACAATCGAAATGACAAACTTTTATTTATCCTCTTTCTACCTGGGGTGACGGATATAATAATAAAGTATGTAAATTTCAAGGCTCTGCTTGTTAAGATTCGATTTATAATCCTAAATACGTAAAGGTCACATCTTGTATGTGCATCCAGTATTTTTAATTGTTAAGCTCGGCTCCAAATATAAAATTTTTAAACTCAATTTTTTATTGCTCAACTATACAGCACAAGTTCTTATGTAAACCCGCCCACATGTAATTTCTTATTTATGTAAATTAAACTTTGTACAATAAAATAGATTTTGTGTTGCAAAACTATTGCGATTTTTTTTATGCTTCATGTTTTTAATTCAAAACCAAAATATAAAAAAAAAAAATATTTTAAATTTAAAGAAATTTAATTAAAAATTTGAAGGAAAAATTGTAAGTAAACACCGAAAAAAGATTGGTAGTAAATCAGTTAATTTTTTCAAAATTTAACTTCTGTTTAAATAAATAAGTTTTTATACTAATGAAAATAAAATCTACACACAAAAAAATGGTTTGTAAATATTCGGTTGATATATTCAAAATTTAACTACTACTATCACAATTTATTTCTTGTGATTAATAAAATATAATAATGACATACTTTTTATACTAAAAACTAGAAAATAATATTTATTACTGAAGGTTAGCTGCAACAACTGTTTAGAAAGTTCACCTTACTGATTTATGGCTTTACTCAAATTAATTCTATTAATTGAGAGAGGCAACCAAACTCATTCAGCACATTACAATTGAAAACAGAATTTTGGTAGTCAGAATTATATAAATCGTTTGCTTTACTTCTTCAAAAAAGTTTTTGACATAATAAAAAAAAAAATTATAATAAAAAATGTAAGTGATATTTAGGTTTAAAAATATAAAGATTTAAAGAAAATAGCGCAAAGTTCCGCAAGATCCTTAAAGGTAAGTTTTAAAATTTCTTAAAAAGACATTTGCAAATAAATATAAAATGTTTTATTAACTTCATAGCGACAAGAATTTCGGTATTTGCAAATGGAATTTTAAAGCAAAGAAAGTAGGTAGAAAGAAAGAAATCGGGAGAACATACAGTGGCGTTGTTGATTCGTATGGCTCGAATCATGAAATTTTACGTTATATTATTTCTCTAATTTATTTTTTTAAATAAAAGTACATATGAAAGTTGTTAAAGCTGTTTTTTTCACCACAAAATAATATTTAATATCGACTGTCGAATGAATTTTTGAGAAAGTTGTGAGTACCATATTTATTCAGTCATCATAACCGAATTTCAAATAATACTCACAACCGCCCAAATTCGATTGGAAACAAATTCAGTTGTCGTAACGAATTTCTTTTCTCTGTGTAGATATATTTTTATACCTTTCACCATAAAAAGTATAAAAAGGGTATAACTAAGTATGTCATTCCCTCTGTAATTTCTACAATATCTATTTCCGACCCCATAAAGTAAAATAAAAAAGTATAAATATTATGAGTTCTTATGCATAGCGAAGTCGAATGAGGGATGTCCGTCTGTCCCTCCGTGTTAGTGTTGAAACCAAGTTTGATTTCAGAAAAAAAAAATAATTACGTCAATCGATTAGGTAAAGTGTCGAAGAGGTGCTATTGGAAATCAGCATGATCGGTCCATGTTCTTCGAGGCAGCAGGCAAAACACCACGCCTACCTCTAATTTTTTCATGTCATTTGGAACAATAAAGTAACTCTAATCAAAAACATAAAGAATTAAAAAATTAAAAATACATCAGGTGAAAAAATTGGCGCTCGCCCATATTTTCTGCGTTACGGGGCTCTGAAATTTAAAATTTTTTTAAAATGTTAATATGGGTATCTTTTTAGAGCTATTGAAGAGATCTTTAAGGAAATACTTAAATTTTAAAAATATGCTTAACCCATTAAGAGCCGATGTTATTTTATGTAAAATTATGTATATATACCGTACCAAAATTATGTTTACTTTTTAATTCACTGTCACCGCAATATTAGCTATTTCGATTGGAGTTTCTTCTGCACTAAACTAGATTTACATAGAAGGTGAAGGGTATATAAGATTAAACATAGCACTCTTACTTGTTTTATATTGAGAACTAAAAAGAGACATTGCATATTAAAGGCTGTGGTCGCAACAACTGTAAACAAAGTTTACCTGATCGATTTGTGTCTTTAGTAAAATCTCTTTTGTTAATTATGAGATGCAACGGCATTTATTCAACACGTTACTTTAGAAACCTGAATATTCGTAAATAGAATGATTTAAATCGTGCCCGTGCATATAAATAGATTATCGTAGTGTTTTGTCATATTTTATTTTCATCATCTTTTAACTGTATAAAAGAGCCGAAAAAAAGTCAGCCGTATAAAGTAGATAAAAGAAAAATAAAATCGTAGTTGATTATTGCTGTTTTGGCTTAAAATTTTTTTGTCTTTACTTTATTGTTTGGACAAAAATCTTTAGTTTATTTAAAATGTTTGTTAGAAGTTTCCTGAAGAGCTAAGTAAGCGGTAGCGAAAATGGCCATCGAAACGTGCTTTCACCCCCAATAGTCAATATCGGTGATTTAAATAATTAATCGGGATAATAGAAAATAGAACGAAAAAGCATTTCTTTTAGAACATCTTTTCTTTGGGCCCTACTTCTTAAATTCCATGACCTCATTATAAGATTATGTATTGCGAAAGGTTACGACCAATAGTATTCGTCAAAGCCTTACTTGGACTGATAATAAAAATGAATTGAAATTGATTTTGGCTGAAGCTCATTTTTTTATATTCTAAAAACTTTTTTGTTAGAAAGAAAATTTACATTACAAATGTGTGCAGACGTTTTCCAAAGAACTTAAGCCAAAATCAATTTCAATTCATTTATAATATCGACAGTTTAACTTCTAATTTAATAAAAAAAAAATTAAAAATACAATATATATTTTTTATAATTTCTGTTATAGCGGACATGGTGGTCAAGCAGAAAGTTATAACACATAGTAGGAGTTTACCTCCTGAGGAATTTTTAGTTTAGTTTAACGTAAGAGAAATTACAGAAAAATATTTCACTTAAAGTTTAGTTAATCGGGAATTCTTTTCATTAAGGATTTATCACTTAAAGTCTGATTATTTCTATAAAAACAATGAATTAATTCTTTTTGTATTCTGAATTTAGAGCAGATCTATTTTCAACTGAAACTAGCTTTATTAAAATGTGACAAGTTTTATTTTTAATGATGCCAATAATCATGTGCATATTGTTGTGAAACGAAGTGAAGTGTGTAAATTTAGCGTTGTTATTTTTAAATGGTTGTAGCTTTTCGTCGTTTACTTTTTGTTAAAATTTATTAATGAGTTAAATAAATAAATAAATAAATTGGTCTATATTTATGAAGAGAGTTGACAAGATTAATAAATAATTGCTGGGTTAAATAAATTAAATTAACAAAAAAAAAATTATTGCTTAACTATGGATACGAATATTAGGTTGATTGTAGAAATGTGTAGGTTTTGTATTGTTGTTTCTAGCAATTTATTTAAATAAAAATAAAGTTGACAAAAAAAAAGCAAAGCAACAAAAAATATGCTACAAAGTGTCATATCTTTATTAAACCAGAGTTTTAACTTGTAAAAAAGCTTAAATATTATGCTCGCATACTCATAAAGATACCAACCAGCTAACATTTTCACATTTAAGTTAAGGTGAAGCTTTAATGATTTTTGAAATAAACTGTGTGTCCCTTTAATTTTATTTCGTTTTTGTTGCAGACTGATTAGAGACTGGCTGATCACAATCTATGATTATGGCACCCTGCGACGGCAGCTTAATATCTTTATATTCTATTGTATTTTTATTACCACGTTTTTTCTTTTTTTTTTTATTGTTTAAACTGTTGACGTTGCTTTTGTTGTTATTGTCTTGCGGCTGTCATTTTGATTGTTTCTATATTTGAATTTGACACTTTATATCGTTTTATGGTTAAATGGCAATCATTCAACCAACTAGTGATTGTTGCTAAAGACAGAGATCTTATAATTTAAAGTTTTTTTTTTATTGTAATTTTTGATTGCTTTCGGTATTAAATTGATTAAACAACCAAATTATAACATTTCACCGTAAACCGTTTGAGTTTATAGTAGTGAAAAAGAAGAGCCAGTCAATCAGTTGATTAAGACATTTCTATGTGTCTTTGACGAAACGTTAACTGCTGTGACAGAGGCGCCCAAGATAAATTGAAAAGATTTTATTTTACAGATTACTTACGATCAGAAGATTTAGTATTCTATCAAGTTATGAAACTAATAAAAAAACAGCCAGATTTTAAACATTTTTTATACATTTATGATCTTGGAAGCTGCAAAATATAAATTCATTTTGACTTTCTACTCTTTAGAGACAAATGAAGTTGATTAAAATATAAAATTGATAACTGATTTGTAAATGACACTCTACAGATAATATCAAAGTGATTTGATTAGAACTAAATGATTTAAATAATAACATTTAAAAAATATGTATTTAATTATTTAGAAAGTTTGATTTGAGGAAAATAATAAGAATTTTGAAATGATATTTTTAAATTTAATTTTAAATTGGCGAATATAAAACTTGAAAGATGACCGCTAAATCATATTAAAATAACAAAAATTATAGTTCTTTCCTATTTCACTAGAATTAATTTTAGTTGAAAACTACTAAATAATGTGTAACAGACACATGTTCTCGTTGAACTAAAACGATTTATTGCAGTAATTCCTTTTCTTCGCAGTTTCTGCCTGCCACTCAGGCACGATAAAGAAAACGATAAAGAAAACATACATTCCATGCAACCATGTAGACGTTCCTAAGTTAAAGTAAGGATAAATGAGCCTAAAGTTTCCACAGTCCACAAACAGTGACCATTTATTATCATATTTATTTACTTGAGGAAAAAGTGGAACATACAGATCAATGAAAATTAATATTATATTAATTAAGGGTAATCGTGCTTGATTCTTTCATATATAAACTTTTATGTTGAAAAAGCATATTATGTGGACATTTAGCCACTGCTCTTACAACTCATGGATTCGACACAAATTTTATATAGAAAATTCAAGATTCTTTTATTACAAAATAATAATAAATAAATCCTCCAAGTCCAACTTGGGATTGCGCATGAAGATGGCGTTACTATATATCGATAACCCTCTAATTTTTAATGAAATCGTTTTACATATATTGGTTGTTGATAATTTAAAGTGTCAAGATGTTACGGTTCAAAAAATAAAACAATAAACAGCAACAGTAGGACCTCTATGGCGACACCCCTTAAGTTTTCAAGCTGATCTATAAATTTAAAAGGCCAACCTGTTGTGATTTGAGAGATAATAAGACATCTTAAAGTCATACTTTGTGTGAGTTACCCTTTAATGTTTAAGATCAGGTTATTATTCTCCTCATTAAAGCGGACATATTATTAAATGCGCTATGTAAATTTCAAGCATCTGAATTTATACAAAATATTTTTTGCTCCTATTAAAGTTTTTAATGAATCTCATATAAAAGTTTAATTAACTTTTTAATTGATTCAATAATTTATTTAATTAGAAAATTTTTTTATACTTTTTAATTAAAATTATAGTTGATTTAATAATTTATTTAATTAAAAAATTGCCCACTCATTTTTTTTTAATTAAATATATAATTAAATTATTTAAAAATTTAATTACATCTTATATCTGAAAATCTTTCGACTTAAAAGCTTAAAATATGTTAAATGCAACAAAGGCAAAAACTCCTAGAAGTTTCCTGAAACAGAAATTTTAAAAATACTAAAACTAATAAATTTACCCAAAAATAGTTGACAAAAAACGAACTGAAGTTTTTGTTTAAAATATCTAACAAATTTGTACATCAATCATCTGAAATGTGAATAAAAAAAACAATTAAAAAAACATAATTGATGAAAATAATGTGAAAACAAGAAAAGATATTGAGAAAAATAAGAAATTAAACTGATCACTAAATTATTTATATTTTGCACAAATTAATTTATGCGAAATCATCATCTTCATTTTTATCATCTTCTTTAGTCATTTGTTTGGATGAAGAGACGACGTTTTTTCTGGTCAATCGATGGCTAATAATGATACTAATAATGTGCATTTTATACAACAACAATGCGTGCTAATGATGTTGGATGCTGGGCATTTCTTAACACTGAACTGAAAGAGTAAAGCAGTGAGTATGAAGATTTAAATAAATGAATACGAAACAGGCATGATTAGTCAAATGCCAAAATTTCTATGCAGCTTCAACTTCAACTTGAACGAACAGCAGAACCAACCTGATGTCTGAACATTTTAATACATGTGTCCAGAACAAACGGGCGAAGTATTTTAAATATGTATAAACATGCAAATGGACTGGTGGACGGACAGGTATATCTTCGAAATAAGTATTCGAAAAAAGATTAATACAACAAAATTAAGGAAAATAAATAAATGTCACCACACTACAAGATTGTTATCGCATTTAACAATAATTACCCTGATATGGGATGTGGTAACTAATCTGTTATGTTTCTTATGTTATGTTTTGTTTTTATTTTGTTATTTTATTTTTTATTCTGTGTTTTTGTTGTTGCATTATTTGTTATTTTGTTGACTTTTATCGAATGGGCTTTTACATTCGAAATGCTTATGCAGACATACCTACACACACTTACACATGATTGAACGGGCGCTCGCTCGCTTACTCCACAACTCTCTTTTAATGGAGTCTAGTAAGCTGAGTTGCCCATAATCAATGCTTGAAATTGAATAAAACGAAAATAAAAATCATTAACAAGCAAAAAAAAAAAAAAAAAAAGAAATAACAACATTATTGGGACACTTCTCTCCCCGCACCAGAATTTGGTGTTTATATTTTGAAAATATTTAATATGATTAGTGATCAGTGTAACTTGTAGTTTCCTTCAAGAATTGACTCATGAACGTTTGGTCACAGCGGTAAGCACATTCATGGTATGGCCCGCGTAAAGCAGGGGTTTCATTTAATATATTTTTGTTTTGTTGTTTGCATCGTCATTTAAAAGGTGTGTAAGGCAACAGGTTCGTCATGCTAACAAAAATTATTGTTAACCGTCTGTCGCAGACAAGACAATTTTAATATTGATGTTGGTGCTGCAGCTGAAGCTGTTGCTGTTGTTATTGCTTTAGCTGCCGATGAGAATGATCATGAGTATATTTGTATGAAAGTATGTATGAGAGTATGTCTTCAAGGGAATTAAGTAATTAATTGTGATTCTTTTCACTTTGATAACATTAAAATGAGGTGTAGTTAATAAAGAAACTGTCACACGCATACATAAACACAAATATACAATCAACAAGGTACGCAGAAACGCTTTATGGTCATTAAAAATTTTCTAATTAAATTGAAATAAATTTAATTTCTAAAAAGAATTAGATTTTTTGTAATGAAGTATTGGTTAAATTTAATTTCCATCTTTCATTTTCAGTTTAAATGAATTAAAAATAAGTATTTCCAACTCAAGTCTAAAAAATTATTTTCAATGAAGTCGAGCCAGTTTTGGACAAAGGAATTATTTTTCGTTACTGTTATTATTTACTTTGAAATTTCTAATACTGAATTGATTTTTAATATAAACTATGATATTAATTTTTAAAATTTTTAATTTTTCCCAGGATTCGAACCATCGATTTTTTAAATTAATGAAATTTTACTTTATTTTCGGCTTTTTAGTTACGAGTTACAAAGAGAACGACAAAGAAAAAAGCTTTGAGTTGTGTGTGAATTTCGCCTCACCAAATTAACATTAAGATTAGTTGGTTAAATAGATGATGTTTACGATGTACATAACATAGGGTAAATAGATGTAAAGAATGCTGATGAAGGATGTGGCGGTCCAGAAAATGCTGCATTTCATTCTGCTAGCGTCTAATTTTTCTTGTTTTCTTTGGAAAACGTCCGCATACATTTGTAAATAATTTTTCTTTCTAAAAATGTTTTGAAATTAATTAAAAAGAACCAAAAAGCCGAAAATAAAGTAAAATTTCATTATTATTTTTTTTAATATATTATATAAAAATCACATAAATAAGACGTTTGTGTAAAGTTTAACATTTATTAACGTTTATTGCAATAAAGGAGTTTTTTTTTTTAATTTCAATTAAATATTTCCTATATTTTTTAGTAAAACAGTGACAGCTCAATTTATTTAAAACTTATTATTGCCTTTCGATTTAATTTAAAAGGTTTTAAAATGTCATTTAATTGCATTAATTAATTGCAAAACTATGTTTACTCATAAGATTTGTGTAATTTTCTATAATACGATTTGTTAATTTGCATTTTTATTAAAGCAACAACAACAACAACAACGTAAATAATAACTGATATAAGGCGAGAAAATTGCTTTATTAACGAACTGTGTGTCATTAATAAATAAATAATATGATAATAAATTCAATCATTTGTTCATACAACTCGATGCGGTTCAGTCAGGCACTCATTCACTCATATGTTCATTTTACACACAGCCTGCTGTTGTGGTATTAACATTTTCAAGTGCTCGAATTGAAAATGAAAAAAAAAATAATAAATAAATCAGTCTTGCAATTTTTTGTATAAAATTGAATTTAATTTAATAGAACTTTTAGTACGAGCACTTTTCTATTTGTTGGCTTTTAATAAGTTGCACATTTGTTTAGATAAAACTGTTTTCCGCTTTATATGTATTTTAATAACATGAGGAATTTTAAATTGCTTACGAGGGTAAGTCTCTAGAAAACTTCATAAGAAGGCTTGATAATTTAAATAAAGTTTCTTATAATTTACGAGTTTTAAAACATGGATTGCATATCTTCAAATAAACTTATTAATCATTTCTTTAATAAAATATTTCATAAGAAAGCTTCCTAAAAGGAATCATTTTCAAACCTTAAACTGCCTCAGCGTTAAGCCTCACCGTTTACAAGCAAATAAGCCCACTCAGGTCGTTCTGTTTGTCAGTTCTTTTTTAAATTATTGGAAAAATCTAGAGTACAATAAATATTAAAGTCTTACTTAAGAATTTGGTTTTAAATAGAGCCAGTTTACATTATGCGATTTGAATCAGCTACCAAAGTCACGATGCAGAAGTTTGTAGGCGAGAGGTGCAGAGAAGCCTTCGGAGTATCAAAAGAAGACACGAAATGATAATTCGTGACTCTTTTCACTTTAATTCTCTCATTTTTCTCTCATTCATCTTTCTCTCTTTCGTTTTTTTCTTTCATACGAACACTACATAAATAATCATACTAATTGTGGAATTTTTCTTAACATATATTTTTTAAATATATTTTTATCATATTCAGTTTTCCTATAAATTTTCTTATTTTTGACGCTGAGAATTGTTACTTAAAACTTGTTATGTCAATATGGCCACCTATCTATAACTGCATATTGTTTTCTTGCTGCCATTTTAATTACAGGATACTAGAAAAATTAAGAACAATATTCTGATAGTTTTAATAAAATTAATCGCATAATGTTTAATTTTATAATTTTTTATTCTTTTGTCATTAAAATTATTTTAAATGGCATCAAGAAAAATAGGCTTTATTAAGCCTTTCATTTCTATTAGGAAAAATCACCTAAATAAACTGAAAAATTTTCCATCAATTTTCGTGTAGTTGTCCTCAACAGAAAGTTACAAATGTTTGAAGTCATAAAAAAACACTTGAGATATAAAGTTAAAAATTCCGTAATTCTCACATCGAAAACATAGTCATGTGAATGATTCTCAGGCTTGCTTTTAGCTTTTCTATAGCAATTCCCATAAATTTATTTGCTGATAGACTTCGACGTAAAGACGTAAAGGGTCCACCAAATAAATTTATTTTCTTTAATGCTATAAAAAAACGCATTGGGTGGTCAGTTGGATTCAACTCGTCATACCAAGGTATTCGTCTCATTGATGTCTCCGAAATGTTCAATTGTTGAGAACGATGGTGAATTGATGTTGATGGCGCTTCACGCACACTTTCTGCCACAGCAGCAATATTCTCGGGTGTACGCACTGTTTTTGGCTTTTCACGCTTTGGTTTATTGATGAGGATGCCAGAATCTTTCACTTTTTTCACAAGACAACGAACATACGGAGCTGACAGTGCTTCTCTTCTTCTAAAATCCGTACGCAATTTTCGCTCACATTCTGCAGCACCACCATGATTTCAAAGTAAGTTTGCAATAATTCCCAGCGTTGTTTAATCGTTCAGCGAAAGGATAAAACTAATTATCTGTCAAATCAGACATGAGCTAAGTGTTACCATTTACGAAATAAGCAAAAGGATGGCGGATCCTTTATTAACGTGATATTTGGAAAGTGCATGATATTATTTACAGATTCAAAATAAGCGAAAAAATTATGCTTGGATGTCTAAATGCACAGTTTCGAAGCCGAATTGTGTTGCATATTAAGTCGCATATAACCTATTTATCATATTTAACTCACAATATTTCTTATCAATTTTTTTTAAGTTTAATCAAGTCGAAAAAATTCGTTACGGGTTATTTCAAGAAACAAAAATAAATTGTATCGAACTAAAATGATTTTTAAAAAAATAAAAATGTATCAACTCATATTTTTTCTATATTTTTTAAGCACTTTTTGAATTAGCATCGTATAATACCGTACCCATTATAAACCACTCATTAAATCAGTAATTATGTTGTTTAGCTACAATATATTTTCGCATTAATTAAAGTCAGTGTTTAATACACATGCAACATTGTTGCACTTAAAGAACAATTAAATAGTTTTAGTTTTTTTTTTTGAACAAAATTGCTTTATTAATTTATAGAAGGGTGCGTGCGTGGTTCACTTAATTTATTAATATTTTTAAGTTTCAGTCCACTTATGAGTAATGTTGTCTAAATTGGATTTAATAATTATTTTAAAAGTGTTCATTATACCAAATGATCTTGATTTTCTTTCTAAAAATTAAATTTCATAAACAGATTAAATTTAGTAGTAATTTTAGGATCTAGAAGAATTAATTTTTAAATACTTCTTTAAAATTCCTTAAAGCTACAAAAGTATCAAAATGGATGAAAAAAATTTTGGGTGAAATCCCAGCTCTGCGTTTATTTATTTGGCTATTTCTAGGGAAATTTTTTTTTATTTTTATCTTCGGGCTCTATTTATTTAAATAAAATATTTTTTTGTTTTTTTATATCATAATTGAAAATATTTTTATTCAATATTTTGGATACCTTCGAAGTACTCTTCTTTAGGAATTTGAGTAAAGCTGTCAATCCCTTAAAGGATGTGATATGTAAACATATAACAAAATTGTTCGAAATATTGAAAAAAAATATTTTCAATTATTATTTAACAAAAAAACAGAGTTTTATTTAAAAAAAAAGTAGTGACCTAGAGCCCGAAGTAAAAAATAATTAACATTCTTAAAGGTTAAATAAATGATCCCGAAATAAAATTTTTAGGAAAGTTCTTAAAATCATCTTTAATTGTAATAAAAACAACCCATATATAATAATAAATCTAAACTTAATTTCTTTCTTTTTTTAAGAGTTTAGAAGCAGAAAGTTTTTAACTGCATATTTTTTCAACACCTAAAGGATAGAATTGTTGAGAAAATTAAAAGAAAATTGTTTAAGAAATTTTAAACATCCGGCAATTTCTTTTAATATCTGGCTTAGTAAAATCTGTTCGAATCATTTAAAATTTATTGTAACACAATTATTTATTTATTTATTAAATAAGAAGAAAACAACATTATTTTTTAGCCCATTTAAGTTGTTTTTCATTGTTTTATTATAATGTTCTCATATTTGAATTAGTTTATTTCCCCCGATAATTAACATTCGTTAAAATAATATTGTTCTTTCTAAATTAACCAATTAAAAAGAGGCCACTTCAACAGCAATAGCCAAAACATAAATAGAACAATGACGTCGATGACTGAGCAAAAAAAAAAAAACACTTGTATGAAAACACGAATTATACGAATAAATAAATTGTGTGTTATTTTTACCTTTTTTTTTTGTAACAACAATTAAAACAATTCAAACTGGGCTTGTTAAAAGAACATTAGATTATAAAAATGAGATAAATATAAAAAAAATTTAGCTCAAGTACCGCTTAAATAGAAATGTTTTTGAAAAAAGTTAACTCACAGTGACTAATCAAACCAAGGAAAAAAAAATATGATAATAAATAGACAGAGGACGGAGTTCGTCTCTCGACTTTCTAATGAAGAACCACTCGATAATGAAAATATTTGTTTTTGTTTTCTGTCTATTTTATTTTGAAGTGGCGTTTCTGGCAAGAAAATAAAATTGTTAGAGATTAAGCCGGAGTTAAAAACTACGAAATATTTAAAAGTAATGGGAAATTGTTAAATAAAATATATAAAAAAAGAGATTTGTATCATTTGACTAACTAAACGGAAGTTTAGAATTATATTTATGCAACAAACTGTTGTCAAGTGGCGCATAAAACGAAACAAATCCACCATTGAAAAATAAAAAACGAACAGCGAAGCCAGCTGTTGCCACCATTACAAATTTGTGGCTGTTTAAAGTTAACAAGCGTAAAATTAAGTAATTAGAAAATTGTTAGAACATTGTTATCGTACTTGGGAATAAAATACACAGCTTTATATAACAAAAAAAAAAAAAAAAAAAAATTATAAAAAATTTTTTGAAGGTGACTGCCCAAAATATTTCTAATAAAAATACATTTATTGTGGTGTTTTTCACTCGTTTTTGGTATTTTGTTTTGTTGTATTTTTCACAACACGAAAGAAAGAAAAATAACATTTAAAGTCATTAATTAAGACCATCATTTATTGATGAGAATCTCCAGCTCGTGCATATTAATCATTTGGGGTGATAGAACTATAATTTTTATACACATTATTGCTGTTGTTATTTTCAGTTCAAACATGTTCTAAATGGCATGTCGTCATACACATAGCCAGACATGTAGTGGCAGTATCATACTTGTTTTTATAAATTTCCAAAAAAATGACACCAAATTTATATGGAAAAATATAACAAAACTAACCAAATCACACAAGTCATTTGTCAATTGAAATCAAAATTAGTTAAATGACATTAACATCCATTTGTAGGTATGTATGTAGAAGCAACAATGACAACAACAATAAGTACTTTTTGTTAAAATAACATACTCAACTCAAATCAGTTGATTCGTTTCATTGGAAATACAATTTATTACCCGTAATATGTGTTTATTTAATCAACAATAATAATAATAACAACAACAACAAAGAAATAAAATTGATAATGCATAATAATAACAGTGCATTTATTAATGGTATTTTTGTTTTAACCAAGAGATAGAAAGAGAGCGAGAGAAAAAAAGACCTTTTAAAAATCCCAAATTGTTCATATTTTATTTTTCTTTTTAACGGGAAAGAACCCATCAACACACGTAAATGATAATCATCAATTCAAAAATAACAACAACACCAACAGTGAAAGGAGTATATAAAGCAATTTATTGAAGAAGGAGCGTCTATGGACAGTGGTAAAATTATAAAAATTTGATGATAAAAATGTTAATAAGCTTGAGGGACAGCTAAAGAAAATTGGTATAGCACACACATACCATAATATTTTACGACCATTTTACAATTGCATTTAATGCACCGGTTAATGTCAAGCAGATGGTCAGTCACATACTGGTTTAGGCCAGTTCTGACAGCATTTTGAACCCTCATATTGTTGAAACCGCATTTCTTCTGCATCGATTTCATAAAAAATAGAAGAAATCGGATTTAATAATGTGATTACGTGGTTACCAGCCTTTTTGCAAGGCCCAACTCTAACGCTTGATTGTTGCTTATATTTTTCGATAAACTATGTGCCAGTACCAGTATTTTAAATACACAAACGAAAGTTGCAAATAAGGCTTATGATCCAGTATTTTCTTTAAAAATAACCATAAACTTGGAAATAATTTTCTTAACAAATTAAGAAATTTAAATTTACATGAACTTAAGCCGTATTAAAAATTATTTTTTTTATAACAGATTGAGATTGTAAGCGTTGCTTAAAATTAGGGAATTTACTTTAACAGCACTCTTATTTGGTCTAGCCATATTAATTTTGCCTGTGGTAGTGTGTCTTCTATGTTAAGAAATCTTTGGTAAAGTTATTATTGCACTCCGAAAAATATTCGAATAATTCTTGCTACAACATATCTAGTGCCAATTTTAATGTACGGGTGTGAAGTTTTTGCCAGTTGCGATAGAAAATTTAATATGACTATTAATAGTATAATTCGATGCGTATTTAGCTTGAGAAGATTTGATTAAGTTTCTTCATACGCAAACAAGCTTTATGGCATGTAGTTTGACATTTATTTGAAAGTAAAAATTTTAATCCTAAAGCTTGAATACGTTCGTCAACCTGCCCACATTTATGAACGATTAAACTTTTCAACCCTTAAGATACGTAAAAGATTAATTTCTTGGTCATGGAGCTCTTAAATATCTAAGTGCCAATTCTTTGTTTATGCAATTTATTTCAGGAACGATATTCCACATAGCTCACAAGTCATTAGTAACGCACACCAATTTAGGAGAAGTAAGTGAGTTTTACTTAACTATGAAAATAATTTTGTTCTGATAATTATAATTTAATTTTTTATTATTTTGCTACTTTTTAAACTTTGATTGTTTTTTGTTTAAGGTTTTATCACAACATTTATAATGTAATTTTGCATGTACTTGTACTGAGTTCCATACTGCAATATTAGACTTAAAGTCTTGCGTATGTGACATCGTAATATAGAAAGAAAGAAACAATATAAAATCAAAAATTAAAAATGATATTTATAATTGTTTTAAAGAAGAGGACAGTAATGTTCATCTTCATCGACTCTTGATAAAGAGTATTATCATTTAGGATCCACTGGTTAGTAAATCGCAAAACGAATAACATAATGAAGTGTTGCTCAGTCGTACACTTTAGCTGCTATATGTTATAATTTTTAAAGTTAGCAAGAGTATATATAATATCCTGAATACTGCTGTGAACAGACTTGATGTGACCAATTTGAGAAGCCTGTATACGGGTGGCAGTGTGTTTTCTATACTCAATTAATACACTTCTCCTGAATTTACTTATTATTTTCTCTTTACTTGACGAATTCCAGTTATTACTTTGATAATATTTTCCTATATTGGAAACATTGTGCAGAAATTGAACTAATTGGAACACCCTTTAAAACAAACTGAACAATTGTGTGTTAGTTTGTTTAAATTGTCCTTGTCTTACAATTTTTAATTATTAATAGATATTATTATGTAACAAACTTTAAGTTAAAAATATTTATTTAATTGATTTAAAGAAAAACTTGTTCAATCTGCTAAAATAGGTTGCGTACTGAATTAATATTTTTTTTTATACCTAAAATAAAATGAAATTATTTTTTATCTTATTAGTCATAATTCGAGTAGTTTTTATTTACATTTTTATTTTCAGTAAAATTTTGTTGTGGTTATTACGGCATTTACACTATGCAATTTTTCATGAAACTAGTATGAAATTTTTGTTTGTTTGTGAAGCCGGAGTAGTAAGCAATATGGTATTGCTTGAGTTTTGAGGGGATGTTACTGTTGCTAATGTTTACTTTTAGAGAACGCATAACGCTGTAAATTAAATAGAAAATTGAGAAAAAAATGCCTCAATAAATTCCATAGTGTAAATCTGGACTATCTTAAGAAAACATATTTTTCGAAGTTTTATAACAGAAATTAACAGCAAACATCTATTCAGTAGTGCGATTCACTACTCATTTTTAACGACTAACGGGTTATTAAATTGACTTAACAACAGAATTGTCGATTTTGCGATTCAGTAACGCTTTTAACGATATTTGCCGTTGCTTTAAACAAGCTGATATAAGGCCCAACTATAATGTGTATAAAATACCTTAAGATATAATGTCCATAAGATAACTTTTCGTCAAGTTTTGTTGAATGTCATTTTTTTAAGAAAGGTACGAAACAGATCGCACTTTCCGTACGGAAACAGCTGATTGTCCTTTGTGTTATACATCTATAAAGACAAATTGTAATTAAGACCTACAGTGTTAAATTTTTAGTTTTTTATTCAATAGAAAATGTAGAAAAAAACAACATTTTTCTTAATGGCCAATTTTTAACAAATATAAAAAACTAATATTAAATTTGTATTTATACGCACATATGTATACGATATAAGCGATGAACACCTTTGCATTTTTAGTATGGTTGGCCACAAAAACAACACAGAAAATTGCTTGTAATATTTTTTATGAAAATTTATCTTAGAACATGAACCAAAAACTGTAAATGTGCATGTGAATGTTATTAAATATATAAAAGATTTGCTTTAAAGCCTTTTCGTTTAAAATTTTTTTTTTTATATAGAAATTATTTTTGGTAAAGTACGCATTAAATATAAATGTGCAACTGTGGCAAATAAGTTACTTAATTTATGGAAGTACATTGTAGTCACCTAAATTTCTTTAATACGAGGGCTGCTTATATATTTCTGGCCTAATAGTGAAAATTTATAATCAAAAATGGTTTTATTGTTTTTAAAGTATTCTCCAGCATGATTTATACACTTTTGCATGCGCTCAAACCAGTTGTCGAAGCACTTTTTCCACTCCGATTAAGACACCTCTAAAACATGGTTTTTGAGCACTTTAACAGCTTCTTCTGGCGACGAAAATCGTTCACCACGCATTTTTTTCTTGATGTGCGGAAACAAGAAGAAATCATTAGGTGCCAAGTCAGGGCTGTACGGCGGATGACCCATTAATTCGACGTTTTGGCCGGTCAAAAACGCTCTGGTTTGAGCCGATGTGTGAGAGCTCGCATTGTCATGGTGAAAAATGATTCGTCTTCTCTTGTTGGTTTTTCGAATTTCTCCGATGACTTCAGGCAAACAAATTGTAATGTACCACTCAGAAGTGACCGTCCTACGTTGCTTAAGCGGAACAGTCGCCACATGACCAGTTTTGCCGAAGAAACAGGCGATCATTTGCTTCGAAGTGCTTCTTCCACGAACAACTTTCGTTGGATTTTGCTCGTCTTTGAAGACCCACACGGTCGATTGTTGTTTCGTTTCGGGGTCATACGCATAGATCCATGATTCGTCACCTGTGACGGTCTTATAAACGTCTTTTGAAGCACCGCAATCGTATTTTTGCAACATTTCTTTGCACCAATCGACACGAGCTTTTTTTTTTAGCGACTTTCAAATTGTGTGGGATCCAACGAGAACAAACCTTCTTTACGGCCAGCTGTTCATGCAGTATCGAATGTATGCTGGTGGAAGAAATGTCCAAGGATGTCTCTATCTCTCGGTATGTCGCATGTTGCATTATGAGTTCATGCACGGCATCAATGTTCTCTGGCACAACAGCCGTTTTTGGACGATCTTCACGGAATTCGTCTTTGAGCGAGCTTCAGCCACGATTAAATTCATTATACCAATTTTTCACAGTGGTATAGGATGGTGCTTCATCGCCATACAAAGATTTAAGTTTATCAATACACTCTTGTCGTGATAATCCACGTCGAAAGTTGTGAAAAGTGATGGCACGAAAATGTTCACGAGTTAATTCCATTTTTTTCTATATTAATTTTTTCAAGTCACTGTAAACAACACAAATAATGGTCGTACGTCAAAACGTTTTGAGTACGATTATGCTTAAAAATGACAAACTTTCCAATGGAAATCTCACATTGCACATGGCAGCACTCAGTGTTGCCAGGCCAGAAATATATATAGCAGCCCTCGTATAGTGCCTAAGCATTTGACAGGCTTTTCGTAAAATTTTTACATAAGCTAAAGCTAGCGTATGCAGTTATTAGTTGGGCCTATAGTTAGCAGGCTATTTTTCGTTAGGAAACCGACTATAATTGTTGTGTTGTTAAATCTGTCGATAAAATAAACGACGAACAACTTGTGCTTATGTACATTAATACATAAATATGGGCATAAACACAGAACAAAAAAAATGTTTGGATCTTAGTTAAGAATAGGTAATAATAACTCATCAACCAAAACTATACATACATATATGCATATCGGAAAATATTTATATATGTGTGTATTCTGACATCTAAAAATAAACACATGCCTTGCTTGAATTCACATATTTTTACTCCTCTCTTTTGCGTTTTTACTTTAATTGTTGACGGATATGCCATTCAATTTCAACTTGTGTCTATTATCGTTAAGCTGAAGTTATTGAATCACTTTATCGTTATTGAAAACAACAGAACATGTCCACAAATATAACTGTTGTCGTATTGTTTAAAGTTACTGAATTGCACTACTGGTCATATCTAATAGATGGTTGATAATTTATTATATAAAATCTTGAACTTTAATAAGTGCGTTGAAATTGTTGGAGTTCAAGCCCACTGTACATAAGTTCTTACTAGTTGGGGTATTTAAATTGAAATTGAAGAAAAAAAAAATTATCACCATATTTTTGACACTTGATAAATGTTTAATAAAAACTAAAAATTCATTGAATTCCTAACGACCGCAAGTGCATTTCAATTAGTTAGTAGAAGAAGAAAAAGGTAAAATACGAATAAATGTAATCAAACGATCAATGATCGTGTTCAAACACTGGTGACAAATGGTTCAGTTAATTTCAGTTATTTACTTACTCACACACTTACAATCGTTAATATTGTTTCTTTAGACACTGGTTATCGGGAACACACTTCAATGTAAAACAACTACGTGAGTCTGTCCAGTGGTGTTGTTAATATTATTTTGACATTTTCCACGGATATTAGTTTATCAGTTGTTTAAAATCAAATTAAAACATTGCAGCGCCTCTTGGTCCCTTAAATGTCATTTGTTGACTTTTTCTCTCTTTCACTCTCGTTCTCTTTGTGATGAAGGTGTATATTTTTTATGTATTCTTGGTTTTCATTATCGTTTTATAATCAGCAGTTTATTGTGTAAAATAATTTTATTGTGTAGCGGACCGTTATGCAACTGCTGTTATTGTTAATCATGATTGTCTCACCCTCCCTCACACTCATTAATGCTGCTGGTTCTGTTGCTGTTGATGTTGTTTAGCCCTCATTTAGATAAATATAAAGGATAACACACACATGTAAAAAAAGGACAATATGTCATGACAAGGGTTCTGTCTTAGAGAATTTTTTGAAACACAACTTCTTAGAATACGATCAATGTACAAGTGTACGAGTTGGAGTTCAGCTGACAAATTCTATGTTGTTTTTTTTTTTGGAATTTTTTGTAGGCAAGACCACAGTCTACCAAAGAAATCTCAAGAAAAGAGGACAATATGACAAAAAACACAACTTAGTTTTTAAGTTAAACACAGTTGTCATCAGACGTCATGTTGTTAATGCCACATAATCATACTACAAGTTGTTATTCCAGTACAATACTCTCCATGGTTATACTTTACATATGAACCTGTAAAAACTTCCTTTTTTTCAATACCTGTTTGCCAGCACCTCTCCTTTTTCCTTATGTTCCATTTAATTAATATTGTATTTGTTGTTTTTGCTAGTTGAACTGAGTGTGCGTGTCCTAGTGTTTTAGTTGTTAATTTTAAATATAAACAAAGTTACAGCCACCAACAAGAATTTGCACTCGACAATAGCAAAATGTCCAAGTGTTTATTTCTCTTTTGTTCAATAATTTAGTTGCTCGAGTTGGTTTTGGTAACCGTTATGTTTCTGTCTGATAATCATCATTATGAAATTTTCTATGGTTAATTTTTCAGTTAAAGTAATCGCACACGCAGAGACAGGATTTTAGGAATTTCTAGATTTTACTTAGATTTGCTTCACTAAAATAACAAATCTTTTTTATGGTCGTTTTCTTTTTTACTAAAATAATGGAGATTTTTTTTATTTGTTTATCTATTATAGATACGAGTAAAATCAAGATAACTCTACAATATGTGATTTATGTTGATTATAGTCGCGTCTGTATCCATTTCGGTTGATAATATTAAATTTAACATTTGATAATTTTGGTCAAACTTTTTGGCAAGAAAACACTCAATTAAAGGGCAGCTAAAGAATTTTGGATGCAAACAACAATTTTTATTAATGATAAGGTAAAATCTACAATATAAATAAAATATTGTTTAATACATAATTGCTTTTTGTTTTAATCGGCAAATTTTGTCTTACTGCAATACCTAAATAAAAACGGAAAGCGGAACGTTTTCTTTCGCATAGCTTTTACGCTGAAATGCCATACCTAAACAAAAGCGGCAACGGTTTGTCAAAATGATGAAAAACAGGGTTATTCAAAACGTTAACGCTTAAGTCTAGATAACGGACATACCTCAAAAATGAAATAAAGTTGTCTTCGGGGTGTAAATGAAAATCTAAGCAAAAAATTACCTTTCCTATGATTCCCATATTGTCTCATTCCGCCATAAAATACTCGATATGTACCATATTATACATACAAACGTTAGAGGTCCGTAACTTCGAAACTAAAGGTCAACCCCAAAATTTTCACTTTAAATTTTACACCCCGGACACAATTTTTTTCTTTTCTGAACTAGATTTTTTCCAGAAATATATATAAATTCCCTAAATATTTTAAAAAGAATAACAATTCTGGTGTTTGTTTTGTAAATTAAAAATTTTATTAAAAAAAAACAAAATTTGTCTCGTTTTTGTTTTTGTTTATTTTTAATTTTTTTATTATTAAACGCTTTGTCAAAATCGGATTTTCCAATTGCAAAGCGTTGCCGCCGCGTTATTTCGGTATGTTCCATACAAAATGTACAGGCATGAGAACTTTTGACAGCAAAAAATGCTTTCCGCCCTTGTTTAGGTATGACTGTTACAATTTTATATCTCCTTCAGGAATTTATGCAGCTCAACCAGATACTGGCTCAAACTATTTAGGCTCTCTTTGGTTAATAATCCCGCAACATTTTTTCTTTTAGCTTTAGCTTTTAGCGGCTGCCTTAAGGTATAACTTTCTTTTTTTTTAAATAGAAGTAGCACTTCAGGCAATAATACCTATTTAGTTTGTAACCGTGCTACATTCTTTATTTAAGGGATAGATGAGAGATAAGACAGTTGGTGAAAGGAGATAGATATAACCGTTTTATTAATTATTTTACTTCGCTGGTAAATATGCTTTGAAGAAGTAACGACAAAGGAGGCTGCATGTGTTTATACCATTAAACAGAAAAAATATATTTATTTTTTGTTGCAGCAGGGGTTGAACTCTGGCCAACCAGATTTGTAATCAATGCGCTTACCACCTTGACTACAAATGCCTTGTTGGTATTAGTGTATTGGCCCAAGTCTATGATTGCGTAACGCTCAGAATATATCGTGGCATAACAACTAAATGAATCATGATCACGCCTGATCACTTTTAAAGTGCGTACGCCTAAACCTTCTTTCTTAATTGAAATATTCGGACGTTTATTATAAATATAAAAAAAAAACAATTAGAAAATACACCTAAAAGTGGTATAATTTTGGCAACAAATTCTTGTAAAATATTTGAATAAATTTTGATATTTAAAAATAAAATTAATTTCGTTAATTTAACTTTTTTGATAGTATCACGTGATCATGTATTTTTGTGTTCCTGGGTGGTATTTTTTAGTGAGTTGAAAGTGAATGGCAATTGTAACAGATACAAATACTGACTTTATATTTAGTTCGTTTATTTATTTCGTTAATTCTTCAAGCACTTCCACTCTTTTTTATACATTTACGTTATTTTGCGGTAACAAAAGTATGTGTATGTCGCGTTGGAAGCCGCAAAATAATTTTGGCTATAGAGCTCGGCATTTCTAGCATTAGGTTAATGACATGCAGTGATTGACTTTCAAACAAAACCGAATCTGCAGTCTTACTCGGTAATTACGGTAATTTTCATAACAGTCAGATTATACCTGAAATTGTCAAATTTTTTCTCTAATCACTACTTTTTTTAGTCGTTAGATCTGTTGAAAACGACATTAAGTTTAAAAATGTATTGTTTTGTGTCAATGATAGCCTCAGTTCTACGAGTATCAAAAATGCATTTTTTTTGTTGCGAAAGTGTTCTTAACACTCTCTTGCAATTTTTTTGAGTAGAAAAGAATTACAACCGAATTGCTTGCAAATGAAACTTGTGATCGTGTAGAAGAACTTGTAGATTTTAACTTTTAAAGATTTTTAACTTTTTAAGATTTTAAGATTTTAACTTTTTAAGTTTTGAGCTGCGTCTAATGGCATTTGATAAATGGCAATTCTGGAAAATTAAGCACCACCACCAACTATGTTTCAACCATCGATCATATTGTATATAAATACAGTTTCCGTTAGAAGTACAATATAAATGATTAGATTAACGTCTGTACCTGGCGCGAAGCCCTTACCAGACGGTGGTCAAACTACTATTCTGTGCAATTTTAAGACCATGGCTTCCAGGACCATGAATCTACTCCTTGCTAAAGGGTCGGAGCGTACCCGTAAACTCATCTGTTGAGAGTGCAACAGCACACTTCCGTCTATTCTACGCCAGACCCGCAGATATAGATTTTAATTTACCCACAGCCACCACATGTACCCCAAAGGGGCCTTACCAATAATCGGCTACAGAAAGGGGCGGCTCTTTGTATGGGCTACCGGTTCCCGTGGTGCCAGTTTTTTCCTTTGCTATTATTATTTATACGTTATTATCATTTAAGGACACTGGTAGATCCTTCGACAGTTACCCCACTATCTATCCAGATTCAGTGCCTGCACACCGGGGACTTCTTCCCCCTATAGCCCGAAAATACCTGTAACTGTGTCGGGGACTTGAAGTACCCCCGGGGGGTCATTAGAAGTACATCCATTATTCCTTTTTTTAAATCCAAAAATAATTTCAGGTAACTTGTTAGGTGGAACGTTCTACCTTTGGCACAATGTATTTACAGCAATTATTAAATTTAGACATTCGTTGCATACATATTTACTAAACTTGAATTTTTTTTTTCTTCTTCTTCTTGTAAGTTTGATGACAGCTAAGGTCACAGCCAAATCTACAGAATAATATGGATGCAACAGCAACTAAAATTTTTTTTGGTTTTATTTTATCGACACCCTGACATTGTTTTTATAGAATATTATTCTTTCTTTGTGAAATGTAAGACAAGTAAGCGGTTAATCTAGTTAAGGCACCCTACACCTAAAAAAAGGTGGCCATAACAATACCAGCTAATTTCATTTCCTTGCTGCCAGCACAAGAATATTGGAAACGCCTTAAACTCTGTGCTAACTTGTTAATAATAATGTTTATGTGTGATAATGGGCAGACGCCAGACCTAACTGCTTCATTACTTTTGGAAGTATTGCAGATGTTGCACAAACTGTCCTTAAATAATTTTTGACATCTTTAGGTATTCTGTTTTCAGTCATAAAGTAGTTCATTGGTATTTAAAAAAAAAACAGCAAAAATAAATATAGAAAATATAATGGCAAATTTTAAAACAATATTTTCAGTCGTCATATTGACTTAAAAATAAATTATTCTACAACAAATAGAGATTTAAAAATATGTTGTGTTATTATTTGTTCTAAAAGATTGAAATGTTGTAAAACTTGAAATAACTTATTTTCTACATCGAAAAACAGTTGTCAAACATTTTTCAAATTTGTTATTATAAGGTAGAAGAACAAGGTCACAAGACGAATATTTATATATCTGCGGATTGACAGGAAGTTAGTTATGTAAACTGACATTTGAAATAACAAGATCCAATTACATTTTATATTTGTTTATTGATTTAGGAATTTAATTTTTATTTGCGATCAAAAAAATAACCTGATTAACGCTAAAAAGAAATGTCCTGGCAAACACCTTTCACTGGCAACAAAAAGAGAAAAAAATTAAAGTTATAAAGATGCTGGTTAACCATTATCGTTAGTTTAGAAAAGGATTAACTAAATCCTTAAGAACAACATATCAAACAACAGTCTGAATACATTTTGAGCCACGGAAGGTCTTCTTTTATTTTTATGATTTTGCAAGCAATTTTAGTAAAAAGGATTTTTGCACAAACACTGAGAGGAAAAATAAAGCAAAAAAGCTAAAAAGAAAACACAAGAGTTGTGTTAATCTTGTTTAGTTATCCTGAGAAGGAGAGATTGAAAGGGGTAGAGGAAATGTAATTATAATAAGGGATTAATAATGATCCCTTCAGAATTACTACTGAAATTGCAAAGCAGGCAGTGGCTTATTTTGCTTTAACTAATAAATCTTGTTACAAAAGTAAATAAACTAATTTTCTCTCTCTCTCTCTCTTTTTAACTTACTCTTATTTAGTTTTTGCAAATCCATATTTTAACAAATCATGCAAATGGTTTACTGATCTTTAATGAATTTAATCCAATTTCCTAGCGAAATCAATAGAAACAGAATGCAAAATAATTTGCATGAACAAGACATTGTTTGATTTAGAAAATCAATCCCTGATTATCCAGATCTCGTAGCAAAAAGCAAAAAAGGAAACCGGCAGGCTGGAGCGATTGCTTTGCTCTTAAAAATTTAACACCAAATAATGTTTAAAATTTTCAATTGTGTTGATCCTTAACTGTTTGCATTTTTGACTTGTGGCTTTTGTGAAAGTCAAGCTGAGAAAGAGTTAGTCCTGGCATTAAATCCTTTACTGTTTTCTGTATTTTCTGTGATTTTTTTGCTCTCTACCTCTGGACTGTTAATAAGCAAATAATTTAAATATTTCTTATTTTAGAAAACGAAATAAAAAGGTTTCTTGGGAACCTTCACGGCATGTGGCTTTAGTGCAATTTATATTTGATTTTGCTGGTTTTTACCCACACGCTTTAAGCATGTATTGAGTTAACAGTCATACCTTTAAAGTTAACTTCCTTTTAGTGTAAATATTACTTTATTTTTATTTTTATTTCTTTTAACGATTTTTGGAGGCGTTTTCCATATTTAATTAATACATTGCTTTTGAATGTCTTAAAAGTTGAGTTAAATGATTGTTTTTGCCTTTCTACTCTTTGTCATGCTGTGATAGTTTATTACATTCTGGTAGGTTGGTCAGTGGGTGTGTAAGCAGATGATTAGAATTTCTGGCTTAAAATGTTTTAAAGTTAATATAAAAAAAATATCCCTTTTTGGAATATCTTTTGCATACATTTTTTCTTTTAGTCAATGTATTCATTGTTTAATATGGTTTCTGGAAATTTTACAGAAGTCTTGTATTGGATAATCCTGAACGTTTATTGCTGTTATTATTGTTATTACTGGAGTTTCTGCTAATTTTGTTTTGTCTTTTATTGTAGTCTTGACTATTTAAGATTATCCTTTAAAAAATACCCTTTTATTTAAAATTTGGTTGTAGAAATATTTTTTGTTTTATTTGAAATCAATGTCATATTGAGGTTTTCTCGAAAACATATTCTTTAAAACTATTTTATTTCAAAATACATTTAAAAATAAAAGAATTTAATAAAATCAAATAAATGCAAGAATTAAATTTATTGTTAAAAACTTTTAAGTTTTAAGCGAAAAAATCTGTTGCGATTTAACTTTTACTCAGTTTCTCAGGATAATAAGTTTGTTGCTTAAGTCTTTTGATTTTTATTTATCTTTTAATCTTCAAGACTGAAAATTTGCTTCATTATAGAGTTAATATAGACTTAAAATTTACCTGAAATAAGAATATTTAATAGAAAAAAAAAAGATAATAAAACCCCATTTGTATCCATTACAATTTTATTGTTAAAATTGTTAATGTTTAGTTAAGTTTTTTTCTTACTAACACTACTGTGGTTTTTTATATTACAAACGAATAATTGAAATGAAATTTTAAAACTTTAAATCTACACATAAAAAAATATTTTTTGAAGAACGTAAATTTGAATAAAATTTTGCAAGGACGTCCCTTAGAAACTAAATTTAAATACAGAATAATTTTTTCGTAAAATGTGAAAGCACCCAATTTTATTAGTATAATAGCACTAAAACAGTTGTAAGAACATTTCATTTTTTTAGTAAATGAAAATGTTAACAATGTTTACAGAACTCTAAAATAAATATTTAAAAACAAATTTTTCTAAATTTAAAGTCTTGCTAGTAATTAAATATTTTTACTCCTCAGACATCATATATTTTTAAATAATTTTTCTTTTTTAAAAAATGTTATATATTAAAAGTACATAAACTGAAGTCGAATAAATATTATTCATTTTGCTAAATACTAAAATATTTCACGCTGATCTTTATAATTTAAATATTATGAATATTTAAAGACTTCATTAGACAATATTTAATTTAGTATTTTTCAACAGCAAAACTCCCCAGAAAAAAATGAGGCATTACCTTAAAAAGTACTTGCAATATAATGACTTACTTTTGTGATTGCCGTTTTTTGTTACTCGCTTACAAAACACATTAAATTAGTTCCAAAAAAAGGAAGTAGTTACTAGTTTTTTATGTTAAAAGAGAATAGCTTAAAATATTTACTAATGAACATCATTATTTTCTACAGTAAATAATGTAATCGATTTCCAGTTATTGGTTATAATAGCCTTATGCCTCGTTAAAATCATTAGGTTGGCAAACTAGTTGAAAAGTACTTCCGCCAAAAATGCTTAATTCCACACTCGATTACCTTTTCAAAAAAAAAAAAATTTTTTTCGGGTGTCTGTACCCGTGTTATCGACATTTTGTAAAGAGTTCTTTGGAATAAAGAATTAGAGAAAATTATTATCAAGAACATTTTGCATTTGTACAGCAAAAGTGTATTAACTTAAAATTTTAAATTACTTAGTAGAGGTGTATGGCTTTTGGCAACAGTGGAACAGTGTGTTAAATTAATTTAAACCACAGCTTATATTTAATTTTAAAACTGAGACTATCTAAAAACCTCTGACTTTTGCTTTAGATTAGGACGAGCCCTTTAATGCTGAATAAAGTTTTTTATTCTTCAGAAATTTTTTTTTTATTTTCTTGTTTCAATTTTATTTTCACATTTTCGTTTGTCTGCTTTTATTTAAAAAAATGTATCTTAGTTTAAATTTTTCGGTAAAATTTTACGCATCCAGAAAATATGCCGTCCATAAATTTTATTTAAGGAAATGAATTTTTAAGAAAATTTTTTTTTACATTCAAGACAAAAAAAAAAATTTGATAACACTTAAGAGTCATAAATAACTTTTGACCTCAGGTTATTTAAATTAGTCAATTTGTTGCAATGAATAATAACTTTTAATAACTTTTTTAATAAATCAACTTTTTACCAGGAATTCCTAAAACACAATCATGAATTGGCCATCAATTTTTATATGACACTTTACAAAATTAAGTTCACACAGATTAATAAACCTTTTGGGATGACAATGAAAATATCGTTAAGACGACAAAATAAATAAATATCCAAACTTCACACTTGAATATACGACAGTGTTATATTAACGACAAAAAAGAAAAAGAAAAACAAAACAAAAAACGAAAATAATAACAAAGCAGGGACTGTAAAACTCCTCCGGATAAAATGTGCATATTTGAAAAAAGCAGAATTGGTATAAAAATTATTTAATGAAAATGAATGAGATTACGAGCGTTTACCATGATTTAAGTATTGAAAATGTTACAAACGGAAACGGATTATTGCTATCGTTGTTGTTGTTGTTTATCAATTGGACAATCAAGACAAACGGTCAGCACCACATGTGGCATTACAAGCTTATTTTAATGTTGTAAATATTATTGCTGCAGTATGCAGATCAGATGCTTGTTGCAATGAATTAAAAATTGTAAAAAAGAAAACAGACGAAAGTCTCTGTTGCCACAAAACAGCAGTAAAGAAAATTTAAATGTGAGTAAATATTAAACAATAAAACAATACAGTGATAAAAAGAGAGAGAGAGAGAGAGAGAGAGAGAGAGAGAGATCATGACAACTGGACAGCCAGACAGCCAGTTGTACAAAGTGTTAGTCTTTGATACTTAAGATGCCAATTTATGTTCTAGTACTCGCATGTATGTAGGGTCAGTCTCTGTCATTCACTCCATGCATCACGCATACAACAAGGACATGGAACTAGGTGTTTATGGTGATTTAGTCAGTTATATGAATCGTAAACAGTTTTGATAGCTAAATTTAAATTAACGACAGGTATGAACGGCGTCTGCTACAAACAGTGACTGCAAGCATCAGTATGATACAAACTCTCATTTTATATTTTTATGCTGCCTTATGTTCTTTAGCATGAATATAAAAGATTTAATTCATTGATGTTTTATGGAACTATAGAGCAATTAAAATATTATAACTTGAGATACAATTTCAAAATAAATTTTGATAATTTATTTATTTCCTTTGGGAATCATTTGAATATTTTTTATTAGAATAAATGGCCGATAGAAGTTACGAAATGTTTAGTTGTCAAATTATCTGTAATAATTCATAACAACTTTATTAATGGCTGAGATTGAATAATTCCACAAATAAAAGGGTTCTCTAAGATATGCCAACTTATCGATAAAAAGCTATCGATAACGATGTGTATTGATTAATGTTTCTAAGAAATATTAAAAAATTAAAAATTTTGTTTAAAATTTAATTTTGAATTTAATTGAATATTTAATATATGGTTTCTTTCTTCTTTAAAGTGCTTTTAAATGCAATAAAACAAGGACGACCTTTTTATATTCGCATGAAAATTTGCTTAATTGAAAGAAAATCCTCTGACATGATAATTTAAATATGAAAGTAGTGGAATCTTGGGGTCCATTTTTCGATTACTTTTTCTAACACATGTGGTCGTATATCGGCAATAATGCGGCAAATGTTATTCTCTAAATAGTCAACAGTTTCTGGCTTATCGGTGTAGACTGGCGACTCTACACATCCACACAGAAAATATTCTAGCGGCGTTAAATCGCACGATCTTGGAGATCAATTTACGGGTCCGAAATATAAAACTATGCGATTACCAAACGTTTCCTTTAACAAATCAATTGTGACAAGCACAGCTTTTTTACATCTGGCTGTTCAATTGATGAACCGAAAATTTCAGATTTACACTATGCAATTTTTGAGGCATTTTTTCTAAATTTTCTATTTAAGTTACAGCGTTATACGTTATCTAAAAGTAAACATTAGCAACAGTAACATCCCGTCAAAACTCAAGGAATACCATATTGCTCACTCCTCCAACTTTACCAACAAACAAAAATTTCATGCTAGTTTCATGAAAAATTGCATGGTGTAAATGCCGTAAAAGTCAGTAATAATGACTTTTTTAGTGGTCAGCATTGACTATAAATTTCTGACCAGCAACGTTTTTATAGAAGTACGGACCAATGATTCCAGCAGCCCATAAAGCAAACCAAACAGTAAATTTTTCTGGATATAACTTATCCATCACTCCAAATACGACAGTTATTATTCAATTCCTGTGCACGATGGCGGATATACTGATACTGGTCTTTCCCTACGCTACGCTCTACAGCAGCAATGACTTTTCTGTATGCACTGAACGACGTCGATACTTATTATTATTTAGATTAAATCTGGTGCGAAAACATATCATAGTTAATAGAATTAATTTATCTGATGGACGATTATGTTGACCGTAAAATGAATGTGGTGCGCGATACGTATTTGAAGCAGAATCAAAATTTTCAAAATAAATTTGCACAATTTGGAAGCGTTGTCTGTTCATATCTAAATGCCAAATTTAAATGAAAATTTTAATGAAAAAAGACCGTTAGTTAAAAAAGTGTTGCCAACTGAAAATTCTACATTTCTTTATAACGCACATTTTGCGTTAAAAACATTATAAGGAGCGTATTTTAAAGAATCCCCGAAGGCAAACGAATTTACCTAACACTAATGACATTATTATTATTATTGTTCAATACTGATTATATGAAGAAGATCAGAGACTAAAACGAAATATTGTCACTAGACCGGTATGGTTACTCGCCGCATGTTATTGTAATACTAGTCTTAGTTAAATTTTAAGAATACCAAACCAACAAACCAATTGTGAAAAACCAGGTACATGGTGTCCTAAATAAGGGGGTTAGCAACATTTATTAAAACAACATAATCCGGCGTGTCACAAATTGCGATCGGAATGGTTTTATACCATATTAACAATTCCGATCGAATTTGTTTTACCTTCTTCAGATTACGATCGATTTTACTTATTTCTAAAAAATGCTTAATCTTAATGGAACATTTTTCAGCGGATACTTGCGAATCATCATCACTCCAAATACAATATTTTACTTGTAAAATTTGGGTTAATTTGGGCCTTCCAACCGCATCTAAACTTTACTAGGTGACCGTGTGGCTTTAATTGTTTTACGAGTTGGATTTTGTAAGCGCGAAAACCAAGATATTTTCACAAAATCTTTCATAAAATGGAGGGACACATATCCAATTCCTGTGAACGATGGCAGATAGACTGATACTGGTCTTGCCCTACGCTACGCTCTACAGCAGCAATCACTTCTTCTGTTTGCAATATACGACGCCTCTTTGAATGCTTATTTTTATTTAGATTAAACCTGTTACGAAAACATTCCATAGTTAATAGAATTAATAAAACTGATGTTGACCGTAAAATGAACGTAGTGCGCGATACTTATTTGGAGCAGAACCAAGATTTTCAAAATAAATTTAAACAATTTGGAAGCGTTGTTCAGGTGTCAGTCTATTCATGTTGAAATCACAAACTTAACTAAATCACTTGACAGCTAAAAAATGGTCGCCAGTTAAAAAACTGTTGCTAATTATGTGAAATCTGTGGCCTATAAAAAACTTTATATGCCACAGATTTCACATTGTGTGTTAAAAATAGAATGAGAAGAGCATTTTGCAGAATCTCCGAAGCAAAACGAATTTACCTAATACTTTTGGCATTATTGGTTTATGATTGATTGGTACTGATTATATGTAGAAGATCAGAGACTAGACCGGAATGGTCACTTTATAAGAAAAAAGAATATTAAGAAGATCGTTTGCTTTAGACTTAGTTTTTGTTTAAAGAATACAAACCAACTTTTAAAAACCAGGCTACAAATTGTCCTAATTAACCGGATAAGCAACATTTAGTAAAGCAACATAAGGGAACATTTTTCAGCGTATACATCCATTATAGCGAGGTATTCAAATAGCAAACTTCAAGACTGAAACTTCTTTAAACAAAAAAAAAAAAAAAAAAAAAAAAAAATAAAAAATTTAAAAGAAATCATTCTTTGACAAACTCAGGCAACCAAATAGAGTTGTCTATCTGTCCCTCTGAATGACTGTGTGTATATGAATTAACATTTATTTCTAGCCATTTAGCATCATAATATTGCTTTTTTGGTTATTCGATAGCCCAGACACACTCATATTCAAATAAAAACACCTCATCTTTAAACTGAACATATAAAAAGAAAGTATGTATCATTTATTAAAAGAAAAGAAAAGAAAAAAAATTCATCTTCAGTTAAGACTGCATGATGATGGCATGGGGCATCCCATAGTAAACACACATATCCATACACACACGCAAGTAAAATTTACTATTCAGTGTCATCGTTTAAATAAAAATCTTTTTAAATGAATTTTATTGCTTTCTGGCATAAAGCGCGAAAATATCAAATTACTGCCGCAATATATTTTAAATTAATGGCGTTTTTACAACTGAGAAATTATTCCGAACAATATGGAATTTCTATGGCTGCATATGGACTGGATGGGATTGGATTGTAGGCTTTTGCTTCAGAAAAACACAAAAAACACACAAACATCTTTGGAAATTTGTATGCAGTCTTTGTGCATTTTGGTCGATTTTCGAGTTAAGATTATTTTACATGTACTTTTATTTAGTGGGTAAATGAGCTTGTAAACGAGGTCAATATTAATAACATGAGTTTTTAAACATGAGCATGTTTGTTTTTTTTTTTTAATTTCTTCACATTCCTTTTTAATATTTTTATTTTATAATTCTTTCTTTGAAATATTATTCTTTTTAAGTTTTTGTTTAATTGATGATCAACAGTGATAATGATCGTGATAATAATTTAAATGTTAATTTTTATGAACATAAAATAAAATCAAACTAATTAATAATATTAAAAAGACAAAAAGAAAAACAATAGCAAAAAAACAAACATTTAAATATTTGTAGTTTTTATGCGGTTATTTAATTCGATTAACAATATTTTTTTTTTGTATTTTTATTGTCAATAAAATTCGATATTTTTCTATAGAAACTATATATAATTCCACAAAAAATGTTGTGAGATAGTTTTGCTTTAGAAATGTAGAAAACTAACTAAATCAGTACAAAAATGTTATTAAAAAAGGTATACAAAATTTAATATCGTTCATAACTTTTAATTTACTTTATTCGTGCTTGATTCCTTGAAATATAAATATTTCGTGATATTCTCATGAAATATTTATTAATTTAAACTAAACTAAAAATGAAATGTATTACTGCGGGGAAAGCATATCCATATGGCCATTTCACTACTGCTCAAATAGCTCATCAGCGGATTTTACCCAAATTTTGCATAGAAAACCAGAAAGTTTTATATCAAAAGCCAAATTGATTAAATGACAACTCCATTGAATCAATAAGACTAAAGACAATAAAAACTCAAAAATGTTTTATACAAAAAACATAGCAAACATTCAGTGACTATTTTTATTTTTTCTTTCCCCGCAGTAATACATTTCATTTTTAGTTTAGTTTAAATTAATAAATATTTCATGAGAATATCACGAAATATTTATATTTCAAGGAATCAAGCACGAATAAAGTAAATTAAATTTTAAAAGATTCCGATTAATAAATTTTCATTAATTTTTTAAAAAATTCTTTTTTTCGTGCTATTTTCCCGATTTATTATTTAAATCACCGATATTGATTATTGAGGGTCAAAGCACGTCTCGATGGCCATTTCGTTATCGCTTACTTAACTCTTCAGGAAACTTCTGACAAATATTTTAAATAAACTAAAGATTTTTGTCCAAACAATAAAGCAAAGACAAAAATCAGAGTTTAAGCAAAAACAACAATAACCAATTGCAATTCTATTTTTCTTTCCAAATATATTTTTTCTTGACTGGAGTAACTTTAATGTTGCTAATGATATGAAAAAAGTTAGAAATAGGCGTGGTGTTTTGCCTGCTGCCTAGAAAGACACGGATCGATTATGCTGATTTCCAATAGCACCTCTTTTGCCACTATATCTGATCGATTGACATATTTATTTATTTTTTTTTTATGAGGCAAACTTGATTTCAAACTAACACGGGGAACAGACGGACATCGATCAATCGACTTCGCTATGCATAAGAACTTAGAATATATATACTTTATGGGGTCGGCAATGGATACTGTAGAAATTACACACGGAATGGCAAACTTAAATTCAGCCTTTTTTCACTTTTTGTGGTGAAGGGATAAAAAAATAAAAGTTAATCCAGCTGAAGTTCAAGTG
Organism: Gymnosoma rotundatum; assembly: GCA_916610165.2. Taxonomy (NCBI): domain Eukaryota; kingdom Metazoa; phylum Arthropoda; class Insecta; order Diptera; family Tachinidae; genus Gymnosoma; species Gymnosoma rotundatum. The sequence goes on from OU744336.1 coordinate 8,537,339, forward strand.
TGGAGTCAGAGTTGTCTTTAGATGAATAATCGAATTGAATTAAATTTATATTTTACAATCAGTGTCGTTAAAACCAATAAGTTGTACATTTTACATCATTAATGACTGCCTGCATATTTTGTTTGGCAAGATGAAACAGGTCTGTGCTGCATTTATTTTTCGTTTATTCTTCATTCGTTTTTATATTGACTTATCAAAAGTAAAATTAATCAGTTGTTGTTTTTAGTTGCTCCACCTAAGATTCCAATCTTAACTAATATACAAACACGGCAAAACAACTTGTTTCTAATAATGTTTTTTTTGTTGTTGTTGATCTTCTTATTGCTTTCTTTTAGGGAATTTGTGTGAGAAGTGCATAAGCTGTGGTGCAGGACGACTTGATTGTATATGAATCTTCTCACCTTACGTGCCAACAAAATAAATCGTTGCACACTGTTGAGATTGGAATACAAAAATGCACAGCATGCCACATGCAACATAACAATTTTAACACAAACGTTTCTTTCGTTACGAGTATTTCGTTTGCAGGGGTCTTCTCTTGTGTATTTGTTGGTTGGTTTGTTGGTTTGTCTGTTCATTTGTTTGCTTTTCTTTTGTTGTTGTTAGTGTTGTTTAATATTTTTTCTACTTTATTCTCGCGCATTCCTCACCTGCTGTGTTTAATGTCCAGTTTTACAGTATATTTAAGGATCTCATTGGAAATCACTTAGATCCCAATAAATAACCTAATCACTCCCCTTTGTTAGTTTGTTGGCTTTGGTTTCGTTTTGCTGCTGTTGTATCCATCTGCTTGAAGTTGTGTATCAGTCTGTGCGTGTGTGTGTGTGTATGTTTGCAACACCTTTAATACTATAAAATTTAGTAAGATTGTGTTGCATGTGTGTGAGTTTGTTTTTCACGCTAAATATGTCCATTTGGTGGAACATTAATTGCTCGTTACTTAAGTTCTAATATCCTCTGCAAATTAAGTTGTTGACTTTAACATTTATACAAACTGTCATGCTGTGTTGCCACATTTGAGTTCATTGTGTTGTATGCTCTCACTGCAAGTATGATCGTGTTGTTGTAAGCTCTATAAAGCTCTTGTGTTCAAGCACTGCCAGCAGGAGTTTCTTCAAACACCTCATCTCAAATCTCTGTCTTATGGTTTATCACAATTTCATTGTCGTTGCCTTCGTCGTCATTATTATCAGCAGCAACACCATAATGTGCATTTAAATATTTTTGCAACATTATAGGAGACATTTATATTTAATCTTCTCATAATACAGATTAAAAATGAAAAAGAAAAAATAAACTCAACTTGTAGTTGTTAAGCTGCTGCCAACCTGTTTGAATAGCCTGGACTTAATGCTAAATATTTCTTGCACGAGTTAAAAAAAAATGGTAAAAATTAAATTTAATAATTTGTTTTTGTTAATAATTGAGCTGCTACGTGTTAAGTATTGTAGCCAAAAACAACAACAACACAAACAAAGAAGTGTGCAAAAGATCTACTGCAGACAGTGTCTCTGTTTTCAAGGAGCAACTTTGTCGTGTTGGACTTTATTAAACATGTTAATTTTTGTCATTTGCTGCGATTTTATGATAAATTTTAATAATAGAAACTTACATTGAGTTTAACAATTACAAAAACCAGTCAAATTAAAGTTGTATTTATTTTTGCTTTTGTATCCATTTTATAGCCCACCTTAAACGTGTTGTTATTTCTACAATGTTCTATTTAATATTCTGGATCTTTGTAGATAATCGATTAAATGTATGTGTGCTTATTGCAACAAAGTAATCAAATCAAAAAAAAATGTATAGAACCCTTTTTTAATTACGACAGTTTAGTCGTATCGGTCCAACATAAAGATGTATCTGCTTGGAGAATAAAAAAAAAATGCAAATTATGATTTAATAAAAAAATATGTTTGAAAAACTCAATATTTACAGAGGACTTAAGTTTTAATTATATTTTGGTATTTAAATGAAATTTTTAATGAATTAAAGTCAGGCTTAGCTCCTCTAAAATATACAGAGTCAAGGAGGTTCTAAAGCTTTAATTATTTTGTTTTCGTGGAAAACATATTAATACGTGATCACAAATTAAAAACTTAATATTTACGGATTTATACAGATCTTAAAGTTTTAATCAAGTACAGTGAAAACTTTACTTGCGGACACCTCTACTGAGCGGACAATTTCTTCAGTCCCTTCGCTTTCCGAGTATGCATTCAAATTTGTTTCACACACATATCAATACATATTAGAATATTTAATAGCAGTGAATGCCGACCATTTCTAATCAACTATCCCGTAGACGGACACCTCTCCACAATGGACAAATCTGCTCTGACGGTCGGTGTCCGCCCAAGAAAGCTTTCATTGTAAATGTAAAATGTTATTAAAATTATCATATGTAAGAGATCACAAATCGTGTAGAAGAACATGAAGAAGATTTGGCTTTGCTTATTCGCAAAATAAATAGAGTCAGATAAGGCTGCTGATTAAATTTCTTCTTAATTGAATTAGCATTGGAATGCAAAAGTTTGGGGGCAAGCAAAGATATGTATGTGACCTTTATTTTGTGTCCTCATTGATTTTTATTTGATTTTAATTGTTTAATTGTGCTGTCCGTTAGTATGATGGTTTGAATAAGTTGTTACATTCGCGACTAACAACGTCTGAGAGTGTGTCGACTCAACATTTCTGGTGCTTATGGCTGGTTAGAAATCAAGTTAACTGCATGTTTTAAATTCTTCTTGATTCTGCGCTGCGTCTATTAGAATGAACTCAGTTGGGACCTTTGTAACAAAATTTGTCATAACTAATTAAAATCAAACCGCAAGAATATTAAAACTATTAAATTCATCCATTTTGATTATTGAATTGAATGTGTGCTGCTTTCTCGCTCGCAATAGTCTATGAGTTTTTAAAATTCATTCTATTCTACATTGCTATGACTGTGTGTGTACTTTCTGTGTGAATAAAAAAAGATTAAGGTTAAAATCCTAACAGAGCCTTGCGTTTAATGAAATAGATAATCGTTGTTGAGCAGTTATTGGTAAAGGCGAGTATTTGGAAAACCTGGGCCCAAATCGTCACATTCGTGATCGAATGACTTTGATCGAACAGCTTGCATCGAAATTTGAGATCGTGGTATTCGATAACGAGTAGTCGATCGAATACCTTCCTTCAAAATCTTTTACATTTTTAAACAAATTTCGATTCGAACGCTATCGAATGCCGCAATCCGGTTATTCGATACGTCACGAAATTTTACTCGATACGAAACCTCACTCGATCACGAATGCGACGATTTGGGCCCTGATTTTAAACCTATCGGAATTTCAATTAGAAGAGGAAAATTGGTGGTATGTCATAACATCCTAGGACATAATGTCCATCAACGTAGAGTCATAACGTCCATGGATATTAAGGTATATTTTATGGTATTCTATCTAAGAAAATCTTTTGTAAGCAAAGCCGTTATTGGTTATACTATAGAGGGGAAAAACTTTGCGCCCAGCCAAAGGCCGGTTATGCAAGACATCTTTGGTGAGCGAAGCCGTTGTTGTTTTAAGTGCAGACATTATGAAACTTTCATAAGTGACATTATGTCCATACTACAAACCACATAATGTCCATGGATATTATGATATTTTTAAAAACTTTTTAGTGCGACATAAACCCATGGACAATATGTCCGTGGACAGAATGACATGCCAAAGGGAAATCATTAATTTGTTGGTCGCGGTAGGTGATGGAAACCAAAGCTCTCATGATAAATACCTCAACGCTGTATTAGTTAGACAGAAAACAAATTGACATGGTGCTATTTGCAATGAAAACAAAGCTTGATTTCAAAAAGGGAAAAAATTTAAAATATTTAAAAAAAAATATATTAAATTTTTTAAGCTGAACAGATGACATATCGCTCATTTACTCCTAGAACGTCATAACTCAAAATTTCAGTTATTTTTAAAATTTTTTTATTTATTTATTTCTATAAATTTTGGAGTTAATCGTACAAAATTTTTCACCATTTTATGCTGTATATTTGCAAACGTTTCATCTTTATGTCTTTTGTTTTTTCAGGTTTTAAGACAATCAGTCGTTATTTCATTTCATGTTGGGAAACTTTGTGTGTCAGTTAGAACGACACATTTAAGTTGTGACGTAAACTTCATATTTTAAAAATCATATTGTTATTAAGTAGACACATTTTAGTTTACGACACAGTATCGGATATATTTTTACAGACATAACGTCATAATTCAAAGATCCTACATAGTTCGTCCAAGACCTCCCCTTTAATATATAATTGATGAAAGTTTTCTTAAATGAATTTTTTTAATTATGAATAATTTTATTAATTGCAATGGGAACTTAAGCAGTCTGATATTTTTATTGATGGTGAAAACAAGTCAAAAACTTAAACTGCTATTATCTCGATATAAATTTTTTGGAGTTATGACGTTCTAAAAGTAAATGAGCGATATATGTCGTTATTCTTTATCAATGCTAGAAACTTTAGTAAGCCTTGATATCATTAACTTGGGTAACTGATACAGTATAATAATAAAAATTTTTGTGTTATTTTAATCTGTCATGTTTTCCGGCTTTAAAGCGCCAGAATGATTGTAGTACAAAAACCAGTTGTCGAAGCACTTTTTCCACTCCGATTGAGACATCTCTAAAACATGGTTTTTGAACACTTCAACAGCTTCTTCTGGCGACGAAAATCATTGACCACGCATTTTTTTCTTGATGTGCGGAAACAAGAAGACGTCATTAGGTGCCAAGTCAGGGCTGTAAGGCGGATGACCCATTAATTCGACGTTTTGGCCGGTCAAAAACGCTCTGGTTTGAGCCGATGTGTGAGAGCTCGCATTGTCATGGTGAACAGTGATTCGTCTTCTCTTGTTGGTTTTTCAAATTTCTCCGATGACTTCAGGCAAACAAATTGTAGTGTACCACTCAGAAGTGACCGTCCTACGTTGCTCAAGCGGAACAGTCGCCACATGACCAGTTTTTCCGAAGAAACAGGCGACCATTTGCTTCGAAGTGCTTCTTCCACGAACAACTTTCGTTAGATTTTGCTCGTCCTTGAAGACCCACACATGGCGATTGTTGTTTCGTTTCGGGCTCATACGCATAGATTTGAAGCACCGCAATCGCATTTTTGCAACATTTCTTTGCACCAATCGACACGAGCCTTTTTTTGTGCGGGATCCAACGAGAACAAACCTTTTTTACGGCCAGGTGTTCATGCAGTATCGAATGTATGCTGGTGGAAGAAATGTCCAAGGATGTCTCTATCTCTCGGTATGTCGCATGTCGATCTTGCATTATGAGTTAACGCACGGCATCAATGTTTTCTGGCACAGGAGCCGTTTTTGGACGACCTTCACGGAATTCGTCTTTGAGCGAGCTTCGGCCACGATTAAATTCATTATACCAATTTTTCACAGTGCTATAGGATGGTGCTTCATCGCCATACAAAGATTTAAGTTCATCAATGCACTCTTGTCGTGATAATCCACGTCGAAAGTTGTGAAAAATTATGGCACGAAAATGTTCACGAGTTAATTCCATTTTTTTCTATATTAATTTTTTCAAGTCACTGTAAACAACACAAATAATGGTCGTACGTTAAAACGTTTTGAGTACGATTATGCTTAAAAATGACAAACTTTCCAATGGAAATGTCAGATTGCACTTGGCAGCACTCAGTGTTGTCAGGCCAGAAATATATATAGCAGCCCTCGTATTAGTTTGCGGTTCCTCAGACTTGATTGTGGTTTAAATTTTTAAAGAACACAATACTTTCTCCAACTAGTAAATAATATTTAAAAGGGGTTTGACTAACAATTATCCTTTTTATATAAATATTTTTGCAAATAATCAATTAAAAAATAATCAACAGTAATTGTTGCACTAAAAAAAACAACAGTCGGTAAATAAATATTCTAAATAGAGGTGATATTTTGATTAACGGTTAAAATCAAAATACAGCAATTAATTATAATTAATAAAATTTTATTTGTAGTGTTGCGGTGATCGCAGCTGTTAAATTAATATTTATAACAATAAGTGTCACATATTTGTCTATGAAAGTGTTAAATATCATTTATTTACATCTAAGTGTGTTTTTTAATAATTTTCATATGTCTTTGAGCCAAAAAACAATACGTATTGAATGTTACATCAGCAGCAGCACCACCACCACCACCACAACCACGACTGCTATCAGCCTGGATAGCTTTTTGAAGGCAATAAATAAATTCCAATTAGATTTAATTTACACCATGAGTTGGCTTAAACTGTGAGCAAGTTTTCTATTTTCCATAAACTCTTGTTTGCCTGTGTTTTTTTTATTCCAGTTAATTTTTGTTTTTACCAACAAAAAGAGGTTTCTGAATTACTGGTTTCTTCAGTTGATTTGTAGTTTTTTGTGCTTTAATTTATTTATATTTGTTATAAATTTATTGTTGTTGTTGTTCTTATTTAAAGCTTGATTTCTGAAAATTTATTTATTTTCTTTACTCAATTGTATGTATGTACGTGTATGGTCTGGAGTGTGTGTTTGATTGAGTGTTTGTTTGTTTGTGCATTTGTTTAAAGTAAAATAATAAGAATATTGGTAAATGCTTAAATTTTGATGTTATTAGTGTGATAACGTCGCTAATCCACTTGATTTATGATTCTTTTATAATGAGTCAGTGTTTGTTAATATTACTTGTATTGTTATTGTTGTTGTTGTTCTTATTGGCTGTTGTTTATCACTGAGAAGGCTTCCCACATGTTCCGTTATCGTTCGATCAAATCTTTACTGTTGACTTCAATAACTTTCATAATTTGACACAGAAAAAACAAAGCCAACAAAAAAAAAAAAAAAACAAGAAGTGGAGAAAACAAGTCACAATTTCGTATTTAGTGGGCTTAAACCGATTAAAAATATCGATACCCTCTTCAGAAGTTGGGCGATGTCCGTTCATTCCTTCGTTTAATGCTGTTGTCTTGATTTAATTTAAACAAAAGAATAAACATTCATTCGATTATAATGACTTGTTGTTTGTGTTGTTGTTGCTGCCTGCCATTAATGTTGGCTTGTGACGCAAAATTAAGCGGTAACTGACTGCAAATTGTAATAAATACTTTCGAATTTATAAATGAATTTAAATCAAATTAATTAGACTTAGTCAAGAGTTTAGCGTTGATAAATATTAATGAGCAAAATGAAATCTTTTAAGTATTTAGGATGGGAAACTTTACTTTCTTTATTCATCTTTATGTACTCACGATAAGATGAGATTAAAGATGATACAATTTCCATAAATTTCGAATGCGGATTAATATTTAAAACCAATTTCAGTTCAGCTGAAGAATAAAAAATATTTCTATTAAAAAAAGTTTTCCAAAATAACAAGTTTTTTTAGTAAAAAGCAAATAAATAAGTAAAAACGTTTAAAAATAAAATTTATAGTTATTTCCATCATACCAACATTCAAGAGACAAATGCAAATGTTCTTTAATCATTATCGTAACTAAAGAGCTTTTCATCCCTAGACAGAAGGGATCAACGCCAATGCCCTTAATAGAGAGTTTTGTTTGACTTAAAAGTTCAAGGAAACCCCCTCCATTCTCTTTCTCGATATTTAACTAAATCAGACAATTGTTGTTGTTTACAAGTATTCTATCCCTTTTATGTGCTGTGGCAATTCAATACATTTTTAAGAAGTTAACTGTTGCCACCCTACACCAAGAATCAAGCTGATAAGCATATATTAATTTTTAAAATTTCCATATTTGGGAATCATTAAATATCCACAACATGTCAGTATTTGGCGAGAATTTTTCGTTGGAGTTATCATTGGTCAAGCAGTGACTCTTACTGGTGCTGGATATTATAAAAAAAAAAATTCTGGACGACTTGTATGGATTATGGGGCTTATATATGACTTCAAATAGAATATTCAGCGAATGGTATACGACATATATTCTGTGAATTTTACAACTCAATAAAATGTCAAAAACGAATCTAATATTATTTAGTATTATTTAAAAGAGCAAAAGAATTTATAGGAATCATTGGCAAGCAAAAAGGTTAAACAAGTATGTTCGGCAATCAAAAATTAGGGGGGAAAGAAATCTTTGAAGTCTTGAAGTCTTTGGTGAGTCACTCAAAAAGTTACTTAAAAAGGCATGCTCGACCGTAAATTTGAGTTTATTGTGATCTGGTTGATTGCATGATCAAGGTCGTAAGAGCGAATTTAGCCAGCGCTATAGAAAATAATTCTTGCGAAAAAAACCGACTTCAAAACAGATTTCATCTGCCTGCCTATAACAGCTCAAGTGTATGGCTACATAAATTAGAGTACATTAACTATTGGGACACACTTATATCTCCAAACTTTATACTTTTTCAACTGTTCAATAGTTTGGCAATATACATCAAATTGCAACAACTATAGGGTCACTCTTTAATTTCCAAATTCAAATTATAAACTTGCTGTTGTAGTAGATTTAGCAATCAGGTTCTGTGTAAATTTCAACCGTCTGTCTGTAACGGTTCAACAGTTTGCCCATATACATCAGATTATATCAACTATTTAATTTATAATAAAACATTTTTATACTTCTTATTATACCAAATAAAGTAGTGGATATTCTGTCTAAAATTAAGGTGGTTGCATACAACGGTTCAAAAAATACGGCCTTATAAAACAAATTACATTAATTTTGGGAACACCCTTTACTTTTTAAATTCAAATTATTAGCTTCTTCTTATAGCAGACTTAGCGAAATATGTCCCTCGTAAATTTCAGCTGTTTGTCTATAATGGTTTAAAAGTCCGGCCACATACACCATATTATATCAACTATTGGGACACCTGTTTATTTCCAAATCCAAGTTTTATACTTGTTGTTATAGAGGAGTTACTAATACAGGTTGTATGTAAATTTCAATTGCCTGTCTACAACTGTTTAAAAGTATGGCCATGTATCAAATTAAATGAACTAATGGTGCACCCTTTAATTTATAATTTAAAATATTATCAGCTGTTACTATAACGGCCATAGCAATCGACATTCTGTCCAATTTGCAAGCGTTTGTCTATAACGGTTCAAAAGATAGGCCCATGTAAGTAAATTTACAACAATTATGGGGGCACCCTTTAATTTTTAGATTTTTTTTTTTTGTATAATTTTTTTTTTTTTTGGAGCCATAGTAATACGCAGTAATTTTAAATTTTACAGAATGGTCTTTTACAGTTCATAACACACGTAAAAATATGTATGTTGTATGGGGACACCCTTTAATTTTTAAGATTATGAACTGTTTTTAAAACGGGACCAATCTGTATGCATAATCCATCATATTACCAAAAAATTTTCATTGGATCAGAAATGACTGAGTTCTGGAGGCACAAATATAAAAAAAGCAACATTTAGCCGATTTGTATAACCTCATTCTTTTTTTTTAAGGCGGTTAAAAAAACAAAAATAATTATAGTGCTACACGATCGTAAAATAAACATTAAAATGCTGGTAATTGCAACGAAAAAGCTCCCTAAGTTTAAAAAGACAAAAAAAGTATACAAGTTGGAAAGTAGCCCTGGCTTTGTTATATTTTTTCTGTAGCTGACCGCATGATCTAAATAAATGTAGTTATTCTATATTGATGTAAAGCTTGTACCAAGGCTTAACATCTGTGTAACTTATTTAAGTGGACCGGTAACATTTTATCACAAAGCGAAAATAATTTAGTTAATTTTCTCTTTTCTAATTTATTAAGCACTAGGTCAGTTTTATAAATAATAAAAATTTTTTATTTATATTTTCAATATTTCGCCACACCTTTGGGTGGCATCATCAGGAAACAGGAAACAAAAAATTAAATTTTCTTTTTTCAAAAATAACAAAAATTAAAATGAAATTTTTTTTTTCAAACAAAAAACAGAAAAATTAAAAATCAAACGACAAAAAACTCAAATATTTAAACATTTACATTTTTATAAATTTAAAACTCAAAAAACATTCAAGTAAAATAACTCAATAATTTTAAACATTTACATTCTTATAAAAATTTTAAAAACAGAAAACATTCAAATTACTTTAAAATTTTAAAAAACTTAATACAAATACATTAACATAAACTTTCACGATAGAAATGTTACAAGCAATCATATACTCTCAAACGTTAATTAATTTTTATGCACTAAATGTCTATAACATTGCGCAACATTATCAGTATCAGCCTTAAAGTTTATTCTTTTTGTTGCTGGTATTTTAATTATTTGTAACATCTCTAACATATACCGACGCTTATAATTATTTTCTATATTTAAAACAGATGCATCTTCAAAGTTAGGATAATGATTAAATCTGGCACAATGGGAAGATAATGCAGTTTTTTGTGAATTATTAACGTCCCTGTATCTTTGATCAGACTTATGTCCAGCTATTCTAGTTTTTAGTTTATTTTTTGTCGTACCTACATATTCCTTATTACAATTCTCACTATCATTACCATTACAAGGTATTTTGTAAACTACATTTGACATGTCCCATTTTTTAATCTTATCTTTTGTTTTACTAAATAATCTATTTAAAGTATTATAAGTTTTGTATGCCATTTTATATTTATCCCCATCAAAAATTTTTGATTTTGACTTGTCTTTAATTTATGTACCAGAAATAGCAGAAAGGATTGAAAAATCAAAAATTTTTGATGGGGATAAATATAAAATGGCATACAAAACTTATAATACTTTAAATAGATTATTTAGTAAAACAAAAGATAAGATTAAAAAATGGGACATGTCAAATGTAGTTTACAAAATACCTTGTAATGGTAATGATAGTGAGAATTGTAATAAGGAATATGTAGGTACGACAAAAAATAAACTAAAAACTAGAATAGCTGGACATAAGTCTGATCAAAGATACAGGGACGTTAATAATTCACAAAAAACTGCATTATCTTCCCATTGTGCCAGATTTAATCATTATCCTAACTTTGAAGATGCATCTGTTTTAAATATAGAAAATAATTATAAGCGTCGGTATATGTTAGAGATGTTACAAATAATTAAAATACCAGCAACAAAAAGAATAAACTTTAAGGCTGATACTGATAATGTTGCGCAATGTTATAGACATTTAGTGCATAAAAATTAATTAACGTTTGAGAGTATATGATTGCTTGTAACATTTCTATCGTGAAAGTTTATGTTAATGTATTTGTATTAAGTTTTTTAAAATTTTAAAGTAATTTGAATGTTTTCTGTTTTTAAAATTTTTATAAGAATGTAAATGTTTAAAATTATTGAGTTATTTTACTTGAATGTTTTTTTGAGTTTTAAATTTATAAAAATGTAAATGTTTAAATATTTGAGTTTTTTGTCGTTTGATTTTTAATTTTTCTGTTTTTTGTTTGAAAAAAAAAATTTCATTTTAATTTTTGTTATTTTTGAAAAAAGAAAATTTAATTTTTTTTTCTTTCCTGTTTCCTGATGATGCCACCCAAAGGTGTGGCGAAATATTGAAAATATAAATAAAAAATTTTTATTATTTATAAAACTGACCTAGTGCTTAATAAATTAGAAAAGAAAAATTATTTAAAAAGGTCAAAGAAACATTTACATTTAATTAATTTTCAAAAAAATCTATTTTTCGTGCTATATTCTATTATCCCGATGGCCATTTCGCTGCCGCTTACTTAACTGTTTAGAAAACTTCTCACAAACATTTTAAATAAACTAAAGATTTTTGACTAAACAATAAAGTAAAGAAAAAAACTAAAGTTGAACCAAAAACCACACCACTGTATACGGCTGACTTTTTTCTAAAATTTTTATTTCTGTCTTTACTTTATTGTTTGCATTAAAATTTTTAGTTTATTTAAAATGTTTGGCAAAAGTTTCCTGAAAGCTAAGTAAGCGGTAGCGAAATGGCCATCGAGACGTGCTTTCACCCTCAATAATTAATTATTTAATCGGGATAACAGAAAAGAGCACGAAAAAAGATTTGTTGTAAACTAATTACTTTAATGAAAAATTCTCGTTGTTAATTTTTATAAAAATTGAGGTCTTGAACAAATAAATTTAACAGTATTTTACACACTCACTAAAGAGAGTGACAGCATTTAAGAGAGTCGTCGGCAAGGAAATAGGTGAAAAAGAATATTCGACAATCAATCACAGTGGAAAAACATAAGTAGAAAATAATTCCCGAATGTTTTATGTTCTACGTTTTAGAGTACCGTACGCCAAATGTAAAAACGCAACCCTATGGTCTCTGTAACTTTATCTCTGGAACAGAATTTTTTAAGAACTTGAAACTTTCAATGAAGGTGTGTTACTGTAATCGGTATGATATCAAATACAAATATCAATATGAAAATTTATTTTTATTTTATTTAAATTGCAAGAAAAAATAAAAATAGTTACTGAATGTTTGCTGTGTAATTTAAAAGCAAATACAAATAATTAAAGGGTGTTTCGAGAGTGATGTAATAATCTTAAAAAAGTTGTTATTTCTTGAACTGTCTTAAGGTGCGTTTAGACTGTGCTAATATTTGTGCAAAATCATAAAAATTTTGTTTGTCCTAGTGTAAACACTCGAATTTGTTAGCCACCAAATATTTTTCGACTGTTTGTTGGCTAAAAAAATCTTTGTTTGTGAGTAAAGCTTTGCATAATGTAAACACTTTGTCAGCACGTCGTTACAAATATTTGGCTCGATATTTTGTTTGTTCTCGCAATATTTGTGGCGAAACAAATAGCGACAAATAATTGTAGAAACGTGGGCTGCCAACAGTCATTTTTGAGAGAGCTTAACATATAAAAAATGAAATAAATTGGAATGGCAATATTAGTCAATTCGTTTGACAGATTAGTAACTAAAAAGCGCTTTTTTATAATTCTTTATGATAAAGCATATTTTTCTGAAAGAAAATGGACAACATCAATTATTGAATCGCCACCATCTGCCAAAAAAATCAAAAGGAAGAGGACGACGCACGATTGGAGTGAAGAAAATATATTTAAATTGATCGGCGAAGTGGAATTCCATCCTTGCATTTGGAATGCATCAAGTGCTGACTACCATTAAAAACCCATGCGGGATAGCGCATGGACTGAAATTGGCGATATGCTTAATGTTACAGCGGAGGAAGTTTTCACAAAATGGTCGAATTTGAAGATTCAGTACATCAACAAAAAAAAAAAAAAAAAAAACAAATCTGGACAAGGTGCAAACAATGCATCAAAGTGTAAATATTTCGACTCCATTGCTTTTGTTGGACGCGCGGAGGTTAGCCAGCAGCAACCAATAACAACAAATTTAGATATTTTATCTGAAAGCGAAGGTATCAAGTAATAGAAGTCATTTATGCAGCGAAGGTTCTTCAAAACTTAGTTCCTTCAGAAGTTTTTTGCAACATCCTTCCATTTTACGACGCTGCACCCACGCTCGAACCCACATTCTTCTGGATCTTTTTTTTTTCTTTTTGCTGGGTTTTTGAAAGTGCCATAGCTCCAGCAGTTATTAATAATAAATCTTCAATATCACTGTCACTAAACATTTTAATTTTTCACGTTGCTTCACAAACACAATTTGATACTATTTAGCAGATGGATTTCATAAACATAACAACAACATTATTTAACAGATGTTTGTTCATACACACCGGACAAATAAAATTATTTGTGCAGTGTAAAAGGGTATACAAATATTTGTACCAAACATGGCTGACACAAAATCTTCTGTTGTTTGTGCAAATAAAATTCAAACAAATATTAGTGCAATCTAAACGCATGCCCAAATATTAGTCACAATACCTACTATTAGCCCAAACCATTATTTGTTGTGTTTGGACAAATATTAGCATAGTCTAAACGTACCTTTAGACACATCAAATTTTTATAGTGTCAGTAAAGCGATATGTGCTATAGCAAAAAGTAGAAAAGGGTGTACCAATAGTAACGTGAATTTGACGTACAAGGCCTAGTTTCGAACCGCAACATGCAGACACTTTAAGTTTAAGTATTTTTATAGCCGCTATAAAAAATAATATGTACAAAATATTATAAATAAAATTAAAATATAAAGGGTTTTTCTTTAATAACGTCATTTTAACGTCTGTGGCTTTAGTTGGAACGTTAGAAGTTTACAGATTATTTGGAAATATGTCGGGCTATAAAAATAAGTGTGAATAATAAATATTAAATTGAAAGAAAGCTTCCCTAGAGGCCGTGATATTACGGAATATGTTCTTATCTTTGAAAACGTTAAAGGCAGACGCTTGAAATTTACACAGATAGATGGCGTTACACATTGACCTACATTTGATTTGTAAGAAAAAACCAAACAATAATCGAGGAAAGTGATCGTGGTACGAATATTCTCATTGGGGTAGAGAAGCGCCCCGGGAACAACTAGTTTTCTATAAAAGAAAAAATTAAAACTTTCAATATTAATAAAACAGGGTACGGAACCCTTTGCGTGTAAGTCTAACTCTCACTTGGCGAATTTATTATTTTATTTAGGCAAATGTGTAGAAAGTAACATTGAAGAAATTCTGAAATTGTTTTTCTTAGAATTTAGTAGTAAAAAAAAATGACTTTAAACTTAACTGAATAGGAGCCAAGGGGTGTTTACTCACTCTATTGCAAACATTTATTCAAATCACTTGGTTAGCTGACATGATGTATGCAATAGCAGGATTTGTTTAATTATCCAGCTGTATTTTATATTTTTATTTCAATGTTAAATTTAAAAATTTTCTAAAGCAAATTTCCAGCTTTACACAAAAATTAAGACAATTCCCTGAAATCTAAAACACTAAATCTTCTTTTAAAATTAAATCGAAAGGAAGTTGTTAGGCAGACCAATGAGCACTAATGGCTTAAATTATCGTTATTTTTTTTTTGTAAGCGATAATGACCCAAAATGTACGTGATCTGTAATTGAAAAGTTGTTTAACAAATTCAATTTAATCAAAACAGGTAAAATATTTACCTTTCACAAATGCAACACAATTCAGATGAATTAAATGACAATATTTTTTTTTAACACAAGATTTTAAATTACAAAGAAAAGATTATTTTAGGAATACTCGTAGTAGCGTTGACACACTAGAAATTGAAATTTTTTATCATCTCCCTCAGAAAGCAGATCATTCTTAGATTTACAAGAATTAAAGATACGCTTGCGATAACAATCTTTCCGGAAAACTAAGTAAAACAGAAAATGAAAAGGAGAACATTTTTAATGAAGTTGTCTAAATAGTTTCCTTCATTCATTCATGGTTTTACTTAAAGAAGCAAAACTAAAATACCAGCATCCTTTTTTAATTAGATCCGGATTGTTTTTGATACGTTTCTATATCAACGTGTTATGAATGTTTATTATTAAAAAAAAATTAAAATTTGGAAAAAAGAAAAACTAAAATAAACTGTCTGCTGCTTGTTTTGTTGTGGTGTGTTGAAGACTCAAGTCTGCTTGATATTTAAACACGTTTCAAAGGTTTTAAATAGTTTGTTGTTGTTTTTTCTTTTTTGACTGTTGTTTTGCTTCATTTAAAAACAATCAATGCATTGATTACAATCTTCTAAGAAATTTAACTCAAATTTTAATAATAATAAAAAAAAAAATAATCTCAGGTGATTGTGTTTTATAGTTTACACTAAATATGTTGTGATAATACACAGTAAGAAATTGTTGTTTTATTTTTATATGTTCATATTAAATCTTTTAAATTATGTATTTGAATTGAAGTCCAAACCCTTTCGTAATGAGTGTAATCTACGCAAATTAACACGGAGTTGGGCAAAGAAAGAGAAAGAGATTCTTAACGCGGTAATTCAATACTACACTGGACCTCAAGCGGACTAGTCAGCTGCTCAGACTGGACAGAAAATCCATAAGTATTATGGTCTCGGTACTTACTGGACACTGCCTAATCGGCAGGCATGCTGAAAGACACGGTCTGCCCTTTAATGATTTCTGTTGCAGCTGTAGCTCGGAGGATGAGGAAGAGACCGTACTGCACCTCCTGTGCCACTGCCCATCCCTGGCTCGAGGAAGACTAAGAATTCTGGGCTCTCTTTTCTTCGGGACTCTTACGGAGCTATCATCTCACTCTGTTGGGGACATATTGAAGTTCATCCGTGAATCCTCATGGTACTCGGCTGGGTGAGGGGAGTCACGCCGCTTTCCTTGTGGTATCGCAACGGGCCATTCGATTGTGCTCAAGTGAGCGAGAGGCTGGCACTCCTAAATAACTAACTAACTAATTCAATAAAGCCACAAATTTTTTATTGTTAATAACACACAATTTGTTGAAATGTTGGTTTTGTACTTCATTACATTTTTAATTTATAAGGTGAAATATCCCAGTTCAATATACAGGTCGAATTGTATATCAGCTCTAAAATTGTCACGAGTTGTTGGCATGGACCAACGTTTTCACACAACCCCACAGAAAAAAGTGTAATGCTGTCATATGCTAAGGTCTCGATGGCTTATTAAGCTCGTCAATATCAGTTATCTGTTATCACTTCGTGACATCAAAACTAACAGTCTCTGCTTGATTGTTTTCTGAGAAGACTACATGGCTTCAGACAAAAATCCACATATGATAGCGTCATCTGGCATAAGTATGCATTTATTTGTCAAAAATTACAATCGCGTTTTTGTTTTTATTTCATATAAAACAATTTAAATACTCAATAACGTTACCAAGATCGATTCGGATAATATTAATTGTACAATTAGCAAAACTGAATTATATTATTTTTAAAAGGTGATAATTTTAATACAACAGCAAGTATAACGATCATTGTAAACTTTAATTAACATTATAATCCAGTGTTGTCAGTTATGGCGTCTTGTAGCCAAACGTGGCAATAAAAAATCCTTTTTGGCGAAAAAAATTTTTAAATGGCGAGATTCTTGGCGGTATTTAAAATACTTGGCGAAATTTTTGATATTTTTTTATGATTTTCTCTACGATAACATTGCATTAAGAAAAGATAAAAAACCTGGCGGCTTTATTTTATATGTTTAAGGTTGACTAAAAATGCATGTACATTAACTAAATTCGCTTTGACTCTTGTATTTGTACGCACCTTTCTATCTGCCTTGTACATACAAATAAATATTAATTTTTAGGATTAAAAGTCAAATAGTAAAGCGCTTAAAGCAAAAAGGCACTTAGACAAAAAATCAAAATTGTTAAAATTGAACAAGATATGGCATCGACAAAAAAAAGTTACAATAACGAAAATAGCGATGAATTAATAAAAAAAACTGAAAGAGAAAAAATATTTACAAAACGTTTGAATATGGACAGCGTTGATTTTTGCACAAAATTTTAAACTGAAATCAAAAAGACTGCTTTAAATGCAACTGATACATTAATTTGACAAGAAAGTTGTGTTTTATATTTAAAAAAGTTGCTAAAAGAAATGCTTGAATGGCTTCCAGAAAACATATCCAGTTTTAAAGTTTGTTGCCAATTTTCAAATTAAAATTTTCTGCACTTGAAGAAGTTTTTAAAAGATTTAGAGACCTTAAAAGATTTAGAGACGCAGTTGGTGTTTATGAAACAGTTTTAATAACTTATATTACCTATTTTTTATATTGACGATATTCCACAAGCCATTTGGCGAGAAAGCTTGCAAAAAGAAACTGGCAACACTGCTATGACCTGCTTTTATTCAACCCCTTAAATCTCAAATATTATTCAGGTGGGTGCCAGTAGTTATGTGATTTACCAAATCATGTATAATAAGCTATGCGAAGTAGGAACCAAAATGTAAAAACTCTTGATAATGAAAAATACAGATTTAATGACCGGACTAAAACAAAAATTAAAAAAATCCTCCACATATTAAAAAAGCTTAATACTATTTTTAAACTTGCAAATCCAAAACTCATGGATCAGGCATCTTGGAGGATTTTTAAAAGTTTACTCAGTAGTTACTGTTTTGTTTCTTTATGGGTTCGAATTGGAGTCCCATAGCTTAAAATACTATAGAAAGGATCTAAAATTACACCCAGACAACGACGAGTACAATAAAGTGGTTTAAATTAATTCATTTAAATGATTCCTTTTAAAATGTTTCCTTAATTGAAGTGACTTAAGTCTTAAGTCTTTAAAAGAATGAGAGAACGTCAAGAAGAATAAGAGAACGTCAAGCCAACCATTTCTAGATCCAAAATAAAAAAAAACGTATCCCCATTGTTTTCGCTACAATGTCTGTCCATGTATCACAGTCCTTTAGCTCTTTAATATGAAGTTTTCGTAGCAGGTGTATTACTATAGCCGCTATAACTGCAAATACTTAAAATTAAAGGGTACTCCAAAAATAATGGGAAGTTGATAAAATGTATTGTTATTTTTTTAAATTATTAAAAAAAGCACGTGCAATTTAGCCGCTATAGCAATACGTATGTTTTTCTGAAGAAGAGCTTAGAAGGTGTTCGAAATATTGAAAAACAAAAATAAAGGAAATTGGCCCATATTCATAGTTAAAATGAAGTATACTTTTAGGGAACTAAAGTCGGTTTTATTTTAGAGTCGACTCTAATTCATTCATAGACAATTTAAAATATACTTTTGGCGAGAAAGTCAACTCTAAATTTAAAACTACCCAAAGCTGTTTTTAACTCAATTTCCCAAAATTATTTTATTTGGTTTAAGAACACAATACTCTTTATCTGATTTTTATACCAAAGTGAACAAAATAACAACAAGGTTACTTTTTTCAAATGTTTGTTTAGAAATTGTATAAAAAAATTTATCAAATTACAGTTGACACCCAGTGGAAGGCGGCAAAACTTAAAGTATACTTTATTCTTAACTATGAAAGCAAAAAAAGATAATAAGACCCTTTTATTTTAGAGTATACTTTAGCAAGAGTCGACTTTATTCTATAACTTTATTTACGTGTGTTTGAACAGCAATAAGCAGCCATTTATACAGAGTACGTAAAAACTAGTTCGCTGCAAACTGGATGTGAACAATAAATTTTAAAATTAAAGTGTGTTTCCATTGAGGCTGTGATCTTGACGAATATGGTCTTGTCTTTTAACCTTTATAGGTTAAACGCTGAAAATTTGTACGCAGCCTGTATTGATACACGCAAAGAAAAAATATGGTTGAGGTAACCATAATCTAAGAGTGAAAATAATATGGTATTGTTACATTTGCAACCATATTGTTGTCCAAAGTATGAACATAATTATGTTCAAATATAAGCATTAAATGGTTAAATTAAAATATAATAATATGGCTGAAAATGTCATGTTATATAATTGAATTATAATATAGTCTCTTAAGTGTAGAATTTTCATGATATAAAAAACTGATTATTGTTTTATTTATTAACGAGTTGTCATAAAAATTATTTAACAACATAAAATATATTTATATTTTGCATATTATTTTTAATTATTTATTTTGTACACAAACTTTTTTTTTTTCAATTTCTTTAACAATAAAAAACAATTTCAAATTTCAGCTACCAGAAAAATTACTAAACTGTCAAGTACGAGAACAAAATATTTTTAAGCGTAAACATTATTCTGTTGCTTTTAACCATACTTTGATTAATAATAATATATTATGGTTAAATATTTTATATTATTTTTAATAAGTTATAAAACTTTGGTTGTGGTTGACATTTTTTTAAGTTAAAACCAACCATGTTGCATTTTTTGTGCACAGTAACGATATAATCGTTAAAAGTTAACAAAAAATGTCTATCGTGACAAAAGTTTTAATGAAAACAACTATAATTGGTTCTCCGCAACTATACATTGTTACAAAGAACATAATATGGTTACTGTAACCATATAACAACCATGTTTTTTTCTGCATGTTTAGTTGCTATAATGACAAGTATAAAAAAATATAAAATTAAATAAAGGGTGTCCCGATAGTAATGTAATTTTTAAGAATGTGAACTTATTTTTTAAACCACCTAAAGCAGACTTTGTTGCCTTACCTACTAAGCTGTAAAAGGCAGACCTTTAAAATTTTCATCCACAAATGAAATAAGAAATTTAAATTAAAATTGGCTGATGAACTTATTAATTTTTGAAATAAATTCTGAATACAGATTAATAAAAAATAGACTTTTTGTCAACACTGGGTTCTCTTTAGACTGAATATAACACTTTGGTAGCTTGTTTTGGGCTAGTCTTGAGATCTATATCATGTGTTACTTTTTGGTGTTTGTGTTTATGCTTTATAAAGAATGAACTTTATATATAATTCTCATTTTGTTTATAGAAGTTAAGATATATTTTGAGATTTTCTAAAAACGGCTGATAAAGGTTTTCTAATAATTTAGCTTGAGCAAACATTGACGAACGTATCAGTTTATTTCGTTTTTATTTTTAAACCTTTTTGGGTAAGTTATATTTATTTACCCATTATATTAATTAATTTGTTGTAGACAAACCTGACACTTTTACTATTTTGTGTACGTAAAAGTTCACTTCATCTTATTTCCTTTCATTCAGGTTGGATTTTATTTATTTATAATTTGCCATCTGAATATAATACTTGAATACCAAAAGCTCACTATCAAGCCCACTTTAAAATTTTTTTTTTCTCAATGTGTTGCGTGTGGCATGTACAACTTTTGTTTAATAGTTTTTGTGTTTGTATTTGAGTTTTTTTTTTTTTTTTTGTTTGGCTATTTAAGCAGACCAAATTTGTTTGATATGCCTGTTGGCTTGATTTAAACATTCTTCAATTTCTTGGTATTTACATTATTATAAACATTTTTTTTTTGTCTTTTGTCTTACTTGTTGTTGTTTATATTTATTTGATTGTACTACATTTTATTTGTAAATTTATTTATTTGTATTAATACGCGTTCATGTATGTCAAACAAGTATTAAACGACAAACACAGATTTTCAATAAATGTAAACTATTTGTATTGGACAGATTGTACATGTGTTTAAAAACTAAAAGACAGACAGACAAATGTGTTTTTTTTTAATAAAGGAAAACAACAATAAAAAATAATACAAGTAATATCAAATAAATACAACAATTTTACATACATTAAATTCTAGTCAATGCGACCCTGTGTTTGCTTGTCGCTTTTTGCAGAATTTATATTCTTCTTTGGTCTTTATTTGTTTAATTTTAAGAGTTTAAGCCACCATTGAGTTGGAAGAGCCTCGGCAGCAGCAGCAGCAACAGCATTATAAACACAGCGGCCACTATATTGTCTTGTTTAATTTGCTTTGTTTTTTTTTTTTTGTTGCTTTCGGTCGTTGTCAACATTTAAAGCATTTTGTAGTTCTTATTTCTTATTAAATCGCATATCAATTTCGATTTTTTTTTAGTTATTGTACAACAACCTTAACAACAACGTAGAGAAAAAAAGTTCCAGCCAAACCCTGGCTTAGAAGAAGACAGTCTTTAGATTCATATTGTGGTTTTTGCTGTTTTATTTGGTAAATGTTTGTCGGCAAATTGTAATTTTAATATTGTTTTTTTTTTTGTTTTCTTTTGTTTTTGGCATCACATATGAGCATTAATGCCTACATAATTTTTATTTCTTTGTGTTCCTGATCTTGGGTGGCATATTGAGTTTATTAGGACAATTGTTACATATTGTTGTTGTTTGTGTTATATAAATATCATGTAGGCTTAAAAATGTGCATGTCTATTAATTTTCAAACATTTGAATGAAACGTTCAAGCTTCATTACATTAAAAATAAATGAGTTTGATTAAGTCAAAAAAAAAAGTTCTTTAATTTTGTTTTTTTCAGAGTACGTAAATAAACAAAACGAAACGTTTACTTTCGTCAATGTAAAACATAAACAAAACTGAAGCAATGTAAAGAATTGTTCCGTTATTTTTTCGTGTGTACATAAATTGAACGTACGCAGTCAGAAGAGAAAAATATTAGAACAATATTAGAGAACGTTTTCCCAAAACGTTTCTCTAACGTAAGCGCTTTAAGTGAAAATTTTTTATAAACTTTAAAAAATTTGTGTCTTTGCATAATAACGGGTCTGCCATCTAACGTTTTTTTTTCAGCTAGCGCTTATTTCGTGAATGGTAACACGTAGCTCATGTCTGATTTGACAGATAATTAGTTTTATGCTTCCGCTGAACGAGCTGCGATTTGACACCGTTGGACTATTATTTATGGGTTGCCGTCAAAGATAAGTGTTACGCCGACAAGCCAGAGACAATTGACGCTTTAAAGGACAATATTCGTGAAGCCATTGCTAAAATACAGCTGCACACAATTGATAATGTGCTTAAAAATTGGACCGATCGTGTAGGCTACTGCATGGCCAGCCGAGGCAGCCATTTGAACCAAATTATTTTCCAGAAAAGAAATTTAAGAAAATATTCAGTATTTTTTTTTATATGTAGCATTTTCAACAAAAAAAAAACATAATTTTTGCGAAACATAATTTTTTTTTTTCATATTAAAAAAAAGGTTTTTCTGTCAATTTATATATTTATTTGCAACCGTATGTAACTAAACTCTCATTAATACAAAACCCCTGTAATTCAGTGGTTCCTGCGAGTACGATTCATAGGTTCTCTACTGGTATTCAATGTTTATTGAAAATTTCCCAAATATGAAGTATATTCAAAAGTTCGTTGTCATTCACCTTTGCGCATTTAAGACGGTTTCATTTGTTCGCAATAGCAGTCGGCAATCGATGTTTTAAAAGTTTTGTTTTATTAAAAATTTGTTTGTATGTTTTTTACGAATACAAAAAAAATTGTTGCAAGTCCATTTTAAATGCATTTACATTAAACATTATTATGAGTTTATGGTGCTGTTATTGTCGTGTGTAAGTTGTTGTTGTCACCGTTGCCAGAGCGTTGTTTCTTGGCAGAATGAATACCAAAAAATAAGCAGAATCAAAGTAGTAACAACTCGAATCCTTTGAGAGTCTTGTGTGTGGCAACAAAACGTACTGTGGGCTGTTACTGCTGCTGCAGCTTCTATGTTGCCGTTCTTAAATAATGAACAATGGCACTGTGGTGCCAGTGCTCTTCTCTCTCCACTTGTTTGCTATCAATTCCAAGTAGTTTAATAAAAATCTAAAGCTGGACCACCGTACGCAAGTGATCTCAACAATTATAATTGCGTGAATTTAACGACAATAAATGTGCGACAATACAGGCAACAAAAAAAAAAAAAAAAAAAAAAATCGCAAAAAGTAATGAAAAAATAAAATGATAAAAAAAAGCCCAGATCACTTACTGGATGGACACTTTATTTTCGTTTCATATTGTAAGGGAATGAGGTGTGTTGTTTGTGTGCGACTGCTTAGTGCTGAAGTTACAGATTTAGCAGATTTCGCTGATAACTTTGAAGTTTTTTTTTTTGTCAATGTGCTGGGATGTTAGTGCCAGATTTGTCGCTTTCTCATGTAGGGCTTTTTTGTGCAATAATATTTTGAAAAAAATAAAACTTTTTTTTGCTGGCATTTTGTGTTGGATTTCTTTTTAAAATTTGACGACAAATAAAGCAAGCTAAAAGGCATTTTGTTGGAATTATTGTTAACAAGAAATATAACACACATGCTCAAGATGAACTACAACTAAAAGACAATAATAACGACAACAAACTAGAGTTCAGAGCTTTAAATATTGCAATTGTTTAAATTAACCCAAAAGAGTTTTTTTTTTTTTGAAATCTTTGTTTGTACTTCATAGAAAGCCAGACTCTGCATAAAGGAGTCTGGCTGAAGGGATGGAAAGGAACTTCATGCATACAAAGTACTTATTAATTACCCCCTATTTGGGGAACAGAACTTGACATTCAAATTTGTTAGGGTGAGAGTTTGCAACGATAAACAAGTATTTCCCTTGTTGCTGGTACACGATTACATTGATGTGAATGCCATTAGCTTCTGCTGTCTATATATTTATACCGATTTTTTATTCTGATCTCATGAATGGTTCGTAAGATATGATATAAGACTAAAGGATTTGGAACGTTTCTGGATTATTTACATAGTATTGATCTTTAACTGCAGCCCACAAGAAAAAGTTTAAAGTTAAAATCGCAGTTTTGTGATAGATAAATGGCATCGCCTAGGCGGCTAATAACGCGACTACCGCACTTAATGCGCAAAAGACCGCTTCTTTGATGAGCTGTGTAACATTGTACGCCAGCCATCCTGCTAAAATCAAAGATAATCCAAGCTCCTATCTTTCATTTCAATTTATTGAATAAAATAGAGTTTGCAACGGCGTGTTTGAAAGATAAAAAAATGGGCAAATGATGCCAACACTCCAATATCAATATCAAACTGTCACTCTCTGTCGATGCATTGGCTTTTTGAAAATTGAATTTTTTTATCAAAATGTGCATTATTATAAAATGTGATTTTTTGGCCAAATTTGATGTCGGATTGGAAAGCTCCTAATAAGCCAAAACTAAAAAAAACAATATGATTAGTCATTGGCCTTGAATTTTAGATTCAATTGGATCTACGTAGCCGAACATTCGCAGAATAAATTAAAAACCACCACAATCTCGTCCGTAAGCACAGTGCGAGGATGGTCATTCTCGGTAAGTCCTTCATTTCGGCAAACACTCCTTTTTAGCAAAGGTACAGTTGGGGCAACACGGCAATATCTACATTTGCAAATTTTTCAACGTTGTTCCAGTGATAGTTGGCGTGTTTTATTCAACGAAGATATAATGATGATCTATAAAAGATTCTTGTTTTCGGGCCACTCAAAAAATAGCAAAGAATACTTTTTGTTTCAAGCAGTCAATGCAATTGCGAGTGAAAACAGATAACACTTTTACGCTTAATTTAACATATTGGTTACCCATTATTATATCTTTAACAGTTCCGATGTTTTTCGAGGAAATTGTTTCAATTGGACGACCGCAGCAAGGACCGTTAAGGCTGACTTCTAAAACGTAACAATCAGTATTGCCGTTTGGTTACATTTTTTAATTTTTTTTTTTTTTAATTTTAAAAGGCTCCATGTAACATGTATAATTTTGTTATATTTGGCCAAATTTTCGTAACTTTCAGTACAGACACAAAATAAAGTAATGTTACTGAAAAAGTTCTTGTTTCTCTTAACATATTAATTCCATTTTAATAACAATGGTTATAATACACTGGAAAATGCTATCAAAAGTCCAAATAAAACTTAGTTCGATATAAACAAAAAATAAGGTTGCTGAAGTTGTACTCTGTTCAATCAGTGAGAAATTAAGAAATGTTTCTTGCTTCATGTTTAGAAACAGCAACATGTTGCTGGCAACAATTTTTCCCACTTGTGAAATAATCTAAGCCGCACTTACTATTTTGTTCGGTAAAGGCCAGGATTCACTATCATACTCAGTCGTACGATCTGTCAAAAATTTCATGTGTGCTCAAAAAATATGATAGTGTGGATTAAAATTGTATGTGTGTGATGGAGTTTTTGACAGATCTGTACGATTCCATAATCTTTTGAAATAATTCATAAAATATTTTTCTCTATGCGATCAGGGTTGATTTTTTTAGATGATGAGGAGAAAAAACAACAAAATATTAAAACAATATGCTTTTGCATCTTTTTTGTATAATAGTGTGGCACATACGACGCCATTTTGGAACGATTTTTAAAGTAGGACAGAATTCTATCAGATTTTTGTGTGATTAAATCGTACGATTGTGTATGATAGTGAATCATGGCCGTAAACTAGTACTCTGTTCAATCTTGCGAAAATGGTTAGCAACTTTAGTTATTCCGTTTGAAAGACTTCGCAACTAGCTAGTGGTACCAATACCTCAATATAAAAAAGTTGTCTTTTAATTGTCTTGATTATATTACGAAAGAAATTTTTAGTATTTGAAGTTTAAAGCAAATAAGACTCAAAATAGTAAATTCTATCGAATCTCAATCTTTCAAAGGAAAAGGTAAAACAAATCTATTCAAAAAATCCTACTTTAACTAATTTAATTGAATGGCGAGACAATGCACTTTTCAATCATGGAATATTAGAATTGAGTCCTGATTTAAATACTCATGAGA
Source organism: Gymnosoma rotundatum (assembly GCA_916610165.2). Lineage (NCBI taxonomy): Eukaryota > Metazoa > Arthropoda > Insecta > Diptera > Tachinidae > Gymnosoma > Gymnosoma rotundatum. The sequence continues at coordinate 8,563,386 of OU744336.1, forward strand.
ATCGTTTGGCTGTAATTTTTTGTCAGACATTTTTCTATTTTTTATTTTTTTTATTTTAGTTTGGTTTTTGGTCAGTAAATTAATTTGTAGCCTTGTTATTTTTTCTGAAAGATGGAATAAAACTATTTTAAATAAATTACATTAAATTACTATTTATTTTATTTATTTATTTGTTTTTAATAAGCTAGCCTCTTGGCCAATCGGTTACAATATTCTGATTAAATATTATTAATAAATAACAATTATTAAAATTTATGATTACGAAAAATTAATAAAAAAGAAAAATATTTAAATTAATAACAATACTAAAAGTAATAACAGCAGAAAAATAAAGAAGAAGAACACAAAGGTTGTATAGATGGTTTAAAATGCTTGCTTAAAAATAGCAACAGCACTAAAATCTTTGCTTTGCTTACATGATTTTCAGCAACAAAAAAATAAATGTCTCAGCATTTACAAAACATTTCATTATAAACGAAGCAGCAGCAAAAAGCAAATGTTTAAGCTATCTATGTGTTTCTTTCTGCAGCAAAACAATCAGCAAAGCATTTATTTTGCAAACGCTTGCTGTTGCTTAAGCAATAAGTTGATGTTTGCTTCCTTTTTTGCTGTTGCTTTTTAAGAAAAAAAACAGCATTTAATGGTGTAATAAAAACTATGGTTTTGAAATGTATTTTCCTACGTATTGTAAGTAATAACTACATTAATACATTTTCAGTGCTAAAATGGTTAAAAGCAGCGAGTTACAGCAAGTAACAGAAAGAAAAAGCAATCGTAGTCAGCCACAACTTCATAGCAAAAAGTTAAGCAATAACAAAAATTAAAATAAAAAACAACTGATTACTTAAGCAACAGCAAACGTTTTCAAAATAAAAGCTGATTGCTTTGCTGCAGACAGAAACACGTAGTCAGCTAAAGCAAATGCGTTTTATCCTTTTTTTTGCATTTGCTTTTTGCTTTTGCTGCACATTTTAAATAGCAACAGTTAAGTAACTACATATGCTTTAAAAATAGTCAAACAGTTTTAATCACTGGTTGTATACAGTAATGCTGCCGTATTTAAATTATGCACATATGCAAAGTTGCGCAACAAAGCAACAACTATAAAACTGATGCCATATTTTCTTTCTAACTGCGTTGCTAACACATTCTCAATGTTTTGTACTGCGGCAGTATGAAACAGTGATCGGCAATAAGTTGTTTTTTCGCTATTCATAATCACTTACAAAATTTTAAATTCAAGTGAGTATACATCATTTAAATTTTACTATTCAGATTTGTTCGCACTCACTATAAGAGTGATTCATAAAGACAAGTTGTATGCTTATGAGTACTACGTCGACATCGAACTCATATATGTATGATTCGTGAAGTATGTCGTTTAGATTTATAATTTTAGAAAAATACTCTGAATACTTACAACTCATTTAACTCATTCAAGCTACTGAAGAAAAATTTACGGTTCTATTTTTTAGTACTTTAGAAAAGGACGGCGATTGTTACATTAAAATATAGGGACAAAAATAATAATATAAAATATTTTTTATCAATATAGAAGTGTGTAATAATCAATGAAAATGTAATAAATGAAAACTAATAAAATGTAAAATCAGCAATACAAACCTTTCTTTTTTAAAAACCACTAGTAATAGGGCTCGTTACTGTTTTTTTAAACTCTGCCTAAAACTTATAAAAAAGTTTCAACTAAAAAATTTTCCTAGAAAAACTTTCACTAAGAGCGTTGCCACGTAAAAATTTTTAATTAAATTTTCTCGAAAATTAATTTTCCCATAGAAATATTTTCGAAATAGAAGAAATTTTCTTCAAAGCAGCTTTTGTTTTTTAAGCAGTTTTTTAAACGTAAAAATCTTTTTGGTTGAATTATATATGCAAGAGTTAAAAAGGTTCTATTTCGAAGCATTATGAAAGTAATAAACATTCCTCTAGACATTATTCTAAAAACTTTTAAAGTTACTAAAATAATAAAAAAAAAACATCTCACACGCCACTGTGAAACCTTCTACAGAGGATTTTATTTTCCGTTAGCGAATCATACTCATTTTGTATTGACTGCATATAATGAGTTAGTGAGAGTCGAAATCATCAAAATCATACATGTTGTTAAGTATGAATACTCAGAGTAGTTCAAACCTTTGAGATGTCTGGTGTTTAGTGAGTCAGAAAAATGTATGAATGCGTATAAGTACAAAAAAATAAGAGTCATGATTCGACTCCACTTGTTTCTCCACTACTCATAACCGATCACTGGTATGAAACACTATACTTTGTTCAAATACAAAAGTATTGACGTTTTGAAGTCAGCCTAATTGTAAATGTGCTGCTACGATTAAATTAATTCACGTAATCAATGGCATAGTAAAGGCTGGTGAAGATGTTTTAACAACTTTATTAAACTTATGTTAGATTTATTTGGGTGCTTGGCCTCTAGCAAAAGTTTTCAATGAGAGAAAAAAATTCATTTTAAAACTTTTGAATAATCGTAATTTTCAGAAAATTGACATTTTCAGACATATTTTTGCTTTCATTTTTAAAGCTTCTTGTATAATTTCGAAACTACATATTCATTCAATTTGGCATCTATTCTTTTTTTTTTTTGTAAAGTATTCACGACTTAACGATCTTATACATTGAAAGCTCTGCAAAGAGATCCTATAAACCACAATATCAACATGTTGCTTTATTTATTATATTTAAAAGTCTTTGTTATTGTTGCTGTTAAAAAGTTTAAAAAGTTTGTTTAAAACAATGAAATTACAAAGTGAAAATATTTACGAGCCCATCAAGTGCTAAGTATCGCATTACAACAACTCTGATGCTGTTCGATGAGTTGTCATGTCATGTTTTATTTTAAAAAAAATTATTTTTTTTGCCTTTTTTATGTTGATTGTCTGAGTTGGTCTGCCCGAATGTTTTTTGGAGCATTTTGTTGGGCTTGGTTTTAGCATTAAAGAGGGGGAAAAAAACACGAATAATAATGAAACTATATCAACCAAACTGATGATGATTATGGTCAAAGTGCTCTGAATGTGAAGATTTAAAGCTGAGAATGCTGTATTTCAGACGACAGCCCAGTTTGCTGGGAAGTTGGTTAAAAGTGTCGTTTGTTTTTTCTTCTAAGGTTTTAATATGTGTAATGTTTCCTATAAATGCTTGTAATAAAAACAACAGCAACAAATAAACAATCTTATCTAGTGAAAACAAAAAAAAACATAAAAATACACGGGCTATTAAATAGAAATGGAAAAAATATTTAGATCAGTTAACACGAGAGAAACATGACATTTTACATGACACCAACACAAATAAAACATTTATTTTACACAATTGTAATTTTGTTGTTACCAAAACGCCATTGAAATATAATCACAAACAAACACTCACACACACACACACAAATACATTCATGTTTTATTTCCATTGAAAAAGGTGACCAGGAGGGAAGTATTTTCATTTGAATTTAATTTATAATCTCATTCTTGGCTTAGATAGATGCCAACCACGAATTTGTATGAAGTCTTTACAAATGTATTGAATTTCAATAAAAATTTTATGATTTTATTTCGAAGTGACTAAATTTTATTTCGAACCCCTTTTGATTTGAAATAAATTTGTTGTCGAAACTTGTTGGAATATTTCAACGACTAATAAATTCTATTTAATGTGTGTTTTTACTATAAAGAGTTTAATGTAATTAATACTTAAATATAGTTTCATTATAATAGATTTTTGTAGGTTTTATTGCCTTTAAACTATTTATTGATTTTATTTTATATGGGAGTATTTAGAGAGTATTTATAGGTTTGCCTAAACAATTTCAATTAATATTAATTGTGTATTAGAATGTTGAGTTACACCACATTCAGATTGAATAACTCTCTCTTATGTATTTATTAACATTCTATTCACCTTAATTTTTTGTTGAACTGAAATATAAAAGACCACATCCAAACAGGCCTTTTTCTGTTGTCCCTTAAAGACTCTACTCATGAATTTGGTAAAATAATTTTTCGTATTGTTTTTGCAATTTCTATTGACAAAGTTTGTTGTGCAGCTTCACTGGTGCGAGAAAGTAACAAAATAACAAATGAATTAAATAATTCAGCTTAAGGTTATTATTTTTTTAATTTTGAAAATTTACATTTATTTTTCTAATGTGTTAAAAGCAAATATTTAAATACTTCGAACAGAAACTTATACCACTTGCAAAATAAATGGCTCAAATAAAAATCGCCATTCGATTCTCTCTTTAGTTGCCTGATCTACAGTACACTCCGAGTGTTCTTTGAATAATTCTTTTATTCCAGCTTAAAATCAAGCCACATCAATAAAATTTTACCGGTATAAAGTTGCAAATGCTGTTGTTTCTATCATAGTTACCCATTGTTCGGTGGATTATGTGACGAGATATTTGTAAAGGTTATCGTATATTTGCTCATCATATACGGCATTTACACTATGCAATTTTTCATGAAACTAGCAAGAAAATTTTCTTTGTTTGCAAAGCAGAAAGAGTAAGCAATATAGTATTGCTTGAGTTGTGAGGGGATGTTACTGTTGCTAATGTTTACTTTTAGATAACGCATAAAGCTGTAACTTAAATAGAAATTTGAGAAAAAACTGCCTCAAAAAATTGCATAGTGTAAATCTGGACATAATTTGCGGCTCAACATAATACTATGTTTCCACGGAGCCCAATATTCTTGCTTCGCTCTCTTTTCATGATTGAGAGCTCAATAACGACCGAATCAACATGCTTCGCCATATAAAAACTTGAGAGCGAAGCATTTTGTTTTGAGACGATTTAGCTTGTATATACTTGCGAAGCATGAAAAATTTCGGTCTTCCCTAATTTGTATCGCAAGTTTATCTAAACTAGCTGTATATAAATGTAAACAAAAAAAGTAAACCAATATTAAAAGTGCTGTGTTAATATAAAAACAAATAATTATATTATAATTTAAAATTTTATTAATTACAAACACTAAAATTGAAACGAAAAACAAAATTTTAAAACAGAAGTCAATGGGAAGCATGTAGTATGTGTCGTGGAAACGGCATGCTTCGCAATCATGATTCAGAGAGCGAAGCAAGTGCTTCACATTGCCGTGTAAACGTGCCATGAGGAATTTTATATTTTCATAAAGCACGATTTTTACTCACTTGGCTGTAGAAAAAAAAAACCATAAGTGTCGAAATGCATCCTATTTTGTAGGTTCATACTGAATTGATACATAGATAATTCAATTAATTTTCTTTACTTTAGATGACATTAATAAGTCTTTAGAGAAGTGCATCATTTTTTATTAATTCTTACAAGGTGGCTCTGGCCACTGAAATTAAAGAAAAGTTTTTAATCGAACTACACTAATACGAATTTCAAGGTTAATATTTAAAAAAAATCGATGATAAAGATAATTTAATTAAAATAATTTTGATTCAAATCTAAATCGAATTTATCATATTAAGAAATTTTATTTCAATTCGCAGAAATTGTTAAAATTTTGCAAATTTTACTTAAAAATAGTTAAGAAATCAATTAAAATTATATAAAATTAACCAAATTAAAAACAGTAGTAACACATCGTTATTAAAAAAAATAATCTTGTTACGAATAAAAGATCTCTGCGTAGTTTGCTAGGGCTTCGCACATACTACAGGAGATTTGTGCTAAACTTTGCTCAAGTGGCTGCTAGCTTGCACGAGTTGACCAGGAAATCGCAACCATACCACTGGATTGAAGCAGCGGAAGTAGCTTTCCTGAAGCTCAAGAAACTTTTGTGTACGTCACCAGTCCTCGCCTATACAATAGCTGGACAGAAATTCATATTGGACACGGATACAAGTGGCTATGGAATAGGAGGAGTGTTTTCTCAGGAGATTAATGAATCAGAAAAGGTCATTGGCTATGGCAGCAGGGCTCTCTAAGCCCGAAAAAAATTAATGCGTTACACGACGAGAGCTCTTAGCAGTGCTGGAGTGTGTTAAACATTACCACTTATATGGTAAACATTTTATTTTAAGGACGGACCATACTGCATTACGTTGGTTGATGCAATTTAAGAATCCTGAGGGCCAGCTTACACGCTGGGTTGAATGTCTGCAGAGCTATGACTTTAGTATTGTGCATAGAAAAGGTGGAAAGCACATAAATGTTGATGCCATGTCAAGACGGTCATTCAATGTAGAGTTCAACCACTGCACAAAAGTAGAGAAAAAGGAGTGCGTCATTGATGTGCGGCTTACCCAAATTGGGTCAAGGGAAGACTGGTCGAAGGCCTAGAATGACGACCCAATTTTAGCAAAAATTCTATTGGCTAAGCAGAACAACAGGAGACCGAATCATAATGAAATATCGGCAGAAAGCCAACTAGCCAAGTCGTACTGGGATCAGTGGAATAGCCTGAAGGTAGAAGATGGCTGCTTATATCGATCTTGGGAAAGTAGAGATGGCAAAACTACAACGGACTTAATTGTCGTGCCAACTTATAAAAGAAATAAAATACTAAAGCAGTTCCATAACGGTCCCAGCGGCAACCATATGGGCATAATATCTGGAAAAGATAAAGCAGAGATTTTAATTCGTGGGCTGCCAACAATACGTAGCCGATTGGATAGCTAATTGCGAACAGTGCATTGCGGCCAAGGGTCCTATAAGAAAAAGTCGTGGCAAACTTCAACAATACAACGCAGGTCCCCCCCTTTGAGCGGATAGCTATTGATATCACAGGTCCATTCCCTGTCAGTGATGCTGGAAACCGATATTTACTAGTGGTAATGGATTATTTTAGCAAATGGCCCGAAGTCTATGCCATCCCAAACCAAGAATCCAAAACAGTGGTAGACGCCCTTGTGAACAATTGGGTGTGTCGATATGGTGTTCCCCTAGAACTACATTCAGTATATGGCAGACGTGTGTTGTGGCTATTAGATTACAGAAGATGACTGGCTTGGATAAAAGGAGTAGTGACGATGTCTGTGTATGGTTAAGGTTACTAAACAAGGCATCGAGTAGTTCATGTCTCGCCAGAGTAACACAGTAGTGTAGCGTGGATGGCTGCGTTTGTAGTAATAACGCATGTTTAGTAAATGCGAGACCAAAGGTTCACAAGACCGGTAGAATCAAGAAGTATAGCCAGAGAAATCCATAAAGTAAAATAATACCGAAATTATAATGAGCCACAGTGGTATTTGCAATTAAAAGAATCCGTATGTTTGTTCTTAAAAGGGAAAAGCGGAAAAATATATATAAAATTAATTAAATTAACATTCTTAAATCATCTATTCATTGATTTGACAAACTATTTCTCTTTTAAAACCTAAGTTGAAGAAATTTTCGAGTTTTATTTTCTCTTTTTTTAAAATTCCACGTTGATACTCCTGTTGTTAGTTGGGTATTTAAAAACTAGTCAAAACATTTGTCCGATTATTGCAAGGTTGCGTTGGTTGGTTAAAATTTACATCTCCTATTTAATACGAGGGCTGCTATATATATTTCTGGCCTGGCAACACTGAGTGCTGCCAAGTGCAATTTGACATTTCCATTGAAAACTTTGTCATTTTTAAGCATAATCGTACTCAAAACGTTTTGACGTACGACCATTATTTGCGTTGTTTACAGTGACTTGATAAAATTAATATAGAAAAAAAATGGAATTAACTCGTGACCATTTTCGTGTCATCAGTTTTGATGAACTTAAATCTTTGTATGGCAATGAAGCACCATCCTATAACACTGTGAAAAATTGGTAAAATGAATTTAATCGTGGCCGAAGCTCGCTCAAAGACGATTTCCGTGAAGATCGTCCAAAAACGGCTGTTGTGCCAGAGAACATTGATGCCGTGCGTGAACTCATAATGCAAGATCGACATGCGACATACCGAGAGATAGAGACATCCTTGGACATTTCTTCCACCAGCATACATTCGATACTGCTTGAACACCTGGCCGTAAAAAAGGTTTGTTCTCGTTGGATCCCACACAATTTGAAAGTCGCTAAAAAAAGGCTCGTGTCGATTGGTGCAAAGAAATGTTGCAAAAATACGATTGCGGTGCTTCAAAAGACGTTTATAAGATCGTCACAGGTGACGAATCATGGATCTATGCGTATGAGCCCGAAACGAAACAACAATCGACCGTGTGGGTCTTCAAAGACGAGTAAAATCCAACGAAAGTTGTTCGTGGAAGAAGCACTTCCAAGCTAATGGTCGGCTGTTTCTTCGGCAAAACTGGTCATGTGGCGACTGTTCCGCTTGAGCAACGTAGGGCGGTCACTTCTGAGTGGTACACTACAATTTGTTTGCCTGAAGTCATCGGAGAAATTCGAAAAACCAACAAGAGAAGACGAATCATTGTTCACCATGACAATGCGAGCTCTCACACATCGGCTCAAACCAGAGCGTTTTTGACCGGCCAAACGTCGAATTATTGGGTCATCCGCCGTACAGCCCTTACTTGGCACCTAGTGACTTCTTGTTTTCGCACATCAAGAAAAAAATGCGTGGTCAACGATTTTCGTCGCCAGAAGAAGCTGTTGAAGTGTTCAAACACCATGTTTTAGAGGTGTCTCCATCGGAGTGGAAAAAGTGCTTCGACAACTGGTTTGAGCGCATGCAAAAGTCTATAAATCATGCTGGAGAATACTTTGAAAAACAATAAAACCATTTTTGATTATAAATATTCGCATTTTCACTATTAGGCCAGAAATATATAGAGCAGCCCTCGTACATATACATTTAATTCAAAAAAGTAAATTTTTAAGATGAAAATAAAGTTTTAAGTTGAGAATAATAAACCAAAGTAGCACATTCAATTAGTAGCTGGTTACACTAATCAAACTAACTTAAGTGACGGAAAATTTTTTGTAAATGATTAAAAACACTTTTGTAAATAGATAATTAACGATAATATAAATCTAAAATAAGCATAGCAGGCTATTGTAAAAACTATGCTAATAAAAAATTCAAGTGAATCGGAAGTATGAATTAAAACCTTCTCCTGTAAAATTTGTTATTTGTTGGTTACGATATTTTGGAAGTTATAGCACGATATCATAGTAGCAATGCCCACGACTTCGTTAATCTATGATTTATAATTTTCTTAAATTTTAAATTTAGAAAAACCTGCTTTTAAATATTTATTTTATAGTTGTTTAAACAGTGTGAAAATTTTTAAAAAAATTTCCATCTACAAGAATATAATGTGCTGTCAACGGATTAAGCGACTGATTATACCTGTAAAATTGGGTGCTTTCACATCTTTAACCGACTCCAATTCATCTGAATGTTGTCTTTTTTTAATGTTTGTGCCTGCAGAACTCAGTCATTTCTGAACTGATTTTAAATCTTTTTTTCTTTATTTGAAAGATTATGATTTGGTCCCGTTTTAAAAACAGTTCATAATCTTTAAAACTAAAGGGTGTCCCCATACAACATACATGTTTTTTAAGTGTATTATGAACCGTAGAGGGAGCCACTTTAAAATAAAAAAAACTGCGTATCACTACAGCTGCCAATAGCGTAAAGTGATACGAAATTTAATCTAAAAATTAAAGGGTGTCCTCATAGGGAATATGGGCGTATTGTTTGAAACGTTGTAGATAAACGCTTGAAATTTGCACAGAATATTGACATCTATGATCATTATAGTAACAAAAGTTAATATTTAAAACCATGAATTAAAGGGTGCTCCAATAGTTCATTACATTAGTTTTATATGACTATATTATAGAATAGTTTTAGACAGATGCTTAAAATTAACAAAGAACATGTATTTCTTAGTCCGCTATAATAACAAGTTTAAAATTTGGATTTGGAAATTAAAGGGCGTCCCAATATAAATATAACCTGATGTATGTTGCCAAAATTTTTAACAGTCGAGTTTTTTATTATCTCTACTTTGTCTAGGAAAAGATTTTTTTACAAAAACAAAGTATTCTATATTAGAACCAAGGTTCTAAGGGACCACCTCACAAAATATTATTTAAATCCATCCAACTCTTTTTACGTGATACGAATATGTAGAGAGAATCAAAAGTAGAAGAAAAATATTTTTATTTTTATTTTATTTATATTTTATTTATTTTTTTTAATATTAGTGGCTTTTCATCTATAAAAATAAAATCCTTCTAATAAAAAATGTGCAGTAAACGAAGATCTATTTTTAATCAATTTATGCATTAAAAAATATATATTTTTTTTCTTTACGGTATTTATATTTATATTTTTTATATTTTTTTTCTTTTTTTTTTTTTTTGCTAAATAAGAGTTTTATTTCTATTATCCACATTTAATGGGGGATATCACAGTTATAAAATTTCACTAATTTTTAATACTTTCAGTCGTTTGTGTTTTATTTTTTAGAGATTTTTTTAATACGTTATTTTTTATATTGCATTTATTTTATTGGGGTTTTTATTGTATTAAATTTATGGCGAAAACAATATAAAATTTATTGATATGCAAATTCAGTATTTTATAGCCAATTAAGGCATTCATTATATTGTATTTAAAGTTGGATTTTGGTGAATTTATTTGACCAGTTGTTAAACGGCTTGATTGGCTTTGGTGAGACTTAAATCTCTCAACTTAACTGCCAACAGAGCCACATACGAACATACACTGAGATATAAACACAGGCATATAAATTTTAAATTAAATCACACATGCTCAGACACTGTAGAAGATACTTTAACTACCTGTTAATACTTTTTTGTTATTTATGTTTTTTTTTTGTTTTTGTTTTTGCATTCATTATGAAACAAAAAAAGCCATAAAATATTGATTGTTAAAATATGCCATTAACTGATTTGAGAAGTGTTTGTATATTTTGTTTTATTTTGTTAAAACTTTTTTTCTCATCTTGCATTTTATTGCCTTGAAATCCCATAGCGATTTATATAAATTATCATAATTAAGATAATTAACATGTTAAATCAAATATATAGATTTTATTTATATTATCGCTCATAAAATAAAGGAATTTACATTTTATTTTTATAGTTTCATTTGTCTTTCTCCTTAAATGATCATCAAAGATTGATGGTTACAAATTGGGTTTTTACTGTTTTTTTTTTGTTCCTTTAATTTAATTGCTTGTCAAGGTGTTGGGATTGAAATTAATTTTAATTTGTATTTTATGACCAAGTAATATAATTTTTATCTTAATAAAAAAAAGAAATGTTTTATTTCTAACAATGTAAAATAACTGACATTTGATTATATGTATGTAATTTTTGTCACTTCTCTTTTCATCTTCTTATCAGTGTTGCCAGGAGTGTGTGTAAAAAGGCAGCTAAAATAGCTTTAAAAACACAAAAAAAAGTTAAAACAGCTAAATTAATTTTTAATCAAAATTTTTTATTTTATTTTTAACAAGCAGTGCCGCGACTTCGTCTGCGTGTGTTTTTAAAATTTTTTCCAGAGTTCTGTAGGGAGTGTTTAAAATTAATATTTACAAAAATAAAATGTACAGACAGCTGTACCATTATACCGGTAAAATTGTATGTATATTTCCTCTACTAAAGGACTTATTTTTATAAAAAAAAAGTATTCTATATTGGATTCAAGGCGCTAAAGTTTTTACGTAATGCGAACACAGACCGACCAACGTTCCAAAAATAGGTGTTCAGTATTCCAAATCGATTAATATCTACACTAACATCAGAATTTTCAAAAAATATTTCATATATGACACCGTTATAATTTTGTTATATGTATAGATAATGGTATGTATAAAATATTTCTTACGAGGGCTGCTCTATATATTTCTGGCCTAATAGTGAAAATGCGAATATTTATAATCAAAAATGGTTTTATTGTTTTTCAAAGTATTATCCAGCATGATTTATAGACTTTTGCATGCGCTCAAACCAGTTGTCGAAGCACTTTTTCCACTCCGATGGAGACACCTCTAAAACACGGTGTTTGAACACTTCAACAGCTTCTTCTGGCGACGAAAATCGTTGACCACGCATTTTTTTCTTGATGTGCGAAAACAAGAAGTCACTAGGTGCCAAGTAAGGGCTGTACGGCGGATGACCCAATAATTCGACGTTTGCCCGGTCAAAAACGCTCTGGTTTGAGCCGATATGTGAGAGCTCGCATTGTCATGGTGAACAATGATTCGTCTTCTCTTGTTGGTTTTTCGAATTTCTCCGATGACTTCAGGCAAACAAATTGTAGTGTACCACTCAGAAGTGACCGCCCTACGTTGCTCAAGCGGAACAGTCGCCACATGACCAGTTTTGCCGAAGAAACAGCCGACCATTAGCTTGGAAGTGCTTCTTCCACGAACAACTTTCGTTGGATTTTACTCGTCTTTGAAGACCCACACGGTCGATTGTTGTTTCGTTTCGGGCTCATACGCATAGATCCATGATTCGTCACCTGTGACGATCTTATAAACGTCTTTTGAAGCACCGCAATCGTATTTTTGCAACATTTCTTTGCACCAATCGACACGAGCCTTTTTTTAGCGACTTTCAAATTGTGTGGGATCCAACGAGAACAAACCTTTTTTACGGCCAGGTGTTCAAGCAGTATCGAATGTATGCTGGTGGAAGAAATGTCCAAGGATGTCTCTATCTCTCGGTATGTCGCATGTCGATCTTGCATTATGAGTTCACGCACGGCATCAATGTTCTCTGGCACAACAGCCGTTTTTGGACGATCTTCACGGAAATCGTCTTTGAGCGAGCTTCGGCCACGATTAAATTCATTTTACCAATTTTTCACAGTGTTATAGGATGGTGCTTCATTGCCATACAAAGATTTAAGTTCATCAAAACTGATGACACGAAAATGGTCACGAGTTAATTCCATTTTTTTTCTATATTAATTTTATCAAGTCACTGTAAACAACGCAAATAATGGTCGTACGTCAAAACGTTTTGAGTACGATTATGCTTAAAAATGACAAACTTTCCAATGAAAATGTCAGATTGCACTTGGCAGCACTCAGTGTTGCCAGGCCAGAAATATATATAGCAGCCCTCGTATGTATTTTTATCGCAGGTATCACTATCAATGTTTAAAAACCATAATTTAAAACACTTCAAAGTAAACAGATGTTTGATTTCTATCGCCAGTCTCGTTTCTATATATTTGTGAAAAGTAATTTAAAAAAATTCTTAAAATCACTGATTTACTATAAATAATAAGTTTTAATGCAGCAACAAATTTTACTTGGAGACAAATAAACACAAGATAAATTACAATTTGCTATAAATATTTAAATTGAAAATATTCCAAAAAATAACTTGTTACTTCCCTAATTTCAGTAGAAATTTGATTAATGCCTCAATTTAGTTAATACGAATTACGCTGAAAGATTAAAATGTTATTAATATTAATAATTAACTAACAACAACAACAAAAGCTGTTAAACTATTCACCTGATAAATTTATATTTCTTTGTGTCACTTTTCTTTTTTTAAAGCGTTAAACATCTTAAATTAACGACACCACGTACAACAAACACATACACACTCACACTCATAATCAATAATACAAAGCCTAGTTAAGAAATTATTAATTACCCATCGTTTAAAGCGATAATATTAAATTAAAAAATAGGCACTGTGAAATAGAAACGAAACAAAAAAAAAAAAGAAACCAACAATATTTTCATCAGTAAAGATATTTTATCCAGACGCTTTAGGCGGTGTGAATAGATTTTGTTGTTCTCACAACATTCAATTTATTTTATGAAAATGATCATTGAACGATCGCATACAAATAGCGTCGAATTTAATCTCCCGCTGTATAATTTAGCACTCACATAAATTTGATAAAGAGCAACTAATAAAACATCTTATTTAACCCAAAATACCAAACATCTAGACGTTTAACGGTCGAAGGCAGCAAGTGTGTTGGCAACACAGCAATGACCAAATCATACACAAGAAAAAAAAAACTAATAACAATCTTTTGTCGTTGACTCGTATTTTAAATTAATAAAACAAAATGCTTTCGAAGACAAAAGATCTGATCAGTTGAAAATGTCGTAAACGTGTACTAAAAGGCAGTTAAATTTGTCTTACGATACCAGATCAATAGAAGGGGGAAACTGAAAGCATTTATAATGGTTTCCAGCAGCGATCTCTATTATCTACTCACAAATTAAAGATAGTAAACTGAAGCTTGTTGTAGATCACTAACATTAATAATGAAATTGAAAATTAAATCGTTAAACATTAAACATCGATCTTTTTGTTATTTTCTTTTCCTGAATTTTGTCGTTTGTGTGTGTGTGAGTGTTAGGTGTGAGTGTGTTGGCTGAACAATGTTGAACAATAGGGTGTCAATTAGTTAATGTCTTTGATTTTCCAGTGTCTTTTTCAAATAATGATTTAATTTTCTATCTTTAAACAGTTGGAGATTTTTCTTAGTTTTTAATTATACTCGAATTTATGTCACAATTAATAACGAATTCATCTGTTTTTAGTAAAATTTTTAAAATATATGAATTTTAGTTTGATCATGCGCTACAGTAGTTCAGGCGACAGTAACGATTTTTTAAGTCATTTTGTTTGTGTCTCGTGTTCTACAATAGTTTTCTATCTTTTTGACGATTTTTTAGAATTTTTCGCAACAATTTTGTAATGACTACAACGCCATTATCTTAAAGGCCATTAAAAAATAGTTAGAGTGTGACTTTAAAACTTACTATTGGGTCGTTACCTAGATTTTGGCACGCTCCAAATTCTTATTCAAAATAATAAAATAAATTTCTTATAATACCCGTCAATTGGTCTTTACTTTAGCCAGAATACCTTGTGCACCACCTGATGTAATTTAACACAAACGTACTTCAGCTGACTCTTTGCAATAAAGTCGATGAAAGTTACAATTGACAACTTGGGGGCCAGCATGTTCATGCTAATATTGTCATACGGCCAAGAATTATCGAAAAACTGACGCATCATCAAGAGCAGCCGCTGTGCCATATGCCTGAAATCATTTTCAATTTTTAATCCTTTTAAGTAAAATTAATTTTTTGGAATGTTGTTTACATTTAAAATCTCTGCATTCTGCTATATAAGTGAGCTACACATTCTTTAGTTTCATTTATAGAATAGAGATTAAGAAGAAAAGTCAGAGTAGAATTTAGATGAAAAATAGACAAATTTTAAAATAATCGAGTGGGTGGTTTATTCGAAATTCGATAAATCAACATTTAAGAATAACAGAGAGCTACAAAGCAGAAGTCCGTCCTAACACCGATTGAATGGCCTAGCCGATCACCTTAATTTTTAACTGACTTCAAAAAAAAAAGAAGGAGGTTATCAATTCGTCTGAATGTTGCTTTTTTATATTTTTGAGCCCGCAGAACTCAGTCATTTCTGAAAAAATTTTGAAAAAAAATTTTTTATTTGAAAGGTTATGCTTACAGATTGGTCCCGTTTTAAAAACTAAAGGGTGTCCCCATACAACACACAACTTTTTACGTGTATTATGAACCGTAAAGGGTACCACTTTAAAATTTTAAAAAACTGCTTGTCACTATAGCTTCCAATAGCAAAAAGTAATACAAAAAAATCTAAAAATTAAAGAGTGTCCCAATAAGTTATGTAAATTGACCTAAATTGACCTATCGTTATAACTTTGAACCGCTATATATTTTTTTTCTGTTTTGTAAATCTGCACTCATATTTAATATAATACAATCTATGTATAGTTACTGTCTTAAAGAAATTTTATTTTATGTTTGTCCGTTTTAGAGTCAGTATTGTTTTTTGTTAACCCTTATGTGATCGACAAAAAAACTGCTTCTTTTTTACGACAAAGGTACCCGGGTACCTTCGTACAAATCTTATGAAAAACAAACAATTTTGCAACAAAAAATCGTTAGCGCATGACAAATCCGATAAAGCTGCATTATTTCGAGATATCTGGATCATGGTAAATGCGAATTTGCAGCAAACTTACAAGCCCGGTAAGTGGATAACTGTAGATGAGCCGTTATACGGAAATCATAGACGTAGTCGTTTTACACAATATATGCCGGCAAGACCTGAAAAGTATAGAATAAAAATATTTTAGGCTTGCGAAGCTTCCAATTTCTTTCCCTTACATTAACAATTTTATACTGGTGAACCAACAGAAAGCGCCAGATAAATGTGGGAAAGAGGACTATCTTAAATCTTGTTAGTCCATATAAGAACTCAGAAGGGAATGTCACAACCAACAATTTTATTACATCTTTTAAAGTGGCAAAAGTATTAAGTTCGTGGAATCTCACACTCATTTGAACAGTGAGAAAAAAATAAACGTTTCATACCAGACACATAAAGACAAGCCTTCGAACTTATTCAAGTTCATAATTATATCTAAGACAATTATTTTCTACAAATTATATATTTCGCAAAGAGATGACATTGTGCTCTTAGGTGCCAAAAAACAAAAGCTCTAATAATGTTATCATTCATGCATTTTACCCCATTAGTGGAAAGCAGTTTGACTGCTAGGCCCGAAATTATAAAGTATTAAGTAGAATAAGTCGGTGACCGCTACCGTTATTTTTTAATGCGATAGATGTAGCATCATTGGTTTCATATATTATTTATATTACCACTTCTACTGACCGTAGTATACTATTTTATAAAGATCTCAGAGTGCAGTTGTCTATTGAAACATAAAGCGGCGTGCTAAAATCCTCAAAGTGATGGCTAAAGCTCACACAGTGATACTACTGTGCGTCCATATACCTCAAAAGTAAAAAGGAATACAAGTGACCGGATCGCAGTAGCAGGAAGTTGCAAAATCCGTTCGAAGCTTCATCTGAAGCAGAGTAAAATACACAAAATTTGTAGCAATTGATCTATACCAATTTGCAACTCGCATTCAGTAAATCAGCAACTGTACACTACGATCGAGATAAATAAATGTATAATCATACATAAATATGATTATGAACATATATTCATATCAAATGTATGTGCATATTTACATATTTTTTTAAACATGTATTTATGTCACTGAATTTTTGTTACTTTTTGTCAATATAATTACAAAAATGAAAAAAAAAATTATGGTGTATTATAGGTACCACGTCGCACAGTTAAGGGTGTGTCAAGAAGTGCTTCATCTATTTGAATTTATTCAATCTTTGTTTAAAGCTTTGAAAATGAATAAAGTATAAAAAGTTAGGAGCTCTCAAAATGGCTGCCAATTTTTATAAAAAAAATAATTTCAAAACGCAAAAGGTACCCGGGTACCTTGTCAGTCACATAAGGGTTAAATTCATTTTTTTAAGTCATGATAAAGTAATGAATAACTAATCATATCTAAATTAGTAAGAAATAAAAATTTCTGATCAAAGCAATAGTATTTTTTTTTTTAATTTTTCTTGACCATCTCCCATAATAAACCAAAAAATAAATAAAAAAATAAATAAATAAATAAATAATAAAATAAATATTATTTACTTATATAATAAAAATTGTCCTCCCAGGGCGCTGTTGTTGGGCTCAGCTTTTATAGTTTATGGTTTCAATTTAAAGTCGTTGTATATTTTAATTACTATTATTTGTGTCATTGACATTTACAAAGTTAAAGAGCGCAAACCTAACAAGCTTAGATATATATTACTTTCTGTAGGGTATCTGTCTCATTAAGACGAGAAAAATGTTCTCCTTAATAATATTGTGTGTAAAATTTTGTATCTCTTTTTAATTTTATTGGGACTTATTATCTTAAATATTTAAATTGATTTCTGCTTTTGTATAATATTTTGTATTAATGACTATTTCCAGCAGTTTCTTACATTCCAAACATCTTAATATTGATTAATTTATTCTTCAAGTAGGTTTATTAATGCTATTAAAGTAATTAATTCATAAATAACAAAAAAAGAGGAGTAAAAAATAATTAAAAAAATTAATATTCCATTTATCTTATTCAATTCATTTCCTTATAAAATTAATCAGATGGGACTATTGACAATAATTTTATTTAATAAAAACATTCAAAAATATTTGATTTAGAAAATTATTCAGTTTACAACTTCAAAAAACTTCAGACTTGTGAAAGAAATACCAAAAAATTATAATTCAAATAAAAATTCAATTAAGAAATACTAAAATATTAACTGAAATGTCGTAATTGTTTTTTAAATAATTAACCAATTTTTATACATATGACATTAAAGGAATAGAAATTATCAACAATATTTATACAACTATTGTAGAAAATGAAGACTTATTAATCACACGACAGATTTATAGATTGAACAAATATTCTTAAGAATTTACCAAGCTTAAAGGTTCATACACAAGGGACTCCGTACTGTGTATGGGTCACCCTTTAATTTTTATTTTTATGTTTTATTTAATCGTTGTTGAAAATTCTTGGAACAAGTACAACATTATAGCAACAACAGGCATTTTGTTTGTGTAAAATCATGTTTTAAGTCGAAAAACCACTGACTACATCTCAGAGATGGCAAAGTGGGTAACATTTAATCATTGACTAATTAATTATTATAAAAAAAATAACAGAATGACCTTTTAATGACTATCAGTCTTATGTACACTTTATGTTTTATTAACCATTAATAACAATTTTTATTCACAAACGTTTAATAACGCAAAATTAACTATTACACGATTTTAATAGTATTGTAGTTTTATGTTGGCAACATCATGTCATATTATATGTAAATTTACATTTAAGGCCTCGTTATGCGAACGTTGATGTAAGAAAAATTTAACGTATTTTAACGTACGGTCGTTTATGTACTTATAGAAACTTTACAAATGTCAATAAATAAACAACAAAACATTGTGCAGCACAATTTGTTTGTAATTTTTATTTCAAAAGGCCGGAAAGAATTTAAAAATGGATACTGAGGATTTATTTGCTGATGTCCATGAAAACTGTTTTGCATAAAAAAACTATAAAGCCAAAATATTAAATTATAAAACCTAACACTATTTTCAATTTGCTGCAGCTGTTCAGAACAGTGTTGAGATTTGTGGCATAGTTACGGGTACTGTTCCGTACATGTTAATTTAGAAAAAGTACTAATTTCGCTTCGAAAGATATTTTACATTGCAATATGTGCAATGTATTGACAAAAATAATTATCTGTTTTATATAATATTATTATGTATTTAATGTAACTGTTTATTTATTATACTTTTATTAAGCAAAATAATAAAAACTGATGAATGATACAATTATTGTCAATACTTCAAAAGTACCTAAAACGGGCAAATGTGCCGCAATGGTACTTATCACATATAATTCCAGCACTATCTTACGAATGTCACGTAACAATGCCGTCAAAACCTATTTTATACAGGTTGAAGCGTTACGGAAACGTGACAGTTAATTTCGGTAAGCGTTTGCATTGTTTTAGTATATTTAAAAACAAACGGCCGTTAGGTTAGCTTACGTGGACGTTCGCATAATTGTACCTTTAAGGCTGGTTCACCCACAAAAATTTTGTTCCGAAACATTTTTTTTATATGTAGTTTGACGTTTTATTTTTTGAGAGAGAGAGTAAACTCACTTCGGAATAATTTCAGCTTGAATTGGTTTAATTTTAATTTTTGTTCCGAAACAATGAAACTGTGCTGCCAACTATTTTATATTTTCAAAGAAAATTTAACTGAGCTGCCACTTCATTAATTAATGTAATAAAAATCTTTCAAGCAAAAAAATATATTTTACATACTTTTTCGTTCTCTGTTTGCATTGATATTCAATAATTATTTTTAAAATTTGTTTTGTTCTTAAGATTACCTGCCTTAATTTGCCTGGTATATTAATAATAAAACACAAAATGAGAGAAAATAAGTTTAAAAAATTGTGTCATGGATCTCAACGAATGAATCCCTTGCCTTGAAGCTTATTTCAGAAATGAAAAAGCCGGGTAGAGAATGCTTGTATGACTTTTTACCTCAATTTTTTTTTACCTCATTTTTTGATTTAATTATGAAAGTTTTTTTAATTTAGAATTTATTTATAACAAAACGGCATTCAGTGATTTTAATTTTCTGTCACAGTGCTGCCTGCTTGTAAAGTAACACATCTCGCTTACACATATGTTTCATATGGTAGCTTTATTTTTCCAGAAAAATTGTTCGAAGTGGGTGAATCGTTTCAAAACAAACTCTCAAAAAACTAAAATTCTCTCGCAACAAAAATTTTGTTCCGAAACAATGGGTGAACCAGCCTTTAGTGATGCAAACAACAATGAACCAAATACCTGAATAATGTTTTTATAAATAAAAAAGAATAATTAAATCAGCAATAATATTATTTTTCATAAATTAAATTATCATTATTTTATTATTATTTATTGTTTTATATCAGAAAAAAATTTAAAGTAATAAAAAAAAATGGTGTTTAACCTTTTTTTTATAAAATGATTCACTGAACGAGTACAAAAAAGTATCCAAATACCGATCTTGGCATTACTGTTTGTACATCACTATATTATTTTGTTTATTTATAATACAAATTTGTGAATTTTTTATTTATTATTTTTATTTTCAAATCAATAAAATACAATACTTTAATTATGAAAGAACAATTAATTAAATTATGATATTTTCTCTATTCTAAACACATTTTCCACAAATATTAATAGTTAATTTGGTATTTATTACCTGGAAACGTATCGTTTTCTTTAATTGCAGAACACATAAAGTGATAACTAAATTTTTTGCATTTGAAAAACCATGTAAGTCCATCTAATAAACTACGAAAACGCTGCTTCAAAACCCCAAAATAATTTTGGCGTTATTGTGTTTGATTTCATTTGCATTTTATGGTCTTAAATGGTGTAAATAAATACATATAGTTGTAATTTATATTTAAGTATGTTTTAAACACTTACCTATTGTAGAAATTAAATTTATTATATTCGTTATATTTTTTTATTAATAGTTTTTCACACTTTTACAATAAAAAATTTTACGGGAAAAATGCTTTTCAAAACTTATTAAAGGTTTAAAGAAGGGTAACTGCTACATTAAATATTTGAAATTTATTAATGATAAATAACAGCGTAAGAGTGCTATTAAACGTTTGTAAATACTACTTTAGCGATTTTTTCTTATTAACCTCTTATTAAGCAGTTTAAAATTTTTGTGAATAAGACTGTATATCTATGTTAGTTTAAACAAGAATTCAATAAAAGGGTGTTTAATGCAATTTGAGCTGGAAAAGTTTAATTTGTAGTTTTCATTTACCATCTCTAATAATACATAATAAAAATTGAAATAAGATCATAAACAAAAAAGAGAAATGTGTAGCAAAATAAAAATAAAAAAATGTACACAAATTTTGAAACAATAAATGTTACACAATCACAAAAATAAAAATATCAGCTATCACACTAAACACTCTGTAATTTAAAGTTTCATTTTTTGCACTTATTGCTAAACTAGACATAGTTCTATATATACTGTGTGTTTAAAAATAAAATCATATTTTTTAATAATACATCACTTTCAAAACACCCATTAATTTTTAGTATTTGTTGTTATGGCGTATAAATATATAAAAATGTGGCGCTTGCTACAAGCGCAACTTATATCAGACCAACAACAATAGTTTATAAAATTTAATTTTTTTCCAATCAGGATTTGAACCAAAGCCAAAGAACACAAGAAAAATTAGACGTTAGCATAATGAAACGCCACATTTTGTTGTTGCTTTTGTTCTAACCATCAGTACAGCCACGAAATAGAACTCTTATTTATTTTTAATTATAGATGCTGTTCCAGTACGAGGGCTGCTCAATATATTTCTGGCCTAATAGTGAAAATGCGAATATTTATAATCAAAAATGGTTTTATTGTTTTTCAAAGTATTCTCCAGCATGATTTATAGACTTTTGCATGCGCTCAGACCAGTTGTCGAAGCACTTTTTCCACTCCGATTGAGGCACCTCTAAAACATGGTTTTTGAACACTTCAACAGCTTCTTCTGGCGACGAAAATCGTTGACCACGCATTTTTTTCTTGATGTGCGGAAACAAGAAGAAGTCATTAGGTGCCAAGTCAGGGCTGTATGGCTGTACGACGTTTTGGCCGGTCAAAAACGTTCTGGTTTGAGCCGATATGTTAGAGGTCGCATTGTCATGGTGAACAATGATTCACCTTCTCTTGTTGGTTTTTCGAATTTCTCCGATGACTTCAGGCAAACAAATTGTAGTGTACCACTCAGAAGTGACCGTCCTACGTTGCTCAAGCGGAACAGTCGCCACATTACCAGTTTTGCCGAAGAAACAGGCGACCATTTGCTTCGAAGTGCTTCTTCCACGAACAACTTTCGTTGGATTTTGCTCGTCTTTGAGAACCCACACGGTCGATTGTTGTTTCGTTTCGGGCTCATACGCATAGATCCATTATTCATCACCTGTGACGATCTTATAAACGTCTTTTGAAGCACCGCAATCGTATTTTTGCAACATTTCTCTGCACCAATCGACACGAGCCTTTTTTTGAGCGACTTTCAAATTGTGCGGGATCTAACGAGAACAAACCTTTTTAACGACCAGGTGTTCATGCAGTATCGAATGTATGCTGGTGGAAAAAATGTCCAAGGATGTCTCTATCTCTCGGTATGTCGCATGTCGATCTTGCATTATGAGTTAACGCACGGCATCAATGTTCTCTGGCACAACAGCCGTTTTTTTGACGACCTTCACGGAATTCGTCTTTAAGCGAGCTTTGGCCACGATTAAATTCATTTTACCAATTTTTCACAGTGCTATAGGATGGTACTTCATGGTCATACAAAGATTTAAGTTCATTAATGCACTCTTGTCGTGATAATCCACGTCGAAAGTTGTGAAAAATGATGGCACGAAAATGTTTACGAGTTAATTCCATTTTTTTCTAAATTAATTTTTTCAAGTCACTGTAAACAACACAAATAATGGTCGTACGTCAAAACGTTTTGAGTACGATTATGCTTAAAAATGACAAACTTTCCAATGGAAATGTCAGATTGCACTTGGCAGCACTCAGTGTTGCCCTCGTATCATATTGACTGTTATGAGTTAAGTATGAATGTGAACACCTGATGCCTGCCATTTGTTTTAATTTTTAATTTTTTCCCAATCAGGATTTGAACTATCGATCTTATAAATGATTGAAAATTGATTTAGTTTTGACTTTTTGGTTCATTTTAAATCTAAGAGAACAACAAAGTAATGCTTAAAGTTATGTGTGGACTTCGTCTCACCAAATTAACATTAAGATTAGTTGGTTAAAAAGATGTTGTTTACAATGTACACAACATAAGGTAGATAGATGCGAAGAATGCTGATGAAGGATGTGGCGGTCAAGAAAATTTTGCATTTCATTCTGCTAGCATCTAATTTTTCTTGTTTTCTTTAGAAAACATCCGCATACATTTGTAATTAATTTTTCTTTCTAAAAATGTTTAGAAATTAAATTAAAAATTAACCAAAAAGCCAAAAATAAGTCAATTTTCAATAATTGTTTATTTGTTTATCCATATTCGGGAGCTTTCTACCTTAAATAACTTGACTCCTTGAGGAATAATGTTTAAGTAATGTTGAAAAATTCGTATTGTTTCTGTTCAAAGGCCTCAAGCTGGTGGAAGAGGAATAACGTTCGCTAACCAACGTTAGAACAAATGTCTCAAAGGACATCATTTGAAGGACAACTAGCCAGATATTAATAAAACCATGTGAAATCATCTCAAAGATTGCCATGGCTGTAAAATCGCAAACATCACAGTATTTTCCAGTTTTAGCACTACAGGACGAAAAAATTCCAGCCATCTCTGCATTTGGAGTCATTATGAGGACTGACTAAGAGGAGCATTAGATTGGGGGCTTAAAAAAACGGTGTTCTAACTACTCAATTTGAGTGTTCTTGATAAAAGTTTGGATTTAAATATTTTGTTATGTGAAGAATAAAAAATGTTTTCCGATACAAATCGGTCTTGTTTACTATATCGTTACTTATTAGCGTTTATCCTTTTGTAAATTCGCTCCTCTGAAATAAATTCACAATGTTATCAGACAACAATCGCCCATCTCGAACAAGTTGAAATCTCCTCCTGATCCTGTGTAATTTCAAATAGCAACATGCAGGCTTATACGAGGGCTGCTATATATATTTCTGGCCTGGCAACACTGAGTACTGCCAAGTGCAATCTGACATATCCATTGGAAAGTTTGTCATTTTTAAGCATAATCGTACTCAAAACGTTTTGACGTACGACCATTATTTGTGTTTTTTACAGTGACTTGAAAAAATTAATACAGAAAAAAATAGAATTAACTCGTGAACATTTTCGTGCCATCATTTTTCACAACTTTCGACGTGGACTATCACGACAAGAGTGCATTGATGAACTTAAATCTTTGTATGGCGATGAAGCACCATCCTATAGCACTGTGAAAAATTGGTATAATGAATTTAGTCGTGACCGAAGCTCGCTTAAAGACGAATTCCGTGAAGGTCGTCAAAAAAACGGCTGTTGTGCCAGAGAACATTGATGCCGTGCGTGAACTCATAATGCAAGATCGACATACGACATACCGAGAGTTAGAGAAGATATCCTTGGACATTTCTTCCACCAGCATACATTCGTTCTCGTTGGATCCCGCACAATTTGAAAGTCGCTCAAAAAAAGGCTCTTGTCGATTAGTGCAAAGAAATGTTGCAAAAATACGATTGCGGTGCTTCAAAAGACATTTATAAGATCGTCACAGGTGACGAATCATGGATCTATGCGTATGAGCCAGAAACGAAACAACAATCGACCGTGTGGGTCTTCAAAGACGAGCAAAATCCAACGAAAGTTGCTCGTGGAAGAAACACTTCGAAGCAAATGGTTGCCTGTTTCTTCGGCAAAACTGGTCATGTGGCGACTGAGAAATTCGGAGAAATTCGAAAAACCAACAAGAGAAGACGAATCATTGTTCACCGTGACAATGAGAGCTCTCACACATCGGCTCAAACCAGAGCGTTTTTGACCGGCCAAAACGTCGAATTAATGGGTCATCCGCCACAATGAAACCATTTTTGATTATAAATATTTGCGTTTTCACTATTAGGCCAGAAATATATAGAGTAGCCCTCGTATAAAGTTTTTTTCTGCTATTGCTGTAATAATGTTTTTCCTTTTATGTTGTTGAGTGTTACCATTTTTGACACGTTTACTAATCAAAGCGAAGAATGTGGGAATCATAGCGCAGTTTGTGCTATCGATTACCTGTTTAAGGTCAACGAATAGCATTGTTAACCTATTTGTAGATTGTCAAAGCACCTCCTGCATTAAGCCTTATACTTCTTTGGCACCCTCCACCACTGCTTCCTTAACTTTTATCGAATTATTGTCAATATTGAGTGTATGTTGTTCAAAGGCTTTGCTATTGTTTGCCCTGTGCTTCTATGACACCGATAATATAAACTTAATATGATTATGAAATATTAATATTAATCGACATGGCTAAACAAATGTTGCTTAAAGACCAACGAATATATGCATAACAAAAGCTTAGCATGAGGTTGGCAGTACTAAGAATACTAAGTGGGGTCTCAGCGGGCTTTAACGAACATTCTACACGGCTTTTTTCAAGCACTGTTTTTAAGGCTGTGTTACATCAACTTGCCACTTAACATCCTTCCTCCTTAGACAAAAAAAAAATACATAAAACCATTAAGTCTAAGTTCAACTTTCATTTTGAAGGACAAACAGGAAGATTTATTACATGACATTTCTTAAGTTTAATTTGCAATTTCGTGAGTTTATTTTTTTTCTTTATTTAACGTTCTTTTGAATATCTCTAAATTGAAATTATATCTACAACGTTTATTCTTTTTGCATGTCACTCATTTGGCATAATAGTCATCCTGATTCTTTGATTTTATAGACCAATTTAATGACAAATATAATTACGTTTACCATATTCACACTGAAATGATGGTGAAGGAGAATTGCAATCAAGTCATCTCTAAACGATACTGACCACTAAAGAGTGTCGTCTTGAAGACTTTAAAGGTGCCAGTGGAATACATTTTTGTTGTATTCGTATTTGCATGTGGCAGATATGAATTTTTTAATGACTTAATTTAAGTTGAATAAAAGTTCTACACCTTCTTTTATTGTTTTAAATTGACTTGCAAAGCAACAACCAGCCCCAACCAATGAACTAAACAGCCAACATAAAAATAACTATAAAAAAATAACAAAGAGTTAAAAAAAACAAGTGATCGTGTTTTCGAAAAAAAAAACGCCACGATAATAAATGAATTTGGTGACTGGCAGAGTAGTCAGTCCCTTGAAATATTGTTTAACCAGCAGTCATGTCCCTCTACATGCTGTGACTTTAATCTCAAATTTCATCGTTTTCTTTGTCATCCTCATCATATCGATTGCATGTTAGTACGAATAGTCACACATTCAACTTGTAGCAAATAAATGACACTGCTCTTCCCTTATTTTCCAAAAGTTCCAATACCAATTTTTGGCTGTTGTGGGTTGTTTGATTATTTTTCTTACCTTCACCTTTACATAGTTTTCATTTCATTTCATTTCATTTTTTTTTTTTTTTAATTTTATTTTTAATTTGTGCATTTTATTGGCTTGTTATTTAACTCTAGTTGATGTTGTTAGACTAATTGGACGATTTTCTGATGGTTTGGCTTATTTGCCAACGATGTCGTTCGCCACTTTCATTCCTTTCTATATCTGTTAATTTTTTTCCTCTTTGTTTTTCTTTTTTGTTATCCAGTCGAACGAGTCAGCAGCAGTCAGCAGTCATTTGGTTGTTTTGATTATTTGTATATTGATGCCAATTTGCACGCTTGATTAATTTATTTCTCTCAGAAAAGACCTGGCTCATATCAAGAAAATGAACAGGAAAACGATTTTATTAATATTTATTCGTGATCATAAAATGATGTTTTGTATTATTTTGCCAATTAAAGTGTTAGAGAAAATTGTCTATTTACTAAGGATTTTAATTATATCTATAACAAAATGGAACAGAGAAGATCTTTAAATCCAAATTTACGTTCAGTTTTTTTTTTTTTATTTTAATTTAAAGTCTAAACGGTTTTTTCCATATTTTTTTTAATTAAAAATTTTCTTGGTCATCAGTAATATTTATGTTATTTAACAAAATGTTCTTTTTCATTTAAAATTCTCCTTGACATTAGGAGGGCACATATCGTTGGATCATAAAATATTTTACTGTGTGGTTTCTGCAGATTCCTATAAAGTTACAACAAATAATAATTTAAAGGTGTAAAGGTGTTGCACAATTAAATGCAACCAAACAAAATAAATAGTGCTAAAAGAAATACTAAAAAAAATATTAAAAATCAATTTAAGAAAGAGTAAAATAGGACTTAAATAAAATAAATAAAAATTGCAACCCTGTTAATAAGGCATTAATGCTAAAAAATTAAAATAAATAACAATAAACCCCAAAAAAAAAACACACAGCAATACATGTATAATCAAAACAACATAAACCCATGTTAAATTGTTTTGTTTTGTTTGAAAACAGATACCAAGGATTCAATAAAAAAAATAAAAAACCAGCAACAATGAAAGGACACATTAAAAAAATAAATAAAAATAAAAAACAGCGATCTACTTGAATGTATTGAATAAAAAAAAAGGAATCTTAAATTGAAATGATTATATATTTATCAGGCTGTCTGTTTGTGCATGTGTATGTGTTAATCTGTTTGTATTCACATCTTTATTTAAGTCACATTTACTTGTATGCATTCATAAAAGTATAAAAGTGGCGGCAATTCACACCTTTTTTTTTGTTAAAGTATTTGCTCGAATATATTCCTGCTTATCCATCCGTAGGTTTACACATTTTGCTGTATCTGTCTGTTTGAAGTTGTTTTTCCTTTTTTTTTTTTTTTGAAACAAACGAATTGAAAACAATCGCATGTTATCCTAGCTAAATAACAAATTCACACATCAAATGTGCCAAAGACTCTATCAGGCAGACAGAGTGAGTATAAGAGATGATAAACCCATTTTCGTACATAATATTACTTTGAGACACATCCGTATGAACTAATCTGTTTTGTTTCATTATTATGGGAATTTCCAAAAGAAAATTATTTACTGCCAAATTCATTAAATAAATAATTTTTTGAATGAGACAGACACAGAAAGGACTTTTGCAAAAAAAAAAACTCATAATAAATCAGGAACTTCTGAACTACAGATTTGATTTGTCGCAAACTTGTAATCATTTCTTATATTAAAATCAGATATCATTATGCTTAAAAAGCATAACTCCTGCTCTAAAGATATTCTAAGTTTTAGGCAAATTCAAACCGCAATTAAGAAGTTTAAGACTCACGAGCATTTTCTTTGGGAAAGTCTCCACTGTGCCTACATAAATGATATACACTCAATCACAAAATAAAATTGATTGTAAAACTAGTCTTAAGTGCAATAAAAATCCTTTTAAAATTTAATTAAATCAATTAAGTTCTTTGCTGAACTTAACAAAATTTGTTTCCTATGAAACTGGATGAGAGAATTATTTTTAATTTGATCAAATGTGCATCCATGGCGAAAAAGTTTAGTTCAAAAAATCTTGCATAAGAATAATTAAACCGTTTCTATCTTTGACTTGAGAATTAAATGTTGCCTTTGCCTTTGTGTGTGTGTGTAGTAAACACAGCAAATTACGTTTTTACTACCTCCACTAAAAAGGTGTGGTGTGCTTGTATAGTATAAAAAGAGAAGTTAACACACAAGTTTGTTGCATAGAATATTACGAGGCCATGAGTTCAGCTACCAACCATAGAAAAAAAATAGTTGTTGTTGGATGAGTTGCGTATAAACCTGCTGAAGTCACGGATCGAAAAGGAAGGCATATATTTTTGTGTAGTCGCAGCTGATAATTTGGCAATGGATGAAATGGACAAGGAGGCTGTATAATAAAATATAACAACAGCATGTGAAAGCCCTGGCTGAGAAACAGGAGAATAGATTTTTAAATAAAATTCTTGCCGGATCATAAGCGTAATTTAGAAAAAAATAAAATGTATAGAAAATTAAGCTAAAGTTCCACAAAAGTAAGAAATAAAAAATTTACGTTTTAGTATTTGTTTTTGAAAAGGAAAGACGTGAAAGCATCTCGTTTTATAATTACAGAACTAAAGTATCTGATTGAATTGTTATTTTGTTATTATATTACTCTAACTCCTACTGAAGCATAGGCCGCGCAGACTAGGTGGTCTGAAGAGGTCATCTGCACGCTCTTGAGGACATTATGGCCTCAGTATGATAGTAGGAGATCTGCAAATCTGCTGAGGTTTCCTCGAGCGGAGCTGGGTACAGTGGTTACTGTGCTGACAGGGCACTGTGTCATTGGTAGCCATCCTAGGAGACTGAATCTTCCACACCATGACTACTGTAGGAGTTGTCAGGGTTAGGAAGAGGAGGAAACGGTGGAGCATCTGCTCTGCCATTGTTCAGCTCTTTCTGGGAACAGAGCGGCCAATTTCGCCAGTCTGAGACTGCATGGTCCTCGAGATGGTTTGGAGATGGATCTTGATGGTAGCGTTGGGGCCTAAATTGGTCCTTACACATCCTATTTCAGGTAACACAACGGGACCTTTAGGACCCAAGTGAGTCGGTTTCCTTACGCCGACAGCCTGTGGAACCTAACCTAACCTATAGGGCGCCAGTAACAACAGTTCTCCAACTGAGCCGGTTTTATGCAATAGACCTAAGTTCATTCCAAGATATACCCAGTTGGTTCATTTCGGATTCCGTTGAATGTCTCCATGTTGTGCTTGGTCTGCCGCTTTCTCTACCGTCTTGTTAAAATGGGTTCCATCTAAGAGCGAGTTTAGAAACATCATCGTCCTTTAGCTGAAGTGTGTCTCCTATCGATTGCCACTTTCGTGTAAGTATCTTGTATTTGATTTGTCTTGTCTAACAACTCAGCATTCAAAATCATCCATGACGAAAAGCTACATAATATTCTTTTTAAAAAGCGGGTAATAAAAGTTTAAAGTCGCCTTGTTCTGTCGTTAGTAAACTTCCAGGTTCTACACCCATATAGGAGCTCCAACTTAACGTTTGCTTTAAAATTTTCAGCTTTGTTAATTGGCTGATTTTATTACTTTGCCAGGCTAGTATACGGTTCCTCGCTCCCTAGATAACAGAATTGCTCACTTTTCTCAAATGGTTGGTTGTTAATGGAAAATGGAACTGTTGCTGTACCGGTACTCAGTGTTTTTGTTTTGGCTGCATTTACTTTTAACCCTGTGAATTGCAACTGTTTCTGAAATTTTATAGTTGTTTGCTTAAGATCAATAAGCCCGTGTGAGAGCAAGAAAATATCATTGATTGAATAAAACATTTTTTGATAGTATAAATGATAATTTATAGTTTTCAAAAACTTTTAAATATTTTCTTTAAAAAACTAATTGACAAGCTTTTGTAATAAATATTTTAATAAACTACTGGTTTAGTTTAACTAATTAAATCTTTATTTTAATTAGAAGGTTTCAGCAAACAATAACTAATGCTTAAGAACTCAGTGGAAACACCTATATACACACGTTTCAAAATCAAGTCTAAAAAAGCTAATCGAATAAATGTGGTGAAGAAATCACTTAAAAAAAGAAGAGTTAAAACAACTACACATACTTTAGAAAACATCAAAAACAAGTAAAACTGAAGTTAATGTTTCCCATGTTGCACAAATCTTAAGACCAAAAGAAAAAAAAGCCAACAAACACAAAAACAACAACATAACACTTAATAAGACTTCTTCTTAAACTTCGTAGTAACATCATTACTTTTGGGTTTTGGTTAAGTATCCACTCATTGTCACCCAACTTTAACAAAGCATACACACACACACTGGCTCACTCACACTTAAGCACACAAAAAATGGTTAAAACACACGTAAAATATTGTTAAATAAGCCAACTTGGACACAGAAAAAAAGAAAACAAAACCAAAAAAAATCTAAATATCTCAATTCTAAAACACAAAAAAGGCACTCGCCAAAAAAAGAAAAGAAACAAACTAAATCACACACAAGGTGCGAATGAATCTTAAGGAATATGGAATTCATGTGCACATACCAACACACAAAGTTTCACATTTATTAAGTGCGTGAGCTTCATGATTGGATCGCACGATTAGAAGTCCATAAAGCGACAAAAACATGACAACTGTGTTGCAATGAAACAACACAACAAACACCACACATTCTAAAGTATGAATCTAAACAAAAGTTTACAAAAAAATTGAAATTGAAGAAGACAACACAAGAATAAACTAACGACCAAAAAAAAAAACACAATCGCACACACAAAAAACAGAAAAAATTGATCTCTAGAAATTTA
This sequence comes from Gymnosoma rotundatum, assembly GCA_916610165.2. Taxonomy (NCBI): domain Eukaryota; kingdom Metazoa; phylum Arthropoda; class Insecta; order Diptera; family Tachinidae; genus Gymnosoma; species Gymnosoma rotundatum. Next base: position 8,594,756 of record OU744336.1, read on the forward strand.
AAACTTAAGGCTCTACAAAAGCATTCCATTGTGGCTATAGCTGCCAGGATTAATGAAAAACAAATTCGTTTGTCTCATACTTTCAAGTTTTTCCGTTTTTTTTTTTCTTTGTTCCTTTCTTGTTCTTTTCTTTTTGCAGTTAAACAAAAAAGCTAAAACGACAGACAGCTGGCAAGACGAACGAAAAGATATTCAGCACCTCGTTAGCCGATTATGGTCAAAAAGACAATTTTTTACCATTTTTTATTAATCTCTTCCCCCGTGCCACCCCAGATCAGATCCCAAATGTTCAAAAAGTAGGAAAAATAAATTGTGGTTTTTAAAAGAACAACAACAACAAAATAACAAAATTTAAAAACAAAAAGAGAATTTCAATGAGAAAATATTATACCGAAAGCTTTGAGGATTAAATTCAATCGAATTGAATTGAATACAAATAATAGCGGACATGAAATAAGAATTAATGGAATACAAACGAAACAACAACTTAAATAAAAATCAAAAGATGGCTTAAAAAGGGCAAGGATTTTCATATGAGTAAGCTGCGTTGCTGCTTCTTGATACTGAGATGCTTGTTGCAGTCAGTAAAATTACACTGAACACTGAAATGTCACCAATACAATTATTTGCTAACAACGTGGGTAGCATGGAAAGTAACTAGAAGGTGTTTTACGTGAAATAAATGAAGTAATAATTATTTAAACAATTTTACTTGTGAAAAAAACCTGCAATTTTATTAGAAGCCGCATTTTTTTCAATAATTATCTGGTTTTTTTTCTTTTTTTTTAATACACACGTGGCAACATTGTAGTAAACATGTTAATTTAATGTTACGTCGCACAAAGGGGTATTTTGCCAATCTAGCCGGACATTAGTCAAAAATTAATTTTGAGAAATGTAAAAATTTAAGTACGCAGATGCATAAATATTCTGCATCGTATAGTGAATTTTCAAGGCTGTTACTTGAGATTTTTGATTTTGAGCCACTGTTAAAGTGAGGAAAGTTGAATACGATTTTAAGAGGTTTGCAATATATTTTCTTGTGGCTAAACCAAAAAAAAAATTTGTACTGATTTTTTTTTCTTATGAAAGGCTATATTTACCGCTACTTATATTAAATTTTAGAAAAATTTTGTTTTACATTTTTAAGATAAAAAATTTCGTTCGAAATGAAAAAAGTATTTTTTTTTTTGTTAAATTTTTTGTCAAAAAAAATTGAATAGGTTCCAGAGTGATTTTCATCGCGATTGTAAAAATATTATATATCACTATAAAATTAACGATCTCTACTTTTATACTGTAGAAAAAACGTTGCGCGTTTTTGCGCCTAACTCACTATTTACTAGTATAAGACCCGCTCCAAAAAAAAAGTTATTACCTTTCTTTCATGCTGCCACCTGTACTTAATGCTGAAGAGGATTCATATTCGAAAAAGATCTTTCAAAAATAGACGAAGAAGGACCATGACACTCATCATCGTTTTAGTGCAAAAGAGAAGTTCTTTTAAACAAATTAATTGTAACAATTTTAATTAAATTTACCGTTATAATCATAAATAATTAAATTAATTATTTTCAGATAAATAATATGTAAAATAATATAAAGTAACAAATAACAATTATCGTTTGATTAACATTTTAGAAGACGGGGATTGTTAAGGCATTGAAATGATTAATAATAAATATTTAATAAGGAAAATATGGATTTGGAAGATAAAGGGTGTTCCAATAGTTAATGTAATTTTGTGTATGTGACCAAACTTTTGAACCGTTAAAGACAGAACGCTGAAACTTAAACTGTTTATAATTTGAATTTAAAAATTAAAGGGTGCACCATAATTGATGAAGATTTACTTATATGAGCCTATCTTTTGAACCGTTTTAGGCAAACGCTTGTAAATTGGACAGAATGTCGATTGCAATGGCCGTTATAATAACAAGTATTAATATTACAAATTATAAATTAAAGGGTGCGCCAAGAGTTCATTAAATTTGATGTATATGACCATACTTTTGAACAGTTGTAGACAGTAGATTGAAATTTACAAAGAACCTATATTCTTTTCTAATTTATTAAGCACTAGGTCAGTTTTATAAATAATAAAAATTTTTTATTTATATTTTCAATATTTCGCCGCACCTTTGGGTGGCATCATCAGGAAACAGATGCATCTTCAAAGTTAGGATAATGATCAAATCTGGCACAATGGAAAGATAATGCAGTTTTTTGTGAATTATTAACGTCCCTGTATAGAAAATAATTATAAGCGTCGGTATATGTTAGAGATGTTACAAATAATTAAAATACCAGCAACAAAAAGAATAAACTTTAAGGCTGATACTGATAATGTTGCGCAATGTTATAGACATTTAGTGCATAAAAAATAATTAACATTTGAGAGTATATGATTGCTTGTAACATTTCTATCGTGAAAGTTTATGTTAATGTATTTGTATTAAGTTTTTTAAAATTTTTAAATACTTTAAATGTTTTCTGTTTTTTAAATTTTTATAAGAATGTAAATGTTTAAAATTTTTGAGTTATTTTACTTGAATGTTTTTTGAGTTTTAAATTTATAAGAATGTAAATTTTAAATGTTTGAGTTTTTTGTCGTTTGGTTTTTGATTTTTCTGTTTTTGTTTGAAAAAATAATTTCATTTTAATTTATTATTTAAAAAAAAGAAAATCTAATTTTTTGTTTCCTGTTTCCTGATGATGCCACCCAAAGGTGTGGCGAAATATTAAAAATATAAATAAAAAATTTTTATTATTTATAAAACTGACAAGCACTAGGTCAGTTAGAAAAGTTAGAAAAGAAAAACTATTTAAAAAAGTCAAAAAAACATTTATATATAAGAACCTATATTACTAACTTCTCTATAACAACAAGTATAAAATTTTGATTTGAAAATAAACGGGTGTCCCAAAAGTTGATATAATATGGTGTATGTGGCCGGACTTTTGAACCGTTATAGACAGGCAGCTGAAATTTACAAGGGACCTGTTTTGCTAAGTTCGCTATAACAAGAAGCTTATAATTTGAATTAGAAGTTAAAGGGTGTTCCTAAAATTAATGTAGTTTATTCTATATGGCTGTATTTTTTGAACCGTTGTATACAAACAACTTAATTTTAGACAGAACGTCCACTACTTTATTTGTTATAATAAGAAGTATAAAAATTTTACATTATAAATTAAATAGTTGATATAATCTGATGTGTATGGGCAAACTGTTGAACCGCTACAGACAGATGGTGGAAATTTACACAGAACCTGATTGCTAAATCTACTACAACAGCAAGTTTATAATTTGAATTTGGAAATTAAAGAGTGACCCTATAGTTGTTGCAATTTGATGTATATTGCCAAACTATTGAACAGTTGAAAAAGTATAAAGTTTGGAGACATAAGTGTGTTCCAATAGTTAATGTAACCTAATTTATGTGGCCATACACGTAAGCTTTTATAGGCAGACAGATGAAATCTGTTTTGAAGTCGTAATTTCTATTAATCTTGATTATTTTTGGATTATCTGTAATCGTAATCAATAAGCAATCATGCGAATCTGAAAATAATCATAATATAATCATTACTTTAACTAATTACTACGATCAGTAATCATTACTTAACAGCTATGGTTTTCATTTAATAATTACATTCTTTCTTCAAATAGTATTTTATTGCAAAAATGGCATTTTAGAATGTCTTGAGTTCAACTTTAAGGTTTTAGTTTTTTTTGTAATTGTAATTGCTAAACAACATGACTTGAAAATTAAAAAAAAACTTGAATTTTTCAGTCATTAGTTTTTCTTAGGGGAACTTTTATCTCCTTGATTCGATTTTTCTAGCTTTAACAGCAGATTTTTCTGCCAAGTTTCATTAATCTAGGTGCACTCAGTAAATTTTTAGAGCCCATATTAGCTTAAAGAAAATAATGTCCGGCTAGATTGACAAAATACCTCTATGTGCGTCTTGTTGAAATTCACGTTCATGTTAACAATAATAATAATTAATGATTCAAGTTTCCGTAAACTAGGTTCCCTTGTCTGTATCGATGTTTACAATTTTTCTTGCGTTATTTGGTCGAAAGCACTCATGGGGAACGGATTGTTTTGTGACACGTGGTGTTAAAAAAAAAAAATTAAGATAAAATGACGGCAACTAAAATTTGGATAAATTTCAATAATGAGTATAAAAATTTAGAGGAACTGTGGAATATAAAATGTTAAAGCTATAAAGTCTGTGTAAAAAAAGGAGAAAATTTCAAACAAATTTTCAATTGACCCTTCCCTTATATTCTTTACAGTGCTGCAGCACGAAATAACCACAAAGCAGTCATTAAAATATTTGTATGAACGACGTACAATGTACATGAACCTTTTGAAATCGCTTTTTCTTTAATTTTCCATTATTTGATGTCATCCAGTCATATGTCCAGCCAGGCCAACAACAATAGCAGCAGCAGAAGCATATTCAGAATCAGTAGCAGTAGCAGCTATAACAAACAATATTTTGCTGTTAACTGCTGAAGTATAATATGGTTGGTTAAGTTGGTTGCCTCCTCATTGTCTGCTCAACTCATTTAAAATTCGTAAAACTTGGTGTTTTTTTTTTCCTCTATTTCATACAGAAATCTTTTACTTTTACTTCTTGTTTTGTTGTTGGCTGTAGTTAATCTGTACTAAAGGCAGCACCAGCAGTAGTACGAATAACGCATAATATTGTTGTTTTCTAAATTAAGGCTTAGCTTTGTCTGGCTATGCGTTTGTCTGTCTATATTCTCCTTAAATAGCCGGATTTTTAGAACGTCACTCTGTCTGCCAGGTAAGCTTGGGTTTGTTCTTTCATTTCTGGTTGTTTGAGTGTGTGCGTTTGAAAATCTGGTTGGAAAACTTTGGAAACCTTTTTGTCTGATTCTAAAATATTCTGGCTTCGAATTTTATTATTAAACGTAAAACGATGTTAAACTCAGCAAAAACACTTCAAGCCTAAAATGACTGATTGACTCTAAGACAATCAAACAGATGGACGGACAGGCAGACAGACATGCATACATACATAAAGACAGACAAACAGACAGACAGACAGACAGGCACTTTTACTGACATTAAGAGAACTTGGACTTCTGATTACGAGTATTTCAATTTTTTTTTTTTTTATAATTCTAGTATGTGCGTCAGCGAACGTTTGTCTGTCCATGCGATTAAATTCATGTTGTTGTTTATTGTTAGCAGTTGTACATGTTGATGTCACTGTCTGTATTTTTGCCTGTTTACAGCAACAGTATCTACTTATTTTTGTTTGTGTTATTGCAATTTTATTTTCTTTTGCTGTTTTATTATTTTAGCTGCCGCTGCTACTGCTGCTGCTGTCTTTTGACCAGTGTCACATTTGAGTGATGGAAAGTGACGCGTCCATGTTTTGTGTCACTTTGTTCTTTGTTGATGTATTGTGATGAACAACAAACTCCAATACTTCTGGTGTTGCTTTTGTCTTGTTATGGTTGTTGTTGTTTGTTTGCAATATAGTTATTGTTGTCTAGTGTTGTCTGTACTTGTTAGCTAAAGAGTGTTGTATATTTTGATTACTGTTGCAACAATTGTTGTTGTTTCTCTATTTTTTTAACTTATTCATTTTTCATTTGATTGCAATATTTTATTTAGTTACAGCAAACAGTCTGTTCATTTGTGATTTGTTTATTACTTGTAATGAAGATAAATATTCTACAAAATAGGAAGAATTGCTTGTTCACACACTTATTCTTTATTGTTGGTTCTTTTTTATTATTGCTATTTCAAGTTTATAATGAATTTTGTTTTTTTTTTTGACATCGCAGTAAAGTAGTATTCAATAATATTAATTTAAAAATATTTCAGAAGTCATTTGTGGTAAATGTCTAGTCTGATGTTGTCTACTTAAAATGAAATGTTTGCATTTTATGTGAAAAACAACAAGACGAAATTAAAATACATACACACTGCATTGGCAATTGAAGAAGAAGAAAAGAAAATCTGATTTTAAATTATTAAATGACACAACATCATGACATTTAGTATAAAGTGGATAATTTCAAGAGAATTTTTACTACAAACTTCGAATAACTTGCAACTGTTTTTAAAGTAATTTCTCTTATTTCAATAAAAAAAATATTAGATGATCAAGAAACCATGGTGTCATATTGAGGTAAAATAATTTCTGTCGAAATTGTAAATTATTCTTATAAACGAAATACCATATCGATTTTATTGCGGCAGTCAGATATTGTGAAAATAAATGTTAAGGATATTTAAAGTGGCTACTGTTCTTCCTAGATTGCCACATTGAGAAAAAATTTAACGGGATGCTGCATAACCCTTTTTTAGGAACCATAATTGAGTCTACATTGTCATGTCATGTTGTCATGTCTGTAACACAAAATATATAGCCCTAATTAAATTTTAAGAACTTACGTTTATCATAATTTTTTTTATTAGAAAAAAAAAAAAAAAAAAAAAGGATTCAGTCAGTTGCATTAAAATATTGCAATATTTGCCAATTTTGATTGCAGTTCCTGTATTTTTTGTACTTTTATTTATTGTTAAATAAATCTTCAATACTTTGTTGAGAGCTTGAAGACGTCGCGGTATACTTTCCAATAATTTGTTTACAAAAATCAGGTTCAATATTGTACCACTCTTTTGTTCTGCTTTCTTACCCCCCCCCCCCCCCCCTGGGGTCACTAAGAGTCTGGCTGAGCTAGCCTTGGCTAACTGAGCTAACCTTGGGGTACAGGGGGAACCAGTCTTCCGGTGTGTCCCGTGGCACCACGGGAACCGGTAGACCATGCAGAGAGCCGCATTTCTCTGTTGCTGGTTATTGGTGGGGTTCCTTCGGAGTACACGTGGTGACTGTGGTTAAAAATAAAAGTCTATATCTGCAGGTCTGGTGCGGAATAGAAGAAAGTGTGCTGTTGCTCTCTCAACATGCCGGGTTGGATAGTCTTCAACTCTCAAGCAAGGGGTAGTTCATGGTCCTGCAAGCCATATTCTTAGAATTGCAACTCTAGCGGCTTCGTCCGATGGAGGACACTAGTCGACGCTTTGTATTTCACTCAGTGGTAAGACCATTGTCAGTTTAGGGCCTCCCGTCAGGTACTGAAGTTAATATTGATCACAATTTGTTACTGCTTCTTTGTATACGGCAATACTTCTTGGCATCCGCTTAGTAATTATTTTTAATTCTGCCAAAATTTTTTTAATAACATTCACGTCTGGAGACTGAGGAGAACTCTCCATTATTTTTGGATCCCATATGTTTGAGATCACTATCTTGGTAGAACACGGAGTTGTCTTTTATTCCGAGTCATTCGGCAGTTTCCCGTTTTCTTTAAAAATGTTTTTAAAATACTTTGAGTCCATCGTTACGTTTATAAAATGTATTTTTCCAACTGCAGCCGCTGACATAGAACCCCATATCATAAAAGAACCACCACCATACTTGACTGTTTTTTGTTAATGTGGTAGAATTGTCTAGAAATTCAGTACAAGGTTTTCTCCAAGCGAATCTTATTCCATCTGGTCCAAAGATGTTAATTTTTTATTCGTCTGTAAAAATAACCTAAGAAAATAATAAAAACATCGAAAAATATGAAAAAAAATTTACAACAATTGAACTTAACTTTCACCAGAAATGAAGCTTCTTTATTTGAATGGTCTGGAGCGAAAGTTTATTTCAGTTTTTAATTTTTCTTTCATATTATTGACTTTCGACGGCAAGACTTTCCATGTAGATTATTCCTTATAAAGATTCAGCGGACTGTTTTAGCATTAACACTAACATTTTTTATTTTATACGATTTGTTTTTTATGTCAATTGCTGATAATTGCTTATTACGGTCGGACAATTTGCTTCTATTTGCACAATTTTTTTTTTTTAAAGAGAAGTAGCACTTCAGGCATTAATACCTACTTAGTTCGTAACCGTGCTACATTCTTTAGGAAAGGGATAGAAGAGAGAAAAGAAAGCTTATTTATTAATTATTTTATTTTGCCGGCGATTATGCTATGGAGAAGTACCGACGAAGGAGGCTGCAGGGTTTAATGTTAATTCTGATTATGTATTTATACCATTAAACAGAAAAAAACATGGGTTGAACCCAGGGCAACAGATTTGTAGTCAACGTGCTTACTACTTAGACTGTAGCAGCCACTATTAGTAGCTTGATATCGTTTTACAATATTAAACACTCCACCTTTATTTCTGTTTACTATTTCTGCAAATTCTCGAATAGTTTTGTGGTTCTTATAATTATTTATAACAAAAGCCTTTCTGCCAATTGAATTTGATACTTTTGTACCCTTTTTAAAAAAAATAAAGTGATTGCATGTGTTAACGGCAATTCAAAAAAATTAAACTGTCCCACTTTAAACGTGATAATATAATACAAATTAACAAAAATGCAAATATTTTCATATTCGCGCTATATAAAAACTAGTGCCTCTGATTTTAAAACCGCTCAGTTATAATTTATAAAACAAAAGGAAATTAAAAATGTTTTTGGTGTTAATATTAAAAATATTTAACATAAAAGATTTAAATTTGATATTTATTCTTGTGTCCCACTTTGACTGTGAGTGTGAGCTGTATAACAAAAGTTGAATGTTTTTAAAAGGATAAAAATACGCATAACTTGTTCCTTACTTTTATGTTCCACAGGTATGTTCTTAAGCTTCCTAAAAAATGTTAGCTATAAATACTGCAGTTATCCTGCGAGCGTAATTGCGGCATTATTGGATTATCTGAGAGATTGCTTCACAGTTCCATTAGTCATTATATGGAAAGGCAAAGTCTTCTTATTAGTTTACCAAAGAATTCATAAGCCATCTTAGATAGTAAACACTCTACAAGATTTCAATTCGGTAATAAATTTAGCATCACCATGCTTCGGATCGTAAAGAAACTTCACGTTGAAAATGCTCTTTCGTTACAGTTAAGAAGGTGCAGCTTTTATGAAAAAGCTTCAAATGGGCTTAAAATTTAAAGCAGTTTCTTAAAAATGTACAGAGCTACCTCCTATAGAGGCTTCACAGTTCTGACAAAGATCGTTGCACTTTAAGCAGCAATGTAACTATCGCTGCTGCGAGGAGTATAAAATTTAAAATTTTTAAAAATTTTAAGACAATTTTTATTCCACCACCATTTCAGAGGCCAGTGTTTCAAAGCAACTAAGTGACACAAATTACCAATTGCATTTTTTCCTAAAGAGCTCCATCACTTTTGCAAGTTAGTTTTTTGTCAATCTGCAAACCTTGAAAGGCTTTGGGAAATGTGCTCCCATATGCTGCTGATTCGTAGACACTCTTCGTACTGTAACGTCGTAAAATTATTTTACATGACTAAAATCTTATCACAGATGCACGAGCATGTTCTCCTCAATGTTTCCTTGTGTGTAGCAATGTTTCTTATTGAAAATCATGTTTCTTTTCATTTTGTCTGTTATATTAAAATTTTTTGATATTTCATGTTTCTTAACATAGTGTTCCCTCGTCAATATCTATGTTTACAGTATCTTTTGCATTACTTCCTTAAAAGCAGTCATCGTGTCAGGGCTATTTAAAAAGTTGGCAGCAACTGATATTAATAAAAATTGGAACATAATTTTCTTTTGTTTTTAGTGTTATCGATTTTTCTTCTTATCCATACAATAGTTCGTCAATAACAATAATTTAGAGTAAAATTCTTTGTACGTCCCTCTTTTTAATACTTTTCCGCCTTTATACTTAACGCATAAAATACACACAGAACTTTAGTTCCTTTCAAAGTTTCTAATGTGGTTGCCTCCTGTGTACTAAAAATAAAAACAAAGTTTCTATACATATTAAATTTGATGTTGCCTTGTGTGTATCTAGCTTTATACTGACGAATAGGGAAAAACAATCAATTACTCTTTCACTTTCAAGGATGAAAATTTAACCCCATTAATACCGCTGGAATATCCATCGGTCTGTCTGTCCTTCTTCCTCATGTTGTTTACCGAAACAACGAAACTTTAAAACGAGTACTTTTAGATATGAATCATTTTAGATATGAATCATTTCTTTCGCTTTACATATTTCTTCAGATAAATATCTTTCCAGGCATTGACTAAATACATGAGTTACTTGCGTACAATTTGGTATTTAATGGTTAATTAAGCGATTTTTTACCATGACAATCTAGAGCAGAACTAAATGGTCTTAATTTGTATAAAATTTCAAGTGTTTTAGTTGGCAGCTTCCTTATGCCTCTCAAATATTAAGACTTCACTGAACATTTTAAGAGCCCTTACAAAACAAATGGTAGAGCATGTTAAGCAATCATAATTCCCGGTTATTATGGAAAACAAAAAAAATTTTTAGATAAATTTTTCTTAAGAAATGCTTTTAAATTTAAACATTAGAAAATATTTAAAACGACCACACAAAGACAATAATTACAAAATGAACAGTTTTTAAGTTTCAATTAGTAATTTTTTTTTTAATTTCCAAATTGCATACAAGTGTTTGTTTCCAGCGTTACACCGACATATTTCGTCCTTCTTGCTCTCGAATAGAGTGATTACAAATTAAGATCATTAAAATTATTGCCGCTCAAGTAAATAATTAAATGATTTTTACTTTATCACTTAACGAAAGACAATAGGAAATGCCATTAAAAAATTGAAAAAGTATAAAAAATGCCAAAGAAAAAAAAATCATATCGCAAACAATTATGGCGTCAAACGGCAACAACACCAATAATACCAACGAATAATGAGTTGACATAGAATAACAAAATGTATCCATACAAATGGCAGCATATTAAACCCACCCCAAAAATAAAATAAAATAAAAACAATTTTCAAAAGACTCATTCAAACAAATTCATAAAATAAACGCCGTCATACGTTATGGAAATCTGCACGTTTTTCTATTTACCACAATTCTGCCTCATCACTAAAAGTATCGCCTAAATGTACATTAGCACCAGTACAACCACCCTGTTAATAAAAAAGATATTGATAACGGGTATTTTTTTTTTAAGTATGCAAGTCTTACTTGGGTTACAGTGTGTTGTAGCATCAAAGACAGATTGAGTTTGGAGAGGCATTTGTGAAGTAAAGAGCCATAGACATAAAATAAGAAATGTAAGTAATAGAGATTAAAGTCTCAAAGAACTTGTTAAACGCCCAAAATTAAAAGATACCGGATGACTAAAACTATAATATTGTTACGTTTTTCAATTTTTAAGACAAACGTACGGATTTTTTTTTTGATTGCAAATACCACTGCGGCTAAGTTCTGTCTTATTATGTTATGGCTTTCTCTGGCTATACTTCTCGATCCTACCGGTCTTGTGAACTCTTGGTCTCGTATTTACTAAACATGCGTTATCACCACAAACGCAACCATCCACGCTACACTACTGTGTTACTCCGGCGAGACATGAACTACTCGATGCCTTGTTTAGTAGCCTTAACCAACCACATACATCTCATCTCCACTACTCCATTTATCCAAGCCAGTCATCTCCTTTAATCCAGTAGCCGCAACACACGTCTGCCATACACTGTTGTTATGCTGTTACACTTTCCTGCGCTAACTCTTACTTTTTATTATAGAGGGCTTCTTGACAATTATCCGATGCTCTTATATTAAACTTGACGTCTCCACTAAATATTTGCCATGGCTTTACACAATAATTGTCTCTTGCCTCTCGGGAGGTTTGTACTGCTGTTTATTAATTTTATTTGCATTATAACAATTATTTTTCTTTCCTTGCACGCATGTCCGAATGCGGTGTCGAACTCAGGACCCTCTGTTCTGCAGCATGCACCTCTACCAACGCAGCCATTGAGGCTGCTCAGCTTTTGTAAGGTAACTTGTGGTTTTGTTATTCTATAAACACACCATTAGTTGAATTAGCTTATTCACTACGCTCTTACGGAAACAACTACAGGGGTTGCCAGATATTGTTATTCGTAACATAAAAATTCACCACTGTGTTGGTGTAAATTCTAAAATTTTTCAGAAATAAATTTTTGAAGTTTGTCATTCCGTTTGTAATTTTTGCAATATTAATTTCCGCTTCTATAAAATGTATACATTCTAAATCCTTATACGAAGGGGAGTCGATTTAGCGCGGTTCATCTATTCGTTATCGGATTCAATTCTGTTCCCATGTTCCCAGATGAACTACAGAAAATGTATGACCATCTTTATATACAGACTGACTTAAAAAAAAGAAGGAGGTTATCAATTCGTCTGAATGTCTATCTTTTAATTAATATTTGTGCCTGCAGAACTCAGTCATTTCCCAACCGATTTTGAAAATTTTTTCCTTACAGATTGGTCCCATTTTAAAAACAGTTTATAATCTTAAAAATTAAAGGGCGTCCTCATACAACAATCATGTTTTTAAAGTGTATTATAAAACGTAAAGGAGGCCACTTTAAAATTTAAGAAAACTGTGTATCACTATGCTCCCAATAGCTCAAAATCATACCAAAGTAAATCTAAAAATTAAAGGGTGTACCCAAAGGTGACGTAAATTGGCCTAAGTTACCGTATCTTTGGAAACGTTTAAAAATTAAAAACTTTTAAAAATTAGACAAAATATCGACTACTATGATCATTATAATAAAAAGGATAAATATTGAAAATTATGAATTAAAGGGTGGCCCCATAGGCAACGTAAATTAATCTAGATGGGTATCTTCTTTGAAACATTGTAGACAAACCCTTAAAAATTAAACAGAATATCGATTACTACAATCGTTATAGTAACAAGAATGAATATTTAAAATAATGCATTAAAGGGTGCTCCAACGGTTCATTGAACTAGATGTATATGAACTATTGAACTATTGAATAGTTGTAGACAGATTGTTAAAATTAACAAAGAAGATATATTTTGCGTAGTCCGCTATTGCAACAAGTTAAAATTCTGCTTTGGATATTAAAGAGTGTTCCAATAGTTAAAGTAATTTGATGTATGTGGCCAAACTTTTGAACCATTTAAGATGGAAAGCTTAAATTTACAAGGAACTTGTACTGCTATGTCCGTTATAACACCAAGTATACAATTTAATTTCGAACTGACAGGGTGCCCCATATTGTTGATGTAATTTGCTGTTAATGGCCAAACTGTTTAACAGTTGTAGACAAGCGGTTAAAAGTAACAAAGAACATGTATTGCTTGGTACGCTACAACAACAAGAATAAAACTTCAATTTAGAAATTAAAGGGTGACTCTATAGTAAATGTTATTTAATGTATGTTGCCAAAATTTTGAACCGTTATAGACAGGTAATCTGAAATCTGTTTTGCAGTCGATTTTTTTTTTTGCAAGAATTATTTTTTATATGTGTTTTTTGCTTGTTTATTGTTATTTTTGTTTTGCTGTATTGAAAATAAAAATTTCAGAAAAACAGAACTATAGAACTAACAATTACCAGGTAATTGCAATACCCCTAAACGACCTAAATTTTACAAAAATATTACATTTTTACCAACTTTACAACAAAAATTTTAAACTTTGGTAAAAAATTGTTTTTTCAATAATAAATTGGATATTTTTTAAAAAATCAGTAATTTCGCAAAACAAAAAAATCTAAATTAGTAAAAACATTGAAATATCAGTAAGCGTTTAAGATTTCACCGAAATATTAATTTTCACGAAAATATCATTAAAAATTTTATCTTTTCGAAAAAATATTAAATTTTTAATTTCATATAAAACCGAAAATACACAAAAACTTTTGGAGAGCGTAAATTCGGCATCAGCACAGCAGAATAACTTTTTTTTTAACATATTATTATTATTTCGATAGTTCTACGGGTTTTCTGAAAACTTCAGGTAAAATTATTTAAATTAATCATATGCCTAGTAATTTTAATTTTCAAACGAACATTTGATTGAAGTACTTTCGTATTTTTTGTGAATAACAAACATTGCTGAAAATGATATTTATAGTAGTAGATAAGCTTTGAAGAAATTTCATTCTTCTAATAACGCAAAACTCTGTCACAAAAAATTTCCCTTAAAGAAAAAACACCCTTTATTCTGACTCGGATGCTGTGAGTATATAATTCTTTAATGGTGGTAGTGATGATGATGACACGTTCTTTCGTTTCATTTGCGAAACATATTTATTTTATAATTTTGCCAATCAAGATGGCTAAGCAAACAAATCATAGTTTTTTCTGTCTTGCATACGGCATACCCCGCCATTATGGAATTGCTGCGCATAATGCAGATGAGAATATAAATATTAATGGATGAAAAAAGGATCAATAAAATTTTATCATAAAAAAGGATACAAGGAATCCTTTTTTATGAAACATACAGCAGTTACTTGTGCTATGCAAATACACTCGAACATATCTGGTCAATCATACAAATTACACGTTTCTTACAGTACAGTTACAATGTACGAACAGTTTAAAATTGAATTTATGAAAATTAAAGCTTTTCTCTCATGAAGAAAATAAATTCTGATTTTAAAAGTAGAAGTAGTTCTTTACAACATGAATAGACTGACGCTAGAGAAAATGAAGACTTATTTACATATTTTTATATATTTGTTAGAATTTTTACTTCTTTTTAGAAGTTTGAAATATTTAGAGATTTCTAAAATTTTGAAAATTGTTACAACCTACAACCAATACTACTCGTAGGTTTTGAATTCAATACAAATATTTTTTAAAATTGAAAACTTGTTTTGTAGAATGTGTTTAAAAAGGACATTTTTGATCTTGTACGATCGTTTTATATACGAATTTGATGATTACTAATTGCAATAAGAGTTTTTTTTATAAATCGCAAGACACATTAAAACAAAATACACAACATTTCGACATTATTAAAATGTTCAAAATAAATAAATATCAGTGTAGCATGACATCTTTTAAAGTACTGTACTTAATTCAAATATGTAGAAATTTCTTATTGAAATTGTTCACTGATTTGAATAGTAATTGATTGTTTATGAATGTCGTCATTCTAGTTCCGTTTCACATTTCCAGGCGACAAATTTAAACAACTCTTATGTAAGTATGTAAATTCACCACTCTAGTGAACTTTGTGAGTAATAGAGCTGTTTTTTTAAAACATCATTATTTCAGAAAATATTATAAATGAAATTTGACAAAAAAATTAAAAAATAAGAAATTATATTTTTCAATCATTTTAAATCACATACACTGAAAAACACAAATATTATGCATTGTAAGTTAATAGAAATTTTGGTAAAAATTGACAATAATTGGAGAAAAATTTACAACGAAAAAATCAAAAGGAAAAAGAGTTGTTTTGCTCAGGATATTGTTCGATAATTTAAGTTTTTTAAATAAAATAATGGCCGAAGATATCGTCAACTTCGAATATTATATCGAATAGTTCAAAATTTGAAAAAAAAATGCTTAAAGCAAAAATAACACATAAAGTTGCTTTTTTAAAAAAATGCGAGCACTACGAGTATTTTATATAATGCACTTTCTACAAAAAGTTCAGAACAATTCGGTATTATTAATTTTTATTAATGATATTACATTTCAAAAAAGGTTCAAAATATTTTATATTTATCTACACAGACAGAATGAGAATTACATTAGAGTCTTAAAATGGAAATAATTGTGCAAAATTTTGACAATGTTTTTGGTATAATATGTAATTTTTTTAAATAAGCTTTTTTTTGCTTATTTCACTTCATATGGAATTCTCATATTCTTTTTTGTGTTTCAAAAAAAATATATACAAAAATGAAATTTTATTTTTAAAATGTATTAGAAAGTTCGCATGATATTTTTAAAAATATTTGAATTTATAAAAAAGGTTTACAAATAAGTAATACATCACGAATTTATAAAAGAGTACAAGACAAAAAGGTAGTGAACTTAAAAAAAATAGTAAATAAAAACTAGCCTAGAGAGAAGAGAATTGGTGGGAAGCTGGTCACATTATACTAAAAGCCAGTGTCACTTAAAATTGACATTATCATTGGACGTATGAAATTGATGCTCTTAACGTGGCAGATCTAAAACAAAACCTGAATCAGCTTAAAAAAAACTCTAGCATCGGATCAAAATTTTAGAGCACGTACACCACTTTCATTCTTACGTGTCATGGAAAAAGTATTTTTAGAAAATTTTTTTAAAATTTCCCGCAAGTTAAACACTGCATAAAATCTATGGTAAATAGACATTAATCCATTCAAATTCAATTAATTTGTGTAAAAAAACACTTTTATTGGAATTGTTTTTTAAGTTGAAAAACATTCATAGATTAAATTCATATTTCTATAAAAATTTATTATAAAATTCTAATCTTTCTATCAAATGAAATATTTTATAATTTATACGAGGGCTGCTCTATATATTTCTGGCCTAATAGTGAAAATGCGAATATTTATAATCAAAAATGGTTTTATTGTTTTTCAAAGTATTCTCCAGCATGATTTATACACTTTTGCATGCGCTCAAACCAGTTGTGTCCGATTGAGACACCGCTAGAACATGGTTTTTGAACACTTTAACAGCTTTTTCTGGCGACGAAAATCGTTGACCACGCATTTTTTTCTTGATGAACAATGATTCGTCTTCTCTTGTTGGTTTTTCGAATCTCTCCGATGACTTCAGGCAAACAAATTGTAGTGTACCACTCAGAAGTGACCGTCCTACGTTGCTCAAGCGGAACAGCCGCCACATGACCAATTTTGTCGAAGAAACAGGCGACCATTTGCTTCGAAGTGCTTCTTCCATGAACAACTTTCGATGGATTTTGCTCGTCTTTGAAGACCCACATGGTCGATTGTTGTTTCGTTTCGGGCTCATACGCATAGATCCATGATTCGTCACCTGTGACGATCTCATAAACGTCTTTTGAAGCACCGCAATCGTATTTTTGCAACATTTCTTTGCACCAATCGACACGAGCCTTTTTTGAGCGACTTTCAAATTGTGCGCGATCCAACGAGAACAAACCTTTTTTACGGCCAGGTGTTCATGCAGTATCGAATGTATGCTGGTGGAAGAAATTTCCAAGGATGTCTCTATCTCTCGGTATGTCGCATGTCGATCTTGCATTATGAGTTCACTCACGGCATCAATGTTCTCTGGCACAACAGCCGTTTTTGGACGACCTTCACGGAATTCGTCTTTGAGCGAGCTTCGGCCACGATTAAATTCATTATACCAATTTTTCACAGTGCTATAGGATGGTGCTTCATCGCCATACAAAGATTTAAGTTCATCAATGCACTCTTGTCTTGATAATCCACGTCGAAAGTTGTGAAAAATGATGGCACGAAAATGTTCACGAGTTAATTCCATTTTTTTTTTTCTATATTAATTTTTTCAAGTCACTGTAAACAACACAAATAACAGTCGTACGTCAAAACGTTTTGAGTACGATTATGCTTAAAAATGACAAACTTTCCAATGGAAATGTCAGATTGCACTTGGCAGCACTCAGTGTAGCCAGGCCAGAAATATATATATATAGCAGCCCTCGTAATTAATTTTACGGAGTAACGCCTTAAAACCTGTTAATTTATTCATTGTAATATTATTAAATTAACTTAAATACCTGGAAATATTTTATCAACAACACGACATCTACAAATGAAATGAGCTGTTGTTGAAAGGCTTGCAATAAATTTTATTTACACTGTTCTGCAAAAAAAATACTGCATACAGAACCAGTAAAGAGGTCTTAATGCTCTTAATAATCATGTGTAGATTTTTTCGGCGCTTGCCAAATAACAAAGCGATTACATTATTATAATTTATAATAACTCAAGAACGGGTTATCCGATTTATATAAGCCATTTTTCATTTAAGCTTGAATCTTAATTTTAGAACAAAATGAATAATTATTAATCAGGCCTTGGTTCATCTTTATTTTAAATTCTAAATATATTAAGAAAGAAAAATTATTTTAAAAAATGTTTGTATTAATTCCTAAACAAACCAGAGATAATAAGATGAACAATATTATAAGCAGGGTTCCAATCAGTATGACACTGGAACAGCATCTACTGTAATCTGAAGAAAAAATTAAGCAAAAATATAAATTAAATGTCGTTTCAAACAAAAAAGTGATTTTTATCTATTAAAAGTTTATTTGCTTTCCGATATATAATTAATTAAAATTTTAATTGATGCAATTATTTATTTAATTAAGTTTTTCTCTTTTTCAATTATTTTAATAATTGATTCAATATTATTGACTTTAGTACAAATTGATTAATTAAATTTCAATCTGCAGAATAGACGGTTTACCAAAAAACAAGAACAAACATACATACATATGTGTGACGATTAATAAAAACAACAATGAGAAAAACTTTGGATTGTGTTTAAACTTCATCTAGCGAAATTAATACTAGTAGATTATTAATATTTCTCGTATTCTCAGTACCAAAAATTAGTTGGTTAAACTTTAAAATGTCCACAACTTAAAGTAGGTAGATCCCAAGAAGGATGTAGCGATTCAGAAAACGCTGCTTTACATTTTGCTGGTGTTTAAATTTTCTTATTTTTTTATTAGCACAAAAACTTATAAATAAATTTTATTTGTTATAATATTTAGAAATTAAAAATACTTGAACTTAAGCCGGAGTATTAATCGTTGATTTGTTTATAATACTAAAATACTTATTTTGGCCTGTAAATAATTTCTAATTTAAAAATTATGAAATGTTAATTTTGTTCACAATTATGTGAAATATGTCGCTTTCAACAGTGACAAATTGTTCATGGACATCATGACGTATTTCAAAGCGACGGTTTTCAGAGCTAGATAACGTCCATTGACATTGTGTCGTTTTTATTATAGGGATAGTGACACCTATGAAAGTTCGCATCTGCTTACCAAAGATTTTGTAGAAACTAGTTTATAAAAATGTTGCATCTTTCTTACATAGAATACCATAAAATAACCTATAATATCCATGGACGTTATGACTCTAGGTTAATGGAAATTATGTCGCATCGTAGTGTGACATAATGTACATGGATCTTATGTCCCTTTCTAATGTAACATAATGTCCACGGACACGTCATGACATGCCACCACAATGACCCGTACAATAAATCTACACATGAGAAAGACAGCGCAGGATTTCTCTGCAGAACAGTGTTGTTTAATTACACAAATGAGATGATAAACTACAATAATTAAATCGTCTAACATAAAATCATGTCATATTTAGTTGTAAAACAATTTTAATATTTTAAATGCTGCAACTTAATGGAAATCATTATAATTTAATGATAAAGATCTTATCATTATAAAAAGACAATAATAATTAGAAAATAGAAACATAAATAATAATAAAATACCAGTTTCTTTTCACAGCGGAATATTTAAACATGAAAGATAAAAATGTTAACTCATATTTATATTAACTGCGATTATAAAAATGTGGTTTTAAGTGCAAATATACATTAGTTAAAATTTTTGAAATGATATATTAGATTTGCCGTTCGTATTATAAGGATGGAGGCTTCCTTTAAAATAGTAAAATTAAAAAAAAAACTGAATCACATTCTGCTAATGTCTAGTTTTTCTTTGTTTCTTCAAAAATGACCACAAAAACTTGTAAATAATTTTTCTTTTTAAATAATTTCACAAATTAAAATATACGTGAACTTAAGCCGAATTAATATAAACTGTTGTCACACTAAATAGTTCCATTAATAATTTCTAAGATTAAATTACAAGCCAGGCACTACGCATTCATTCTTACTTCACAACAATCAAAATGATACTGGAACAGCATCTCTAGTCTGCTGTGAAGAAAAAAAGAATGAAGTACTAAAAATAAAAATCATTACATTCACAGCTAAAACGACGCTAAGATTCGCAGAAAGCGAGAAGACATGCATGTGAATTTTAATAAAGAGAACAACGAAAGGAGCTTTTGGTATAAGCACTTCGCCTTATTGAATCAATATTGATTGATTATGAATATTCCTGGTATTCTTAGTTACAAAATTTATTTGGTCAAACAGATGATGTCTGCAATGTATACAACTTAAAGTAGAAGAACCCGAAGAAAACTGATGACGGATGTAATGATCCAGTAAATGCAGCATTACATTCAGTTGGTGTCTACTTTTTCTGTTTTCTTTAAAAATTAAAGCAAATATTTGTAAATATTTATCTTTCTTGATAAAAATTTAGAAATTAATATGAACTTAAGCCGAATTAATAAATTTATTTGCAATGAAGATTTAAAAAGAAGAGCGATTTTTACTTTACAACTTTATTATCTGGTGGGAAGTAATTTGAGGCCAGACTTTCCTGTTGGGTAAAACGAATTTTTTTTTTAAGACTTTTCGCCTTAGAATTATAAAGTACTTTTTTGGTACAAAAAATTGCATTATAGATAAAAGTACTTTTTGAACAAAAAGTAATTTATAAGTAATATCCACTGTTAAGGTAAAAAATTATTTTTTTTTTCAAATTTAAATTGTAAATCATTTTCAGCACAATTTTAGTTTATTATTTTTTTTTATATTTATTTTTTTTTTTTATTATAAAAAGTACTTTTTTATATATGAACTTTTTGTGTAAGAGCGAAAAAATTTCTTTGGCATAATTTTAAATTTTTTTTTTAATTATTATTATTTATAACAAGAACTATACCGGATGCTTCCTGTTAAAAGTACTTTTTGTGGTGCAAAGTTTTCTTTTTAGTAGACAACAATCCACAGCTAATATCTAATAAATTATTTATGAGGTTAAAAAATTTTGTGATGAAAAGTACTTTGTATCTAATTTCTGTTAATAAATGAGCAATTCAAGCAAAAAAAAAATAAATAGTAAAATTCTACATTATTTTCTTTTTTAAATTATCTGTTTGTTATTTTTAAAGAAATGTTTGCCTGTGTAAACACGTATTTTCAATAAAGACCCACATTATTTTTTTTGTCAATTTAAAGAAAGTAATTTCCAACACTAACCACACTATTTAGAATATTATTCCAATTGAAATTAATTAAGAAAATGATTTCTGCTTTTTTGCACCCAACAAACAACCCACATCCTGTTTTGTGAAATAATTACAAAAGCAAAACTCAATATAAAATTTAAAAAAAAGAGCATTTTCATACTGTCAATTTAAGTATTAAATACAGATTGTTTATTGTTTTTATGGGAGGGGCGTGTTGCACATATACACACGTAAACTCTTATACTTCTGTACTCCTACGAGTAGAACTAGACAGGAATGTATATATTGTCGCTGTATTCATATTCAATAAAATTAAACATTTGATGGTGTGATGCTAAAATGTGGGGTTTGTGCCTGTAAACACCTACTCCTGTCATCTCAATGAGTTTAAACAAACAACAATAACAACATCAACCGCAGCAATAAAGAAACTTGCAGTTTAACAAAATTCCTTGTCATTTTTCTTTTTTTTTTTTTTTTCTTTCAACTTTAACAGGTTTCGCACCCAATTTGTTGTTTGCTGTTGTTGTTGTTGTTGTTGTGGTTTATTTGCGTTTTGGTTATCGATATTAAAGAAATTTATTTATGGCATCATGACCAATGTGAATGACTTTCCTAATTTCCTAAGCTGCCCAGTTTTCAAACCAGCGTATGCGCAATTTATGACATCTAAGTTTTAGTTTTCATTACAAACTTCTCTTGGCATCTGAGCAAATGCTTTATGGAAATTATGAGAGCGAAGTAAAGAAAAGTGAGAGCTTTTGAATTCAGCTTGGAATAGATTTCCAGTTTTGCTTCATGTACACAATTTGCCCATAATTGAGTAGTGCCATTCTTTTTGTTGCTGTTTTTTTTAGTGATGCAGCAAAATCGTGTCGAAAAGTGGTGGCTGGATAAATCGATGGTTATAGAAAGAAAAAGAGACACAGTATTCATGCCACGTAATGTTCAAAATAAATGGTAGACAAAATAGAAATAGGCGTGTCTCTGGTTTTAAAAATGTTGGTTTATTGGCAGCCCCAACAGAAGATACCAACAACACCAACAACAAATGGGCTTTTGTAAATAAAATACATAATAAAAATTGTTGTTGTATTCACTCGTAATTTGTGCAGCTTTTTATCTTGTTCATGTTCATGTGTATTTGTGAGTGTGCGTTTGTGTGATTGTTGCTTACAGCAACATCTTTTAATTTATTTAACTATAATTTATAGCCATTGGGCTATTAAATTGTACAGATAACTTACATTTAGTTCCATTTTTCTGTAAGTTCATTTAATAATTGTACGATACCTTAAGGCTTTCCATTTAAATAAGAGAGCTTTTTTTTCTCTTCTCACAATTTAATGTTGCAATCACCCATTTTCATTTATTTTTTAATAATTGTAATTATAGATTATTTAGTCAATTATAAAAACCAAATGACTATTTTAATGTGATACAGCAAAAGAAAACAGAGATTCATTAAAGTTAACAGTGAGTGGCAAAAAATAACATAAAGGAAAATTATTTTTATGTTTCATTTTAATGTACAAAAGTTAACTAAAATATCTTTATAAAGTTAAATAAAGAACAATAAGCGTTTAAGGCAATAGCTTTTTCCGTTGCATTATAATAATTTTATACGGTGTAACACGCTACTAACACGCCAGAAACTTCCAGAGCGCTGGATACATCCGTTTATCATTTGATGGTACCAACGCCAACTGTGAGTTGTTTTTGCATCTTCAAACACAGTTAAAGTGTTTTCAATCTTAATCCGCAACATTGTTTTTAATTGCGACCAGCCAGCGCACATTGGGGTATTTTGCTAATCTTGCCGGACATTACTTTTTTTTAAGTTATATTGGCTCTAAATACTTACTGAGTGCACCTAGATTAATGAAACTTGGCTGAAAAATCTGCTATGGTCACAAGCTATTAAAGCTAAAAAATAGGAAAAATCGAACAAAGGGGATAAAAGTTCCCCTTAGAAGAACTAATCCTACCTCTCAAAAACGCAAGTTTTTTTTTTTTTTAATTTTGAAGTCATTTTGTTTAGCAATTAAAACTTAAAAAAAAACTGATAACATAAAGTTGAACTCAAGAGATTCTAAAATGCCATTTTGTGCAATAAAATATTATTTCGAAAAAAGAATGTAATTTTTAAATAAAATGGATTACATAAGCCTTAAAACCATAGAAGTTAGTTTATAAGAGCAGGGGGAGGTATCCCTCCGATTCCAGCGCTAAAAACGTCCCTGTGAAAAAATTGTTTTTTCTATTTTTTTTTTTTTTTGTTGCCAATTTCCTAAATAATTATTTATTATTAATCTTTCCAATGCTTTACCAATTACCGCCTCTCAAAAATATTATTAAAATGATATTTTTATAATTTGTTACTTAATAGTATTTTATTAATCTGAAATTTATTTGTAATAGAACTTATTTATGATTGTAATGGTAAATTTTATTTCAAATTGTTACAATTAATTTATTTAAAAGAACTTCTCCTTTGCATTAAACTGATGATGAGTGTCATGGTCCTTCTTTGTCTAATTCTTCAAAGAACTCTTCCGAATCTGAATCCTCTTCTGTGTTAAGTACAGGTTAGAGCTGTGTTGTTCGCGAACGAACGGGTTAAATTGACCGAATTAATCAAGTGAACGGAGTGATACTGTCATTTCAATCAGGTCTTTTGGTTCAATAGTGTACGGGTTTAATTGAACGTATGACTTAATTGAATGAAATGAGCCAGATATTTAACCGGCTCCTTTCGTTCAAATTGACCGACTGAACGAATTCAACGAACCAATGAGTCTTTGATAATTGACCGAAAAAGACCGGTCACTGAAACGAACAACCGGGCACATGTCTAGTACAGGCGAAAGCATGAAAGAAAAGTAACAACTTTGATTTGGTGTGGGTCTTATACTAGTATATAGTGGGTTAGGCGCAAAAACGCGCAAGGTTTTTTCTACAGTATAAAAGTAGACATCGTAAATTTTATAGTGATATATAACATTTTTGCGACCGCGATGGAGATCACTATCACAAACGTATTCACTTTTTGTTACAAAAAATTTAACAAAAAAAATCCTTTTTTAATTTCGAAACGAAATTTTTTATCTTAAAAATGTAAGACAAAATTTTTCTGAAAATTAATATAAGTAGCGGCAAGTATAGCCTTTCACAGGAAAAAAGAACTCTATACTTAATCTTTATTCGTTTAATCACAAAAAACATATTGCAAACCTCTCAAAATCGTATAAATTCAATAAAAACGTATGCGATTTATCCTGACTTTCCTGACTTTAAAAGTGTTCCAAAACGACAAATCTCAAGCAAAAGCCTTGATAATTCACTATACGATGCAGAATTGTTATCTATCCAGCTGCGTACTTAAATTTTTACATTTCTCAAAATTAATGTTTGTCCTAATGTCCGGCTAGATTGGTAAAATACCCCTCAGTGCAGCGTCAGAAAAAAATTATGTTCACGAAACGAGATGCTAAATAAAAAAAAATAATAATAAACTTCTATCGAAATTCTATCAATCTGTCTATTCTATAATGTAACCATTATAATACGTGCTTATTATAAGCTTTTGCTTTTCCGCTGTTTCTATTATAATGGTTAGACGTGTGAGTTCAAGGAGGAGTACTTTCATTGCTATCGTAGACAAGTCCTAAAACTTTTCCAGCCGCTTCTTTTTGTCGGAATTTTCTTAACTTTGCTTGACCTAGGTGATCATTAATTGCACCGTTATGGTGTACACTCCAAGATTTCGAACTTTTACAACGCCGTCCAAGTGGATGATTTCCAAATATTGAAGCACCTTCTTCATAGTGAAGATTGTCGTTGCAGGGTTGATATTAAGTCTCAAAGATAAGAACTATATCATTGCTAAAAAAAATACTAGTCATTGGGTTCACAAACTTCCAATTTGCAAATATAATGATTTCTATATCATTGCGAGTTAATATGTGAGGACTAAATCAGCTGCTAGACTTCACAAAAGAGGTGAAAGTATCACGCTTTGTGGATACTCTCCTTAATATTATACTGTAAGAGACTCTTCTTCTTGTATTCAAATCTCCGTTTGTCAAAGACTTTTTCCTAATAGGCCAAATTACTACGTACCGTGTTTGTCTGCTGCTATAGTGCGGTATCCATTGAGCGTCCTGTCCTGTATGCATGATTAGGTAAATAAAAGGGTTCCCTACACAAGACTGTCATTCAAGAATAATGATCTATTTTCATTTCTATCGCTAGAACTATCAGGGACTTTGGGAGTGTGGTGTTCTTTCTGCCTAATGATGTAGATTACACTAGATCCAAACATGTTCTGGCCAATGAAGATTTTTACGGTTGAACGGTGTCCATTCATTCGCCACTCTATGTAATGTTCACTGCATAGTCTCTGTGAATAATTCTACAATTTTTCTATGACCTGCCTATTCCACAGATGTTTTGCTTCTGGCCCCTCCGGACTGGCAGGAAAATAAAGAGAAAATAGCAGTAGTACCTTTTGTCCTTGGGCAAAGCTAATGATCAATGTTAGCGCAAGCATTTTTGACTTAGTCATAAGGCTGACCACTAGTCTTATATACTAATACGAGGGCTGCTCTATATATTTCTGGCCTAATGTGAAAATGCGAATATTTATAATCAAAAATGGTTTTATTGTTTTTTAAAGTATTCTCCAGCATGATTTATACACTTTTGCATGCGCTCAAACCAGTTGTCGAAGCACTTTTTCCACTCCGATTGAGACACCTCTAAAACATGGTTTTTGAACACTTCAACAGCTTCTTCTGGCGACGAAAATCGTTGACCACGCATTTTTTTCTTGATGTGCGGAAACAAGAAAAAGTCATTAGGTGCCAAGTCAGGGCTGTACGGCGGATGATCCATTAATTCGACGTTTTGGCCGGTCAAAACCGCTCTGGTTTGAGCCGATGTGTGAGAGCTCGCATTGTCATGGTGAACAATGATTCGTCTTCTCTTGTTGGTTTTTCGAATTTCTCCGATGACTTCAGGCAAACAAATTGTAGTGTACCACTCAGAAGTGACCGTCCTACGTTGCTCAAGCGGAACAGTCGCCACATGACCAGTTTTGCCGAAGAAACAGGCGACCATTTGCTTTGAAGTGCTTCTTAAACGAACAACTTTCGTTGGATTTTGCTCGTCTTTGAAGACCCACACGGTCGATTGTTGTTTCGTTTCGGGCTCATACGTATAGATCCATGATCCGTCACCTGTGGCGATCTTATAAACGTCTTTTAAAGCACCGCAATCGTATTTTTGTAACATTTCTTTGCACCAATCGACACGAGCCTTTTTTTGAGCGACTTTCAAATTGTGCGGGATTCAACGAGAACAAACCTTTTTTACGGCCAGGTGTTCATGCAGTATCGAATGTATGCTGGTGGAAGAAATGTCCAAGGATGTCTCTATCTCTCGGTATGTCGCATGTCGATCTTGCGTTATGAGTTCACGCACGGCATCAATGTTCTCTGGCACATCAGCCGTTTTTGGACGACTTCACGGAATTCGTCTTTGAGCGAGCTTCGGCCACGATTAAATTCATTATACCAATTTTTCACAGTGCTATAGGATGGTGCTTTATCAACATACAAAGATTTTAGTTCATCAATGCACTCTTGTCGTGATAATCCACGTCGAAAGTTGTGAAAAATGTTGGCACAAAAATGTTCACGAGTTAATTCCATTTTTTTCTATATTAATTTTTTCAAGTCACTGTAAACAACACAAATAATGGCCGTACGTCAAAACGTTTTGAGTACGATTATACTTAAAAATGACAAACATTCCAATGGAAATGTCAGATCGCACTTGGCAGCACTCATTGTTGCCAGGCCAGAAATATATACAGCAGCCCGCGTAAAGTATGCAATTTTTCGCATTAGTGAATTTAATAAACAGTCAGTTAAGTCAGCAGTTCAGCATCGACCCATGTCTATGCAATCATCAATTTTAACTGTAGACTTTACACAGTATATTTTTTTATTTGAAGTAACTAGATCTGAGACTGAGATCCTGAGCGTTGACTCTTACGATTCACATAAAGCATAAAAGCTGTGCATTAAAGATTTACGTATGCTTTTCCATGGAGTAAGATCTTTGAAACCTTCGAGACCTCAGCATCACTTGAAATGACACAGCTTTGCTGGTTCCTTTTTGGAAATACAACTAAACCATACCTGAGCGTCGTAGCCGTGGCTTTTCGTCAGATTTAAAAACTGATATCAAACAGGTGGATGAAAGTTGAAAATGAAAAATGAATTAAATACTTACGTTATCACTTTCATAAGTCTTTCCTCATGTTACTCTAATCTTCATTTCGACCATCTCTAGTCTACTCTAAATCATTTTACTTTCCTTTCATTAACAAATTTGAAATTTACATAATTTTTTGCTGCAAATCTATTTTAAATATCAATTTCACATCACTCATCATAAAAACTCATTAAACATCTCAAAAAAAGTAAAAAACTTTCACTCTATATATTATGTAATTCTTCATACTTCATTGAGCAAAACCAAAAAAATGACACATTTTTGTAAAATATAAGATCGATTGATTATCTGTCACTTGGACTACTGCTTAAAATTATTAAAAACATCTGCTTTAAATATTTTTAATTAGATTAAAATGGATTTTCAAACATTAGAAATGTGCAGGAAAACACAAAATGTACCATGAAATAAATGCATTTCAGCATGAGAATTGTTTGAAAGATCCTGTTTAAAACAATTAACAAAGGACATTCATTTATGAAGAGGTCAAATGCCATTTAAAACATTTTAAAAGTCAATTGAAACAACAATATGCATCATCAAGTCTGTGAGAGTATTTTTTTTTTTTTTTGTTTTGAAGTGCTAAAATCAATTTCACAAATACTTGAGATTAAATGAAAAAATAATAAACCAAACGAATGGTCGAATCAACGAATGGAAATGAACAATAAAAGGTGTCGTCTGTCGTTCATTATTATCTCCTCGATGTATTTAAGCCAATGACCACTGGTGGTTTATGGTTGGTTATGAGGATTTTATCGTCTACATTAACAACTTTTGCACAAAACTGACAGACGCTAACAAGGCTTAATGGGAGCTCATTGTTCAATTGTTGAATGGAAACAAAAGCAATATTAAATCCAGATAAATCTATATTGAGTAGAAGAAGCTGTATAAAATCCCATATACCCGTTCATAATTTTTGTCTATATATTTGTGTGAGTGTGTGTGTGTGTGTGCGTCTGTTATTCAGGGAATTTATTTATTAATAAATAAACCATATAAATTATAATTACGAGTGCTTTCCGAAATCTATTATGTTTTGTGGTTATAATAAATATCAATTCATAGAAGTAATTAATAAAGGACGTAAGATTTTAATTTTAGAATAAATAAGAGTGTGATATAATTTTTTTAATTCATAATTCGAACATAATCTTTAAGTAATCGATTTTAGTTTTAAACAGAGAGACCTTTTACTCGTAGCCTCCTTAAATATGATCGGAGTATTTATCCACAGCTCCGGTATCTAAACTTGTTCTGAAAACTAGAAGCAGTGTGAAGAAATCATATCTAGATATAGGTCATTCAAAAGCTACAAGTACATAATCTCGTATACTGTTTAAATAATAGGTGCTATGAATGAAAATGGCAGCTACAAGTCTGCTAAGTAGAAAAAACATAAATAGATTTCGGAAACTTGTTCAGTGACGCCACGATAAATGTGTTCTACAGAATATTTATTGAGGCATTAAGGCCTCATTAGTCTTTAATTTCTGTTGCTGTTCTGTTCCGTGCCGTTCTGCTTTTTAAATTATTGTGATTAGTTTTTCTACAACAATATATCAACTGTTTATAATAAAAATAAAACTACAATTACAATAACAAAAATAATTTTGTTTACAAATTTGTAGTCACACTTTCAAACAACTTTCAAGTAACTTAACGTTGAATTATATTTTCTACCGATTCGAACAGAACAGAACGGAACGTCAATTAACAGAAACTGATCAGCTGATTCGTTACGGAACGGAAAGTAACGACTAATTCTGCTCTTAGCTCTTCGCATTTAAATAATTCAATTATAATGTCTGCAAAAAGCTGAGCAAAAATTAATTTTCGACGATATTATAGCCAGATCTTGTACTTAAAAAAAAACAGATATTTGATAACACACAAAAACATATTTAACTTGTGTTCTTTGTTTGTTTATAACCAATTACCTTTGTTATTGTGAAGACTGTATTCCGGTCTAATTTTGGTCAGATTTGTTTTCAATGCGAATAAAAAACTTGTTCCATTTTTTTCCCAACGTTTCGTCGGTTTTTTTCCGACTTCTTCAGGGGAGTATTTTTATTATTTATTATTCCAGTGACAAATTACAATTGTGTGACTGTGATATTATTATTTTTTCGTTGACTAATTTATATACATATTTTAATGTATCCATTATTATATATATAGTGAAGGGTACATAAGATTCGGCTGATAATGCTATCTAATTTGGTAACGAAATATTGAGAACACAATAAAATAAGATCTGAAACTTTATAAATTTTTTATTTTTTTTACATAATTTGAAAGACAACTCTAATACTATCCAGCTACTTGCAAGTACAACTTTGTTACCGTCAGCTCAGCCATTTAGAAACTGCTAGCTAATTTCTTATTTAAATCTTTTTTGGCCCAACGTGCAATGTTGATGATAACTGTTACACTGGATTTGGTATATGTTCAATTCGATGCTGATATTTTCTGGTAATGCAGAAAGGTTATCATGTCTAGCAGAAAATATTTGATGTAAGAACCGAGACAATAGCTTGTCTACTTGTACAAGTTCCCATCAGAGAACTGCAAGAGTGTCTATTTTTAATACTCTAACTATACTCATCTTAAATGCGGTTGCGGTGTTATCGCCACCGCATTTCTTTTGTGCGAGTATTTACTATACCCATTCAATTTGAGTATTGATGAGTTTGTCACTGGCATACTCAAGTAAAATGTTTGCGATGCTGGCTTTACTTTTTTCTTTTCTTCTTCTTCCATAAAGTATAATACTTGTTTTGTAACTATGTCTTTGGTTATTTTATTATTTGCCACTAAGTAGGCATACGTACTAGTTTTTATTTATATAATATACCGATGAAAATTTGAAAAGACTCGATAAATTTTGGATTGAGGACAGCATTTCAAAAATTAAATTAGTACAAAATTTGTATAATAAATTTAAAATTATTATCGTTTCCGTAGTCTAGTGCTGAAGTAGAAGAATAGCATTCAGCGCTATGATATTTTTTTTTTTGAGTATAAACTTAGGAACCGAATGGCTTTAATTAATATAAAATGCTGCTAACAATACCTGATGTTTAATTAATATACATTAATATATAATCCATAATTTATTATTATTATTATACATTAATTTTTTAAATCATGTTTAAATATCTATTCATGTATTCAATAATGTAAACTAAAACAAGTTGTAAGTAAAATCATAAGGGTTAAAATCATAATTGAAATTAAAATATCAATTCTTTTCTTGTAATTTGTCACTAGAATAATAAATAATAAAAATACTCCCCTGAAGAAGTCGGAAAAAACCGACGAAACGTTGGGAAAAAAATGGAATAAGTTTTTTATTCGCATTGAAAACAAATCTGACCAAAAATAGCCCGGAATACAGTCTTCATATTAAACTTTTTTCCCAAAAACTCCATGATTTTGATTTTATTTATTATTTTTTAAGCAGCTTTTGTGAACTCTAACTAAATACACATGGATGTGTATGTGAAATTCTTAAAAGCTTGATCTTTTTTGTTCGCGGAGTTTTGTCGTTTCTGACACTACAATACGCGATACATAAACCAGAAATAATTGTCATTTGTTACGTTTTAGAAAATGAAAATTACATTCGTGTTTTAAAAAAACCCAAAGATGGAAAGGGGTAACGTTTTTGTGCATCTAAACGGCAAATTATGTTATGCAAACTGGCTGTTATTTGGCAGAAGTGTACTTTAGCTAAGTCTTTGATTTCGAGCTCTTTACACCTTATAGGAGCAGCACAATAGTGATCCATTTTAAAAATTCCTGAAAAGCCTTTAAATGAAAAGCATTTAAAGGTTCATCAATAGTTTATAGTTAACGAGTGATTTTCATTTGAACCTGAAAGTTGTAAATTTTTTTTCAAACTTTTGTCTTACTATTTCGTAATGTTGGTAAAAATTTTAAAAATATTTCAGTCGAAATTCATCGCCCGTTCTATCCCCTTAAAAAGGAAATTAACGTAAGGCACGATAAATGTTTTCTACAAAATATTTATTGAGGTATTAACTGTGCGCAACTCTGTGACTTTCTATTGCAATCATAAGCTGTTTGCATTTAAATAATTTAATTATAATGGCACCTTACTGCAAATGATTAGTATGTTAAAGAATTTGCTAAATCTGTTATCATTGATTTTCGCAAACTTTACCAATTTTTACAAAATTTCGATTTAGCTTAAATATGTTTTCTAAAACCCCATAGCAGGGTTCAGAAAACATACACTGCCTTTAATTATCTGAAATATTTCAAATATGATTTTAAAAGGCAAAAGTCTAAAAAAGATTAATTTTTCAAAAAATCTTTTTTTCCGTGCTATTTTCCCGATTAATTATTTAAATCACCGATATTGATTATTGAGGGTAAAAGCACGTCTCGATGGCCATTTCGTTATCGCTTACTTAACTCTTCAGAAAACTTCTGACAAACATTTTAAATAAACTAAAGATTTTTGTCCAAACATTAAAGTAAAGACCAAAATCAAAGTTTAAGCAAAAACAACAATAGCCAACAGTAATTCTATTTTTCTTTCTCCACTGTATACGGCTGAATTTTTTTCGGCTCTTTTATACAGTTGAAAGAGCATGAAAAATTAAATATCACAAAACACTACGATAATTTATTTATATGCACGGGCACTTTGCAAATATTAAACTTTCATTTTTGTCTTTGCTTTTTTGTTTGGAAAAAATTTTTAGTTTATTTAAAATGTTTGTTAGAAGTTTCCTAAAGAGTTAAGGAAGGAAAAAAGATTTTTTGAAAATTAATTAATATAATTATAAAAATTCCCGTTGTTTAATATAAGATTAATTTTTGTTTTTTGATGCCTGACGTATTTTTTTTTACTTGATTTTTATAATTAACAAAAACACACACGGACAAAATTACATTTAAAAATCTTTATACACAAATAAATATTTTATTGCATTTGAAATATTTGTGATTCTCTCGAAAGTACGAACTTTTAGTAAAACTTGAGGTAAATTTTTAGGAAACGAAAAGAAGGACCTAAGCTTAACTAATCCCCTACCGCCAGCATATGAAATTTTTAATTATTTTGCTTTGCAGGCTTTAAAAATTTAAGCTTTTTTACTTTTTTTTATTATTTTTTGAGGAATATTTCTCTTTCATGCTTTGTCCGCAACGATATATTTTTCATTTAAACTTATTTTTGCAAAAATATTTAGTAATGAATTATTTAAGAGTTAAATTCTACATACAAAAAAGAACAAATAAAAAACTAATTACTAATTGTTGCTTTTTTTGTTTCTATCATTTCATATTTTTCGTAAAAAATTTATTTTTTGTTTTTAAATTTTTTGAGTTTTAAATTAAGAAAAGCCCTACAAAAGTTGATTTAAGGTCATTGCTTATGGTTTTTCAATATTGTGAATTGAATGCTGTCAAATCATGGTGAAATAATAGAAAATCAACAATTATTATAAATAAAACAAAGTTAATAAAATTATTATTAATTTAAAGTTCATTTATTTATGGTAATTGACATAAGAACATAATTAAACATTTATCTTGTTAAATTTTTTTCCTTTCGTTACTGTTTGTGTGTAAATTTATTTGTTATTTAGTAACAACTCAATCAAATCTTAATTTATTTTGCTTCATTCGCAGCAAATGAAATGATAAATACGATACGATGATTTGAACTTCATTATTTCGCTTTAGGGAGTTTTTTTTCTGTTTTAGCTTCTTTAAGGAATATTGTTGTTTGCTACAAGCTGATAAATAAAATAACATCAAAAAATTGGAGAAAAAGTTTTAACGAGACATTTGTGTAAAGTAGAGGTGAGTGAAATGAATTGAGAGTATATTTGTTAGTTTGGATCTTATAATATTTTGATAAATTACATTTTTAACTTCATTTCTTAACAAACATATAAACACAAGTCATTTCAACAATGAAAAATAAACTACAGTGGTTTGAATAACTAAAAAATATCGTAATCATTTGCAATAAATCTTGATAACTGGGAGAAATCTCTTGGTAGCATGCTATCTTTAAAGTTAATGGCCATAATTGCTACTTTTCGTTGTTCATCAATACATTGAAAAAATGTAAACCACGTAATTATTGGCGCTGCCCTTACTTAGGCCCAACTAATTTACATACTTTGTAATTCGGTCACTACGAAAACCATATCGTGAACTTTATCAACAACTTTGAGGAACATGATACCAGCTTCCTCACTTGAGGATGTATGCCCAAGTTTAAATTCTTTAACTCAACTGATCAACTGTTGCAGAAATGCCATGACTTATTTCTTCAGGAATTTGTTTTTTAATTGATTTATGCCTACTGTCAAAATGGCGTTTCAACTCACCTAAGGTCAACCTTTTCTAAATAAATATTACGTTTACGAGTTGCAGAGAGAACAGTGAAGAAATACTTTGGTTTGCGTGTGGACTTCTAACCAAATTAATATTGATAAAAATACTCCTCGTAATATTATTTAAAAAGTTAGTTGGTTAAATACATGATGTTTAAAATGTAAACAAACTAAGTTAGATAGATGCAAAGAATTCAGATAAAGGATACAACGATGCAGAAAATCCCACAGTTCATTCTGCTGGTATTCCATTTTTATTTGGAAAAGGTTCGCATACGTTTGTACAAAAAAATGAACATATGTCAACATCAACTTCAATTCATATTACATTATTTAACAATTTACTTGTAATTTGTAATTTTCTGGTAACTCTAAACAAGCTGTAACTCTTAAATACTCTTTATTCTTTTTACAGCGTGGAAAGTCTTGCATCCGAATCTTGTGCAGACTATAATAGTTTCGTGAAACAGTCTCCGAAAATAAGTCTTAAAAATCCCTGACATTAAATGACGAGCTGCTTGGGCTCATTAAAAAATTAAAAATTAAAGTCCTTTCTTAACAGAGAAAAATTGCGCTCTGTGAGATATAAATTTAAATGGAGTTATAAATGTAAATGGATGGGAATGAAGCTTGTACAAGTAGACAAGCTATTGCCTCGGATTTTTTGGCAAATATTTTCCGCTAGACATGAAAATATCATAATTGAATAGAATCTAAACCAAAACTAATATAACAAATATCATATCATATACAGTGGGTCAGAAAAGATTTATTTAAGAAATTAGCTAGGAGTTTCTTAAGGACTAAACTGACGGTAACAAAGTTACACTTGCAAATAGCTGGAGAGTATTAGAGTTTTTCTGATTTAAAAGAGTCCGTATTTGTCTTTCACAATATTTAAAAAAAATTAAAAAAATTATAAAGTTTCAGATCTTATTTGTTCTCAATATTTCGTTACTAAATTAGATAGCATTGTCAGCCGAATCTTATATACCCTTCACTATATATGTAAATCTAGTTTAGTAAAGTAAGTCCAACCAATAAAGCAAATATTGTTTTGACAGAGAATTAAAAAAAATGTCATCGGCCCTTAATGGGTTAAGCATTTTTTTTTAATTTTAGTATTTCCTTAAAGCTCTCTTCAAAAGCTTTTAAATGAGACCCATATTTATATTTACAAAAAATTTTAAAATTTCTCTTAAAAATTTTTATCTTTTTTTTTAATTCTCTATCGCTCCATATGGTTTTTTTTCATTACTTCATTGTTCCAAATGATATGGAAAAATTAGTTGCAGGTGTGGTGTTTTGTTCTCTGCCTCGAAGGACATGCACTGATCTTGCTGATTTTTAACAGCAACTCTTTCAAAACTATTTCTGATCTATTGGCGTATTTAATTTTTCTCTGGCTGATATAGTGTTTTCGCAAACTTGATTTAAACACTAACATGGACGGACAGACGGACATCAATTAATCGACTTCGCTATGCATAAAAACTCACAGTATAAATTACAAACGGAATATCAAACTGACATAAAAAAGACCGAAAAAAGTAAAAAATTTAGATTTTAAAAATTTCATTCAGTTTAAAAGCCTTTTATAAGGTCAACAGAAACAAGTATAAGTAGTTAACTTAAAGAGTTGTTTATATTTCAAAAGGGAAGCGTGTAAGTTTTTAAGATAGTTCACGGATTTAGTTTGCTTCCTAGCAAAATTATGGAACTTTTTTAGTGCAATATCGTTATTGTCAGAAAAAATCTATTGTTAAATGCCGCGGTTTTATATATCTTTACAATACACAAAAGCACATTTGAAAAAATTTTACACAAGGTACTAAAAAACAAAATTGAATAAATCAGGCCTTTGACAATTGCTTAAGTTGTAAAAGGCTACCAAAATCATTTATACTTAATTGCTGGGTCAAAAAAATGGAAGTCCTTTAAAATTTGTATAAAATATCAACATAAGTTGTACTTGTTAAATTTATTTATGTACTTTGATATTTTTTAAATTATTCCTTATACATACAATGTCTTCAATTTGTAATTTTTTTTTCTTTATTTACGAGCCACTGTGCCCCAATAATTTTAACAAGCAAAAGCAATATTTAATATTCTCGTTTATTTTATCGTGGCAGTTGTTAGTAAATGATTAGTGTTGTTGTATGTGTTTGTCTGTGTGTAGTTGTGGCCTGTGTTAAGTGAACATTATTAAACATATTTTACCCCAGGGAGCACTTAACAATTCGTTAAGTTACCGCTGTTTAGTTACTTTATATTTCGTTTTTTTTTTCAAAATCAAACGATTAAAGTACATTTTACTTACAAACTGCAGCATGATTTTCATTATTTTAGCTTCTGTGAGAAAGAGAGTGATAAAAGTCAGCCACTTACCCAAAATAAAAAATAAAAAAAAATTAAATCATCTTCTGATTACAGTGGGTTCGGTAAGTGTATATTTCATGTACCAGAAAATCAACTCAAACAAACAACAACAACAACATCAAATAAAATAATAATAACAAGGGCGAGAGTAATACATATATTTTATAGGGATTATTTATTTGATTTGTACCACAAAATAATGTTACACGAGAACCAAACGAGAAACAAATACAAGAACGTATTTCAAATAGAAGAGTTCATCATCACAATTTATCACAATGTGGATGATGATATTTATGATTACATACATTCTAATCGAGTATTGTGTTGCATGAACGAGAGCGTATATCTTTTAACATGGAGTTAAAACATTTTCATTTCAAGGGTGGGATTTTTCAAGTGTTTAAGATTTACAAATTCGATAAAAGTAATTGGGGTGAAATACGATTGTTACAGTTCATTCCGTTTTGTTTGTCTGTTTTGTGTGAGTGTGTGTGTGTGTGTGTTTGTTCCGCCCTTTTAATAATAAATATTAAACAAGAAATTGTTGTATTATTTATGAATTTTTTGATACTAACTTTCCTTTATAACCAAAGACAGGCACTTTTTAACACTTTATGTAAATCAGTATGGTGAGAAATTTATAAAATGAATTATTCAATTTCATATATATCATTATTAACATCAATTTAGTAATAATTTCCTAAGAAATTTTTAATGACTTTGATCAATTTTAAAGAGAATTTAGTTTAATTTTATGAACAAAGGAAATGTTAAAAGGTCTTTGGGAAATAAGAATTGTATTATCATTATAAGAATTATTTTGTAGTTGATATGCCATTAATTTATTTATAATATATTCTTAAGAGAAAATATGCCTTTGATAAGAAGTATTTGTTTGTTTTTTGAAAAGTATTTTTTAGAAACGATTACCATTTTAATAATTACTTTTAAATTATATTTCTTTAAAGTATAATGCATCAAATGAACAATTTGTATACCCTTCACCACAAAAAGTGGAAAAAGGTTAGGTATATATACACGTAAAGAAAAAATATGATTGAGGTAACCATAATCTAAGAGCAACATAATATGGTTGCATTATATGGTTACTAACAAAACATAGTATTGTTACATTTGCAACCAAATATTTGTCCAAAGTATAAACAAAATTATGTTCAAATATAAACATTAAATGGTTAAATTAAAATATAATAATATGGCTGAAAATGTCATGTTATATAATTGAATTATAATATAGTCTCGTAAGTGCAAAATTTTCCTGATATAAAAAACTGATAATTGTTTTATTTATTAACGATTTGTCATAAAAATTATTTTAAACCATAAATTCATAAAAAAATCAATTATTTGCTTAACAAAAAAATGATTTAACAATTATGCTTCAAACACAAAAATAAAGATTTATATGCTTACAGTACATACATATTTACTTCAACTTTTTTTAAATGTTTTGGTTCCCTTTTTATTTGTTTTCATATTTTGAATTTTATTTTTAATTATTTATTTTGTACATAAATTTTTATTTTTTTCAATTTCTTTAACAATCAAAAACAATTTCAAATTTAAGCCACCAGAGAAATTACTAAACTGTCAAGTACGAGAACAAAATATTTTTAAGAGTAAACATTATTCTGTTGGTGTTAACCATACTTTGATTAATAATAATATATTATGGTTAAATATTTTATATTATTTTTAAAAAGTTATAAAACTTTGGTTGTGGTTGAAATTTGTTTAAGTATAAACCAACCATGTTGCATTTTTTGTGCACAGTAACCATATAATCGTTAAAATTTAACAAAAAATGTTTGTCGTGACTAAAGTTTTGGTGAAAACAACTATAATTTGTTCTACGCAACTATAAGTTGTTACAAAGAACATAATATGGTTATTGTGACCATATAATAACCATATTTTTTTATGCGTGTAAGTTTGTCATTCCGTGCGGTATTTCTACAATAGCCATTTTCGACCCCAGTATATACATACATTTTGACTTCTTATGCACAGCGAAGTCGATTGAGCGTTGCCCGTCTGTCCGTCCGTGTTAGTGTTGAAATCAAGTTCGCCTCTAATTTTTTTTATCTCATTTGGAACAATAAAGTAACTTCAATCAAAAAAATAAATATATGAGGTGAAAGAGAATTAAAAACTAAGAAAAACACATCAAGAGAGAAGATTAGGGCTCGCCCATTTTTTCCGAGTTACGGGGCTCTAAATTTTAATTTTTTTTAAATATCAATATGGGTATCATTTTAAGGCTTTTGAAGAGATCCTTATGGAAATACTAAAATTTTTTAAAAACGCTTAACCTATTAAAAGCCGATGGCATTTTTATGTTAAATTTGAATACTTAATTATTCTTCTCATTTTTTTAATTCTCTGTTAACCCAATATTTATAAGAATATTTATAACATTCGACATAGCCGAATATAGGAATCTTACTTGTTTTAATCCAGCTTAAATTCGCATTTTAAGTTTATTTGAAGAAAGCTTTCATTTTACTAGTGACACTTTAATACAAAAAATTTTAATATATTAATGAATTCCATTAGTAGTGTAAATGCGTAACATTTTAATTAGAATTTTTAACCGAAAGGGGACTAGAAAGAATGAAAACTTAGGTCAAGTTACTTATCTTGTAAGCTTTATAAATAAAATTATGTCTTATGTTGATGCCAACATCAGAGGTCGCTATATGAAGATTACATATAGGCGTGATAGGAACATAAAATTTATCAACTCTTTACACAGCTGTAATTATATAAACAAAGATAAAAAAGTGTTTCCTTTACCATCCACAAAATGTGGTGCTTGTAAACACTATAAAAAGAAAAGTAAAGTAGCACATGCTGATAAACTGTGTCGACTGCGTTGCTGTAAAACACAAGACCTCGTGTCATGAGTTTAACTCCCATCACCGCCATAGAGAAAAAAATTTTGACTACATGCGATTGACAAGTTGTGTTAAAAGTGAATAAAAGAAAATAGCAGTTGAAACCTTCCGAAGGCTCTATTGAAAAAGCAAATCAATTCTTGTGTAACCGCAGTAGATTAATTGGTGAAGGTGCCTGCATACAAGAACAGCAGATGAGATGGTTGAAATGCCCATTCGAATTAGTTAAAAAGAAAGTAACAACAGTCTGTAATAGACGTGGTTGAGTTGATTGAAAGAGGTCCAAGTTTGCAAGACTAGAGGTCTTAAGTTCAAGTCTCACCGGAGCTTTACACATATTGGATCTGGATCTGTGACATCTTGATGTTCGAATCTTTCCTGAGTCAGACATTGTAGTGTAGATGGTGAAAGCGCACGGAAAGAGAAGAACATAACATTTTATACCAAAAACGTAAATTAGAAAATCATAACAGTAAAAATCGGTACAAAATTTGGATGTATATTTGTAAAAATATAATTTTGAGAATCTTTGTGTAGGTGGTTTCAAAATTTTAAAGCAACTAATCAAGTGAATTAAAAAAATTTCTCAAATATTTTGTGAGTATTTTTAAATGTTTCTAAAAAGTTTTAGCAAACTAAACTTTTAGGAAAATAATCAATAATTACTTAATTTTTTTTTTGTTTATTTATTCACAGACTATTGTAAAAAGCGCACAAAAAAAATTTACTTTTACAAACAATTACTAAAATTCTTTTAAAATTATAATAAAAACTCACTGGTCAAAATAAATTTTTAAATTTGTTTTTAATTTAAATTTGCCCTTTTAAACAAATAACACTTTGAAATATAAAACTTTCAAAAAAGATACTTTTCGATAGATAATATTTTAAGTATGTACATTTTCATAAGCAGCTTTTCTAAAAAGTACCTTTTGAAAGACCTTGTAATATTATCACATAAAAATATATATTTGATAACAATAGCTTCAATATAAAAAATCGGTAATTAATTTAATCGGGATAATTTAACAAAAGAACGAAGTTTTTTATAAAAACTAAATAAATTAAAAAATATTTTGTGTCTTTAAATAAAAAAAGTACCTTTTTAAATTTGTTTTCAAAATGTACCTATTAAGAATTTATATTTAAAAATGCCAACTTGAACATTTAAAATCACACTTTAAAAAAAAATATTTTCAAAAGTACTATTATAAAAGGAACCTTAAAAATTTTATGGTTGTAAAAGATATATTATATAGTCCAGATTTACACTATGCATTTTTTTGAGGCAAAAGTTTTCGCAATTTTCTATTTAAGTTACGGCGTTACGCGTTATCTAAAAGTATTCAATAGCAACAGTAACATCCCCTCAAAACTCAAGCAATACCATATTGCTTACTCCTTCTGCTTCATAAACAAACAAAAATTTTAAACCACCAAAACTTTAGTCACGATAAATATTTTTTGTTAACTTTTAACGATTATATCGTTACTGTGCACAAAAAATTCAACCTGGTTGGATTTAACTTAAAAAATTTCAACCACAACCAAAGTTTTATAACTTATTAAAAATAATATAAATTATTTAATCATAATATATTATTATTAATCAAAGTATGTTTAAAAGCAAAAGAATAATGTTTGCGCTAAAAAATATTTTGTTCTAGTACTTAACAGTATAGTAATTTTTCTGGTATGAAATTGAAAAAAAATAAAAATTTATGTACAAATTAAATAATTAAAATTAATATGCAAAATACGAAAACAAATAAAAAGGAAATCAAAACATTTAAAAAAAGTTGAAGTAAATATGTATGTATTGTAAGCATATAAATCTTTGAAGCATAATTGTGAAATCATTTAATTGTTATTTTAAGCAAATAATTGATTTTTATGTGAATTTATATTTTTAAATAATTTTTATGACAAATCGTTAATAAATAAAACAATAATCAGTTTTTTATATCAGGAAAATTTTGCACTTGCGAGACTATATTATAATTCAATTATACAACAATGACATTTTTAGCCATATAAATATATTTTAATTTAACCATTTAATGTTTAATTTGAACATAATTATGTTTATACTTGGGACAACAATATGGTTGCAAATGTAACAATATTATGTTTTGTTAGAAACCATATAATTCAACCATATTATGTTGCTCTTAGATTATGGTTACCTCAACCATATTTTTTCTTTGCGTGTATATGAATCTAGTTTAGTGAAGTGGGGTGACAGAGAATTAAAAAATAAGAAATAATTTGGTACTGCATTTATATTATTTTAGATAAAAATGACCTCGGCTCTCAATGGGTTAAGCATTTTTAAAAATTTT
Organism: Gymnosoma rotundatum; assembly: GCA_916610165.2. NCBI lineage: Eukaryota > Metazoa > Arthropoda > Insecta > Diptera > Tachinidae > Gymnosoma > Gymnosoma rotundatum. The sequence continues at coordinate 8,636,046 of OU744336.1, forward strand.
AGTATTTCCTAAAAGATCTTTTCAAAAGCTTTAAAATGATGCCCATATTGATATTTTAAAAAATTTCTAAATTACAGGGCCCCATATCTCCGAAAATATGAGCGGGCACCAATTTTGACCCTTGATTTTTTTTCTTATTTTTTAATTCTATATCACCCCATATATTCATTTTATTTTATTGGAGTTACATTACTGTTCCAAGTGATGTGAAAATATTAGAGGTTGGCGTGGTGTTTTGCCTGCTGCCTCGAAGTCCGTAGACCGGTCATGCTGATTTCAAATAGTACCTCTTTCGACACTATGTCTGATCGATTGGGGTACTTAAATTTTCTGTATCTAATCTAGTGCCTCAGCAAACTTTCTTTCAACACTAATAATGATGGACAGACGGGCATCGCTAAATCGACTTACCTATTCATAAGAACTCAGAATATATATACTTTATGGGGTCGAAAATGGATATTGTAGAAATTACAAACGGAATGACAAACTTAGTTATATCCTTTTTTCCACATTTTGTAGTGAAGGGTATAAAAAGGCTAATGAAATAGGTTCCGCTTTCAAAAACTGAAAACTTTAAAAAAGAAGCAAAGCGCATTAACTTCACCTATAATAATAGACTGCCTCTTCGAATAATTTTGTCTTTTTTAAAAATCAATTAAATTTGTCGTCTTTTAAAAAAAAAAAAAAAAACATTTTAAAATGTTAAAATACTCCTTTGTTAACATTTAATTTTTTAATAACAAATTTGACATAAAAAATATTTATATACGAGTATGTATGTATGTATTTATTCTCACAATACTCCGTCTTCGTTTAAAAAATAAATTGTGAAATTAAAAAAAAGAGAATGTCATTTAGTAATAAAAATAGAAATGTGCAAATCAATTTTCTTATTATACGTCCAATTAATTATAACAATAGAAACTGTTGACTTTAGCAAAACCCAAACAATTGTTTCGGTTGTTTGTTTTCCAATTTTGTTGTTTTTTTTCACGAAAGTACTCGTACTTCTGACTTGCAGGAATCAAGTCAAAAGGATAACGACACAAAAAATAACAATAACATGTAACAATAGGCACTAAATATAAAACTAAACATCATCAAATTACTATCTTAACACCTGAGTGCCCTTTTTATGTTTTATTTTTTTTTTTTTGTTTTTTTTTTTTTTTGTTGCTTACTTTGTCAGTTTTATTAGCTGTAAGGCACGCAACCCTTGTTGCACGCTCTCACACATGTTAATAAAGAAACTAATGATAAGTTGAACATTTACCAATACAAATGCAACCTTTGCTTTGTATGGATAAGTGCAGTTTGTTTTGTTAAATTTACCACAGATACTTTATACATTCGTACATCTGTATCTCTTGGTATTGTTGTTTATTTTTCAGCCACATTTGCAACCCCCTATTGCATTTGTTTTAATAAAAACCATTATCAAGAAAATTTGTTTCTTTTGTATTCTTTAATTGTTTAAAGTGTTTTTAGGGTGTGTGTTTAAAAATCATTTTACTTTTTTTTTTTGTTCATTTAATTCTCAAAATACTAAAAAGACAAATAAAGACTCCTTATTTACACAATAAATTATTTTCATTATTCTCGAAACCATAAACCAAAACAGCAACTCGCCAGAACTGCAAATAATGAAAATGTCTTTTTCAATAAATAAAGAATTTCTATTAAAAAGGTTCAAATTGTATATCATTAATTTACTGTTGCCAATCAATTATTTTCTTATTGTTTTCTTATTCAAGAGAATTGCGTTTTGTAGAATCTTTATCAAACTGAAATTAACACTAATTGAGTTACAATGCGCCATAAAAGTAAAACAAAAAAGAGAACAAAGAAATTGTTGCCAAAATCTAGAGTGTTTAACTGCTTTTTATTTGTCAAATCATTAGAAGTCAAAGAAATCTTTAAAAAAAAACCCAGAGTCCTTCAAAGCAGATGTTAGAGAAACATTTAAAAATAGACAAGAAAAGATAAATTATTTATAAACGATTTAGAAGTGATATTTTATATATTTTTTAACGTCATTAACAAACGCAAGAAGCAACGATGATGCCTGTAGTCAGCATTAGTATTAAGCTTCCTCCAGTTGAAAGGAGAAATCCAAAGCTCCTTTAAAAATCTTTTTTTTAATCTTTTAACAGGGTTTAAGATTTTTTTTAAATACCCAGTTTCTGACACTAACAAGAGATTATGAAATATTGTAAAAGTTTTAAATTTTTTTGCCCAAAATTATAAACTCTATTCTTCTAGTTAAATAGGGAAGATCACTTCTTCTAGTTTGTGCAAAGCAAAACACAAAAATCAAAAAAAAATCAAAAAAAGTAAGAGTGCTATATTCGGCTATGCCGAATCTTATAAACCCTTCACCATCTATGTAAATCTTGTTTAGTGAAGTAACTCCAATCAAAAATGCAAATATTGGGGTGAAAGCAAGTATTGGGTTGTTTTTATTAAACCAATTAATGGTTCCTTTTTCCTTAAAAGCAACAACAAAAGAAGAAACAAGCATCAACTTATTGCTTAAGCAACAGCAAACGTTTTCAAAATAAATGCTTTGTTGACTGCTTTGCTGCAGAAAGAAACACATAGTTAACTGAAGCATATGCGTTTCTTTCTCTTTTTTTGCATTTTTTTTTTTTGCTGTTGCTTCGTTTATAATGAAATGTTTTGTAAATGCTGAGACACTTAGTTTTTTTATTTGCTGAAAAACATGTGAACAAGGCAAAGATTTTAGTGCTTTTGCTATTTTTAAGCAAGCAATTTAAACCCTGACATACACATGTGTACATACATACGCGTATATTATGTACTTAGGCAAATTTATTATAGGTTTCCGCAGTAAGATTTAAATATACAACTTTTTTTAATTCAGAGATATCAAAAAATGCTTAAAGAGGTAAAAAATAAATTATTAAATTATGTTGCCAGACTCACGGTGTTATTATTGCAATTGTTACACGCGAAGAAAAAATATGGTTGAGGTAACCATAATCTAAGAGCAACATAATATGGTTGCATTATATGGTTGCTAACAAAACATAATATTTTTACATTTGCAACCATATTGTTGTCCAAATAAACATAATTATGTTCAAATTAAACATTAAATGGTTAAATTAAAATATATTTATATGGCTAACAATGTCATTATTATATAATTGAATTATAATATAATCTCGTAAGTTCAAAATTTTCCTGATATAAAAAACTGATTATTATTTTATTTATTAACGATTCGTCATAAAAATTATTTAAAAATATAAATTCACATAAAAATCAATTATTTGCTTAAAAAAACAAATAAATGATTTCACAATTATGCTTCAAAGATTTATATGCTTACAATACATACATATTTACTTCAACTTTTTTTATTATTATTTATTTATTTATTAAAATTTATTACAATTTAAATTATAATAAACTAAAATTTTAAAGCACTAGCAACTATAGGCTATCGGCTTAGGAACTTTTTTTTTCATGTTTTGGTTTCCTTTTTATTTGTTTTCATATTTTGCATATTAATTTTAATTATTCAATTTGTATATAAATTTTTATTTTTTTCAATTTCTTTAACAATAAAAAACAATTTCAAATTTTAGCTCCCAGAGAAATTACTAAACTGTCAAGTACTAGAACAAAATATTTTTAAGCGTAAACATTATTCTGTTGCTTTTAACCATACTTTGATTAATAATAATATATTATGATTAAATATATTATATTATTTTTAATAAGTTATAAAACTTTGGTTGTGGTTGAAATTTTTTAAGTTAAAACCAACCATGTTGAATTTTTTGTGCACGGTAACCATATAATCGTTAAAAGTTAACAAAAAATATTTATCGTGACTAAAGTTTTGGTGAAAACAACTATAATTTGTTCTCCGCAACTTTACATTGTTACAAAGAACATAATATGGTTATTGTGGCCATATAACAACCATGTTTTTTTTCTGCGTGTAGTGTTTCACAAAAAAGTGCATTAATTATTTTTTGGAATATTTTGTAAATTATATTAATAAAAAGTTCTAAAAAATGCTAAATTAAGAGTTGGAAAGTGCTAAAAATAGTGCTAAGTGCTAAATCTATAATTTTGCTGCTAAATCAACAAAAGAAGTGCTAAATGTAGCACCGAAAGTACTCAAATGAGCACGCTGATAGAAAAATAACGCACGACGGTAAAGATATTTTCATATAAATTTTACATTAGTTATCGTCCAACGACAATGCCGCTAAGATAAAATTTATTTAATTTTCTTGTCGGTTTTCATTATTCTCTCACATTTAGTTTCTCACTCTCCTAACAATATTGCCACATATGAGATGAAAATAAATATTATTAATGCCGTCAGAGAATCGTTGTTATCTTGTTCACTAAATCTCAGTAACGATAAATCGTTCCATTGCCTGTTTAAGGAAAGACAGCATTTACTAAAAATATTTCATGTTATTGAAATAACTAAAAGAAATGTGGCCAAAATGTCATCAGACTGTAAGGAATATTTTGATTTAAGGCTTTTGTTACTTTGACAAAGGTAGCGCAAACAAATCGTCAAAAGTGTGTATCCGTTGATTATAAAACCCTGCGATATTTTACAGATTGACAATCCTTCTAAATTGAAAAGAACTTCATATGTTTCACACGTAACTCTTTTGCATGATTTTAGAGTCTACTCATCTCAGCTTAAAAGCCCTTCAATAAAGTTTGCAAGTCTTGCATCCTTTAGAATTATGATTACTTTCCATTTTTCATGAAAAATATCGGGGAAAGAGAAGATTACTGGCTGTCTCAGCCTTTGTGTTTGTAATAATTTTTATTCCATTTTGCAAGAATTGTTTTGTTGGAAAAAAGTTTTTGAACACATTTAAGGTTTTATTTAATTAAGTTTTTAATTAATGTAATTATTTATTTTATTAAAAATGAAGAAATTCTTTTGTTAATTAAATAATTAATTAAATCAATTAAATTTTAATATATAGCCAAATAAAAATAAATAAAATCTTTAACAGATGAAAAGGCCTTTTTCTGTGTCCTTCACTTCTGAGAGTAATTTTTAATTCTACGCACAGATGCATTAAAGGTTGCAATATTAGCCATGAAACTGTTTTCCCTTGTGCAAAGTTAATGTACGAATTTAAGCATATTTTAAAATTTGTTAAAAAATTAAGAAAAATTTATATAATTCTTATTACAAGAGTGGCTGCAGTGTTTAGCTCAATTTCACTCTGCAGCCGCATTTAAATTTAATGGTTTAATAATTCCATTGCATCTTTAAGCTCATTTATGTTGTATTACAATTTTCACAACAAATAAATGCTATCATTACTATATGACACTCCATGCAGCAGACAACATGAGTAGATGGGACACAGTGTTGACGAGTAAATTTACCTTACGGCTTTTCTTTTTTTTTCACTGTCCCTTCATTGTCTGTCTGAAGACTTTCTCGGACAGGTTTCATTTCCTTTGGCTTGATATTTGTTGAACAGATCAGATCTGTGCCTCTGACTAAGTTGAAGGCAGAGGAAGAAGAAGTAGAATTCTGTGTTTTTTTATTTGTTCCGTTTATGTTTTCACATGTTCCATTATTATGGAGTTATTATGATCAATAAGACAAGTTAAATGCTGCAATTAAGTCAATTCGCTGAATCCGTTTATACGCAGTGAAGCAAAAACAGATAAAATAAACATCAGTTTCATTAAGTTGGTCGATTTAACAGCGCCAGCGTATTTGGCTTTTTATATTAAACTACAGTCATATGAGATGATTCCAGTAACAATCTCACTGACTCATATTAATTTTTCTTTTTTTTCGTTCTTTCTTTTTTCTTAATAACAATTTTGTTTCAGTCAACGTTAGAGGTAAAATACAAAATGATCAATTCTACGAGTCAAGTGATGCTGAGAGAGAGAAGTGAAGAGATGTGTGGGGATGTGTGGGGCTGTGGTTGATTTGCTTGATTTGCCTTTTGGCTATTTTGCGTAATTGCGCTTAATTTTCCTGTGAGATCATTTAATTTTACGAGCAGGCACAATTGATTATAATGAAGGCCATCATACTTTTACAACATGCTAAATGCACGCATAAACGACAGTGATGATGGAGATCTGGATTTGATCAGAATCTCTCTTTCCTCTTCACTCTTCATTTTTGTAGTCGTCGTTTTCGTCTTCGTTATTGCTGCTATTAAATCTGTTATTTTTTTGATAGCTGATGATGACGATCTGTGTTATTTGCTGATTGTGATACTGATGTTGATGTTAATCGAATTTGATGTTGTTATTGGCAAATTTATCTACCCAAACATACAAACACACACACACACACACACACTTATTAAATCCCATATTTATTTAATTTACAAAGAATAATGTTGTGTGTTAAAAAAGAATTCGTTTATAAACGTGAAACTTTAAGTTTGCTTCTCAATGAACCATAGAGATTCTCTAGCAAGACTTATAGAACAAATACGAAAAAATACACTTTTCTATGCATAAATTGTATGTTTGGTTAGACTTGATCATACCGCTGGTCTCATGTAGAAAGGCCCTAACTCGAATTTTTATGAAATTCAGTTTTTTCGTGATTCCATTACATTTCATGCAAATACCCCTCGTCACAAAATTTAAATACAATAGTACCAAAAATAACGATATTACAAGCAATTGCATTTCAAATATTAGATTGTGATAATTACAGTTTCTGTTATGTTTTTACCTTCTCCTGTTAAATCACAATTATGCGAGTTAGGGCCTTTCTACATGAGACCAGCGATACACACGTACGTATTAGTTATTAAGCTAATTTTAGCGAGTATTTTTAACTGAAAATTATAGGGTTTCCAAGGATACCAACAGCGAATATTCATATGCATATCGGTTGCTTTAATTTCTATTTCCAACCAGTTCTCTAAAATTATGAATTTTACTTCAGTTCCAAACATTGATTGTAGTTTTTATATGAAAACAAGGAGATTCTTATTTGTTCTCTTAGATATGTTGTATTAGTATCTGCAATGTTTGGACTTGTTTTTATTTTTGACGGCTTCCAGCGCTTGGAAACGTATTCGCTATCATGGTCGAGATAAAAAAAATTCTTTTGTTATTTTAAGAAAATTATTGCTCAAAATTTGCAAGGAAATGGATTGACCTACAGCCATTCTGGACTCTCTTGCTGAACTTTTTTGTTTATTCGATTTGAATTATGATCGCTTAAATGTTATTAAATGCCGTATGCGAAAGAATAGTCAAGTATTTTAGAACGTTAAGTCCAACGTATTCGACTTGTTTTGTGATTACATATAAGAAAAAAATTACCTTATTTGGTTTCAAAAAAATATATGTACACAAGCCAAAACTACAAAACTACATTTCGCTGGGTCCATTTCTCAAGATCCAAAAACACCTTAAATCGCTGGAAGTTAAGTTTGCAAAATGATTTCGAAAGTAAATTGCAGTATTCTTGTCATCAAAACTAATTTGCAAATTTGCTACACTGTAGCATATTTACAATGCTAAAAACTATTGCATACTTCCAAGAGCAAACTTTTGCAACTATTTTTAAGCAAAAAGTTAATAGTTTTGTTTTTTTCTATTTCCTTAAAGTACAGTCTGATTAGTTATTATTTGACCAAAAATACGTATCAGGAAGAATAAAATAAATATTTATAAATATATTGGTTGTACTGTTTTGGTCAAATATTTGACTAATCTGAACGCACCATAAGGCATTGTATTTAAGTTGTTCTTGTAATAAAAGTTTTTACGATTTACAAAATCTAACTTTTAAATAATTTATCAATGTTAATAAAAATAAGATATTACAATAAATTTGCTTTTGAAAAAAGTAATTCATGCTTCGAAGCAGAAACCGTTATAAATTTGAGTTCTGCTAATTATTAATAACTGTTTTTACGTATTATCTCTTATTTATTTTATTTAAGTAGACAATGTTAATAATTCCATGCACATTCCATAAAAATGCTAATGCTGCTTTAGATATTTTGGTGACCGACAGACCAGGTAAGAAACATTAAGGTTTTTCATCGAAGGAAAGGCTCTAAAGATGGTTTTTTTTAGTTGTTTAATATTGATGTTAATCTTAATTGTACGCCCGGCTTAGTGATGTAAACTTTGCTGAAAAATTTTGTAGAAAAAATCACTGAACCGGTGGCAACGACCGTTATTAATAAAACAGTTTAAAGTTATTTGCGCTGTTGTTGTTGTAACATTTATAACGCACGGCATGTTCTTTCGATTTTACGGAATACTTAATTTCCGAAAAACCTTTTTCACCGGACAGTCTGATAAAGCTTCATTGTTTGATTTTTTAAGGGTTTTAATTCCCTCAAGTAGAAGCGCCGTATTACGACATGAACTTATTTTGAGGTTCCCTATCCAATTGATAAAAACGTTGCTACACTATCTGTCCACCTGTCTGGCAGTCACTGAACTCTATCTGACCCAATAAAGACATGATATTCACGATTGCGGTTTTGTTGTTGAACAACAATAGGCAAACACTTTACATTTAAGTATTTTAATGTTCGCAACAAGAACAAGTACACCGTATTAGAAATAAAACTAAAATGCAAAGTGTGTTCCTATAGTGACATAATTTTAACGTTATGGGTTTTGCAACCAAAATATGGCCTTATTTTAAAATTATATAGACAGAAGCTGGGAATTTAAGCAGAGTATGTATTACTATTTCTGAAACAAATTAAAATTAAATTAAGGGTGTCCCGACAAGTAACGGGTCATCCAAAAAACCCGCCTACATGTTTCTTTGAAATAAAACACAAACTATTTGCAATTTTTTCAAGCTGTTTTTTTTTTTATTAAAAGTATGATCCATTACAATTATAAATGGAATAGAATACCATTCAAATGTCCACCATGACTGCGTCTGCAGACATCAATCCGAATATCGAAATTTTCAATGACTTTCCGACATGTTGCTGGTGTTATTTCACGAATTGCAACTTGAATGTTGTTCTTTAGATCATTAATTGTTTGTGGCTTGTTAGCATACACTCGACTTTTCAAAAAACCCCACAAAAAAATTCTAATGGTGTTAGATCACATGACCTTGGAGGCCAATTGAAATCTGCATTTCGTGAAATTACACGTTGAGGAAATTTTGATCGCAAAAGCGTAATGTTTTCTCGAGTTGTGTGACATGTAGCACCGTCTTGCTGGAAATAGACGTCAGACACATCAATATGATTCAACTGTGTCCATAAAAAGTCTCTCACCATTGATTGGTATCACTCAGCATTCACAGTAACAGCATTTCCAGCATCATCTTCGAAGAAAAATGGCCCAATGATTCCATTTGCCCAAAATGCACACCAAACAGTAACTTTTTGTGGGTGTAAAGATTTTTCTTGAATAACACGAGGATTTTCATCACCCCAGATACGACAATTTGGCTTATTGACAAATCCATCCATTCTGAAATGAGCTTCGTCACTAAACAAAACTTTGCTTTGGGTATTTTTCAAAGAACGCCCATTTTCATAATAACTTTGAATGATGTAAACGCGTTGTTGCAATGTGTACCTGTCCATGGTTAAAACTGTACTACCTTCTAATAAAACAAAATGGCTTATGTCATTTGAAAAGATGTCACGTGTAAAAATTACATAGTGCTGACATCTAGGCGCCACATTTGGATGACCCTTTATAATAATAATCCATATAAAATTAAAAATTAAAAGGTGGCTCCTACATGGTATGGAACCCTTGGTACGTGAGTTTAACTCGTACTTGATTGATTTATTTTTACTTCAATCAATGCACGAGTTCAAAAATGAAATAAGCGATTTTCTAGATTACCAGTCAAGCGTTCTTTGCAAAATTGATAGTTTTCAGAAGCTTACTTAGTTTTCAATTGCTAGTCCTCCTTATATAAATTTGTTGTTGTTAGTCGAAAAGCTTAGATTTTTATGTTAAATAAACCCAATCTTTTTGCAAATAGCTGTTGATGCTAAACAATCGTAGTCGTGTTTGCCAATCAAATGAAAGTTGTTAGGAAAGGTGCGTTGTGCACTTGTCAGTGTTGCAAACTCTACATTACACTTTAAAATACATCGTTGTATTATATTAAAAGAAAAACATTTTTACTGTCGTTGTTTTTGTTGTTGTTGCTGTTTACATTTAAAACACCACTTATCAATTCAGAGCATACAGGCATCAAAATAAATTTATGTTTATATGTCTGTTTGTCTGTCTGTCCGTCTGTCTGTTTGTCTGTATGTTTGGTGTATAAATAAATACCATATCCATCCACATCATTTGCAACGATTTGCAGTTATTTGTGAACTACCTGAGAAGCCAATTATGTGAACACGATTAAAATTTACAAAAAAAACACACGCACACACACCTATATAAATGAATACATATAAACACTTACACAGCCATATACACACATATGGCAAAAGAGCTTTTATTGGCAGTATTCATTCTCAGATAAGTAAGAGAATGATGGCGTAACCCAACAAACCAAAAAGTTATTACTAAAATACAACTTTTTAAATTGTTGTTTTTTTTTGTGAGCATCTTTTTTTTGGCCTAAGTTTCAGCTTGAAACGCTCAAGTAACAATTTAATATTGACGATGAAATTTCAATAGTTTTTAAAAAGACATGAAAAATGGCCACTAAATACCTTTAAGCCTTTTACGATGGCCACAATACATCAATACGAGTATAAATAAATATTATATTTTTTTCAACATTAAATTTCTTTTAACTTTATCTTTAAATTACCTGATTGTTCCAGTAAATTATAACATCATGATCTATAACGAAATATTAATAAGCCCTAATTGATCATTAGCTGAGAGGAGCAATTTTCAAATCACTATTATAAGACCAACTAAATAATGAAATTGTGCGTCAGACATGTGTATGTGTGTGTACGTGTGTTTTTGTTTATGCCTTAACTGTATGTATAGCATTTGTTTTATGAGAGTGTTGCTGTTATTGCTGTTGGCTTTGTTGTTTTTGCTTTATATATTTTATTATTTTTAGCATTTTTATGATTAAATAGCTCCTAAAAACTTAAAATTAATTGCTTGCACAAATTGTGGTCATTATGGCGTTGACCACAAGCTGTGTAAACATTTGCACAAACAACAAAAACTTAAAGCTAAAGAGCCAAAACAACAACAACAACCTTAAACCACAATGAAATTACAACAAAAAAAAACTAATAAGAAATGGGTCGTTTTTAAATTTGTGAAGTATATGAATGGATATATGAATGAGAGTGGAATATATGCTTTGAGGTTATTATTAGTTGCTGTTGGGACTGTTTGTTCGCGAAGCAAATTTTTTTTAAAGGGTGTGTGCAACAAAATATATTTGCAATACAGCTTAAGAATATATTTTAAGTTTCATCATTAATTAATCGATTATATTCAATAATCCCGAGCTTGGAAAAGAAAAAATGTAAATTTAGTTTTTGTTTAAGCTCAATTAGATCATAAATAAATTCATTAATACTGTAAAGGGTTAATTTTTTTACAAGAAATATTTATTGAACATTTGGTGCTGGTGTAGATAGTAATTTTTGTCTGTCTGTTTGTCTTCGCATCACGTGAAAACTACTGGATGGATTTGAATAAAATTTTGTGAGGATGTTTCTTAGAATCGTTTAAACATAAAATGCTTTTTTGTTCGTAAAAATAATTCATTTCGTAGAAAAACTAGAGATACAAATGTGAAAGCAACCAATTTGACCAACACTCCCTACAATAGTGTGGAATAAATAGTTAAAAACACATTTTTCTCAATTAGTATTTTAATGACACGCAGACGAAGTCGTGGGCATTGCTAGTAAATAATAAATAAATACAAAAAAAAATAAAAATAAATGTTCGTGTATAATTCGTGGAAAAAATGTTGCATACTTAAGGGCAATAAGACCAAAAATTTCTGTGTAAAAGGTTATGTCGAAAGCACCAGCGTAAAGCACCAGTAAAATTTTACAAGCGATGTAAGTTACTAAAGAATTTTCAAAAAGAAAACTTAGCTTAAAAGTAGTAAATTATTACAAGCGTTTTAGTGTGGAAAAGTAGCTACAACCTCTGTAAAATCTATTAATATTTCTATATATATTTACAAAAAATAAACAAATGTTTATATACATATTATATAAGGTTGCTTTCAGGGTACCGCTAGGAATTTTCCAAAAGTGACACAAAAATTTGTATTAAAAAATAATGTCATTTAAGGTAATTAAAAGAAGAAACTTTGAGTCTTCTTCTTTTGACTAATACTACATTTCTTGGAAGAATATGTAACCATAATCTAAGAGCAACATATTATGGTTGCATTATATGATTGCTAAAAAAAACATAGTATTGTTACATTTGCAATCATATTGGCTAAAAATGTCCTGTTATGTCATTTAACTATAATATAGTCTCGTAAGTGCAAAACTTTCCAGATATAAAAGACTAAGTTATTATTGTTTTTTTCATGAACGATTTGTCATAAAAATTATTTTAAAAAACATAAATTCACCAAAAAAAAAATCAATTACTTGCTTATAATAATACTTGCATCATAAACTACAAGAAGCCGTTATATATAAATATAGTTTATAATCCTTAATAAAATAAATTTCACAATTGTGCTTCAAACAGAAAAATAAACATTTATATGCTTAAATTAAAATACATACATATTGTTACGTTTTTCCTTCTTTCGATAAAACAAACGTACGGATTCTTTTGATTGCAAATACCACTGTGGCTAAATTCTGTCTTCTTTTACTTTATGGCTTTCTCTGGCTCTACTTCTCAATCCTACCGGACTTGTGAACCCTTGGTCTGGTATTTACTAAACATGCGTTATTACTACAAACGCAACCATCCACGCTACACTACTGTGTTACTCCGGCGAGACATGAACTACTCGAGGCCTTATTTAGTAACCTTAACCATCCACAGACATCTCCACTACTCCATTTATCCAAGCCAGTCATCTCCTTTAAGCCATATCAAACGACTGCCATACACTGTTGTTATGCTGTTACACTTCCCCGCTCTAACCGCAATTGCTCTTACTTTTTATTATACAGGGCTTCATGACAATTATCTGTTGCTCTTATATTCAATTAGACGTCTCTACTAAATATTTGCCATGGCTTTACATAATAATTGTCTCTTGCCTCTCGGGAGGTTTGTACTGTTGTTTATTAATTTTATTTGCATTATAGCAATTATTATTTTTTTCTTTGCACGCATGTCCGAACGCGGTATCGAACTCAGGACCCTCTGCTTTGCAGTACGCACCTCTACCAACGCAACTATTGAGGCTGCTCAGCTTTTGTAAGCTAACTTATGGTTTTTTTTTATTCTATAAACACCATTAGTCGAATTAGCTTATTCACCACGCTCATACGGACACAACTACAGGGGTTGCCAGATATTATTATTCGTAACATTATTTATTTCAACTATTTTTTAATGCTTTGGTTCCCTTTTTATTTGTTTTCATAATTTAAATATTATTTTTTAATATTTATTTTGTACATAAATTTTTATTTTTTCACTTTCTCTGATCATTTTAAATTTTAGCTACCAGAAAAATTTCTAAACTGTTAAGAACTAAAACAAAATGTTTTTTAGCGCAAACATTATTCTTTTGCTTTTAACCATACTTTGGTTAATAATAATATATTATGGTTAAATATTTTATATTATTTTAAAAAAGTTATAAAACTTTGGTTGTGGTTGAATTTTTTTTTAAGTTAAAACCAACCATGATACATTTTTTGCGCCCAGTAGCCATATAATCGTTAAAAGTTAACAAAAAATGTTTATCGTGACGAAAGTTTAAGTGAAAACAACTATAATTTGTTCTCCGCAACTATACATTGTTACAAAGAACATAATATGGTTGTTGTAACCATATAACAACCATGTTATTTATGGGCATGTATAGTCTAATCATAATCTCATAGCGATTTTCCTTCACTTAAATTCGAGTTAAGTTACATGTGACCCATATACTGTTGCAAAATTTCAATTTTTTTGTACTCATCCTTTACATATAATATTTGCTTGTCTGTCCCAATATTTCTTGCTGTCTATATAGTTAATACATATATTTTTTTGTAGCCAATATTGTGTTGACTGGCAATTTTCTTGAACTTAAATATTTGATTGCAAACGCCAGACATTTGGGCGTTGCGTGGCTGTAAATTCATTTGTTAAACGATGTGCTCATAAAATTCCGTTCACTTTGCTTACTCTGCTTTTCAAATGCATACAACAATAGCAATAATATTTATATAATAACAACAATAAGAAAAGCAGGTTCTGATTTGGGTTTCTTTTTCTTTTTTTTTTATCTTTAGTTAAAGCTTGTTTGCCAAATTCGTTTTGTCTTTTAGTACGCAGAAGAGGCGTTTATTGGCGATACTTCTTGATACTTTTATTTTTTATTGCTATTTTAACTTTCGCAAAGACACATTTAAAATATCTCTAGAACATACATGAATGAAGTTTTAGCTGCCAAACTACAGAGGAAAAAAAACAAAAATTAAGAAAAACAAATTAAATCGTTTCAGAATTTATGTAGAGAACCACTAGCCATGACTGCCACAATGCAGTGCCAGTGCCAGTGCCAGTGCCAATGCATTGCCATAGCCATTCATTATCTTCTTTAAATTTCGCTGAAGACCAATAAACCAACCAACCAAAATGGTCATACTGTAATATGAAATGTAGACAATAACAAACCCAAAATAATAAAGATAAAACCCCATAAGAAAGAAATAAAACTTAAAAATCAATAAAAATGCTTTTCACGAACCTTTCAATTTATTCTCCCAACATTCATATGAGTTGGTTAATAATTTATACTCCTCTTTCGTTCATTCCATGACTACAACTCCACTTGACTTTAACTGTGTGTCTGTAGTTATAGTTGTGGCAATCTAAAAACTTAAAACTAGAGGCATAATTCATTTGGCGATTTGTTACTGACTGCTTTAACTGATGTTGCTGAACGCTGGATAACGATAAGTATTTATGATCCACCCATAAAAACAATATAAAGTGCTATTTTATTATAGATTTGAACACCAAAAAGAACAAAAAGCAGAATTAAGATCATCAGTTAAATATTATCAGTTGGTAGTTTAAACGATTTCAAAATTTAGTTTGCAGGACAAATAAATGAAAGTGTCATTCGAATCAGAACACACTGGGCCAGTCTCCAAAAATAAACGAATTTATAGTGAACGATTATTTAAATTTTTTTTGCTTGCATCTTCAATAGTCACTACTGGTGGTGTTAATAACTTAGTCAGGATATTAGCACGTTAATTTCGATTTTTCGATTTTTTTTTCTTTTGCTTAAGACTACCGTCTACTCTGGCCCAATGTGCAGGTAAAAATAAAATATTTTAAGAAAACTTTTTATTTATTTTATTGAATTAAGAGTCTGAAATATTCGGCTTAAAATTTCAATAACATGAAGAACTATTCAATAGGGTGGGTAATATTTGGCTGTTTAATATTGCGCAAATTTCACTGATGCTCTTTTTAATAAAAAGTTTAAAACTTTCGGTTTTCAAAATGTAACAGAAAACTCTTCTTGGAAATATATTATACTCTTGTTCATATCTTTCAAAATGTCCTTTTATCTCAAATCAAATAAGTATTAATTACTTAATGTTTCTTTTAGATGACATTAGCATTTGCCATTCGTATTCAGTCAACATTACAAAAATCCTAATGAAGATAAGATAAAATTTGCACGACTACGTTTAGAAAGACCTTAATTAAAAAAAAAAAAAAAGTAACTCTCAGGCAATAATTCCAACTTATTATCATGTTACTCTTTCTTCAAACCCACCCTTTTATCTACACTGCACACTGAAAGTGTGGATATCAGGGTGCAAATAAGTTTGTGCCAGTGTTGGGTAGACCAGGTTGTCACCAGCGCTCAGCTGGAATGGCCCTCACTACTCCCTCTCCTAATCACGGTATTCGTTCGAAATACTCTTAGAAACACACCACCACTCATCACTTACCACGTTGAATCATTCTTTAACTTCTGTAGTATGCCATTCTGATGATCCATAGATTTGTACAGCTCGTGAAGGCCATATTTGTCTATGTCATGTTCATGTTCAAACAACAGAGTCCAAACATCTATTTGCATAACAACGTCTTCCATAAATTGTCATTTTTATTGTTTTTTTAATTTATAATGAATGCTATCTGTTGCTCAACCTTAAAAATACCCTCTAATTTTCAAAAATCGTCGATGCAGCCAAGACGACAATCAGAATATTATGTTCGAGTACAACACGAAAATTAAAACATATTCCATTTGTGAACTAAACGATGGCTCATCCGGATAATTAATCCCATGCAGGGATATGCCTGTTCCATATAGTTCATCATACTGACCACAAATTTTAGTTCAAACTCAAATAATGAACTAGTTAAATATTTTAATTCAATTGCTCCTTCTAGTTCAAAAACTTTTTAGTTCATAACTAAACGAGAAATAAATTACTACTGTAGCTCCAGGTCTGACAACATTTATCAGCGAAATATATTCGTTTATTTTATAATTTTATCACTAATCAATAATTTGGCATTTAATATGATTCATAAAATGGTTGTTAAATTCATTTATCTTTTAATATGTCAGTTCATCTTTTCTAGTAGTTCAATCACATTAGATAGTTCAAAACTGAACTAGTTGGATGTAATAATTCTTGCAAAAAAAACCGACGTCAAAACAAATTTCATCTATAACGGTTAGAGAATATGGCCACATATATTAGATTACATTAACTATTGGGACACCCTTATATCCTTAAACTTTATACTTGTTCAGCTGTTTAATAGTTTGACAATATAAAGGGTCATCCAAATGTGGCGCCTAGATGTCAGCACTATATAATTTTTACACGTGATATCTTTTCAAATGACATAAGCCATTTTGTTTTATTAGAAGGTAGTACAGTTTTAACCATGGACAGGTGCACATTGCAACAACGCGTTTACATCATTCAAAGTTATTATGAAAATGGGTGTTCTTTGAAAAATACCCAAAGCAAAATTTTGTTTAGTAACGAAGCTCATTTCAGAATGGATGGATTCGTCAATAAGCAAAATTTTCATATCTGGAGTAATGAAAATCCTCGTGTTATTCATGAAAAATCTCTACACCCACAAAAAGTTACTGTTTGGTGTGCATTTTGGGCAAATGGAATCATTGGGCCATTTTTCTTCGAAGATTATGCTGGAAATGCTGTTACTGTGAATGCTGAGCGATACCAATCAATGTTGAGAGACTTTTTATAGACAAAGTTGAATCATATTGATGTGTCTGACGTCTATTTCCAGCAAGACGGTGCTACATGTCACACAACTCGAGAAAACATTACGCTTTTGCGATCAAAATTTCCTCAACGTGTAATTTCACGAAATGCAGATATCAATTGGCCTCCAAGGTCATGTGATCTAACACCATTATATTTTTTTGTGGGGTTTTTTGAAAAGTCGAGTGTATGCTAACAAGCCACAAACAATTAATGATCTAAAGAACAACATTCAAGTTGCAATTCGTGAAATAACGTGAAAGTAGTAGACACTCTGTCTTAAACTCAGGCGTTTGTATATAACGGTTCAAAAAATACGGCAATATAGAACAAATTACATTAATGTTGGGAACACTCTTTAATTTATCAATTTAAGTTCAGCTGTCTGTCCATAACGGCCCAAAAGCTCGGCCACGTAAACCAAATTACATAAACTTTTGGGACACCCTTTAACTTCCAAATCCAAATTTTATACTTGTTGTTATATCGGAGTTCGTTGTAGATTTCAAGCGTCTGTCTACAACTTTTCAAAAGTATGGCCATCTACATGAAATTAAATGAACTATTGGCACACCTTTTAATTTATAATTTTTTATACTAATAGTTGTTACTATACTGGCCATAGCAGTTGACATTCTTTCCAATTTGCAAGCGTTTGTATACAACGGTTCAAAAGATAGGCCCATTTAAGTAAATTTACATCAATTATGGGGCACCCTTTAATTTTTAGATATTTTTTTGGATAACTTTTTTTTACTGGTAGCTATAGTAATTCATAGTCATTATAAATTTTACAGAAGTGCCCTTTACAGTTCATAATACACGTAAAAAATATGTATGTTGTATGGGGACATCCTTTAATTTTAAGGATTGTGAACTGTTTTTAAAACAAAACCAATTTGTAAGCATTATCTATCACATTACCAAAAAAGTATATAAAATCGGTTTAGAAATAACTGAAACATAAAAAAGCAACATTCAGTCAAATTGATAACCTCCTTCTTTTTTTGAAGTCGGTTAAAAATTTAAACTAGTTCATTTAGTTCTCTTAATGAATTAGTTCAATTGTACTAGTTCGTTTATGATTTACCAAAGCCTAATCATAGATTTGATTTATTAGGCGTTTCTGTATTACAAGCGAGCGACTCGTCTAGAAAATTTGTATAAAAAATACTAAATTTTTTGAGTGATTCCTATACAAATTTTATAGACGAGTCGCTCGCTTGCAATACAGAAACTACACTTTAGAATTCATTTTATGGCTCTATCGCTTAACAATAAAACGTGTTATTGATCGTAAAAAAAGTTTGACCCATTAAATTGTGGATCAAAAGGACGACGAAAGTAACACGCATCAACTTTTTAGGCTATTTGTGTTACAGTCTAGAAGAAATTTGTTTTGTGTTTCTTAGATCTTATAAAGTTGAACAACAATAACGAAAATGGTCGAATATTTCAATTTCAATTGGGTCTACAAACCGCAGTAACTACCGTAACAGCAACATTGTCAAACACATAGAACAATTGATTCAAACTAGCACCAGCAGTAGTGAAGTATGATCTTTAAAATAAAAAATAAATAAAAGGTATTGTAAACTTTAATTCGCAATTAAAAGTAAAATATTAAATATCAAATTAAAATTAAAATTAAAATTAAGCGCAATAAGAGAAAGTATAAAATTAAGCAAATTAATACAAAAATATGTATAACCAACTTTTTTGTCTCGCTTTATATACAAAACAAATATTAAAAAATATATTTAAATGATTTTAGTATCATTTTTATTGCAGCTTAAGCAATCATTAGTGGATTAAGTAGCTCTCTAACATTCAGTTGAAGCTGATTAATATTAATTTATGACCATGTCTCTGAAGCAATTTAACATACTGGTCGCATTTAACAAAATTTTGTTACATTTAATGACAATTTTTAAACGTTTGTGAGTTATTTTCATTTAACTCATGATTTGTCAAATCCATATGAAAAAAAAACTCCACTCTTGTGGCAGAAAATAAAGTAAAATAAAATAACGAGAGTTAACAAAAATGATAATTTTATTAGTTGGCATGATAAAGATGTGTGTTAACAAAATTTTGTGTGCTTGTCCATACAATCAACGTTCCCCCCTGCGCCAGTGTCCGACCAAGGTTTTTACTCACTAATAATCTCTAATGTGTTCACGCTTACTGTGAATTTGAAATTTCCAAAACAGCCATAAAGGCAACTACAATGAAGACTCGTTCTTCTTCTCTAC
This sequence comes from Gymnosoma rotundatum, assembly GCA_916610165.2. Taxonomy (NCBI): domain Eukaryota; kingdom Metazoa; phylum Arthropoda; class Insecta; order Diptera; family Tachinidae; genus Gymnosoma; species Gymnosoma rotundatum. The sequence continues at coordinate 8,655,682 of OU744336.1, forward strand.
ATTTTTTAAGTAGACTAAATTTTAAAAATATTTAGTCGTCACAGCGTTGTTGTTGTTGCTGTTGTTGTTTTTTGCAGGGAAGAGCGAGTAAAAGATGCGATGCATTGCGTTGAAAATCGATTTGTTAAGTTGCGCCTGTGCAAACTACATATCGACGGTTAAGACAATGAACGAATAGAAAGAAGGCAAATGAATTTGGCCATTTATTTGGAGAATGTTTGTATTGGTGGTAGCAGTATCGTGATCACCGTGAATGAATAAAAAATAATAATGAAATGAGTCGACCAGCACCACAACCAAAACTAACAATTCAACCACTAACAACCATCATCAGCATCTGAAGTAACATAAATTACGCATTTAACAAGACCATTTCAAAACTGTGCCTTGCAACAACCTGGAGGATGGGGCAGCATTAAAAATGCAGAATAAAAAAACACAAAAACAACAGCAACAATAAAATTATATGTATGTTGCAACAAACATACATCAGAATAAGTGTAGTTTGGCTGGTTGTGAATGAGTGAAGGCCAAAAAATTACCGTGGAAAAAAATCTTTACTAAATGCAGCAAAGTAGCAGCAGCAACTACACAAATGGAACTGAAGGTATGAACAACAAAAATAAAAAATAAAGTTAAAAATCAAATTAGCGAATGTGTTGAAAATTAAAAACAAATTCACGGATAAATTGCATCTGCCAGATACGCAATTATTATGAATTCCAACGAATGCAACATCCAACCACTGGCTCCACTCACTATTGACTTTCCTCCTCTGCATTTACAGCTTATTCGCTAACAGATTTATGTTTTTCTTGTACGCTCTCCTCCCCACTTGCTGGTCATAAAGATGGCAAAAGAGTGCACGAAAGTTAGTCTGTCGGATTCAATTCACTTGTATGCTGCTGGTGAAAGAACCAGAACCAGAACCAGGAGTAGTTGATCAAACCAAAAGAAGCAAGAGAAATCAGTAGAGGAGAATTGCCTAAAGGTGTTGCAATTTGATGTTCTTTAAGCGCATTTTGTTCAATTTTTTGTTAATTCCTGTGAGCTTTTCACGGCAGACAAACGTAAATAAATAAATAAATAAATACCATTCCAATGAATTTAGGGATCATGAGGCGTTGCTGCACGCAGCCTAGACAGTGCAAATATTTTGTTTTAAATGTTTCTAGCAAAAGTAAAACAGAGAGCAGCAAACAAAAAAAACATGTCGAATTAACACGATACAAGTCACGTTATGTTACTTATGAATTTGTATATCTTCAACATAAACGAACTGTGTCTACAAACACACATCCATCCACATGTGCGCCCTGCACATGAGAGATTATGGTGGCAAGTGTTGTGGTAATATTTGTTTAAAATTGGATTTTATGAACCATTATCGAGCCTCAACAACAAACATACTCGTACACTCACTATTTATGACTGTGAATAATTAAATGATTTTTTTTTTTTTTATTCTTCTTTTTTATTGTTTAGGTTTTGCAGCAAGATTTTCTGAAACGATTTTTTTTTTGTGGGCTTTAACCACAACTTTCCATTGAATTTTGTGGGAGTGTTAACAATTATTAACAAATGTTTAATGTTCACTTTAAAAAAAATTGTTCACTTGGCGCATTGTTCAGTGGGTACAATGGTGACAATTTTTTGTCCACTTTTTTGTTGACTTTCTCTACTCGCAAAAATAATTTGATACAATTACAATAATAAGAAAGTTATTGGAATATTATATTATAAGTGCAAATTTGTACGCGGTCTCTAGATTTTTTTCAAGTCCAATTCCCCAATTTAAAAGTTTTTACCACAAAAATCACCAGAAGCCAGTTTAAATTATTTTGAAATTTACCCCTGAAAGTAATACTACTCGTATTATTTTGAAATTTTAATAATTCTCATTTTTAAATTTATTTAAATTTTACACAAGCTTATTTCGTGTAAAATCAAGGTTGGGTTAACAGCAATTTTAATTGGTCTTCAAGTGATCTTAATCTAGCGGCATCAGGTTTTTAAAAATTTTTCTCCAAATATTTGTTGCTTGGATCGAATCATTTATTTATAGCAGATTATTAATAAGTTTTAAAAAATTAGTTTTTATCGGAATCGTTTTTGTTTTCAGATTAATTTCTTTCTTAAAACAATAGTCTTAATCTATTCAAACTAGGTGGCGGATTTAGAATATAAACAACAGCCTTTAAAAATGAATACAAATATAAGCATTTTCAAAAACAAAATTACGTACAGCACAAGTAAATTTAATTTTATCGTTGTTAAGGCCAAAAAAGATTTAAATTAATTTAGGATTTTTGGTGATAACAATATATTTTTTGGGAATTTTAGGTAATATAAACTTTTACTTAAGGTACTCGAGTTAATAAACAGATTTATCTGTCTGCCTAAAACGGTTTAAGAGTATGGCCACATACATTAGATTACACTAACTATTGGGACAATATACATCAAATTACACCAACTATGGGGGCACTCTTTAATTACCAAATTCAAATTATATACTTGCTGTTGTAGTAGATTTAGCCATCAGATTCTGTGTAAATTTCAATCGTCTGCTTATAATGGTTCGACAGTTTGGTCATATACATCAGATTACATCAACTATTGTAAAACCCTTTAATTTATAATTTCATATTTTTATACTTCTTGTTATACCAAACAAACGTTATACAAACATTCTGTCTAAAATTTAGGTGTTTGTATAGACCGCTTCATAAAATACGGTCATATAGATCAAATTACATTAATTTTGGGAACACTCTTTAATTTCTCAATTCAAGTTATAAGCTTCTTCTTTGAAATTTCAGATGACTGTCTATAACAATCCACATACACCAAATTACATCATCTATTGGGACACCCTTTAACTACCAAATCCAAATTTTATACTTATTTTTATAGCGGAGTTAGTAATACAGGTTCTTTGTCTGTCTGTCTACAACTGTCCAAAAGTAAGGCCATATACATCAAATTATATGAACTATTGGCGCACCCTTTAATTCATAATTTTAAATAATAATACTTGTTACTATAACGGCCATAGCGATCGACATTCTGTCCAATTTGCAAGCATTTGCCTATAACGGTTCAAAAGATAGGCCCCTATAAGTAAATCTACATCAATTATGGGACACCTTTTAATTTCTAAATTTAAATTATAAACTCGTTGATATAGCGGGCTTAGAACTACAGCTCCCTTTTACGTTTTAGCGTTCTGTCTATAACGGTTCAAAAGTTCGGCCACATACTTGAAATAACATCAGCTATTGGGACACCCTGTAACTTTCAAATCCAAATTTTATACTTGTTATTATAGCAGACTTAGCAATACGGGTTCGTTGTAAATTTAAGCGTCTTTCTACAATAATACACGTAAAAAATATGTATGTTGTATGAGGACACCCTTTAATTTTTAATATTATGAACGGGACCAATCTGTAAGCAAAATCCATCATATTACCAAAATTTTCAAAATCGGTTCAGAAATAACTGAGTTCTGCAGGCACAAACATAAAAAAGCCACATTCAGTCAAATTGATAACCTCCTTCTTTTTTTTTTTTTTGAAGTCGGTTAAAAAGATCTGGAACCCTTTAAGGAGAAAAGTTCAAAGTTGAGTGTTGTCACAGAAAATATGAAAGCAGTGTAATACTGTATACGACTGAAAAGAATCGAAAAGAATTCAGAGATCAGAATTAATGAGTCTATTTTATATTGCAGAAAAAAATTTAATTTGTAAAGCCGATTAAAAAATAACACTATCATAATTGTAATTTGTTCATAATCATTAAAATTTTATTAGCATTATTTGAAATAATGACAATGAAAAAATTTTAACTACAATTGAATGCAAAGTAATTATCAATAAAACCTGTTCATTAAAAACCATTACCTTTAGTGAAAATAATTACAATGCTGTAAGATCATTAGCATTATTTATGATTTAATGCTAACGAAATCGTTAATTAATTAGTGCATTTAATTAATTACTCCCATGTATGAGCACTATGAATCTAAAATCGTACGCAAAAGACACGAATCTCACACATTTTACACTAAATATGGGCAGCACCTAAGTTTTTCTATTCCATCACGATCATGAGTATTAAAATAAATTAAATAGCTTTCGTTTCCTTTTTCAACTTCAAAATTAAAGTTTTTTATTTTTCTTTTTACTAAAAAAAAATTACACAAATGACAATATATTTCCACTTTCAAATTAGAGGGTTTCCAATTAACTTAACGACGTTGCACTTATATTAACGCAAAGTGGTTAAAAATTATACTGAAAAAAAGCCACTCTGTAATTTATGTTAAAATATTAGCCAAAATTTGCCACCACATATGGTCTTCAAATATTTTTAATTCGAATAAAATTTATTCGAGTTTTTTATTTTATTCGAATAATTTTTTTTTTCATTGTTAACAAATTAAATGTCTCTGTTTTGGTATAAATTCGTTTTCAAGGGACCTTAATTGGCATAAAAACTGGTATTCTAAAATAAATAAAATAAAATAAAATAAATATTTTTAAAAATTGCAATTTGTAATTGACAGTTTTAACAGCATCACAGATAATCTCTTGTCTTTGTTTAAAGACTAGTGCTCAAAGTAAGTTTCTGTTACAAAATACATCCGGTCTCACTTTGAAATGTCAGACGACAGGCTTTTAAACAAATGTTAAATCCTTATTTTTTATGAACTTCGTTTTAAACGTTTAAAATATTATTTCCAAATCAAAAAAAAATTGATTTTTATTGTTGCTCTTAATTTCAATTTCCAAACCTTTAGAAATGAATTATAAACAAAATGAAGGTATTATTCAGAGTTCCGAGCTTTCAGAGTTCGGTGAATTTCATACATTAAAAAAATCAAACAGAAAATAACCCTTAAATATCTGCACAAAAGTTGAGACAGCCTTATTAATCGCTGCCTTTAAATTTGTTTGACTTTACGAAAGTTAAAAGTTTCTTTTGGTATTTAACAAATTAAATGCCGGCAGCAGAGAATTTAACTTTCATTTCAGTTGCGAAATGTTTGATTTTAATAAAATACTGACGATTTAAATTCACATTTATCATTGCTTCAGTAAAAAATTGCAGAAAAAAATATTTGACTTCATGTCAATTGTTTTAAATTGTTTCATCATCTTTCGAAATAAAAGTCAATTCATCTAAATTTAAGACATTTAAGCACAATTCGCAATTGCAGACGGCAAAGGAAAGCCAAAGAAAGAAATTCCTAAATGATTATGTTTAATCCAGCAAAAATATGTTTGTTTCTTTCTTTTTTTTTTCTTTTCACGGCTTTAAGAATTTGGTGGTACGGTGTTTGTATTAAGTAATTTGCTAATCGAAAAGCTTAAGAGAAGAAGCGAAAAACCAACAACAAAAAGGAGATAAAGAGTGTCTTATCTCTCAGCCAGGAAAAAATGTCGTGCAAGAAACACAAAGTGCAAGGAATTTGTAAATCCAAAAATCAATTTAAATGTATAAACACAATTTGTACTGGAATGTTGTTATTTAAAAGCATCAGGAATCACAATTATTTCCAAGAAAAACATGAAACAAATTACACAAACAGGCAAACAGCGTTTAAACAACAAACACAACTACAACAGTAACAGCAACAAAACATATACAATCAAGATGGAAACAAAAAAAAAACAAAACGTTAAGACCTGGATAACTGGACAACAAAAGAACAAAATCAATCTTGGCCAAAAATACTGAAACTGTCATCAAAATCATTGTTGTCCGTTCACATTATCCCCACTCAAACATAAAACGCAGTTTTAAGTTTTTTGCTTTTTTCTTTAAACTTATTTTCATCATTTTGGGGCTGTTAACAATGATGCTAATCCATCTCCGTTGGCTGTAATAATGCCAAGTTAAACACAAATTTATGCCCAAAAACCTTTAAACAAAAAATGTCACAACCCAAGACATGAGTACTATAACAAATCAGAAAGACAGACAGACATACAGACAAATATAAGAAAAAAAGTCTCTTTTTTTCAAGGCACATCTACAGGAATAAACAAAAAAAAAAAAAAAAAAAGAACTGAAATAGTCAGTGTGAAAGTGAAGTGATGGTTAAAAACCAAGGTCGCCTAATATTTTACCAAAATTGACTGTTTAGGACTTTTTGTTGTGTTTAAAGTTCCTCGATCGGCCACGATGGCTAACAAGAGGTGTTCACCTCATTACTCTGTACTACAAGAACTTTTTATCTCTTAACATTGTGTATTTATTTCGTTCTGGTCTTATTTTTTTTTAATAGTTGATTATACACACACACACACTGAGAGATCTACTTATACATACTTACAGTTGCAACAATTGAGGGTGATCATAAGCTTAAAGACAAACAATCAATTTTAACGTTTAATACACTCACAATCTGTGTAAAATGTATGGTGGCTGTGTAAGTTATGCGCGGCATTGTTTTTTGAATTACGCGAATTTAAAGGAAACTTTAAACACATTGACCGAGTGAGTACATTGACCACTGCTCCAGCTCTAATTGATGCAGGCTGGCTATAAATTGTTATCGCAACACCGATCTCTGTACAACAAATGTTTTTTGAGCAGTTTCTTTTTGAACGTTTTTTCTTTTTTTTTTTTTTGTTTTTTTTTTTTTATGCTGACAGTCAAAGATGACATTTACTTAAACAAGAAATATTTTTTCTAAAACAAAAAATAATATAAAATGAATATACTTGATTATGTATTTTAGATCTTCTGTTTGTAATAATTTTGTAACAAAAACCACAGTCTTAACACCAACTAGTGAAGTTATGAGAGTTTGTTAAGATTCAAGGAATAAATTAAGTCTAGGATAAAAATAGTTAGCGATCTATTGAGGATGTTCATCAATGAAGATTGACATATGGCCTTAAAAATTTATATATTTGTATACATGTACATACATATGTAAGTATTTGTATTTATGTATTAATCCATATCTGTATGTATGCATGTTCGTAGCTTAACCTCACTAAATATGGGGATTATCTTCTTTTTGGTTAATGAGTTTACGCATCGTCGCGCATTTTTATATAACATTCGACACTCATTTCATTTATGAGAGGCAGTTACTTTGCAAATCATCGATAAAATCAACGATATGCTTAAAGGTTATCGGTCAGCCTATGTTCTAAACTAAACAATATATAAATACTATCGGTTAAGCGGAAAGAAAAATGCCACATGAGATGCTCTACATTAAAAAAAGAGCGAAATTGTAGAAATAACGGGTCCGTAATTTAACGTTTTTCTTTCAACTAGTGCTTTTTTCGTGAATGGTAACACTTAGCTCATGTCTGATTTGACAGATAATTAGGTTTATCCTTCTGCTGAACGAATATGGTTGTATAAACGCTTAAACAACGCTAAAAAACATTGCGACATTAAGATGAAGATTTTGCCAAAAAAAAATCATCTTTTTAGATGAAGCTTATTTTGATCTTGGCGGGTATGTACACAAGCAAAATTATCGAATTTGGAGCACAGAAAACCCGCAGGCATTCATTGAAAAACCAGTGCACCCAAAACGAATCACTGTTTTGTGCGGCTTTTGGTCCAGAGGCATAATTGGGCCATTTTTCGTCGAAAATGAGCAAGGAGTGGCCCTTACAGTCAATGACAATCCTTATTGGGCCATGTTGAACGAATTTTTGTTCACAAAAATTTAAAATGAGGATATTGGCAACATTTGGTTTCAACAGGACGGCGCTACGTGCCATACAGCCAAAGCTACACTGTTTTTTCTTTATAGCATTTTCAAAAAAAAGTTTTTTGGCGGAAACTATATAAACATTTTGAGACTTAAATTAAATCCCACCTAAAGAAGTTAATTTAAAAAGCAAAAGTGCTTGTAAATACATCAACTGAAATACGTCGCTAAAAAATTATTTTTCATCAAGGTTATACACGAGTGTTCAAGATTAAAAATATTTTATTTTAAATAAAACAAGTAAGAGTGCTATATTCGACTATGCCGAATCTTATATACCCCATTAGTGAAGTAACTCCAATCAAAAAAAAAAAAAAAACAATTATTGGGGTAACAGATATTTAAAAAATAAGAAAAAAAATTAATTACGTAAACATATCATCGGCTCTTAATGGGTTAAATTATTTTTAAAAATTATAGTATTTCCTTAAAGTGATGTGAAGTGATCTTCAAAAGCTTTTTAATGACCATGTTGATATTTTAAAAAAATTTTAAAATTCTGAGGCCCGTAACTCAGAGAATATGGGCGAGCCCTTGATTTTTCTATCGCCTAAAATATTTGTTTTTGATTGGAGTTACATCATTGTTTCAAATAATATTGAAAAATTAGCTGGTATAGTTCCTTGGCAAACTTGATTTAAAGAAAGACAGACATCGCTCAATTGACTTCGCTATGCATAAGAACTCGAAATATATATACTTTATGGGCTCGGAAATGGATATTCTAGAAATTACAAACGGAATGTCAAACTTAGTTATACACTTTTTCTAAAAAAAATAGTTTTTCAATATTTATTGTTAAAAAACTGTGAACTATATTTTTCACTTACATGTACACAAAGATTTTACATTTAAATACATTGCCTTGACTCCTAAAATAGGAAAGGCAGCTAATGATTACGAAATTTTGTTTTTTTCTTCTTTTTTTTATTTAAAAATTTCAATTTTTGCAAAAACGGGGAAGAACAAATTTTGAATAGGGTATTTGTGGCAATTAATTCGTATGTTATGAAATTTAGGGATTTTTCAGATTTTTTTTTTTTTGCTCTAATTACCATAAACAAGCCAGGGAAAAGTTTCGAGTTATCCGATGAAACGAGAATATAATTACTCAGCATTTAAACTAGGTCTCACTCAGTCATTTGATTTTGTTTAATCTGGCTTAAATTGGATTTTTCACAAAAAAATCGAAAGGTTTTTAGAATTATAAATCTATTCTTTGTGTAATATTATTATATCAGATATCTGAATATATCTGATTATATCACATTTATGAATACGATTCCATAATCTTAGGCTGATATATTAATTATTTATTTGGACAGACACTCAAAGTTCATATATGTTCGCTTGTTTAAAATGACATGCAAATTTACTGTATATTCAAACTTTTGGTACAATCACAGTAAACTTATCATTTGACCTTGTTTTATATTTTCATAAATGGCAATTGCCATAGATGAGACTTGCATTAAAAAAGAACAAAATATAAACAACATTAAAATTTTAATGTTCATCAACCATAATGGACTGGATCTTTTTTAGCGCTGTGGAGCGCTGTTTAACGAAAGACGTCAAATTACAGCTTGAGTCTCATCTAAAAGATAAAAAAAAAATTCAGCTGATCCCACCTGCTACTTTCCGAAAAAAAACTATAAATTGATAAAGTAACAAAACATGAATTTTCGTTCATGCGTGTTGTTGCTATTGCTGTAATTCGTTTCTGTTTAAAATTATTGCATAATGTAATATACAAACTAGTAAATAGCGTTAATTGTTATATATTTCATTGCTGAAAAAAGCATGATTCAAGTCAATTTAAATTGTTGTTTATTGATACTGTTTGATAACAGCAATAGAAGATCCAGCACGATTATATGCGATAGACTATTAGCTGCTGTGTTATTATTGCTTAAAGTCTTTTTCGGTAGAGCTTAATAAGTAATATGTTAAGTACCATTAATATCTGCATTTCCAATATTATTGTTATGCTAATTTACAGTACATTGGCAAGTGCAGTGCGGTGTGTTATTAATTGATTTGAATTAATTATTTGTATCAGAAACGTTGCCCGAGGAAGCTCGGGAAGCAAGGAATAAAGGCTATAGAGCCTATAGATTATATCATACGCGAGGAATTGGACGTGTAGCCAATAATGACAACGTAATGCATAATCTGTTATTGTCTTCAGACCCATTTATAAACAGATTTCCCTGAAAGCTACAAATCAAAAAATTTGAGTACGATAATAATGTTGAAAAATTAATTGATGTTGCTTAAATTACTTATTCATTTTTTTATAATTGTTTTTCCTATGGGAGATGGCCGTAAAAGTGGGTGGATCAGGTATATATATTTTCAGGAGCCTATTCTACAATTTTAATATATATATATATATATATATATATATATATATATATATATACGTATGTACAGCGCACTTTTTGGGGCCAGTAAAAAATTTAAAATTTTGATGGTTTTTCTAAAATTACAGATGATTCCTTATGTATGTATATCAATATTTTCTAATAAATAATGATATATAATAAGAAAAATTGGTTTTCTGCTCCACCGGGTGTTTTGGGGCTTTTGGTATGTAAAGTGAATCTTTTGGGACCATGTACCCAAAAAGTCCGAATAATAAACGAAAATTTATGTTGCCATACGTTTAGTTATTTTGGGGTATTTTGTGACGGCGTAAAGTTTTTCAGCGATTAACATTGAACTTTGGGCAAGTTAAAGTGAGTGATGCTAACGCGATAATTTAATTTAACGACAATGGCGTTAAAAAAAACACAGTGCTTTATTTACAAAAATTTGATATAAATATTTTTAAAACAAATGCAACAGAAAACAATGCAAACTGTTTATGTTTAATGTCTTTATCTAGTTAGCTCGAGTAGAGAAAGAAAAATGACAATTGAAAAGAATAAATGGTGTTAACTTTGATAATCGAATGTGAGAGCTTAAGAGCTTTAATCTATCAAGAATAGTTAAAAAGAAAATTGTCTTAATACATATACATATGAAAAGTTTACTTGATAAGACAAATTAACTTATAAATTAAAACATTCAGTACTTTTTTTTTAGCTTTGCATGATATTAATTGCAATCCAGAGCTCTGATATGGCAGCTATTCAATAAGTCGGTGAAGCTACTGTGGCTTACTCAAAATTTACTCTTAGTGTTATCCATCCTCAGCGTGCTAAAAGATGTTTAATTGCACAAACCTATTCGTAGCAAAGTTTACTGAATTGAAAACATAATGATTTATGTGTACAGTAAAATATTGTTTAAATAAAAATCAAAATAATATCGTGCCTATTATTATAACAGTCAGTGGCATAAACCACTGATGCAGAGAAGTGTTGCAAGTTTAACACGGCTTAGTGGGTTTGTGTGTCCGTCAGTGAAATTGTTTTTCTTAAATAAATGATAAGTCCACATGTGGCGGTTTGCCACAGGATATCATAAACGTCTTAGTTTTAAGTGAGCAAGAAAAGGAAATGATAAAAAAACTACAAAATCGATTTTAAGACCAACTTCTTTATTTTGATCTTCCAAACTAATTAAGTGCTAAAAAGTTAAAAACCTTTTAAAGTTATGAAGGATAAGTTTTACAAATTACTTGCTGGAAAAGGCAGACAATTTTAATTGCTTTGTCAATAGGACCTTCTCTAATCAGACCAATGAACGAAGTCTAAACTACTACTTGGCTAGGTTTTGCAAGTAAAAACTCCGTCGGTTGTCTTTTTTAACCGACTTCCAAAAAAAAGAAGGAGGTTATACAATTCGGCTGAATGTTGCTTTTTTATGTTTGTGCCTGTAGAACTCAGCCATTTCTGAACCGATTTGAAAAATTTTGGTAATATGATAGATTATGCTTACAGATTGGTCCCGTTTTAAAAACAGTTCATAATATTAAAATTAAAGGGTGTCCCCATTCAACATACATATTTTTTATGTGTATTATGAACTGTAAAGGGCGATTCTGTAAAATTTAAAATGACTGCGTAGTACTATAGCTCCCAAAAACAAATGTAAAAATAAAAGGGTGCTCCGTATTTAATGTGAATTTACTTATATGGGCCTACTTTTCAACCGTTATAGACAAATGCTTGCAAATTGGATTGAATGTCGATTGCTATGGCCATTTTAGTAACAAGTATTAATATTAAAAATTATAAATTAAAGGATGCTCCAATAGTCAGTTTATGTTTATGGCCATAATTTTTAGCTGTTGTAGACAGACGCTTGAAATTTACAACAAACCTGTAGTGATAAGTCCGCTATAACAACAATTCTAAAATTTGGATTTGGAAGTTAAGGGTGTCCCAATAGTTGATGTTATTTCAAGTATGTGACCAAACTCTTGAACCGTTATAGGTAGAATGGTGAAACTTTAAAGGGGCCTGTGTTGCTAAGCCAGCTGTATTAAAGAGTATATAATTTGAATGGTGTCCCATAATCTATGTAGATTTATCTATATGGGTCTATCTTTCGAAACTTTATATACAAATGGTTGGAAATTTGACAGAATGTCGATTGCTTTGACCGTTATGGTAGCAAGTATTAATATTAAAAATGATAAATTAAAGGGTGCGACAATAGTACATTTACAAAATTCTGACAGTTGGATGTGAATATTTAATACGATTTTGGCTTAGCAAACATATACAAATTTGTGTGTTAATCAAGTGTATGTTAATTATATGTATGTTTTTATATTTTAACAAAGATTGTATCCATGCATTGGTAGTTGACCTTAGTCAGAGATCTAGATATGCTGCAATTATTGTTTGAAAATTTCTAAAAATAAAACATTAAATTTTGCTTATATTATATAATAAAATGTTTCTTTATTAAATTAAGAAGAAAACTGTAAAAATTATAGAAAAATAATCTTCCTGTTCCAATAAGTAGACCATCTTTTATCTTTTGAAATTCAGGTCGTGGTGCTGCTTCGGGATCACACACTATAGTTGTGTTGCCATTATTAACTGCTAAAAATATAAATATTTGTGTAATTTATTGTGTGTCGACATCTAGTACAATTGTATGAAGGTATTGGGTAACTAAAATCCAAGCATTTATAACGAATTTTATCTCTAGCCTTAGGAGCTTCAGAAAACATCTTTAAGAATGAAGTCATCTTTTCTAAATAACGTTATTTTTTCAAACAAAAAAAAATTATTTCATTTTAAATTTGTTATTTTAAAAAAAAGAAAATTTAATTTTTGTTTCCTGTTTCCTGATGATGCCACCCAAAGGTGTGGCGAAATATAAATAAACATTTGTTATTATTTATAAACTGACCTAGTGCTTAAAAAATTAGAAAACAAAAATTTTATTGTTTATAAATAGATATTTTATTTTTTTTTTACAAAATTTAAATGTTCCATAACACAACACAATAGTAAACAAATTAAATCAACTGACTTAAATATTTGATATGTGTGTCTTATTTTTTATATTCACCCTTATTCTGTTTGGCAATGTCAACACAAAACAACGTTGTCAATATTGTCATTAATCGATGACTCTCGCCATATGTTTGGTATTTTCTAAGAACAATTAATGTTGATGTTGCCGCTTAGTTTGTCGTCGCCAATTTTGATGTTGAGTTGTGTTGTATGCAATGGAAAATTTTAAAAACATGAAAGAGTATACAGCAGTATTAAAATAACAAAAAAAGAAATATACAAAACAACATAAAAGAAATGGATAAAACTAAAATTATCAACTTCTGCCAATTTAAAAAATTAGTGGAAGAGTTAAAAAAAATCCATTCCAAGGAAAAAAGGCAGTTAGTTAATTGAAGGCAGGATTTTGTCGGACCGATAAATTGATTTGCATTATAAAAACTTCACTTATTATTTTTTTATCCATCTAATAATAATAATATTATTATTATAATTATTATTAATAGCAATAAAAATTGGAAGTTTTAATAATACAAAGCTATTTATAAGGTAGACAAAATCCTTCCTTTAACTATCGGCAAGTTGTAATAATGGACCTTAGACTATTTATTTTAATTGTTTGTAACAGTTTTGCTTATTTTATTGTTTATACATAGGTATTTTATTTTTTTTAATTTAAATTTTCCACAACACAATAGAAAACAAATTGAATCAACTGACTCAAATATTACATGTGTTTTATTTTTATATTATATTTGCATCGCTGCATTTAGGGTGTCGGCCTATAGCACTGCTTTTAAAACTTAGGAACAGTTCTACAATGTCGAACGTTTCCGTTAGCTTGCTTTCTTTCTTACAAATACATTGAAAACAAAACAAAATTGAATCCTTTTACTTAGGCGTGACTACTTATATTCTTAATATAATAATTGGACAATTTCAATTTTTATTTCATGGCGTGTATCAAAATAACGAAAATTAGGCACAAAATTAAAGGATTTTAAGTCCATCAATGGAAAATCTGTAAATATATAAGTATATTAAAAATTACTATGTAAAATAAAGTTGCCTTACTTTTAATTTATAACGTCTTTGTTTGTCAATCCATGTTTTGACTTGCCTTAAAAATAATAATATAGGTTTTATAATGCAAAGCAATTTAGCGGTCCGACAAAATTCTGCCTTTAACTAATAGGAAGTTATAGTAATGGGGGTAAGGTTTATTTATTTAATGCATATATTGTTAAAGCAACTGCTATAATAAATTTATTTAAATTCAAAGCAATTTTTTTAATTGTAATTAATAGTTAAACAGTTTCTTTAAAAGTTCATTACAATTAGAAAAAAGATATTGCCAATGAAATTTCAAACTTAATGATAAAGCTCAGTATGATTATTTTCTTTTGAAAATGAGGCAATCTTGGGTTGATATCAAAAACTTGGCAATCTTTAATAATATGATTACTACTCTCGAAAAACGAGTACTAGTTACTTCATAAGAAATGCCCAAACGGTTTTACAGTGATGCTAACTCGTGAGAATTTATGCCAAACGAAAGATACTTTCAAAGTATATCTATATTAAGTACATGCAAGTCTACACCAAATACAAAATTTGTTTGTTTGTGTAAAATCATGTATTATGTCTAACTAAAAAATTAATATGAATTTTTCTTAATTATTATAAAAAAAAAGTAAGAGAATGACTATATCAATGTAAATTTAAACAAGAACTCAATAAAAGGATGTTCAATGCAGCTTAAGTTGGAAAAGAGTAATTTAAATATTTCGTTTACCATCCCTGATAGAACATAATAAAAATGAAAAGAAATACGTTTTACAAGAGCAAAATAAAAATTGAAATAAATGTAAACAAATTTTGACACAATACATGATAAACACGCACACCAATAAAACTATCACCTGAACTCCTGCATGTACTTAATATAGATATACTTTGGATACTTTCAACAAGATACATTTTCAAAAGAAATATTGTATAGCAAGCATTATGAGGTTTTTACTTTTTAAAACTCTTTTTTTAGAGATTTGCACAGCTGACTTGATTGGCGTGATCATACATTACTTGACATGCAATGCTATTTCATAGCACAGAAGTATTTACAATCGAGAGCAAAATAACTTCTGCGTAAGTGAGCTGGTAAACATTGCTGTCAGACTTCATATAAAAAAGTATACACAGATTTTTTTATATATGGAGTTTGAAAGTACTAATCACGGCGAAAATTAACGAATTCGCCTACGCTGCCACCTGGTAATTGATTCGCCTACAGCTAAAATATTTTACAACCACACAGCAGAAAATATAAATAACATTTATAGTTTTTGGTTTTTAATACAAAGTATTTTGAATTGAAGCTTACGTTTGTGTAATAGTTAGAAGAAAGCTAAAAAAAACTATGAACAAGTAAAGCCAGGGTAAATAAACAATAAACAAAAGAAATAGAACAAAATAAACTATAAGCTGACAACAGCTGATGACAAAGCTCTTACAAATGCTAGCTGTTGCAATAGAAAATGCTTTAATCATCGTATACTGCTTTTTTTGCTGTTTTAGATATTTATTTTTATGGTTTTTTGTTATTGTCCTCAGTTCGTCTTTACTTCACAAAATGGGTTTATTTACTTTTTTCATTTGGAATAGTAATGTTGTAAATTTTTATTTTTCTCTATCGTTTCTGCCCAAAATTTATTGGATAGACCTAATTTTTAGATTTAAAATTTGTTTTTGTAAATTTGGAAAAATAAAGAGAAGTTCGGCCTTAAAAGAAACTTCGCTTGTTTTTATTTGAAATAAAAAAATCTTCCAGTAAGTACGATCTAGTTCTGTCTTCCCGCTAGCTTTGATTCTCCACTAAATTTTCAAAAAATTTTTCATTTCATTAAATTTGAAAATATTTTATTTTTCATATTTATGGCATTTAGTTTTGTCATTGTATAAAATGTTCTTTCACTAAACACACTTCAAAAAGGTTGTTTAATGAAACTTATACAATTAATGCCTCAACTAAGTTCTAATTGATAAATTTTTTAATTAATTTCTTATATGGTAAATTAAGTTCAATTAGGGCCTTAATTGCGTAAATTCCTTTATTACGCAATTAAAATGTATGCCTAAACAGGGTATTAGTTGCGCTAATAAAACAATTACCATACAAGCCTTGCTGATTGTACACGCAAAATAATAATATATGTGCAAGTGTTATTTATAAGTTGTAAAAGAGACAAGCATTTTAAAAATGTATATTGAATATAAAATTGTCGTAAGCAAATTCTTATTTACCCTATTTTTGAACTTCTTGCACCTGTGAGTGATACACACACCTTTATCTATATTTATGTTAGTACTGTAATTTTTTTAAATTAAAAGATTTTATTAATAATTATTGAAAAATCAAAATCATTAGCTAGTTAGTAAATGGTTTCAAAGCGTTATTATCATTCACTAAATACCCTTATTTAAAAATGGCATTTTTTTAAAATTGGGTAAAGTAATCAAGTTTTACTTTTATCTTACAGAGGACCATGATTACAACTTGCCATTAGCATTACAAGCTATGCCTTATTACAACATTTATTTTTTATTCTTATTAAGAAAAATATATAATGCCTTAAAAATAATAATATAGGTTTTATAATGCAAAGCAATTTAGCGGTCCGACAAAATTCTGCCTTTAACTAATAGGAAGTTATAGTAATGGGGGTAAGGTTTATTTATTTAATGCATATATTGTTAAAGCAACTGCTATAATAAATTTATTTAAATTCAAAGCAATTTTTTTAATTGTAATTAATAGTTAAACAGTTTCTTTAAAAGTTCATTACAATTAGAAAAAAGATATTGCCAATGAAATTTCAAACTTAATGATAAAGCTCAGTATGATTATTTTCTTTTAAAAATGAGGCAATCTTGGGTTGATATCAAAAACTTGGCAATCTTTAATAATATGATTACTACTCTCGAAAAACGAGTACTAGTTACTTCATAAGAAATGCCCAAGCGGTTTTACAGTGATGCTAACTCGTGAGAATTTATGCCAAACGAAAGATACTTTCAAAGTATATCTATATTAAGTACATGCAAGTCTACACCAAATACAAAATTAGGACAACAGGCATTTTGTTTGTGTAAAATCATGTATTATGTCTAACTAAAAAATTAATATCAATTTTTTTTAATTATTATAAAAAAAAAGTAAGAGAATGACTATATCAATGTAAATTTAAACAAGAATTCAATAAAAGGATGTTCAATGCAGCTTAAGTTGGAAAAGAGTAATTTAAATATTTCGTTTACCATCTCTGATAGAACATAATAAAAATGAAAAGAAACACGTTTTACAAGAGCAAAATAAAAATTGAAATAAATGTAAACAAATTTTGACACAATACATGATAAACACGCACACCAATAAAACTATCACCTGAACTCCTGCAGGTACTTAATATAGATATACTTTGGATACTTTCAACAAGATACATTTTCAAAAGAAACATTGTATTGCAAGCATTTTGAGGTTTTTACTTTTTAAAACTCTTGTTTTAAAGATTTGCACAGCTGACTTGATTGGCGTGATCATAAATTACTTGACATGCAATGCTGTTTCATAGCACAGAAGCATTTACTATCGAGAGCAAAATAACTTCTGCGTAAGTGAGCTGGTAAACATTGCTATCAGACTTCATATAAAAAAGTATACACAGATTTTTTTATATATGGAGTTTGAAAGTCCTGTTCACGGCGAAAATTAACGAATTCGCCTACGCTGCCACCTGGTAATTGATTCGCCTACAGCTAAAATATTTTACAACCACACAGCAGAAAATATAAATAACATTTATAGTTTTTGGTTTTTAATACAAAATATTTTGAATTGAAGCTTACGTTTGTGTAATAGTTAGAAGAAAGCTAAAAAAACTATGAACAAGTAAAGCCAGGGTAAATAAACAATAAACAAAAGAAATAGAACAAAATAAACTATAAGCTGACAACAGCTGATGACAAAGCTCTTACAAATGCTAGCTGTTGCAATAGAAAATGCTTTAGTCATCGTATACTGCTTTTTTTGCTGTTTTAGATATTTATTTTTAAGGTTTTTTGTTATTGTCCTCAGTTCGTCTTTACTTCACAAAATGGGTTTTTTTACTTTTTTCATTTTGAATAGTAATGTTGTAAATTTTTATTTTACTCTATCGTTTCTGACCGAAATTTATTGGATAGACCTAATTTTTAGATTTAAAATTTGTTTTTGTAAATTTGGAAGAATAAAGAGAAGTTCGGCCTTAAAAGAAACTTCGCTTGTTTTTATTTGAAATATAAAAATCTTCCAGTAAGTACGATCTAGTTCTGTCTTCCCGCTAGCTTTGATTCTCCACTAAATTTTCAAAAAATTTTTCGTTTCATTAAATTTGAAAATATTTTATTTTTTATATTTATAGCATTTAGTTTTGTCATTGTATAAAATTTTCTTTCACTAAGCACACTTCAAAAAGGTTGTTTAATGAAACTTATACAATTAATGACTCAACTAAGTTCTAATTGATAAATTTTTTAATTAATTTCTTATATGGTAAATTAAGTTCAATTAGGGCCTTAATTGCGTAAATTCCTTTTTTACGCAATTAAAATGTATGCCTAAACAGGGTATTAGTTGCGCTAATAAAACAATTACCATACAAGCCTTGCTTATTGTACACGCAAAATAATAATATATGTGCAAGTGTTATTTATAAGTTGTAAAAGAGACAAGCATTTTAAAAATGTATATTGAATATAAAATTGTCGTAAGCAAATTCGTATTTACCCTATTTTTGAACTTTTTGCACCTGTGAGTGATACACACACCTTTATCTAAAAAAACCCTAGCACGCTGGATAAATTTAAACACATAAAAACCTTTTATTTCCACAAAAAACCTTCTTTCTGCTATTTTTTAGAAATTTCTAAATTGGAAGTGTCACCATTATTAGTTTTCCTTTTACGTATTTATACATAAGAAAACTTAAAACAATTTTCAACTACTCGTCGTACAAAAAAAGTGTATCTGATTTTTGGAGTGCATTTGCACTTCCTTTTGGAATCAAAACGGGCCATTCGATTGTGCTCAAGTGAGCTTCGGCGTGAGAGGCTGCCACTCCTAACTAACTAACTATCTTTAAACAACACAAAACAAAAATATTTATAATAAGTTTTTACAAACATAAGTTTTCGGAAATGCTCAAAAATTATTTTTTAGCCTACGTTCAATTTACTTATATTCCCTACAAATGTTACAAAAATATTTTACTTTGCAGAAATCTAACTTTTATCGTGAAAATATTTTAAGCGGAAATTTTAAAAGTGGAAGTTAGCATCACTGAAACCATCTGTTGTCATATAGTTTTACACATCTTTAAAGCAATAAATCCATATAATTTTTTAAAGAACCAAAGTTTATTCTGGTGCTCGAAGTGGTCAAGCGTTTCAAGTCCCCAGTCTTTTTTTTATTTGCATAAGAATATTGATGGTAATTTGTGTTTTTATATGAACTTTGTTGACTTCATACAATAACTGTTCTGGTTCTCTTTCGACCCATCCAAGATTTAGAATACACGGGAATACATTTGAAGTAAGTGCTACACCCCAACAGTTGTATGTTTTTGAAGAATATAATCCCTATTTAATGGAAGATAGTGATGTTTTATGGCAGCAACATGTTGCACGCAATTTCCATACAAAAAAAAAACGTCTTGAAAACGAATCATGGCAGGAAATGTTCATTGTGAGTATAGAACTTTATATTTTACCTTTTTAAAATTTCTTAAATTTCTATTAAGGCCTCTCAAAAAATAGCAGCAGCTCTTGTAAGAAAAACACAATTAGCTTTTGTAGACTCCATGGCCAAACCACCGGGTAAGGTTTTAAAGGAACATGAACGATTCGGTACAAAAGGAAAGTTAGTTGCCACACCAGCGGCACGTGTTGCTTTGCCATCAAGTGTCACACCCAACGCTGCAAAAGCAGGTGATCAAAGGCTCAAAGTGCCAACTGCTGTTAGAGATAATGCTCTAGTCTGTAAAGTATATCAATTGTAAATAGTACATTACAAAATTGATTCAGTACTTATGTTTTTCTTTACTAGTTCATCCAAAAAAATAATATAAATGCAGAAAATTCATCGATACGTCCCTAAAGGCGCCTCTAATGCAGAAGACTACAATGTATAAGCGGTGGCCATAAGTGTTAAATACTTTAATAATTGAACATTTTAGTCTCATTTTCTCTCATATTTAAGAACTAAATAAAAATATTTTTATAATTTATAGAATATTTAAGCCCTAAAAAACTATCTTTAAAATTTGACATTGGCTTGAAATGAAACTTCAAAATTTACATTTTTTGCTTTCCATATTATGGTTTATGTTAATGCATAGCTTTAATTAAATTTTCTTTATTCTTTTGCGTAATATGCCACTATTAAACATCATAAGTAGAACATAATCTTTGTTGACATATTACTTCAAAACAAGTTGTAAAATATTTTTTCCATAATATTTAACAGTTTTAAATGGGCTGTGTATGAAAATGTATACGTACCTGTTCTGTAAATAGAAGCAATTATGGTGTTGTTCTTTTTATCTTTCGAATGTATTAATTCTTCGAAAGCAAATTGGATGTAGTTTGTATTTTATCCAAACATTTGTTTAGACATTATTTTTCCTTAACTATCAGCGGTATTTTTTCATTTTTTAACCGACTTCAAAAAAGGGAGGTTATACAATTCGGCTGAATGTTGCTTTTTTATATTTGTGTCTCTAGAACTCAGTCATATTTGATCCGATTTTGAAAATTTTTGGTAAAATGATAGATTATGGTTACAGATTGTTCCCATTTTAAAAACAGTTCATATTCTTAAAAATTAAAGGGTGTCCCCACACAACATACATATTTTTTATGGGTATTATGAACTTTAAAGGGCGATGGCTCTCAAAAAAAAAAATTATACAAAAATAAATCTAAAAAATAAAGGCTGATGTAAATTTACTTATATGTGCCTATCTTTTGAACCGCTTTTGACAAACGCTCGCAAATTGGACAGAAGGTCGATTGCTATGGCTGTTAAAGTAACAAGTATTAATATTATAAATTAAAGGGTGCGCCAATAGCTCAATAAATTTGATGTATATGGCAATACTTTTTAACAGTTTTAGACAGACGATTGACATTTACAAAGAACCTGTATTACTAACTTCTCTATAACAACAAGTATAAAATGTGGATTTGGAAATAAACGGGTGTCCCAATAGTTGATATAATATGGTGTATGTGGGCGGACTTTTGAACCGTCATAGACAGACAGCTGAAATTTACATGTTTTGCTAAGTCCGCTATAACAAGAAGATTATAATTTAGAAATTTCAGGTTGTTCCCAAAATTAATGTAATTTGTTCATTTGTCTGTGTTAATTTTAGACAGAATGTCCACTACTTTATTTGGTATAATACGAAGTATAAAAATGTTACATTATAAATTAAATAGTTGATATAATCTATGTATATGGGCAAACTGTTGAACCGTTACAGACAGATGGTTTAAATTTACACAGAACCTGATTGCTAAATCTACTACAAAGCAAGTATATAATTTAAATTTAAAGAGTGACCCTATATTTGCTGCAATTTGATGTATATTGCTAAGCTATTGAACAGTTGAAAAAGTAAAAAGTTTGAATATATTAGTGTTTCCCAATAGTTAACGTAACCTAATATATGTGGCCATACACTTGAGCTGTTATAGGCAGACAGATGAAATCTGTTTTGAAGTCGGTTTTTTTTCTCAAGAATTATATTCGAACATATTTTCAGCTTAACTAAGTAAAAAAATAAATAAAATATAAAAATCACTCGATTGTGAACAGGATTCCTTTTACAGGATAGATGTGTAATTTACATATTATTTATAAATTGAATTTGTTTTGTGTCCGTTAAACTTATCTATTAGCCCAATCATGAATTTTCTCACGGAATATCTTTCCCATGGAAAAAATTTTTCTCGAGAAAAGATTCCTGTAGTTATGAATTCTGAGGCAACAAAATAATAAAAAGTAGCATCATCGAAATTTGAAGGGAGTTATTTTATTTATTTACATAAAATTTTTCTTTTAGAATTCATGATACAAATTTTTTTTCCCCGAAATTTTTTCACTTTCCGCAGTCAATCAAGAGGGGAAAAAATTTAAAATGGGCGAAAATAGAAAAGTGAAACAGCTCACGAGGAATTTTTGTTTATAATTGGGCTGTATATGTTAAAAAAAATCAATAATAAAACAAACGAACAATAAAATAACCAACCAACAATAAAATTAACTTATGATATTTACATTTCAAACATTTTAAAGTATACAACAAAGTTACAAGAATAAAAGTCAAAATATTTAAAAGTTATAATTTTGTGTAATTTTTCAAAACCTCAATAATATAAATACTTAAAAGCATTTAAAATTTTTTTCTTACATAAAATGTTTAGCCAATTCACAACCTATCACAACTTGTAGTGCATCTGATACCTACAGAATTGTGTTGTACTTCGATTTCACATAACTTGTGCTCCATTCTTCACTTTTATATTCCCCTTTTCCACATTTTGTGTTGAATGGTATACAAATATTTGGGTAAAACAACATATTAAAAATGTTGTAGCAAATGTCAAGGTAAAACGTTAACACTTTTAGCCCATGTAAGATACATTGTGAATTTAATTATAGTGACTGACAGTAAGCTTTTTGGTGGTAAGAAAATTGAAAAGGTAAGGATTTGAACCATCGGTCTTATAAATTAATGAAAATTGACTTATTTTCGGCTTTTTTGTTCATATTTTATTTCTTTGGAAAACGTTCGCATACATTTGTAAATAATTTTTCTCTCTAAAAAATGTTTAGGAAGTTAAACTAGTTTTTCAGATGTAGTCTCAGGTATGTGCTATTAAAAATCAGCGATATCGGCTAATATACATCCGAGATATAGCTAGAACATCACACTTTTCTATGTGTTTTACAGCAGTTTACATCTTTTCATGTGTTTTTTAAAATCCACGCATAAACCAATGACTGATTTTAAACACCATTCTAATGTGTGTAACCAAAAACAAAAAATATTTTTTTATTAAAACGTATGGGCTCAGATAACGGTGAGATACTCGTATAGACATACAAGCAAATTTTTTTTAATATATATATATTTACATTGCTTAAATAATAATTTCGGTTAAAAGATATGTTTTAAGCATAAATGTAGTTTTCGTTTTTAATTTTTGTTCTGCTATATTGAATGCTATTAACAGTTCATCAGAAAAATATTGCATACAGAACATCAGAAAAAAAACCTCAGGTTTTTTTGATTTAAAAGTTTTAAGGCAATAAAATCCGAAAAGCTCACCAAAAATCAAAAAATCGCTAGATTGGTAATGCTGATCACGACTATACGCGTCACAAGCAATACTCCAGTAGAAACGGCGCTCAAGAACAAACAGAACACCGAAGTTACCCAAAAAAAATTTTTGGACGCCGTTAAAATAACAAGTTTTTGGCAGAAGTATGGCAGCACCGTAACTAAAATAGAAATTTATTATTGCGTATATATTGTATTTATAACGTATATATTGATAAAAACGGATTTAAATACTGTTATATAGATATGGAGAAATCAATAAATTACAAAATTAAAAAATCGAAAAATATGGCTCCAAAATGCCGTGTCGTCAAAAGGTCCGATAGATCAGTAAAACTTTTGGTGCCTGTCCCCAAAAGACTCAAATGTCCTCTAAAAGTACAATGGAACGAAAAACTGTCCCCAAAACATGCGCTGTACATACGTATATATATATATATATATATATATATTTATTTTTTTTTTTTTTAATTGAGTTGACGTATTGAAAATCAAGCGAGTTACGCCACCTTTTCAATAGAAGTTGAATGGAAAGTGGGCGTTAAAGTGGGCGAATATTTTTCAAATTTCACGCAAATGATTTTGAGTGTTTAGAAATGCAATGTGCCAAAAAACAATGCCGTTGGTGGGCGTAAAAGTTGACATTTTTACATGATTCAAACAAACAATGCCTAAGTTCCAAGTTTCATTGTCCTTCGACAACTTCATTCAACTGCGATGAATATCGAAGCGCTATAAATCCAAATTTAGTACTTAAGCTCGATTACAACTCTGCAATAGCCGATTTCATACAATTGGTCTAACCATTTAAAAATTAAAAAATTTTTTTTTTTTATTTTTATCAAATCTCCCACTGTGCATTGTCCAACCTACTCCCGAAGCATGAAAATTTTGTAGTTTTTTAAGTCGTAAATTAAGCACTCTAAATGCATTAGTTAACTGATTTTTAATGCGTAATCAACCAACAAAAAACTTTTATTCTTTTTTAACAAATATTTTGTAGCAGCATGTGCAGGAACTATAAAAACATTTCTTAATTGCCAATTTATAAATAAAACTAGGCCATCAATGAATCTTTAATTAAAACCAAAAACTATTGTCTCTACCAGATGTTGAACAACATAAACCGAAATCAAACAAAACAAAACAAAACACACATTAAATCACAACCACAAATTGGCAAAATGTATTAAAGTTAAATAACACAATAACACCCGTCGTTGTACTCGTCGTAATCATCTTGTCAGCATCAGGCAGGATGCGGCATGTGCATAAACTACGTTAAAAGCATCATCAGTGTATGTCAAGGCAGCAGCTCCTTTTTGCATTTTGTGGCCACAAAATTCCCGTCATCTGTTCCAACGCCCTGAAATACTTGTGATGTTTAGTAAACAAAACAGATGTTGTAAAATATTTTAAAGATTTGTCTTAAATAAATATTTCATTACCACTGATAATGATGACGCCAATATGTTGGGGATGCTGGTGTTTTTTAATTGTTTGCGGTTTGGTTGCATGTGCAATTTAACATGCAGCATGAAATATTTAAAATAAAAATAATCAAAAAAAAGATGTGATTTATTAGACAATTTGTTGCAACAACAATAGAATGAGTAAAACGGATCTTGTTAATCCAGTTTAAGAGTTTGTGGTGAAACTCATTAAACTTCAAGGACATTGTAATGAAAAACAACAGACATTCGGCAAGTGTTTTTGATTTTTTTTTTTCTTTTTATTTAGGTCAAATTCTGTTAATACCGAAGTGAAGGTTGAGAAAAAAAAATTTTTTCATGTTACAATTACGAAATCAAGAAAGTCCGTAAGACTTGTGGAAACTTATATTTTTACTAGCTTTAGATAATTTCGATCACAAATTTCAAATAATATTTTTTTAACTGTGACCTTGCCGTGCTTTTCTTGTGTGGTTTTCTGAACTTGTAACTCTACTGCAATAAGAAGAAATTGAAAAATATTTCGAAGTCAACATAAAGCCAAATTCATCCAAATATAAGCAGTCATAAAAAATTAGATTTTTACTATAATGCTTTTGCTTCTTAATTCATATGATTTTATTGCGATTTAAAAAAAAAACATAATGTTCCTATCTGATCCGATATAGTTTTTATCCGTGATTTATAAGGCGTTGAAGTAGTATTTGCTTTTTCAGAATTCTTTACGCCGGTTTTTTTAACAAGAATTATATAGTTGTCTTTTTCATTCTTTTTGCGAAAAATTACTAATTTTACTATCTACAAAAAGTATTAAAGTCGTTAACCTTTTTACCAGCAATTGCTTTTGGTAGGTAAGCTCCTAAACGTTCCATCGGAAAAGGCATCTATCTGTGGATCTCTCCAAACTTAGAATTTGAAAAACTTTAGCAAAAGACCTGGACCAAAATCATTACTAACAAGTAAGAGTGCTATATTCTGCTATGCCAAACCTTATGTACCCTTCACTATATATTTAAATATAGTTTAGTTAAGCAACTCCAATCAAAAAGACAAATAATGGGGTGACAGAGAATAAGAAAAACTAAAAAAAAAAACATTAAGTATAATTTCACATAAAAATGTCATCAGCTCTGAAGCATTTTTAAAAAATTTTAGTATTTCCTGAAAGATCTCTTCAAAAGCTTTTCAATCATATTGTTATTGATATCTTAAAAATATGGTGCACAATCGAACTTTTTTATGAAAAGTTCAGAGGCCCATAACTCGGAAAATATAAGCGAGAGCCAATTTTTTCACTTTATGTTTTTTTCTTATTTTTTCATTCCCTATCGCCCCATATATTAGTTTTTTTTTCTTTGTTTGGAGTTACTTCACTAGTTTAGTGAAGAGATTTAGATTAAGATTTCTTCCAGATTATATGGAAAAATTAAAAGTAGGCGTGGTGTTTTGTCCGCCGCCTCGAAGGACGGATCAATCTTGCTTATTTTCAATAGCAAAATTTTCAAAACTATGTCGATTGGCGTTTTTAAATTTTCTCTAGCTCATCTAGTACCTTGGCAAACTTGATTTCAACACTAACACAGACGGACATCGCTCAATCGACTTTACAAGGCATTAGAACTCAGAATATCATATACTTTATGGGGTCGGAAATGGATATTGTAGAAATTACTAACGGAATGACAAACTTACAAAAACCCTCTTTCCACCTGTGCACATTAGGTAAAATGACTACTTTTTCTGGGCAAAATTAATTACGACTACATTATAAGAGTAATCGAAACCGTTATTATATGAATTATATAATAATGGATGGTTCCAATAAAAAAAATGGAATTTAACGCATAAGTGACCAAAAATTAACCCTCTAGCACCCATTAATTTACACACAGTGTATAGAATTAATTAATTTGTTTTTTAATACTAAAATATTTATCAATTTGTGAACTCCAGTTTAATAGGACGACAAAATCTTACAGACTGCGGTGTGCGATTATTGCAGATTGGTTTTTCCGATTGTAGCGCTAATCTTAAGGGAATAACTGTGGTAGCAAAAAGGGATGCGTTACAGCTAATTGACAAACTTTGTTCTCTAAATGCTTGCTTAAACTGGGCTTGACCAGTACTACTATCAAAGCCGTAACTAAATATTAGTTCTGTGCTTAAAAACTCAGTCTTCTTCTCTTCCATTTCAGCAATAAAAACTTCTTTTTGCATTTCTACAATTCTTTCTGCTGTATATGCTAGAATAGATTGAAGAGGAACATTCACAAGGTTCTCTGCTGCTTTTGTACCCTCAGGACGGCATTTCATTTTCGCGGCAGTTATTTTACTATAATGAGGACGTATATCACAATTCCTTAATTTGCTTAAAGTAAATGGAATTGGCTTCTTAGGTTGTTCATCACAAATTTTACGCATTTTTGATAGTATTGTTGGACTTTGAATACTTTCCTTTAGTATTGCAGCCAAATCGGTTTCACCTTGTTTAAGTGCTGATGTTGCTGCTGCACGAAGGAGAAGACTTGTATAAGCTTTCGCACTTGAAAGCTCTGCAGATTCTTTTCTTTTTCCAAATTCCGATTTTTCGCTAAATGGTACACGAGGACGTCCAACAGCGCCACTTGTTGCCTTCTCTAAAATGTCATTTACCACAATATTTAATTCAGCATTTAGCCACTTTTGTTCTAGTATCACGCAAAACAAATTAATGTTTTTTGGTAATTTGTTTCACCATTTCATCAGAAATTGACGAGGTTCAAAGTTTGTCATATACATGTTTCAAAATGGCATCAACTTTTTATTTTTTTGTACTTTACTTTCGCCATACTTCAAAAAGATCAATCTTTTTTATACAGAGGTTACCTAACAAAAAGAGGCATTACTCGCAAAACGCAAAAAATTGCAATTTTTGATAAACAGCAAATAACCCACTAGATAATATTCTAATTATTTTGTGCAATTTGAGAGTGGAGAAATGGGGTATATTTTTTTAAAAGCATTCAGAAAATAAAAATTTTATAAAAATTTAACTATTTATAGATGCTTACGCTAATGAGTTATTTATTAAGTATAGCGACATATATATAAAATATTTAAAATAAAAATATATCTACTTACTTGGCTCTTTTTTTTCCATTTTACTCCAATAAATTATCACAAACACAGTCCAAGATATACGCACTTAAAGTTGACCACGCACTACTTAACTTAGGAACATAATTATAGAAAAAATTTAATTAGTTGACTTTGACACGCTGCTGTATAACGGTTATTAATATTTAGTCAAAACAAAAATCACTTTTTTTTATTCTGATTAAATTAAAAAACAACAACAACAATAGTAAAACTGCAAGTTGATTTTTGGACTTTCGCACAGAAAAATGTGGTGTTTGACCTAAAGTGCTGTGGCGAAGAGTGTAAAAAATTCTAAATGTACATAAATATTTTAAAATTAAAGCAATTTTGTTAAAGTTTTTATAGAAATAGTGTTTTTCCTTTTTTTTTTTTTTGTAGAAGACTTTGATAACTTTTGGTTACGAAAAATTCTTTTAGTTTAAATACGACATGCATTTTAATTGGTTAAAGTCGATTGGTCCTTATAAAAACATAGAAGAACTCTTTTGAAGAAGATAACAATTATTAATTCTTTACAGTCTCCTTATAGATTAATAAACTTTTTACATCTATTCTTTAATCTTTTAAAGCACTTGACAAGTAAATTTTTGGAAATTCTTCCAAAAACAAAAAAAAAAGATATTGTTGCAAAGAAGACTTTGGCTATTATCTCAATTAAAAGGCTTTAGCCCTTTCAAAAACAATATCGTTACGCTAATGTTTGCATTTGAAAATTGAAAAATCATTTACTATTTTAACAATTGAATTTATTAATTCCTCTGTAATTAACATTTTATTTTATTGATAACGAAAAAAGCTTTGCATTGTCTGTGGATTTCGTCTAACCGAGTTAATATTGATTGAATAAGAATATTTTTCGTATTCTTATTTACAATATTAGCTGGGTACATAGTGTATGCTTTTTACAATGTATAGAACCTAAGCAAGACATGTGCAAAGAATGCTCATGATGGATGTAGCGATGCAGAAAATGCAGCATTACACTGCTAGTGACTACATTTTCTTCAAAAATTAACACAACGACTTGTATATACTTGCGGACACCTCTACTGAGCGGACAATTTCTTCAGTCCCTTCGATTTCCGAGTATGCATTCAAATTTGTTTCACTTACGTATCAATACATAATAGAATATTTAAAAGCAGTGAATGCCGACCACTTCTAATCAGCTATCCCGTAGACGGACAAATCTGCTCTGACGGTCGGTGTCCGCCCACGAGAGTTTTCACTGTATTAATTTCTTTTTTAATAAATTTAGAATTTAAATTAAAACATAAACCTGAGGCGATTTAAAATAATTTATCTTTCTTTTCTAATTTTTAAGCATTTAGATGAGTTTATAAATAAAAATATTGTTTATTATTTTTATATATTTTTTCGGTATTTCGCCACACCGTTGGTTGGCATCTTCAGAAAACAGGAAATAAAATTATTGAAAATAAGTTTTCTCAAACATAAAAATGAAATTTTTTGTAAATCAAACTCAAACAAATTCAAAACCAAAAGACAAAAAATTCAAATACGAGTATAAAAACATATACATTCTCATAAATTAAAAACTCATAAAACATTCCTTCCCAGTTAGCATTTGGAAGATTGTTTTTTCAAAAATCACCAAAGTGAGACTTTTAAGACTACCCAAGATGACTTAAAACTGATTAATCAGTTGTGCGTTTAAAAAGAGACTCGAATATAATTCCGACAAGTGCAAAAAAGCGACTTGTTTAAAAAACAAAAAGTACTTTATGAATCACCTGTTTAA
The DNA here is from genome assembly GCA_916610165.2 of Gymnosoma rotundatum. NCBI lineage: Eukaryota > Metazoa > Arthropoda > Insecta > Diptera > Tachinidae > Gymnosoma > Gymnosoma rotundatum. Next base: position 8,685,651 of record OU744336.1, read on the forward strand.
CCAGCATTTTTTCAACAGCTACAATAAGGTCAACTTCTCTTTAAACACATCTAGACTCATACACACACACACACGCACTTGTTCTTTATTTCGTTAATGTATTTTCCTCATGAATTTATTCTATAATTAACCACCTAAATGCATTAAACACATCATAATAAAATTAAAAAAAAAATAATAATTTAGCAAGTCAAGTGGTAAATAAATTTTATTCTTTTTTGTATTTTTTATTCATTCGTCTTTATTTTTACCCTTTTTTTTGAGCTTTTATGTAATTGACTGTGATTATGCCTAATAGGTTTGCATTATGCGTTTGCGTGTTTAGAATATTTATGGAATATTTTGCAAATAAAATTAAATATCTTTTCTTTTTTTTTAGATTAACGTGTGTGTTTATAAATGTCTGTCTAACTGTCTGTAAGTACGCATGAGTATGCGCATGTGTGTGTGACTGACTGATAATTTTTGTATTTAAAATTGCATTTCAAGTAACTTAAATTGCAATGAGTAGGCAAATTATAAGAAAACAACTGTTTAAAATGAGCCCAGACATAGAGACGCGCGGCAGACAATAAACTTAAATATTTTAAATAAATAAACCTTACCACTACAACTAACATATTTATTTAAAAAAAGAAAATGCGTATTAAAAATTAAAATACCATCACATACATTTACACTTATAGCGCATGCAATTAAATGAGGTTTAAGATACAAAGTGCGAATAAAGAAGAAATGTTTAAATTGTATTTAAAATTTGATTATTTCCGCAAAAAGCCACAAACGTTAAAAGAAATAAAAAAAATTAAGAATATAATTTTTATTAAACTGCTTATAAACACAGTTTAAATTGAAGACAAATAAACGCAGTTTATAAAACGTCGTTTAAGTGCTTAACACATCCTGGTGTTGGCATTAATTTCGTACGCACACAGCCGCAGTTGTTGACTTCCTCCTTCCTCTTCTACCACACAAATCTTAAACATGATGATCGTTGTTGAGGTTTTCTTTGCAGTCGTAGTCATCGTAATCGTCACAATGATCGTAAACGTTTGTTAAGATATCGTTAAAAGTCATATCATTAAATGAATGTTATTAAGAGATTTTAATCATTCGGTGATTTATTCATTAAAAAGCAGTTATTAGCCAGAAACAAGACAACAGACGCTTAAAACTACAACACATTTAAATGACCAAAACGAATATGCCAAGTATTAAGTCTGATGATGTATTAAATACGTTAAGCGGCGACTTATTATTTTGCTACAACAGCCACAGTTGTATGTTTGTTAAATGTGATTTGTTAGGACTTTTTTTACAACAGAGGGCTTCTGCATAAAAAGATGTGGTCATCAGTTGAGACCAAAGAAAGTATTTTTATAACTTTGAATGAGTTGGAGCGGATTTCATTTGGGTTATACTTCAACGATCAAAAAACTTTTAGTCAGAAGTTGCAGTTCAGTTTATAATATTAGCATGCATTAACTTCTCCTTTCCGCTCCTTTCCGTTTTCAATGCTACAGCAATGTGTCACACTAGAAGGTAAAAGCTTTCAATTTGTTAACCATTATTTTTTCCATTTACGCTGCCAGTTACAAACCAATTATGGTAAAAAGCAGTCATCAAGGTTTCCTAGCTTTTGAATGGCTTCAAATAATTTAAACCAATAATTCTTGCGAAAAAAACTGACTTCAAAACAGATTTCATTAACTACAGGGGCACCCTTTAATTTTCAAATTTAATACTTGCTGTTCTAGTAGACTTAGCAATCAGGTGTTTTGTAAATTTCAACCGTATAACTATAACGGTTAAACAGTTTAGCCATATACAGCAAATTACCTCAACTATTGTAATACCCTTTAATTTATAATTCAAAATATTTATACTTCTTATTATACCAAACGAATTAGTGGACATTCTGTCTTATTTTCAAATGTTTGTATATAATTGTTCAAAAGATACGGCCATACAGGTTAAATAATATTAATTTTGGGAATACCCTTTAATTTCAAAGTTCAATTTATAAACTTGTTGTTATAGCGGACTTAACAATACATGTGTCTTGTAAGTTTCAGCTGTCTGTCTATAATGGTTCAAAAGTTTGGCCACATACATCAAATTATATCAACTATTGGGCCACCCTTTAATTTCCAAATCGAATTTCTATACTTGTTCTTATCGGGGAATCAAAAATACAGATTCTTAGTAAATTTCAACCGTCTGTCTATAATTGGTTTGAAAATATGGCCATATACATCAAATTAAATTAATGACTGGGGCACCCTTTAGTTAATAAATTTTAATATTCATAATAACGATCAAAGCACTTAGCAGTCTGTTCAATTCGCAAGCGTTTGTCTATAGCCGTACAAAAGCTAGCCCCATATAAGTCAATTTACGTCACCTATGGGGACACCCTTTATTTTTTAAATTTTTTTTTTTTAATATTACTTTTTGCCATTGGGAGCTATAGTGATAAATAGTTTTTTTTTAATTTTTAAGTGGTCCCATTTACGGTTCATAATACACGTAAAAACATGTATGTTGCATGGGGACACCCTTTAATTTTTAAAACGGGACCAGTCTGTAACCATCACCTTTCAAATAGAGATGAAATTTTTAAAATCGGTTCAGCAATGACTAAATTCTACGGGCACATACATAAAAACGCAACATTCAGTCGAATGTCGAACCTCCTTTTTTTAAGTCGGGTAAAAACGCACAACCTGCTGAAACACTCGCAATTATCCCTGTTTAATATGAATTCTTTTTAAGAAGAGTCTTTATTTATTTTTTTTTATATATCATTAAGTTTTTTATTTATTCAATTACAATTAATTATGTACTTAATTAAAAACAGGAGAAATAAATATATTATTACTTAACACTTTAATCCATCAAACTTTTAGTTAAATTGATTAAAAATATTTTGTAAGCAAGTGCGATATAGTTTAATCGTCAACTTTATTTTATCTCGATGATTAGGATTGGTCGACTAGATTATAAGATTAAACCTGATTGAATTTTTTTCAATACTTAATAACGCTTCCCAGGATTTAGTTTCGAAATATTAAACTTCCAACAACGGACCAAAACCTAACTTTGCCTTGAAAAAATTATTCTAATAATAATTTTTATTTCCTTTATGAAGCATCATGTTATCAAGAGCTAACAACCGGTGACATTTAATATCTCTATTAACTGACGATTACAAATCATATGTGCAACTAAAGCGCTTAACATATTTAAAGTATTCCAAAGTAGAGTGTAGTGCCCCCAGTTCAACATTTATTGCGACGTTATAAAACGCACAATGTCCAATACACGGCAGGTCTTCATTTATGTGTTGGAATTAAAATGCAAAACAACATTTGTTCCAGGAAAAAATATGCAAAATGTTAAATGCCTTTTGCCCAGCTCTTAACTCAACTACAACCGCACGCACACAACACAACCAGTAGACATACAGTCAAGTCAGTCAGTTAATTTCTTTGTCAGTCAGGCACGGATGAGCGAGTGTATTTTTGGACAGGCAGGCAGACAGACAAACAGACAGATATACATATGACTATTTATATGTTGTCTCAATCAAGTACGCCGTTATAAATATTTTTTCATACAAGAATCAGAGAGAATGAAAAAAAAGTCTTAAGGGCTGACTGGTCTGGCATAAGCAACACAACGCAACTTAGCTTTTGGTATGATATGAACACAATGATCAATCCTTGGTATTTGTATATGTTTATGAACGCTTAGGCCACGTCTCGAACAGAAATATTTATTACAACATTAATTTGTTAAATATTTAACATGTTTAGTGTCAGTTGAAAACATCGACAGTCTTTATGTTGGCTGCTTGCTTTTGCTTGGTAAAGATCCAATTCGGGAGACGCTAGTTTAGTCTGATTGTAAACTTGAATAAAATAAGTAATAACATAAATATTTATTTTCCTGTTACTGTTGCTGCAGCCACTGTCACTGTCACATCCACAATCAATATAGTTTAACTATCAAAATATATATTTATGAATTGGCTGTCTGCCTTTTAGACTCTAAAAGTGTTATTTTCCAATTATCGAGTACTTAATTGAAATACAATTTTATAAGTTTATCGAGTTGTTAATTTTTACTTATGCCACTGCTGCCACAAGCTATAATTTTTGTTCACCCATTTGCTGTTTCATACTAAACTTTTTTTATTAAATTGCTCATAAAAAAGTACACAACACAGCAAATGGCCCAGGAACTGGTTACTAATTGAATACATCTTTGTTGTACTTATTAAATTTTTTTTTAGAATAATGTGGCATGAATTATTAACGAATTTGAAAGACTGTTATATTTTGCAGGGACACTTTAACTAGTTGCTAGTGTGCAGATCTAGCGATCAAATCTGATTCCTAAAGAAAATGTTAGGTTTTGCAATGTCTATCACAAAAGAAACCGAAAATACAAGTGCTCGGCTTAAGAGATTCTACCCCTAATTTTTTTTTTTTCTTTTACATTTTGTGTTAGAAATCAAATTGAAGATAATTAAACAACCAAATCATATCACAAAATTATACTTTCAAAAATTATTTTTAATTTAAATTCTACAGTATTGTTGTGATAAATTAGAGAGACAACGAGTAAGAAACGAATTACAATATTTAACTAGATGCAGGCGACAAATGCATTGCTCGCATTTCAATCGAGTTAGATGATGTTTGAAAAGTCAATTAACAGCATTGGTGTCTCTAAAGCTGGCTACAGACAACGCAATGTGTTTCTGAAATTCATTTCATTACAGATTGCGTCGTCTAAATTCCTGTTTCATGTTTCACTTCGGGTTGCAATTCAGGTTTCATTAACATCAAAACGTTTTAATATTTTTTGGTTGCATTGAAACAGATTGCATTGTTTGTATCGCTGTTTCATTATTTTATGTGTTTAGTACATTGACAACAAGCAAGCTGTAAACATCTAAGTAATTAATAAAGAACAAAATGGGATGTGAAAAATGATAAATTTAAAAATTAAATTTAAAAGCAGCAGCATTTGAAAAAGTTAAAAACAGGATTAATTTTTGCATCCTCTTTTTCGCGTGATTTTAATGTTATAATATAAAATAATCGAACTGAGATTGCGTTTATGTTTTCACTGTTGGTTTCAGTATTTGTGTCAAAACATGAAACCTGAATGTTAAACGTGTTGCAGAAACAAATTGCGTTGTCTGTAGCCAGCATTACGTGGCTTTTTCCATGAACCTCTTCAGTTCAACAGAGTCCAACTGTTGCAAGATCTCAGTTTAATTCAAAGAATCTTTTCCTTTCTTGTTTGGACTAGATTAGAGTTTTCTGTCCTCTTTGCAAAGTTCATAATTTTGGCCTTGCCTCCTCCAAGCTTTGTTCTCGTATATTTTAAAACTGAAGTCATATCAGATATTGATTAATACCAGTTCATGGTATACGAGAAAGCCATTCCACTTGTACAGATCTTTACACAACACAAGTAAATCTGTATTACTACGAGATTCTTTTGATTACAAATATCAGCACGAAGATTTTTTATTTAAGTTTATTTATATGTTATATATGTTTGGCTAGATTTCATATTTTTATGAAATTTATTAACCAGCCTTCGGAAGGCACACCCATCATACTTTTCGCTTTCCTCATAATGAATACTGGCGGTCAACTGAGTTCGTTTACTAACGGTTAAACTATATTCTATTTCCTCAGTGTTAACGTGTTTTCCAGGAGTTATATTCCCTCAACACAACAATTTTGCTTAACGCCTCTACTAAACGTACGCTAACAGGCCTCGACTATAACATGAGGAAGTATCTAATGCATTTAACTCGCAGCTGACACAGCGACGTTTCACTAATACATAAAAACTTTAACTATTGATTTTAATTCTAATAAAGTCCAATCAGTGTTAATAAATGTTGTTGTCATCTTAGTGTTCGACTAGGAAAAACAATAACTCCCCTTCTTTGTCGAATGTTATCAGAAGCACTCAGAATGTGATGGGCTACCAAGCTTGTGCACATTTTCCAGACAAATATTGTTGTTTTCAATAATTGTTTACTTTTATTATTGAATTAAGGCTCTTCTTTCGAATGCACAATTCTGATGACAGAATACTAAAACATTTTAATTTATATTTAAAACAATAATCGGTTAGTGTTTAATGACTGCCTGTCATTTTCCTATTCTATTACTTAACTAATTCTTATAAAATGCAGTTCGATAGCCGATGGACACTACCTGCACAGTAAAGGTTTCGATTTAACCCAAGACATACAGGACCTTCAATGTCAGTAGGAGAAAAAAGTAATTTAATGTGTGGGAAGAATTGACAATTGATTAGTCTTTTAATAAAGCGAAGCCATGTACAGTTTATAACAATAGACAAACCGTTCCCAGTTCATAATTAGAAAATACACTCCACATTATCAACTGTCAACAGATCATCAAATAAAAAATTAAATGCAAATTGAACTACTTTCACGTGCATCATGTGTCGCACATTGTTAATTTAATTAGATTTAAAATAATGGTGCCTTTTTTAAACTTGAATTTAAATTTGAAAAGTTTGTATTTTGTGGCATATTTTTCCTTGTTGCCATTTAATTTGTATGTTTTGTTTTTTTTCTGCAATTTTTCTTTTTTTTCCTTCTTTACATTTAGTTGTACAATTTATTATAATTGGCACGCATTTACACACTTCATTAGGTTAACTACGTACTCGCACGTCGTCCATACGAATGGATGTTTATGTGGATTTGAACGATGTAGAGACAGAGACTTGCTGCCTCTTCCCTTTGCACACCTCATTTCCTGTCTGGTGCTTTTGTGACTTTTTGAGTGACTAACTGCTGTGTGCGAGGAGCAAATGAATCAGTTGAATTTGCAACAATATTTAGCATAAATAGTTGTTGTTACAACATGTACATCGCACTGAACAAATTAAAATTGTTTCCTTAATGTTGAATTTCCGAATTCGTTTTTTTTTTTATTCATTTCCTTACTAAGCATGCGCTTTGTATTTTTTTAAGGTTAAAGAAATGAACTTGCAGTGCGCCGTTGATTTAATTTATATGTATTGAATTATTGGTTGGTTTTCCATCGATTACACTTCTCAGTTCTTTTATTTCGATATCAAGATTATTTTTATTAAATATTTATTTATTATTACGAAACAAAGTAATTATGATAAAGGTATGGGTTTGAATATTTATTAAAGTGTCCTTCAATTGTCGCTATTTTTCTAGTCCTGCTGATAAGATACAAATCAATGCAGATCTCGATCCCTTAATTAACTTGTTATCCGAATAGTTCTGTAATTCAACAATAATAATAATAGGCCTCGATTTTCTTTCCTTTAATTGCATTTCGCTAGAAAATTATAATATTGGCAGGAAACTAACACGCCGGCAACACACCTCCAAAAATGAAATGAGGAAATGAAATGGAGTCTTTGCGCTTTTAATGTGGTTTTTATTGTATTAATTTTCTCTCACTTGTTTACAATTTTATATTAATATTCATATATAGTGCAGTCAGAGGTGGAAATGTTTAATTTTGCCTTAAGAATATATTGAGCGTTCCCTTATTAATAACAACTTCTTTGTGACTTATGTTTTATTATTAGAAAAAAAAATATTTTTGTTTTATTAAATTATTTTGGCTTACTTTCAATTCAATTGTACTTTCTAAAATTATTTTTAGGAACGAAGCATTCAGGCATGTCACAAATTCCGATCGGAATGGTTTTGATTCCTTATTACCAATTCCGATCGATTTTGTTTTGCCTTCTTCAGATTCCGATCGATTTTGCTTATTTCTACAAAATGCTTAATTTCCACCTTTTTATTTAAATGTCGCAATATGCATACACTAAAGTAAACAACAAAGCTAATCTAAAAAAAAACACATAATAAAAGTAAATTTGAAAACCGCAAATAACAAAATTTCAAAGAAACAAAATTCCACTTTGAAATTTAAAAGTGATTTCATTCCGAAGAAATTTTTCGTTTTCTGAAGAACCAATCTGCGGAATTAAAACCACTTTCGATCGGAATTGAGTTCTGTGACGAGTTTAAACAAATACGTGGCTTGAAAATGATGTTATCACATCGAAAGCGCTCGCCGAACATCCAAACTACACAGCCAGTGACGACGGTTATTACCGAAAATTATAACAACAGTTTAATATATACTGGCGGAATCAACCCAATTAATTTAATATCATCTATTTAACCAACTAAATTAATAATATCAATTTAGTTAAATAAAGTTCACACACTACTCAAAGCATTTCTCCTTTGTTTTCTTTAAAGCTCGTCTTTTACATTTGTTCTTGCTTTGTATCAACCTTTGGAATGGTCACGATATGCATTTTTTTATTTTCAACTATTCATACTTGTTTCCTCACAATATTATAAATATTAGCATTATTTATATTATTATATTCTTTCTTGTTTTGTTTGGAAAATGTCAAAATGTTCGGCAAAATTTTTTAGAAATTTAATTAAAAAAAGAACCAAATGCCAAAATCAATTTTTATTTCATTTATAATATCATGAGTTCGATTTTGTTTTTCGCGAAAAAATTAGAATTCTGGCGGGAACTTCCTTACAGTTTCGTGTTAATATACATACAAAATAAAGTCAGAGGTGGAAATGTTTAATTTTCCATTGAGTGTACATTTTGAACTCCCTTATTAGTATGATTTATTTTCTATTATCAGATAACCTTATGAATCTACAATTGTAAAATACATAACCATTTAAATGTTATATTAATAAGAAGTTTCAGACGTAGTTTAAAAATCAGCAGCATCGGTCCATAAATGATTGAGGTATTGTCAAAAAAAGCAATTGCTTCTAAATCTTCGTTTTTTAGATATTATTTCTTTTTTATTGTTTTTGCTCTGCTATAGGGAAAACCGAATCAATTGTTCCCTTATAGATTTTGATATTCTAACTTTAGAGCTTAAGAGCATTAAAATTGAAATTTTTAAAAAATATGATTCATGGCCACAAAACGGTTAAAAATGCAATGAATTGAAGTGAAATGAATCGAAGTAAAGAAAGAAATTATGGTGAATTTAAATATTTTCGGCCTTTGACCAAAATGTTAAACTTCTTAACAAAGTAAATCAAAATTTTTGCCCGGATCTTCTTGAGTTTTAAATTTTCCACGAATGAAAAACTTCATCTTGACAAATATTCGATTTCTATTTACCTTACAGTGAGTACGTCTACGCCACCTATTATAAAAATTTTAATTGGCAATTGATTGACTTGAGGTGATATTGTTCACAATTATATTTTAACAAACACTTTTTCTTTGCAATATTTTTTTTTTCCTCTTAGGCAAAGGGTTATTTTAAATAGTTTCCCACCTCTGAAGTGTTATCATTTCTGTATTTTTTACAGAGAGAGAGAGAGAGAAAGGGAGAATAAATTTAGTGATGCGAGTACATTTATTAAAATATATTTTATGCATTTTACACATTGTTTGCCACTTTGCCACTTTAACATTATTGTTATTATTATTGTGATAAGCAGCCAACAACAATAACAACATCAACAGTGGTCATATGTTGCTTTGGTTGCACATAGTTACATTCTATATTTGTAGTCTTTATTTTATTTTTGTTGTTATTGTTGTATACATCGCATACAATAAAATATTTCAGTTTTATATGAATTAATGCCGTTTATCATTGGATTGTTGGTTAACTTCTTGGATGGCCCGTTGGATGGTTGGATGGTTGGTTGGTTGGTTGGTTGGTCCATTATTTGGCTGCCCGTTGCCTGTTGCCTTTCATTTGTTTTTGATATTTTATTTTCTTTCTTATAATTTTCCAATAAGAAAAATACTAAAAACATATTGGCTTTAAGGAGTAGATGCTGCGTTGCAGCGTTTTATTTCCTTTTGTGGTCTTTAACTCTGCATTTAGCATCTCATCGCTGTATGTATTTGCAACAATTTATATTTATTTTAACTAAATGTTGTTGATAATTTTTTTCTTTTTTTCATAATCTTTCTTTATAACATTGTGTGCAGATCAGCAAGAGTTTAAGCTTGATTTTTACAATTTAATATTGAAATTGTTTGTGATTTTTTTTTCATAAATTGTATATCACAAACAAATATGTTTGATTGTTGTTCACTGTGGGTTAAATTCACACTATATTCGAAAATAAAAAAAATATATTGAACATATTATTTATTACAATTTCATCAGCTTTTTCCCCAACAAATTGATTTGATTTTTTATAAATTGTTATGGGTTATTAGCAGGGACCGAATTTTTTATTAAAAAAGGCAACCTCAACGAAATGTCAGAGAATTAAAACAAGTAAACCATTTTGAAAGTCTTGGACCAAATTGTCAGAAAATGCGATGCTTTTTAAAAATCTGATTTTTATTTTTTCAGTCAAAAATAAGTCATTTTTTGATTTTAATTTTTTGAGCAAAAATAACAGTTATTTTTTAACTTTTATTTTTTCTAGCAAAAATAGCAGTTATTTTTGACTTTTATTATTTCGAGCATGAATAAAAGTTATTTTTTTACTTTTATTTTTTCGAGCAGAAATAGAAGTTATTTTTGACTTTTATTTTTTCGAGTAGAAATAAAAGTTATTTTTGTGTTTTCAAACTTTTTGACAAAGAAATTATGATTGCAAATCTCAACTCCATTAATTTTTGAGCATATGCAAATTATTTTCACTGAATAATTATCATTCTTTGAAAAAGTTTTTTAATAAATATAATGGATTTATAACAATATAACTTGTATTTCTGCTCAAACAAATTAAAGTCAAAAAATAACTTTTAATTTTGCTTAAAAAAATAAGTCAGAAAATAACTTTAATTTTTGCTCGAAAAAATAAAAGTCAAAAATAACTGTTATTTTTGCTTAAAAAAATAAAAGTTAAAAAATAACTGTTATTTTTGCTCAAAAAAATAAAAGTTAAAAAAGCTGTTATTTTTGCTCAAAAAAATTAAAATCAAAAAATAACTGTTATTTCTGATCGAAAACATAAAACTCAAAAATTAACTTTTATTTCTGACTTTTACGATAAAAGTTATAACAGTTACGGTCCCTGGTTATTAGCATTATGTTGTCAATAATTTAATTCAATTGCAAAAAATTATTTTTTAAATAAAAATGTATTCCGCGCAATTGCATGACTTTTAATTATCCATAGAAAAGGGCACGATCCTGAAGGCCAACTGACAGGTCAAATTATCGATTTTCACAATGACCGTAGCACGAGCTCCGTCGTAACACGATCTGCTGTGAACACAACTTTGGGTCGCTAAGTTGCGCGAACTAATGAGTGATTTTCAAGGCCAACATACATAATTTGGTAGCGTTGTTCAAACGTAAATCCATTCATGATGATTTTTCAGAATGTGCTTATCACAGGCGTCAAAAAATTAATGCAAAATTACAATTCGTTTGTCAGTTAACCTTTTCGTAAGTTCTATTGTGCCGAAAAAAAATACCCGATTAAACAAGATATCAAAAATGGGAATTTTTAAAAATTATGGATTCCATTTTAAAAAAATTGTAACTATCAACTCATTGATCCTGGTTAATTTAAATAAAAATTTCAGAAAAAATGGAATGGAGATTTAATTTTAATTTTTATTTAATTTAATTTTGATCCAGAGCAAATACATCGATCGGCCATAAATCTATTAACTTAATCCTTTAATATTATGGCGAACAAATGTTTTATTGGAGGAACTTGGAGCACTTTAAATATTCCGTACATTCAGTAAATTTTAATGTTTCATATGGGAATTTTATGTCATCAAGAAATTATAAAAACTTTCTTCCCATAGTGCATATTATCCTAAACTTTGGTGAATGACTACGAATTTGTTATTATTTCTGTTCCTGGTGTTGTAGTTTTTGTTGTTCCTGCTGTTGTTGTTGCAGTTATATTCGTAAGTAATACTATAGTTTGTCATGTTTGTTGTTGTTGTTGTTGTTTTTCATATATAATTTTAATCCTATAGATTGCTTGTTGTGTTTTATTGTACTGAATTGTGGTGCCTTGTCTTGCACTGTGTTTGGGCTGTGTTATGTTGTTGGCTTGCGATCGTATTGTATTAGGGCCAAAGTGTGAATATAATTTAATGTGAGCAATTTTCAATATCTCAACTTGAGAGATTATTTATTATCCTTGATTGGTTTTCAAGTGATTATAACGTAAGCGATCATTTACGTGTTTATTGTATCGTTTTTATTATTTTTTATTACTCAACCCTCTCTTGTTCCCCATCTACCTTGCCATAACTAAAACTCATCCTTTCTGGCAAAGAATTTAATATCATTTTCAAATAGAGACAAAATAAATGTGTTCAAAAATATGTGAGTGTGTGTGTTCGAGCTGAAATTATACGTTAAGGAATCATTTAAGCTTGATTTTCCAAGAATATTAACATTTATTGCAGTTGTTGTCATGTTGTTAAATGTGTTTGCAAAAGGAAGTGAGTTCAAGACCTTTCGCTTGTTCATATTTTTTTTTTTTTTTTTGCAAAGGTGGACTTATTTTTTAATTTCAAAATTCTTAAGATTTCAAGTGTTAAAGAGCAAATAATTTCTTTAACTAAATGGACATATTTCATTTTATCATTTTAACTCAATTGGATTCAATGCTATAAATGGCAAACATTTTTTATGTATAATTTTATTATACGAGAGGCGTTTAGAAATTCTGTAGAAAACCCCAGAGGCCAAACAAAATTTGTGTTGCTGTTTCTCTTTAGTTTGACATACTTTAACCAGCCGTAAAAAATTGTTGCAAGTATGTTGCAGTGTTCATCAAGTAGAAGAGTTTGTTAAAATAAGAAAATTTATTTTTTCTCTACGAATGTCTGATATTTCTTAAAATTTTCCAGACGTCTTGTTTAATCTGGTCTTTTTTAGAATCCTACGGCATCTTAAATTTATGTGATTGCGTAAAAACAGATAGACTTACCCTCGCATTATATATAAATAATTTATTTTCATAAAAAATTTATTAAATAATTACTTTATACGGCAGCCATGAGTTTGTTCGTTCGTTCATTCGTTGCTGTTATCAATTGTGATCAATTCATTAACAATTCATTATGACTTTGTCAAAAGGAAACATTTAGAAAATCGCTTAGATAACTAATACGTATTTGTTGTTGCTATCAACGTACAGGTGACTGCGTGTGGTAAATTACTCGTTATAAAATTTTAGTCACGTATTGAGTTTTACGCTTAAATTGGCTAGTGAAGGCGTAATCGTAACTTTAATTTTGTTTTTTTCTTTTTTTTGTTTTTTTTGTTTTCTTAAATATAGAAACGTTTTAATGAGTGTTGACAATATTGCATTTTAAAAGGAAAAAATTGGCAAAGAAACCCAGATTGAATGGCTGGGAGTACTTGTGTGCACTTGTGTTTGCTGGTGTGTTTACTTAAAACAAAAGACTTAAGCAACGAACTTTATCAATTAAGACGTTACACTTCTTTTACTGACTAAAACTGGTGGCTTCAATTTAAATAAATGACCACAAACTGAGTCTCTTTATGTGAATTTTAAATTATTTAGAATGGCAATGGAAATATTTAATATACAAAAAAAGACATTTCATATTTGAGTGACAGCAGAATTCTTAATAAAAAAATTTATTTTTTACACCACTTTGCTTAAACACCAATAAATGAATTACTGAATTCTAAATTTCTAATAGTTGGAATTATTCTTTTGAATTGCTTCAACGTTAACTATTACACAAGTTGTCTGTCCACATTAATGAGAATATTAACAGATTTCAACAGCTCATAATTTCAATTGGATTTAGAGCAAACGTTAAATCGTATCGTTATTTATTTTCTTTATTTCCTAATAAAAATTTTAAGACTGTGTTTTACCACGTTCGCATGTCTATAAGATTTTTTGAATTTATATTAGTTGTTTTAAATAAATCTAATGTACCAACAGGCTCTCAAACAGATTTGACATGTTTAATAAAAAGATATTTTATCTACAGTGTCCGCCATTGAACTTTTTTTTTAACAAGTGCTTATTTCGAGAATGGTAACACTTAGCTCATGTCTGATTTGACAGATAACTAGTTTTATCCTTCCGCTGAACGAATATGGTTGTGTATACGCTTGAACAATGCTGGCAAATATTGCGACATTACTTTGAAAATAATACAGAATGTGTTCGAAAATTGCGTACGGGTTTTGGAAGAAGAGAAGCACCGTCGGAAAATGTGCGTGAAGCGCCATCAACATCAATTCACCATCGTGCTCAACAATTGAACATTTCGGAGCCATCATTGAAACGAATTTTACATAAAGGTATGACGTGGGCCTGCGATCGACTTACAGAAGATGCCGATTTTGCCAAAAAGAATCATCTTTTTAGATGCAGCTCATTTTTAACTTGGCGGGTATGTACACAAGCAAAATTGTCGCATTTGGGGCACAGAAAACCCGCAGGCATACATTGAAAAGACGGTGCACCCAAAACGAGACATAATTGGGCCATTTTTTTTTTCGAAAGTAAGCAAGAAGTGGCCGTTACAGTCAATGGCGATCGTTATCGGGCAATGTTGAACGAATTTTTGTTTACAAACATTGAAGAGGAGGATATTGGCAACATTTGGTTTCAACAGCCGCAGAGCGGATGTCGTTTGGCCATCATTGTTGACACCGTTGGAGTTCCAAAGATAAGTGTTACGACGACAATACAAACAAACAATATTTGTGAAGCCATTGGTAAAATACAACTGCACATCGATAATGTGCTTAAAAATTGGACCTATCGTGTAGGCTACTGAAAGGCCAGCCGAGGCAGCCATTTGAATGAAATTATTTTCCATTATTAACCGGAAGAAATTTGAGAAAATATTCAATAGTTTTTTTTATAGCATTTAAAAAAAAAGTTTTAATTTAATTAAATAATTTTCAAGTGCCAGTGCATAAAACAAAAATAAATTATCGTTGTGTTTTTTTATTTGTTGTATTTATTTTATTCTTCATCATCTTTTAACTGTACAAAAGAGCCGAAAAAAAACTCTGCTGTATAGAGTGTATAAAAAAACAAAATCATTGTTGATTATTGTTGTTTTTATACGCTTCACTGCAAAAAGTTAAAAAAGGTTATATCTAAGTTTGTCATTCCGTGAGTAATTTCTGCAATATCCACTTCCGACCCCATAAAGTATATATAATCTGTTCGTCAGTGTTAGTTTTGAAATCACATGCCTCAACAACTTGATTTTACAAAAAAAAAATATGTCAATTGATGAGATACAGTATCGAAAGAGGTGCTATTGGAAATCAGCATGATCAGTCTATGTCCTTCGAGGCAGCAGGCAAAACACCACACCTACCTTTAATTTTTTCATGTCATTAGTAACAATAAAGTAACTTTAATCAAAAAAATAAATATATATTACGATAGAGAATTAAAAAAATAAGAAAAAAACATCCAGTGAAAAAATTGGCGCTTGCCCATATTTTCCGAGTTAAGGGGCTTTGAGATTTTCAAATTTTTTTAAATATCAATATGGGTATCATTTTAAAGCTTTTGAACAGAACTTTAAGGAAATACTAAAATTTTTTAAAAAAGCTTAACCCTTTATGAGCTGAGCTCATTTTTATGTAAAATTATATAAATGCAGTATCGACATTTCTTTTATTTTTTAATTTTTAAATCTTGGTCACCCCAATATATATTTTTTTGATTCACAAAACTAGATTTACATAGATGGTAAGGGGTATATAATATAAGGCATAGCCGAATATAGCACGCTTACTTGTTTTATAAAACTATGATTTTTGTCTTAATTTATTGTGCGGACAAAAATCTTTAGTTTATTTAAAATGTAATTTTATAATTCGGTTATTTAAAATTCATTTAAAAAAAAAATATGTTGTAGTGTCATTTCTTGCCTACACGATATTCGCAAAGAAGTCCAACAGGCGACAAGTGTTTTTTAGTATTTTTGCTTGTACGCCATAATGAGTAATTTGATTGTGAAGCTCCGCCTTGGTCTTTTGTTGAAATAGGTAATTCTTCTAGATTCTAGAGGCACTTTAAGCCGCTTCGTACACTTTTCTAGTCGATTTTCGAACTATTCTTTTTTCTCAGTAAGGGGGTTCTTCCGATACTTGCTGAATGAATTTCATTATATCTCATATAGCTTCCACTGTTAGTTAGTTGCATGTTTGATAACAATTTTTAGTTTTTAATCGGTAGGATCTAAAAATTCTCGGGGTAACACCAAAGGTGCAAATGAAGGTTATTGATCTGTAAATAGTTCTAATGAAACTTCAACATTCCTAACTTTAATGCAAATATCGTTTAGAATGCCAAAATCAATAACAGCGATCTCAATGTTTTATTCAAACCTTCAAAAACCTGCTTTTCGCAGAGATAAGTCACAACCCACAGAATGAGTATTTTGCCTTGCAAGCGCCTTGTGAAAAGTACGTACGAGGGATGCTCTATATATTTCTGGCCTAATAGTGAAAATGCGAATATTTATAATCAAAAATGGTTTTATTGTTTTTCAAAGTATTCTCCAGCATGATTTATACACTTTTGCGTGCGCTCAAACCAGTTGTCGAAGCACTTTTTCCACTCCGATTGAGACACCTCTAAAACATGGTTTTTAAACACTTCAACAGCTTCTTCTGGCGACGAAAATCGTTGACCACGCATTTTTTTCTTGATGTACGGAAACAAGAAGAAGTCATTAGGTGCCAAGTCAGGGCTGTATGGCGGATGACCCATTAATTCGACGTTTTGGCCGGTCAAAAACGCTCTGGCTGGAGCCGATGTGTGAGAGCTCGCATTGTCATGATGAACAACGATTCTTCTTCTCTTGTTGGTTTTTCGAATTTCTCCGATGACTTCAGGCAAACAAATTGTAGTGTACCACTCAGAAGTGACCGTCCTACTTTGCTCAAGCGGAACAGTCGCCACATGACCAGTTTTGCCGAAGAAACAGGAGACCATTTGCTTCGAAGTGCTTCTTCCATGAACAACTTTCGTTGGATTTTACTTGTCTTTGAAGACCCACACGGTCGATTGTTGTTAAAAATGATGGCACGAAAATGTTCACGATTTAATTCCATTTTTTTCTATATTAACTTTTTTTAAGTCACTGTAAACAACACAAATAATGGTCGTACGTCAAAACGTTTTGAGTACGATTATGCTTAAAAATGACAAACTTTCCAATGGAAATGTCAGATTGCACTTGGCAGCACTCAGTGTTGCCAGGCCAGAAATATATATAGCAGCCCTCCTACTCATAAGAAACTTTAATAAATAATATTTTGCTGTGAAAATTATATTAATAAAATTTACATTTTCCTACAGCTTCTCTCGCTACGTACAGTCCATCACTATTTCTCCCATAAATAACAGGTAAGAAAATGTAAACTTTTTCTGAATTTGTTGTTGCATTTTGGACAATTTGCTTAATGGGTTTAATTTATTGTCAATACAAAGCGTTGTAGTGTAGCATTTATTTTCCACAACTCGTATCGTATCTTAGTGTACGATTGAGTGGATCTTATTTATTGTATCGAATGAATATTAATCCGCATAAATTAATTTGAACACATTAAGATGCAGTTATCAGTTTTGTCTTGTTATTTTGGCCGTTTAAAATACCTACAAAATATTTCTTTTTTAAGCTTTTTTTTCTTTGTTTTTTTTATTATTTTGTTTGCTTAACAAAAACAAATGTGTTGTTATTCATGTTATAAATTAAGTGCTTATTTTTATGTTAAAAAGTTAACGACCATTAGGAATTTTAAAGCAAGTTAAAGATAATACTTTAATGAATGAATACATAATTTTCTGTCACATAAATTTCAAGAGGTAGCAACAACAAAATGTTACAATCGATTAAAAAACACACTTAAAACAGAGCTTTCAGAGTTTGCTTACTAACTAACTTACTAACTAACTCACGCTATCTATCTTTTTGTCGTTTTATAAACTAACTTCTAGAGGTTTTAAAGGTCTTTTCTTTTACAAGCAGCTTAATTACTTTTCTTATGTTATTTTTAACTAATTACATGTTTACTAATTTTAAAAAACTATATAATTTTTAGTAATCAATTAATTTTCACGTTAAACAAAAAAAAACGACTCAAGCTTCTAAATATACAAGTGTTTTGTAATTTGGAATATTGTCTCTCTTATTATTTCTTATTTTGTACGCTTCGTTTTTCTTAATATTTTGTGGCCATTCAAAAAAAATAGCTAAATTAATAATAATAATAAAGTTTCATGATTAAAACCATAATATCGTTAACAAATTTTATCAGAACAATTTTAACAGTGTGTTTTTAATCAACAGTCGAGAGGAAAATGTTTTTGTACATGTGAAAAAAATACTGTAGAACAAATTCAAAAATGAATGAAAATTGACTTATTTTCGGCTTTTTGGTTCATTCTTAAATTAATTTCTAAACATTTTTAGAAAGAAAAATTATTTTACAAATGTATGCGGACATTTTCCAAAGAAAACAAGAAAAATTAGACGCTAGCATAATGAAACGCAAAATTTTCTGGACCGCCACATCCTTCATCAGCATTTTTCGCATCTATCTACCTCATGTTGTGTACGTCGTAAACATCATCTATTTAACCAACTAAACTTAATGTTAATTTGGTGAGACGAAGTTCACACACAACTTAAAGCATTTATTTGTCATTCTCTTTGAAACTCGTCTTTTACATTTGTTGTTGCTTTTGTACTAGCCTTTGGATAGCCACGAAAGGCAACTATTTTTTTAATTATTCATACTTGTTTGCTCACAACATTATAAATGCTGTTCAGTATCATATTGACTGTTCTGAGTTGAGTATGAAATGTAAATACGTGGTGTCTAGGATTTGTTTTAATTTTCAATTTTTTCTCAATCAGGATTTAAACCATCGATCTTATAAATTAATGAAATTTAACTTTATTTTCGGCTTTTTGGTTCATTTTAAAATTAATTTCTAAACATTTTTAGCAAGAAAAATTATTTTACAAATGTATGCGGACGTTTTCCAACGAAAACAAGTAAAATTAGACGCTAGCAATTCAATTTTCATTCATTTATAAGATCGGTGGTTCAAATCCTGATTGGGAAAAAAATTACAATTCTAAAATTTTAAATTATTTATTTTAAATTTTCCACGCTTTTAATTTTTTATTAACTTTTTATGCAGTTCGAGTGGTTGTTTCGTCAAGTAAAGACGTCTGAAAAATAAAATATTTTTTTTTTCTCAACTTTGAATTTAAAGTCAAAAAGACAAAATATATTTTAATTTTTAAAATAAAAAAAAAAAAAAAGTTTAATTTGTGCTTTTTTATTTGTGTGAATCAAAGAAAAAAAAATTTAGTCTTCTCCTTTTTAACGTTTACAAATAATATTTGTAGAACTAATTTCAAACAATAATCTTTTCTCCCAACATGGGAGGTCTCCTATTTGATAGGGATAAAATGGTTAGGAACCAAAATTCTTTGGATCCAATTTTCTTAATAATGTCCAGAGTGGGATTGAAATCTTCTGAAGGCCTAAGTAACGTGTCTCCATTTCTTATTCAACGATCTATTGATGCAGCTGGTGGAAAGGTAAAGTTATGCAAAAAACTCAAGTCTGGACAACTACTTATACAATGTTTTAACGCAAAACAAGCCAATAAAATTATAAAAATTATTTCTTTATCAATGGATATATTTGTAAAAGTTGAAGAACATGCATCTCTTAACAAGTCTAAGGGAATATTTTACTCCAATGATCTACGTTCGATGAATGATGATGAAATCCTAAATGAGATTACTGAGCAGAATCCTAATGTCGTTGAAATCAAAAGGTTAAAGAAAAGGGATCCTGTAACAAGGTTACTCACACAAGAAGATCTTGGTTTGTATGTTGTAACATTTAATATTTGTGACCTTCCTGAAAAAATATTTCTGGGCTATATGTCGGCTAGTGTAAAGCCATTTATTCCCAACCCTTTACGATGTTTTACGTGTTATCAATTTGGTCATGTATCAGAAAATTGTCTTTCTAAAGAAAAAATATGCCCACATTGCAGTAGTGTCGAACACACATCTATTGATACAACAGGTCGTCGAGAAAAATGCAATCGTCAGGCAAAGTGTATTAATTGTCAACAAGAACATAATAGTTTCTCTAGAGATTGTAATGTGTTTAAACAAGAATTTGCTATCCAAAAAATTAAAATAATACAGAAGAAAACGTTAAGCGAAGCTCGCAAAGAATATAATAAACAAAATCAACTTTTTACTACATACGCTAATGTTTCTAAAACTTGTAACTGCCAATGCAAATGCCACGGAAAAGAAATTAAATTATCAAATACAACTAAAGAAATCAATGCTGGTCCACAATCAAGTAGAACTGAACCACCTATTTCCCCAGTGCGTCGATTTACCAAAGCAGATGGCTCGAAGGTTGAAATTCTCCCAAAAAATTTGTCCAAAAGAAAGAAAAGAGAATTAATAAATGCTGAGAAAAAGAAAAAAGTTTGTTCATCAAATTCAAGCTCAAAAAATAATAACGACAATAGTAACGATGATATTATGGATTATATATCTAGTTCCAATGAATAATTACGAAATATTACAATGGAATTGCAACGGTATCACGGCACATATCGATGAAATTAAACTGATCATATCTAAAATAAATTGCTTAGCGTTTTGTATTCAAGAAACAAGATTTAAATCAAATTATTATACAAAACTTAAAAATTATACATGCTATTTTAAAAATATTCCTTCTGCTACTTCCGCTCATGGTGGTGTTTGTATATATCTAAATAATGTATTTAAGGGTGAGCAAATTCCTATTACATCTACACTTCAAGTTGTTGCGATTAAAATAAATTTTCCATTTCAATTTATTCTTTGTTCCTTGTATCTTCCCGGATCAGAAAAATTCTCAAAAAATGATCTAAATAATTTAGTTTCACATTTTAATCTTCCTTATCTCATTTTGGGGGACTTTAACTCTCATAATATGATTTGGGGATCTTGTAAAACAGATTTAAAGGGAAAGATAATTGAAGAGTTTATTAACGATAATGAACTTAATATCTTAAATAATATAAATTGCAATACACATTTTAGCTTTGCACATGGATCTTTCAGCAACATAGATCTTTCTTTAATTTCTCCAAACATTCAACATAATTTTGAATGGAATATCAGTGATGATCTCCACAGTAGTTATCATTATCCAATAATGATATCTTTAAACAATTTTACACAAAATTTGGAACGTAGGCCAAGTTGGAATATAAAACGAGCTAAATGGGAAACATTTTCTTGTAATTTTACAGAAGACTTAGAGAATTTTCAAAGCATAGATGAAGCTGAAGCTTATATAACAAAAACAATTTTAAAAGCAGCTGAAATCTCAATTCCTTTAAAAAATTCTAATCACAATAAAAGAACAGTACCCTGGTGGAATGACAACATAAAATATTTAATTAAGGAAAGAAGAAGACTGTTAAATCATTTTAAGAGAAACCCTAGTGCTAACAATCTGGAAAGTTTCCTTAAAGCCAAATCTCTTGCTCGAAAAACCATTAGAGAAAGTAAAAGAAAATCTTGGCAGGAATTTTGCAACACTATAAGTTTACGTACACCATCCTCTGTTGTATATAAAAAAATTAAAACATTAAATGGTTCTTCCAGTTTTCATGAAATTTCGAGACTTGAAGATGGCATTACGATAATAAATAAAAAAGAAATAGCTAATTCTCTAGCATTAAATTTTGCACAAAATTCATCCTCTTCAAATTTTACCCCAGCTTTTAGGTCTTATGCTCATTCCACAAATTTTCCACTTGATTTTTCAAACCATAATGAACCATATAATACCAAGCTTACACTAACTGAACTAAAATCTGCTCTTAGATCATGTAATGGCTCTTCTCCTGGTCCAGACAATATAAGATATGAAATGATTAAAAATCTGAATGAAAACTGTATACGATATATTTTAGACTTTTATAATATTATTTGGATGAAACAAATATTTCCAAGTAACTGGAGAAAAGCTTTAATCATTCCAGTTTTAAGACCGGGTACGGATGGAACTAAAAGAAAGAACTATAGACCGATATCACTTACAAATTGCCTTTGCAAACTTTTAGAAAGAATTATAAATAAAAGATTAATTTGGTATATAGAAAGTCATAATATTCTTAATATCAATCAATCTGGTTTTAGGAAAAATAGAGGAACAATTGATAACTTGACCATACTTCATTCTGATATAATGGAAAATTTTTCATTTGGTAGAGATTTAATTGCTGTCTTTTTCGACATACAAAAGGCGTATGACTCTGTATGGAAACAACTAATTTTCAAAAAATTAAATTTATCAGGTATAAAAGGGAATATGTCAGCGTTTATTTCTAATTTTTTACTCAGAAGAGAATTTTGTTGCATAGTAGGAAATACAATTTCCGATTACCATAGTCTTGAAAATGGCGTTCCTCAGGGTTCAGTTTTAAGTGTTTCACTTTTTCTTTTAGGAATTGATGATATATTAAAAAACTGTACTAAAGATGTTAAGGGTTTGTTATACGCAGATGATCTTGTTATATATAGCTCAGGTAAAAAAAATTTCGGCTATTATTAATAAAATTCAAAAAACTTTAAGCAAACTTGAAAGTTGGAATAATACAAGTGGATTTCAGTTTAATAAGGAAAAAACTGTAGCAATTAAATTCTCAAGACGTAAGAAAACAATATTTAATAATCATAATATAAAGATTAACGGACAAGAAATTAATTTTGTTAAAGAACTTAAATTCTTGGGAGTAACGTTCGATGAAAAATTAACGTTTAAAACTCATATAAAAAACATAAAAGCTAAAGCTTATTCGAAACTGAATATTATTAGGATGTTGCGATGTTCTCAATATGGATCTGATCCCTATACTCTTCTTATAATATTACGCTCAATTATTCTTCCGACGATAGACTATGCTTCAATTATATATTCTTCTACTACTAAGTCCCATCTGGCGCAATTAGATCCTATACTAAATACAGGAATTCGACTCTCTCTTGGGGCTTTTAAAACTAGTCCATCCAAAAGTTTACAAATCTTATCTTCATGTCCGCCTCTATACCTAAGAAGACTAAAACTTTCACTTAATTTTATTTTAAAAATATACTCCTTACCAAATCACCCATTTCATACTAAGATCTCTGATATGATAAAAATAAATCAACTACGAGCGAGAAATCCGAAATTTCTTCCTTTATATGTAAGAACCATTGATGAACTTAAGAAAGTCAACTCTAAATACAACATTAATATTGAATCCATTGAAAATCGTATATACTCTAATTTTGCCCCTTGGTGCTTTTCTAATATTAACGTCGATTTTAGTTTGGCATACACTATCAAAAGTCAAATGACTCCTGAAGTAGTTCAGCAAAAATTTCTTGAAATAGTTAATACGAAATATATAAACTATTCTAAATTTTACACAGATGGTTCTGTAATGAATGAAAAGTCAGGATTTGCAGTGCTCGGTGAGGACTCATTGTGTAGGGCATTTTGGTGAATACTAGACAAAGATCACTTATCATTTCCGATAGTAAAAGCGTATTAGAGGGATTGCAAGATATTTTCAGCAATAATATGATTGTGCAACAAATACGAAATATGATTTCATCCATTCCTAATCATCAAATAAATTTTATGTGGATTCCTAGTCATTTGAGTATTTTAGGAAACGAAAAAGTAGATAGGCTTGCAAAAGAGTCTTTATCAACTAATATTTGCTCAGATTTTAAATTTCAATATTCGGATTATAGAATCTTAATAGTTAAATATATACGAGATACCTGGGAAGATACATGGAAGAACAATAACGATGTTAAGCTCTATAAAATTCAAAAAAATATTGTCAATACATTTGAAGCTCTTTCTAGACTAAAAATAGGCCATTGCTTATTTTCCCATAAATATATTATTGAGAAAAACCAACCCCCTATTTGCAACTGCGGTGAAGTTTTAAGTGTTTTTCATATATTTAATGAGTGTAGATTATTGCAAGAAAAACGTCTTAAATATAAAATAAATGGCATTGAAATCCTGTCAAGAAATAATGAATTCGGAAAAGTTAAACAATTCCTTACTGAAATAAATTTGTATAATTCGATTTAAACCTTGTATTTAATATTGTAATTAGTTTAATGTTGTAATTAGATTAAATTAATTGTAATTTTTAAGATTTCGTTTTTTTTTTATTTTATTTTATTGGTATACATACACACGGCCTATATAACCTTTCTGTGTTGTGGCCTTCCAAATACAAATAAATAAATAAATAACTTTTTATGCAAGTTTTCTTTTTGCCATTGATTTTTGTTTGAAGTTTTTTTCAATGTTTTTAATAAAAAATTTATAATTTGGCGAGTTAAATTTAAAGTTATTCCAAACTTACGATTTAAGTAGTTTTTATCATCTTCACAGCTATTTGCCGAATTTCTTATTTCATTTTCTAGCAAAATTTAAAACCTGTTTACCGATTTTTTTTTATATATTTCCTAGTTACGCCTGGATCACCAGTTCTTTTTGTCTTGCTATTTTTTATTATTCCGTAACTAACAGCTAAAAATGTCACTTTATTAATATCGCTACAAGGCCTGTCGTTCT
Source organism: Gymnosoma rotundatum (assembly GCA_916610165.2). Lineage (NCBI taxonomy): Eukaryota > Metazoa > Arthropoda > Insecta > Diptera > Tachinidae > Gymnosoma > Gymnosoma rotundatum. The sequence goes on from OU744336.1 coordinate 8,710,374, forward strand.
GTTCGTTCGCCTATCACTGACCTCTATCTCTGTTACCGTAATAACTAGAGACCTACAGTTTGCAAAAAAAAAAAAAAAATAATAAACTTGATTTTAAAAATAAAAGGCGTCTTCAGAGAGACATGAATTTGACGTACACGCAAAGAAAAAACATGATTGAGGTAACCATAATCAAACAGCAACATATTATGGTTGCATTCTATAGTTGTTAAAAAACATAGTATTGGAACATTTAACAATACTACAGCTGATCTTGCAACCATATTGTTGTCTAGCAAAACAATAACATGTTCAAGTATAAATATAATTATGTTCAAATATAAACATTAAATGGTTAAATTAAAACATCATAATGAAGATGAAAATTTGGTGTTATATATTTTAATTGTAATATAGTCCCGTTAGTGCAAAGATTTCCTTATATAAAAGGCTTAATTATTTATTGTTTTATTCATTAATGAATTGTAACAAAATTTATTAAAAAAAATATATTTAAAAAAATACAATTATTTGCATCTTTACACATTGTGAACATCCTTTTACTGAGTATACTTTACATTGTCGTAGAACATATCACACGATACGTAAAGGTCATTCGGAACTGGCTCCACATTTATCTAAAACTTCTAACACGTTAATCTGGCATCTGCGGCGATATAATTTGTTACATAACTGTTGTATAATACAATCGTACTTAAAACACAACAATAAAGATGTTAATGCTTACCCAGCAAAAAATTAGACATTACCTTAAAAAGTACTTGCCATATAATGACTTACTTTTGTGATTGCCATATATTGTTTCTCGCTTACAAAACACATTACATAAGTTTTCAAAAAAGGAAGTAGTAATGGAACTAATTCTTTATGTTAAAAGAGACTACCGCACTAATGGTACTCATTATTTCCTACAATAATTAATGTAATCGATTCTCAGTTATTAATTATAAAAGTCTCATGCCTTGTTAAAATCATTAAGTTGGCAATCTAGTTAGGAAGTACTTCTACTAAAATATGAAACACTCGATTACCTTTTCAAAAATTTTTTGCTGGGTACAAACATATTTATTTATTTTTTTGGTTTTCATATTTTGTAGACTCGTATTATTTTTAATTATTTATTTTGTGCAAACATTTATATTTTTTCATTTTCTCTAAAAAACAATTTTAATTTAAGGCGAACAAAAAAATTACTAAACTGTCAAGAACTGTTTGCTTTGAATCATACTTTGATTACTAATAATATTTTATGGTTAAATATATTATATTTTTTTTAATAAATTATAAAACTTTGCTTATGGTTTGAATTTTTTTCAGTTAAACCAAACATGTTGCATTTTCTATTCACAGTAACCATATAATGATTAAAAGTTAACAAAAATATGTTTATAGTTAATAAAGTTTTGCTGAAAACAACTATAATTTGTTCTCTGCAACTATACATTGTTACAAAGAACATATCACAACCGTGTTTTTTCTCTGCGTGTATATATAACCTTATTTCTTAAATCCTTATAGTTGTACACTGGAAATGTATACAGAGTATGTAATCCTATGGATGCTACAACCACAATCTTAAAAACATTAGATTAAAAATTAAGATTTATTCCCGAGAAGACATGAGTTTTACATATTTGGAGTCATCTTTTGAAAGCCTCAAAAAATTTATACCGAGCCCTTTATAATAGTAAATATAACAAAAAAAACTCTAACTTAAAAAATGTCCTGATTTTAAAATGGACAGACAAAGCAAACCATTGAAAACTAAAGGGTATTCCATACATGGTACGTGATACAGATTAACGTCAGTACCTGCCATTGATGGCTTAACCTGAAGGTGATCTTACTACTGAGTGAAATACAAAGCGTCGACTAGCGCCCTCCATCGGACGTAGCCAACAGAATTGCAATTTCAAGAACATGGCTTGCAGGACCATGAACTTCCCCTTGCTTGAGGGTTGGAGACTCTTCACCCCGTCTGTTGAGAATGCAACAGCACACTTTCCATCTATTCCGTGCCAGACCCGAAGATAAAGACTTTTTGACCAACAGCCACCACGTGTACCCCGAAGGGACCTCACCAATAACCGGCTACATAGATAGGCGGCTCTCTGTGTGGGCAACCGGTTCCCGTGGTACAGTTTATTTAGGCTATTATTATTCATACGTTATTATTAATTAAGGAAACTGGTAAAATCCTTCGACAGTACCCAACTGTCTATCCAGCTTCAGTGTCTGTAACACCGGGGGACTGATTGGCAGAAATTCTTTTCTTATTGCTAAACTAAACTTTAGTTTGTAAATTTAACCGAATGAGGGATTTTTAAACTTTTTCAGATGTATGACAGTATAACTGTATTATCAATTTTTTTGTTTTTTCTATGAAGTGTTAAAAAAAAATAGTGTTTTAGTAAATGGAAATATTTGACAATTGCGATATTATTTTTTCTTTTACTTCCAGGTTTTTATTTCGAATTGCAGCTGTGATAGTTTCTGCTCCTCTTGACCTTATATCATTTCATATGGTTTCATAAATTTTATCCATCAAAAGGATTCTATCATAAAAACCTTTCGTGCTTTCGAATTTTTTAAATTTCAATTGCTCGATAAAATTTTATTATTTTTTTCATTGCTCTCAATATAAAAGTTTTTTCAAATAAGTGACATTTTAATTTTTTAACGATCAAATGAACAATTTTGAGCGTTCATCTTTATTCAAATTATTACTTAAGAAATTTTTGAATTTTCGCAAAATTTCAATATTTTTTTCTGGCCTTTTTTTGCCCCTTTTTTTCAACTTCAGCACATCTTGCTACATTTTTAAGAATAGCACTATCACAGCCCTCTATCTCTGGAACGCTCGAAATTTTCCCAGAAGGGGCATTAATGTAGCCGTTATAACAAAAAATACTAAATTTTAAAGGGTGTTTCGAAACTGAGGTGGTATTCACAGAAACTTTTTATCTTTTGACACCTCAAATTTGCACCTTAAATCCGTAACAGAAAGAAGTACAAGGAATAAAACTTTAAAATGAAGGGTGTGCCAATAGTAATAATATATAAAGTTTCCCAAATTTAAGTAATTTTTACAGGTCCCAAAGTATGTGTTACTTTACCCGCTGTAACAAGTTAAAAAATAAAACTAAAGGGTGGCCCATACTTGGTATGGAAACTTTCACGTGTGAGTACAACTCACACTTAGCGGAATTCTTATTAGATTTCAATATAATATTTTTGTACAACAATTCATCAAAAGTTAGTTTTATTTAACACTTTTCGCTGAAGTTATTTTAATTCACTTGTAGCCAACATAACAGTTTTATCTCTCACTGTATGTAAATGTGTAACAATTTTCAAGTTATAAAGCGACGTGTAATCTTATCTAAATAAACGCACATAAATAATCATCATGTTCATTTGTCATAATTAACAGTTAAAATGAAATTAAGTTTTGCTGTCCGTAACACACAACTCCAATTTTAATATTCGTTTTACAAAGTGGAGTGAATGTGTGTGTGTGTGTGTAATCAACAAAAGGAGATGAATAAACACAAATTCACAATTGATCGAATACTGGCGCCAAATACAAAACCACAAGATGATTTTGACGTGTAAATGTGTGTGTGTTTGTGTATGCGTATTCTTTTCAAACTCATTTTTTCAAATTAACTTTACATTTCGTCATTTTTATGTAAAAAGTATAAAGGGTTTCTCAATATGTCAAGTTGAGATTATTGCATGTGAGATAATAACAAGATTTTTTGATTTATTTCTAAGGCCTGTCTTTCTTTCATAAAGTCAACAAAATTAAAGAGTAAAAATTTATTTCTTTCTGTAAAAACACAAATTGGCGGGTAAGCCAAGTCTATTTACAACATTTTCCACTATCCACCTGTGTTTTTATGCCCAAAAGGACGTATTTGGCAATCCTAAATATATTTTCCGCTTCTACTATTTCCTAGTCGCCTGGGTTATTACATTGCATTTTTCTTAGAGATAAACTTCTGAGGCTTCGCTGCCGGTTTTGTTTAATTCTCTCTCTAATGCCCAGCCAAGTTCTTTTATTCAAAAATGTTCTATAGAAATGCAATGTACTTCCGAATACATCTCCTCACGCATACTTTTTCTGATGCTAATTCTAAAATTAACCTTCGCACTCCTTGTAAATCTTGTAGTGTCATTTTAGAATAAGAGTCTCGTTCGATTTACTCAGTTTGCTATACTCGTGTAGTATTTGTGGCTTTCAGAGTCAATCTGCAATAATTTTTTATAAAACTTTATAATTTATACACACCTTTCGTTATTGTTACTCGTTGTGATATAAAAACAAATAAATAACAAATTATAATAACAAAAAACTATAATAACAAATTATCGAAATGTATCAGCTGGCATTGGAAAACCCTTTTATTAAATTTATGTTTACACGTACACATGTTTCTTGTGTGAGCAACAGTCTGTCTTAAGTTTAAAAGAGTTGTCAGTCACTCAATTCAATTTAAAAACCCAAACAAATTAAGCCAAACAATCATCTTGAGAGGTTCTGAGACCTGGAAAGTGAGACCGAAAAACAAAAGGAATGCAACTTAATAAAAATAAAGAAAACGAAAGCAAACACTGTATCAAAAAGGTTTTTTAGTTTTGAGGAGTATTTAAAAAAAAGTGATATTTAATATTATAAAATATTGGATCATTAATCATTCGAGTTGAAGATGAGTTAAGATTCATTTCATTTTTTTTTTTTTTTATCTAGAGTAAAGTTTGTTAGTTTTTGTTTTACAACAAACAGAATTAAACACACCTTTAGCTAATTGTCTTACAACTCTTTCCTTTGAAAAGTAAAGTCATGTTTGTTTGTTTGTTTGTACGTATGTTTGTTTAGATGTGAATGTAATCAAATTAATAGCGATCATTTTGGATCGTATCTTGTAACTAAACAATTAAAGTACATCATCATTTTTAATTGTGGCATCTTTTATTAATCAAAATAATTTTTATGTAACGAACTGTACGCTGGGCTTTTATGTTGTGAGCGGTTTCAAACTTTATTTGCACTTTTAAACTAAAAAATAAGCATGGAAAATTATTCACCTCTTGCTAACCTGACGCCTACAACCAACAACCACTGCAAAAGAGCCTCATGAATATTAAAAACAAAAAACGAAATTCCCTGGCAACCGTAACAATAATTAAAACTATTTCTGAAAATTTAAAATTTATTTTAAATGTGTTCATTAAAACAAAAGAATTTATTCCTCGGCAAAAAATTATATTTGACTTTTTTTTTGTTTGCTATTGATAATTTTAAAATAGATTTTTATAGACACAAACATTAAACATTTCCTAATTGGGAATCTAACAAAAAAAAAAACAAAAAAACAACCACGTGTTTAAATATTAAATAATCTTATTCTTCAAACTAATAAACAAAAAACAACACATAATTTTATAAAACACATTTTAGGCATTTAACAAATTCCTAAAAAAATAAAACACATTTTATAAATGCCAGTGTTGCCAGGGAAAGACATGAAAAAGGTTACAATTTTTATACCCTTCATCACAAAAAATGAAAAAAGGGTACATATAAGTTTGTCATTCCGTTTGTAATTTATACAATATCCATTTCCGACCCCATTAAGTATATATATATATATATTCTGAGTTCTTATGCATAGCGAAGTCGATTGAGCGATGCCCGTCTGTCCGTCTATGCGAACGTGTTAGTGTTGAAAACAAGTCTGCCAAGGCACTAGAGCAGCTAGACTAAATTTAAAAACGCCAATCGATCAGGCATAGTGTTGAAAGAGGTGCTATTGGAAATCAACAGGATCGGTCCATGCCCTTCGAAGCAGCGGGCAAAACCCCACGCCTACCTCTAATTTTTCCATATCATTTGGGACAATAAAGTAACTCCAATCAAAAAAAATAAATACATGGATCGATAGAGAATTAAAAAAAATAAGAAAAAAAACATCAAGTGGAAAAATTGGCGCTCGTCCATATTTTCTAAGTTACGGGGCTCTGAAATATGTCAAATTTTTTTAAATATCAATATGGATATCATATAAAAGCTTTTGAAGAGATCTTTAAGGAAATACTAAAATTTTTAAACTGCTTAACCCATTAAGAGCCGATGATATTTTTATGTAATATTATATATATTCAGTACTTAATTTTTTCTAATTTTTAATTCTCTGTCACCCAGATTAGATTAGATAAATTTACATATATAGTGAAGCGTATATAAAATGCGACACAGCCGAATATAGCATTAAAGCACAAGCACCTCCTGCTTAAACTTGGATTTTTGTTTTATTTTTATTGTTTGGACAAAAATCTTTTGTTTATTTAAAATGTTTGTGAGAAGTTCCTGAAGAGCTACGTAAGCAGTAGCAAAATGACCATCGAGATATGCTTTCACTCTTAATAATCAATATCAGTGATTTAATAATTAAATCGGAATAAAAAGTATCAGGATATTTTTTGAAAAATTAATTAATTTAATTTAATATTCACGTGGTTTAAAATATTTGTTATAGCGGGCGTGTTGCCTCCCATATAAAGTTATGAAAATAATGTTTTCATATATGTATGAACCTAGAGAACTCTAACAGGCAGAATGTTGAAATTCTTATTATGACAAATCATCAATTTTAAATCTGTTTGGATTGAAAGGGTGGATGTGATACGATTATTCCTATTAGGGTAACGAAATGTACCGGGTATAGCTAGCACTTAATAGGAATAAGATTTCTTGCATTTGGTTTTAAAAATTATTTGCAAATGAAAAAGAAAATAATAGCTATACAAGGATCCAAAAATATATACAATCAAGGCGAAATAAAGCTGCGCATATATGACATGTTTTGTACATCTGACATGTCAAATTTCTCACTGTTAAACACATACGTACACATCGTGTATGGCTGGTGAAACATTGCTTCTGTAAAATACATGTGAAAAGTAATCTAACAAAATTTGTGATATCAGCTGTTTTTTTTTTTATTAAAAAAAATATTGCCAAAAACCTATGCCGCATGAAAACAATCAACGGCGGTCGACCATTGGCGCTAGCATTAGTCGGCTAATAGTAATATATTATATGACCAAAATTTGAAATTGATAACAATTATGTAAATTCTGTAAAAAATTAGACACTACCTTAAAAAGTACTTGCCATATAATGACTTACTTACGATTACAAAACACATTACATTACTTTCCAAAAAAGTAAGTAGTAATGGAACTAGTTCTTTATGTTAAAAGAGACTACCGTACTAATAGTACTCATTATTTCCAACAGTAATAAATGTAATCGATTCTCAGTAACTGATTATAAAAGTCTCATGCCTTGTTAAAATTATTAAGTTGGCAATCTAGTTGGGAAGTATTTCTGCCAAAAATGCTTAATTCCACACTCGATTACATTTTCAAAATTTTTTTGCTGGGAATCTTATTCGTATTTATAGTGAAAGCCTCATCCGGCATGCGGATGGGGGCGGCAATCAGCTGTTCTTTTTGCCGCTTGAATTTATTTTACATAGGCAAATGAACGCGGCTTCTTGCAGTAGAACATGTGTAAAATATTGTTACGTTTATTTAAATTTATAAACGTTGTAATTATGAGTTCTTTATTTGCAAAATAATTACACACACAACTTTTAGAGTTTTAATTAAATTACACTTTATTTAATCACTTATTTGACGATTTAACTATTCGCGATTAATAATACACGCTGGCAACTTTAATTGTTGTACCACAAGATCTTAACTAGATGACGCTCACAATACGAATGAATCAACACGTATTGGCGTTGCTTTTATATACCCTATTTTTAGGCGTTCTTGAATGTTCGAGAATTTCTACCGCCATCTATTGCGTAGTTGAAAATGCTGCGTTGCCACTTTTATCTCAGACATATTAGTGAGCATTATTATTTACTTCTAGAACCTTCAATCATTATTTAAAAATACATGTTGTGTATTTTTATTTAGTTGTTATAAATATATAATACACTTTAGTTTTTTTGACACAGAAATAAATAAATTTTATTGCTGAAAATTTTAAAAGGAATAATTAATTAAAGAAACAACGATTGCGTGAAAAAAAATACAAAAAGAAAACTGTGGATGATTTGACAAATTAAAGCAGCAAAACAGTTAAACTAAATTCAACATTGCCTCTCGGCCGCTTTTAACGGCATTGCCAAGTTAAATTAAATTCAACGTGTTAAAACTTTTGTATGAATATTTTTATTTACAGAAACTATTTTTTTTTTCAAATAAGTAATGCTGTTGCCACAAGACGCTTGCATTGATCTTTCTCCATTAGAGTAAAAAGAAAATAATTAAAATTGACAAGTCTTCAGTAATTCCGTAACGCACGCAAAAACATTGTAAGACGACTACAAGCCATTTTGAAACCAGAAGGCGAATTCGATTAGATGTTGTAAACAAATAATTGATGAAATTTTACTTTATTTTCGGCTTTTTTGGTTCTTTTTAATTAATTTTCTAAACATTTTTAGAAAGAAAAATTATTTACAAATGTATGCGGACGTTTTCCAAAGAAAACAAGAAAAATTAGACGCAAGCAGAATGAAATGCAGCATTTTCTGGACCGCCACATCCTTCATCAGCATTCTTTGCATCTATCTACCCTATGTTATGTACATCGTAAACATCATCTATTTAACCAACTAATCTTAATGTTTATTTGGTGAGACGAAGTTCACACACAACTTAAAGCTTTTTTTCTTTGTCGTTCTCTTTGTAACTCGTCTTGAACATTTGTTTATGCTTTTTGTGCTAGCAATTTGATAGCCACAAATGCAACTTTTTATTTTTAATTATACATACTTGTTTGCTCACAGCACTATAGACACTGTTTCAGTATCATATTGACTTTTATGAGTTAAGTATGAATGTAAATACGCGGTGCCTAGGGTTTGTTTACATTTTTAATTTTTTTCCCTGACCAGGATTCGAACCATAATTTTTCTTTCTAAAAATGTTTACAAAATTAATTAAAAGGAACCAGGGAAAAAAATTAAAAATGTAAACAAATAATAATAATAATGTCAGACGTAATTATACATGAACATTTGTGACCAAATATTAAAAGTCTTCTGTAAAATACCAATCTTGACACACATGCAGACTCACACAGTTAAAAAGTCAGATTTAAAAAACATGTCGTGTGTAGGTAGCTTAAGTGATATTATAACATAATCGTTCATATTTCGTTGTTGGAATAAATAAGCATGTCTGGAATGGACTTATCTACCATCAAAACCTACTTTAGATTCCTTACAATGTTTTCTCGCGAATGAAATTTTAAATGCAGTTTTACTTTGTTTAAGGACTAGAGGTCCCCTTTAGAAAATACTTTAGCAAAGTCGTTTTATATAATAAAAACAAATCAAATGAATAGGATGCCCTCTATTAACACACGCTTGCATTGGATTTATTCAAGGTGAGTTTTGTGTGATTTTGTCTAATTGGCGCTTATGTAACAATAATTAATTTATGGCAGCTACCCATCTCTGTTGGAAAAGTAATTATTATTAAATAAATAACGCATTTGAAAATGTTAAAAAATACATTTTTATTAATTATCAAAACATTCACTAATGCAATATTATTCGACTTTTAGCCAAAGATTAATCCAATAACTGTTTTTAAATTAAATTGAATCATGATAAATTCTTACTTAAATAATTTGGCAGAAGAACTGAAGAACTACGGAAGCAGTAATGAAATGACAATCGAAACGTGCTTTTCCCTGCAACAATTGAAACCAGTAAACGCTTACAATTAATTAACGAAAACTTAACATTCCCCTGATGAAAAAATTAGGAAATAAATTTTTTAATTACGTAACAACTCTGGTTAACCACCCTGATGGATTTATATATAATTTCTTCTTTTTGTCATTACTTTTTTATTTTTTATTTATATTTTTATCAACTAAATTAAATGTTCAAAAAAAAAAAAATCACTGGTAAATGGAATTTTAGAATTAAGCCGGAATTCTTCTCCTATTATGCACACACAAACACACCGGCAAACACTCACACATTTACACAAACAAATATAAATTCTTGTTCTTCTTTCGCAACATCGATGTTGGACACTTTACTTTTTTTTTTAAATAACAAATTCAATATCATTTAAAAATGTGTTAACAATTTATTTAAATTTTTTTGTGAAAGACAAGAGAAAGATGTTTTCACATCCATCCACTTACAGAATGGCAAATGTCAGTACCTTGACATATTAACAAACAATTTATATGCAAATGAGTAGGGCACTTAACGAAGACAAAAGCGAAAAAACATTTTTTAAGTCCCATCCAAAAAAGAGCCAACGAGCGAGCGAAACAACCAACAGCTAAACTGATCGATGTGAATAATTTGGGAAAAGAAGTTAATAAATGATCGGTTGTCGGAAAAGAAAAATATGGGTGCTTATGAATGTATGAAGCATGGACAGACAATACTAATTAAATCATCAAATTTTTAACAATGTTTTCTTACTTCTTTTTTTTTTTTTTTGCCTTTTGCTTGTTGAAACTTAATAAAGCCTAATGCGCATGGTAGAAGGCACATAACTTTTGTGCCAAATTTTAAAATGTGTTTTTGAAATTCCCTCAAGAATTAAGTGTCTTCTTTAGAAATTGTGAGAAAATAATGTTATACCTATTTATATAATAATATCCAATATCTACTAGAGTTCTTATTATGGTCAAAATTCGATTAAGTTTTTGTTCTTTTTTTCCTGCTTTAAATGTGTATTTTTGGCATGTGTAGTGGTAGCAATTAAAGGGGTCATTTATTTCTATAATACTGTACCGAATTAAATAAGCTAAACACGGTGCACTAAAGTTTGATAATATCAACAAATATGTGAAAGAAACAAAATCGGTTGACAGAGGAGAAAATGGATTCCGAAGTTTTGTCTTTGCCTATTTATATATAAAGATTGAGAACCAGGTTCAAATTCGTTAATAAAATATTGTAAAATTTAAAATGTGTTTTAAAAAACTTGTTTTTTTTTAATTCGAGTCGATAAAGTTAATAATAAATAAATAACTATTATCATCAAGCAGTTTATTATTTAACCACAAATGTTATTGTTTGCGCCTCAAACTATGCCATAAATTATGTCTTCTTGTTTTGTGTATTAAAGTACATATTTTTACACACCCTGTTTTATGAAGAAAAATCATTTTGAGTCTTCTTACTTATGGTGAATATAATTTAAGAAGCAGCAATATAAACCAGCGTTGCCAAATGATGATTTTATCATATTTTTGATGAATTTTGAACCAAAATATGATTTGATGGTTTCTTTTCATAAATTATGATTTCTATTTTTTTAAAACTATGATTTTTTCATTTCAAGTGTGTAGTACTTTCATTGTAATTATACTGCATAGTGAAGTTATGTTTTGTATCAGCTTGTTGTAAACAAAACAAAATTTTTCAAAGCTTATCCTGTCAAATACATAGAATATATTAGGAACTGCAACGCCTTTAGTTAAAAGTTTTAGAAAAATTTATACAAACAAAATATGTAAACATGAGACTCAATTACGACCTTGACTTTGAAAAAAAGTCTATTTCTACACAACGAAGAAGTCTATCTGGGTGTTTTTGTTAAACAAATGATTTCTAGCTCAATGCTTACTACAAATGGAAAAAAAATAAATTTATTAAAACTGTGTGACATTTTACATTGAGTTATGTAAACAAATATTAAAACAATTTGATTTTAACAAAAAAATTTTAAATAGAAAAATTAATTCTCTGACAGGCTTAATACACAATTTACCAAATTTAATTAGTGAAAAGGATATTAAAAATTTAGATAACGAATTTAGAAAACTCCGTTTTATAAAATTCAGCGATCATTTTACAACTCTAGATGATCTTAGCTGTGAGGAATTTTGGTCAAAAGTTTCAAAAATAAGTCGTGTTGACAACAGCTTTTCCAGCTTTTCCGCTGTTGTCAAAATTTGTCCAAAACTTAATAAGTCTTCCACTTTCTTCAGCAAATGTCGAACGAATGTTCTCAACAGTCAATTTAAAGAAAACTAAATATAGAAGTAGATTGGACAACGGCACTCTCGAAGGTTTCTGCTTTAATTTAAAAATTAACCAAGATATTATTAAAAATATGAAACCATGTATGTATATATTATATTAATAGTACTTTGTAAAACTTCGTACATTTTAAGCAATAATAATTTAAATTTATACAATATATGTTAATATATGTATTTTAACTATAATTTTTAAATAAAATTTTATATTAAAATATTATGATTTTTTTCCGTTAAATATGATTTTTTTTTTGCATTGATGATTTTTTTCTCAAAGCTTCTGGCAACGCTGATGTTAATCTTTGACCGTAAATTAAATTCATTGCAGTGATGCCAGAAATTTTCATAGAAAAATCTTTATTAGTCGAAAAAAATCCTAATTTAAAAAAAAAAATCTTAAATATTTTTTATTCCTTCGTAATAACACGTACTTACATTTAATGAGGTTACCATTAAATATAATTATAATATAATTAAACATAGTTGTAACCAAGGCGAATCAATTAGCAGGTGGCAGCGTTAGAGAATTTATTATTTTTTACTGGTAGAAACGAATGTCAAACTTCATATATAAAAATAATCACAGATTTTTTATATATGGAGTTTGACAGTAGTGTTCACGGCGAAAATTAATGAATTCGCCTACGCTGCCATCTGGTAATTGATTCGCCTTGGTTATAACTATACAATTTACCTTTGGGATCAAACACATATGTATACTTCTGGTTTTAATACAACAAGTAAAAAAATGACTTATTTTATGAAAGTAAGCAAAATTCTATTAATAATTGAAAATATTTCACACAATTCTAATAATTATACTGTGAAGGTTTCAAATTTTCCAAAATAGTAATTAAGAAGTGTCTCATTAAAGATGAGACGTTTAACCATAATTGGACACTAAGAAAAAGCACTAAAATGGAATTGAAGATAAGGGGAACACCCTTTAGGCAGATTTTTTATTATTACGGCCGAAACAGAAACAAGTACTAAAAATAAAAACTTAAATTTAAAGGGTAACGCGTACGAAATTTAAATTTTTATTTTAGAATCTTTGGCGGATTTTTCTTTTCTCTTACGACTTGTGAAGATTTTATTTTAAATGAAAATTAAATAATTTTTTTAATTCAATATTTGCATAAAGATATGCCTGTTAGTAATGGACGTTTTTTTGTCGATACAAAATTAAAATTGAAAATACTCAAGCAAGAAACTTATTGTAAATTAACTTATCCATTCTACATTGCACAGTGGGTTAGAATGAAAATATTTTGAAAAAACTCAGCCTAATGATTTAAAATTTGATATGAACATAGCAGAGAAGTATCTGAGCTTAATTAATATATTGAATATTATAATGCGTTTAGATTTTAAACTTTCTCAATAAGTCATTATTTATGTCTTATTGTTATTTATTATTATTATTTATTTATGTCTTTATTGTTTATAACAAAAAACTATTCTTTTGTACTTTCATCCTCAATCTAAAAACATACCCATCAAAACATGTGGCTTATCTGGCGGTAGGAGGAGTTCTATTGACACCAGTTTTCAGATTGAAGCCGTAAGAGGAAATAATGCTTTTATTAATTTTATAATAAAAAATTAAAAAACAACAAAATAAGTAAAAGGAATTACTATAACAAATTTCTTTAGCAGGCAGCAATGTTTTTTATTTTTAAAATAAAATAAAATTTACGATAAGATATTTCAAGCTGTCGGTAAAATATGCACTTTGACTTGCTGATTACCGAATATATTTAGCCAAAGGTTGGTAAAAAAAAGCACACATTTGAAGTGTGATTTTTTAGTCAAACATGTTGATATCAAACATTATCAAATACCAAACACATTTGCCCTATTCACAAGCCCCCTAGTACGTGCTAAGTGCTAAGTGCTAGCTGTGTTGTTGGTAATTTTCATGCAAACATGCGATACAACACTTAGTACTTTTTTTCATATGTTTTTTAAACGTTGTATTTGTTTAAATGTTTTATGTTTAAATGAATTATTATTTTTGTGTTCATGTGTGAATTATATTAAGTTAAATTGAATTAAAAGATATTTTTATTAGTTTTATTTATTTAATTTATTGATTTGACTGATTTATTAGAAAGTTGAAGTTGAAAGTTGCCAATATAAAAACTGTTCTTTAAGATTTAATATTGCTTTAATGACTCGATTTCTAATATTTCGTATGGTACCGCCATCACCTATACCAAAACGAACACAAGCACCATTTCCTGCAGATCCCAAGCAGTAAAGTACAATTTTAAGCTGCAAGTCAATGCGTAGTTGGAGCCTTTCGCCAATTGTGTGAAAAACATCGTCATTTTTTATAAGGTTGAATATATAGGCAAATTCCTCTGGCCGTAGTCGTATCATATGAAGAAATCTGTTTTCATCAAAATATCTTAAAACTCGATTATGCCATAATGATGATTTTGGTAGCCCTAAATGTATAATTCTGCGACTGGAGAGCAAGTACATTAGGTTCATCCTAAAAATGTCTTGAATTTCATCCTCACACAAAAAATTTATTAATTTACTTTTTTCTGTTTTCTCCCCCATTTGGCTTATAAATAACAAATGATGAATAACACTTTTCTTCTTCTTATTTACTTTTTGACGTATGAAGTACAATGTACAATGGCACATTGATACAATGGTTGTTTACAAAGAAGGAAACAAAAAGTAGTATGCAATACTATCTACACCTTAGCAGAGCTTGTGAATACGGCAATTAAATTTCAAGAAAAATGAATATCGACGACAGGGATGGCGAAGTTGGTACAATTGCACATTTTTTCTGCACAATTTCTAAGCGAGTAATTTCAATTATTGTACTGATAGGTTTTTTTTTATTGCAAATATCAGCAAGTCAATTTCAATTTTTACTTAGGTGGAACTATGATTTCTTCTCTATATTGTTTTTATGTACAGAAGCATTCATTGACTCATCTATTGTTGTCCTTTTTAACACGAAGGAGGTTAAAACAAGTCAATCGCCACCAATCAGCAAGAATTATTTGTTTTTCTACTCAAGACTCTGTTGGGGTTTAAACTTATAGTCATGATCTTCTATTTAACAAACACGCAGAAACTATATCCAATGCTACCACCCTGACTCAACATGCTCAACATACGCTTGCACACCACACTTTGCTACCACACGAACAACAATTTTAGCTTTTAAGCTGAAAGTCCATACCACGCGTTCTATGCGTACACGCGTTATAAGCGTCTGTCAAAAAAGTAGAATTAATGTAAATATATGTGACAAGTTACACAGCACAAAGCGTGGAAAGCATGAACGCGTAGAACGCAAGAAGTTTATTTACTTTCTACTTTTCTACGCTTCGCAAGCGTCATGAAAAAACGTCAGCTGTTTTTGTAGCTAAGGATGATAAATTATATTTTATTTTCAATGGTATCGATAAATATTGTTGTGTTAATGATTAATTTTTTCTGTTTTTTTGTTTTAAAAAGCCTTTTTAATTAAAAAAAAAACTCTTTTTTAGTAGAATTTAACAATAAATTCAGAAAAAAATGCGTTAATATTAATAATTTACAACAACTCTTTCATCAACAAAACTAATGTTTTTGCTATCGATTACTTTTATGTACTAAGTTTCATCCCTAATACATATATTTACTTTAAAAAGTTTTTAATACAAATGCAAAAACCGTTTCCTTTTCTTCTGAAGATTTTCATAGGTCCTTGTTGTACAAAATATTATGTGCATAAACTTAATATATGCCAAAAGTTCTTTAAACATTACTTTCCATTTTTCCAAAAATGATTTCATTAGATAAAAATGTTTACACTACAGCTGATCAAAACAAAAAGTTGGCGCATAAAAAGCGTTGCATGTAACTTGACGCGTAAGAATTTTAGAAAGCATAAAAAGCATGAAAAGCGTAAAAAGCGTGTACGCGTGTGAACGCGTTGTATGGACTTTCAGCTTTAATGTTACTGATATGTTAAGGGTTGCCAGATGTTATTTTCGTCATAATATCACAATAATTCGTAATAATGGGAATAAAAAAAGTATAGATACACACGTCAGTCAGTTCACTTTGTATTACTTGTAAGGAAATTATGTAAAATCTATTTAGAATATCTGTATCACTGAAAATTTTAATCTTAAAGGACAGTTAGTACGCTTTGATAATTTCGTTTACCATCCCTGGTCTACATCATTAAATTGTTTTTTCGTATAATTTGCAATAATAAATATTCTTTTATTATTTTATTATTTAATATTATGGAAGTTCCACAAATAAAATGATTTATGAAAGCATTATTCGATTACTCAATTTAATATACAGCAATCGACTGTTTTTTTTTTATAAAATTATTGTACATCGATAGGGCTATCTACATATGTTCGAAACAAGGTTCGAAGTATCGATGTCTGGCGTATTAGCCATGACGACTATTTTAGGCCAACAGGGTTACAAACACGACGCCTATACGAAGGGATCATAACAGAACATAGGAGTTGCAGGAAGCGTCGTCGTTAATATATTTCGGATCACAATAAAGCTTAGGTTACAGGGCCATTGCAATGTTTAAAAGCCTGTGCATATCAGCCATAAAAAGAGCGGCCGAATGGCAAAGATATCATAATATCTGGATTTGTACCGACAGCCATGCTGCATTAAATTCCTTGATGGGTTTATAAACAACATTTGTGAAGGCCGGATATCGCCAAACAAGTGTCGAGACATTCTAACCCGATATTCTTTCGGATATCTGGGCCATTGGCCGTGCCTGAGAATATAATTATGGATGGACTTGCCAAATCGGAAACTCACCTGAGAAACCGGTATACAGACCGTCTGGTTTTTGTGCCGCTGCATCGCTATAAAAAGAAAATTTGTGACCAAAATATGACTGCAAGAAAACTGTTAATTTGCTGAGGACCCCACGGGGACCAATAGGCTTTCTAGTGGCTGTGCTGACAGGGCACTGTACCATTGGTGTTCGTGCTTGGATATTAAATCTTCCGCATAACGACCTTGGCAAGGCCTCTCCAGATTTTGTTAGTCCCAAGCTGTAAAATATTGCAGACCTATCGGATTGTGATATTATGGAGATAAATTCGCTTCTCCGGGGTTTCGAAATGGTTTGGCACTAGGCCTAGGCCCCACATACCTAGCTTCATACAGGGACCAGCAGCCTGTTAAAGAGTCGATGTTTCTTTTTAAAAACGAATAAAGAACTTTTTTGCAGTTTTATATATTTTTGAATCAAAATATTTATTTGTATTTTAACAAACGAATATTTAAAAAAGCGATTAATTTAATACACAAATTCATATTTAATTAAATTGCTTTCTTTTGCAATTTATTTCTAGACCAGAAAATTTATATTTGATAAGAATAATATTTAATAATCTATAGAATTTTTTGCTAACGATAAAGTAAGCAGCTCAAATACAATCACATTATAGCCACGTGACTGATACTTTAAAGAGTCTTTGTGCATACGAAACATTTAAATTGATGAATTTTGTTTAAGATTAAAAAGATTGAATTCAATTATAAAAACAAATAAACACACCATATATTCAAAACAAAAATTAACAAAGTTGTGGCATGTTTTGTAATTAATCGCGTGTTTTAACCCATCATATACATATGTATGTATGTACATGCAGATGTAAATACACATTTATATTAATAATAGAAACAATTTGAAAGCTTTATTATTAAATTATGATTTCGAAACTAATAATGCTACTTTAAGGGCTTGTCACAAGTGTTGTCTGACGCCCATCTTAACTATTCAATCAACTATTTGTACAATTGAAGAAATTAAAAAACAAGTAAGAATGCTACACTCAGCTTAGCCGAATCTTATGTACCCTTCACCATATATGTAAATCTAGTTTAGTGAAGTAGCTCCAAGTAAAAAAAAGCAGATATTGGGGTGACAGAGAATTAAAAAGTAAAAATAATTTTGGTAAAAATGACATCGGCTCTTGGTGGGTTAAGCATTTTTTAAAAATTTTAGTATTTCCTTAAAGACCTCTTCAAAAGCTTCAAAATGATACCCATATTGATATTTTAAAAAATTTGAATATTTCAGAGCCCCGTAACTCCGAAAATATAAGCGAGCGCCAATTTTTTAACTTGGTATTTTTTTTTCTTATTTTTTAATTCTTTATTCCCCTATATATTTATTTTTTTATTTGAGTTACTTTATTGTTCCAAATGACATGAAAAAATTAGAGGTTGGCGTGGTGTTTTGCCTGCTGCCTCGAAGGACATGGACCGATCATGCTGATTTCCAATAGCACCTCTTTCGACACTATATCTGATGGATTGACATATTTATTTTTTTAATCAAGTTTGCCGCGACAAAACTATGCGTAACAAGTCAGTTATGGGGTCGGAAATGGATATTGTAAAAATATCACACGGAGTGACAAACTTAGTTATACCCTTTTTCCACTTTTTGTAGTAAAGGGTATAATAAAAAAAAAGACTTTTACTGGCGAAAAATGAGCCAGAAATGATTTATAAAATCATTTCCTTATTCTTTCCTCAATTATGAAATCCAAAATTTTTTTTAATTTAAACGAACCTTAGCCCAACGTAGAAAAAATGTTGCAAAAAACCGCAAAATTTGTAACCTTTATACGTCTATAACGATAAAGCTAAAATGTAATATATTTGTTCTCGGTTAAAAATATTAGGTTTTGAATACCACTAATTACTGTAGTGTATTTGTGAATGGAATAAAAGCATTGAGCAGCTACAATAGCTGTGTTAATAAAATTGCCTGCTTGTCTGTTCAACATAAAATCATGGACTCAAATAGCAGTTTGAAGCTTCCTTATTCTCGATAAGAAGAAAAAAAATTATATTTAACAACGGGAATTTTTTTAATTATATTAATTAATTTAAAAAAAATCTTTTGTGCGCTATTTTCCCTATTCATTATTTAAATCACCGATATTGATTATTGAGGGTCAAAGCACGTCTCGATGGCCATTTCGTTAATAACTTTTTAGGAAACTTCTGACAAACATTTTAAATAAAAAAAATAAAAAAAAAGAATTGTTGTTTAGACGCGGTAAATGAGTTCTTGAAGGCGACTTTATATTAGAGCAACAGAAGAGGTGAATAATATGCCCCTCCATTTAAATTAAATGGGGAATATTTATTATCATTTGAAAAAAAAATCCTTGGCATTTATTTTTGAATATTATGTCTTTCAAATGTTGGCTTTTGCTACGTCACAGATTGTCCATCCGTTTAGTCCAATTTTCGATGACTTGTTCGAGCATTTCGACTAGCAAGATGTTTTCCTCCAGGGCCTGAATCGAAGCGGACTTAGCCATATAAACTTTACATATCCCTACAGGAAAAAGTCTAAGGGTGGACATAATACGATTGAGAGGCCAATTGAGCGGCCCAAAACTTGAAATTATGTGCTCACCGAAGTATGTTCTCAATAAAACTGTTGACTGATGCGATGTGTGGAAAGTGGCGCCGTATTGCTGAAACCTAATGTCTCTGAGATTTCGAGCTTCAATTTCAGGCATCAAATAGTCGGTTATCATGGCACGATAACGGTCGCCATTGACGGTTACGTTCCCACTGGCATCATTTTTTAAGAAATATGTACCGATGATTCCACTGGCTCACAAACCACACCAAACCGTTGTTTTTTCAGAATGAAGTGACAGTTCTTGAATCTCTTCAGGTTGCTCTTCGTCTCAAATGCAGTAATTTGCTTTGTTTACATATCCTTTGAGACAGAAATGGGCCTCATTGCTGAACAAAATTTCCCTTGAAAAATTCGGATCTTCTTGGAACTTTTCAAGAGCCCATAAAGCGATTTGTAAACGTTGCCCAGGAGTAAGTCTTTCCATTATGAATTACCTACCAAACAATACTAAACAAAAATAACATGACACGACTCACACGTGATCTGTCAAAAAAAGGCAATTGAAAAAAGTATCTCTACTTGAATCACTCATTACAAGAAGGACAGATGAGATGGATAAGGCGTCTTTATTGTAAAACAAGAAAATCGTGGTACAAACATTAGTGTTATTTACTTCTTGTTATTATACCCTTCACCACAAAACGTGGAAAAAGGGTATAACTAAGTTTGTCATTCCGTGTATAAATTTCTACAATATCTATTTTTGACCCCATAAAGTATAATATTCCGACTTCTTATGCATAACGAAGTCAATTGAGCGATGTCCGTCTGTCCGTCCGTGTTAGTGTTGAAATCACAAAAAAATTAAAATGTTAATGGATCTAGTGGATATCGTGTTGAAACATGTGCTATTGGAAATCAGCACGACCGGTCCATATCCTTTGAGGCAAAACGCCACGCCTACCTCTAATTCTTTCATGTAGTTTGGTACAACAAAGTAATTTCAATCAAAAAAATAAATGTATGGGGCGATAGAGAATTAAAAATTAATTACGCCCCGAGTTACGGGGCTCTGAAATTTTCAATTTTTTTAAAATATCAATATGGGTATCATTTTAAAGTTTTCGAAGAGATCTTTAAGGAAATACTAAAATTTTTTACAAATGCTTCACCCATTAACAGCCGATGTAATTTTTATGTAAAATTATATAAATGCAGTACTAAAATTTTGTTTAGTATATCTTTTTGATTCACTAAAATAGATTTACATAGATGTAAAGGGTTTATAAGATTCGGCACAGCCGAGTATAGCACTCCTACTTATTTTTTTTTTATTTGCAAGCAGTAAGCAAGCGTTCGGATCAAAATCTTAAGAATTTTGTGAAGTGACAAAAGCACGATAAGAACACAAGAAATGAAATGTGTTTGCACTTTTTAGAGGTTTAGGGTGTTTTTAATTTGAATTTTATTTACATTTTTAATTGATTAGATTTTTTATTGAATTTAAATAATATTTTCTTGATTTTTTTGTTTTTTTTTTTAATTAAATATATAATTGATTCAATTAATTATTTAATTAGAAAATTTTGTATGTATTTTTCAATTAAATAAATGATTAAAACATTTAAATTTGTAATTAAATTTATAATTAAATTTAATTTGATAATTAAATCTGAAAACAAATAAAACCTTTTTATTTCTTTCTATGAATGTTTTAACTTTCGGATTTACTAATAAAGTGTATTCCCCATTTACAGCTTTTATTTTTCCCAAGTAGCCGGTACAAATATTCCAGATCCATACTTTAACGCAAAAGGCCATTAGCCCGTTATATAATTGAATTGCTTTTAATTCATGTGGAACGCTGCACTATTGTGCAGTATCGTAATAATATCAACAATTACTGAGCACAACAGGGCATTTTCCAAAATAAAACATGGAAAATAAAAATGGAATCTTTCTACGGGTTAAAGAATTCCGTTGAAACTCCGCAAGGCTTTAGAAAATGAAAACAAAAGCTAATGTTGTTATTTGAATTAAACAGTCATAAGACAAACGAATGAATGGAATTTTAGTGTTATTTAGTAAAAAGAAAATCGTCTGGCAATGCCAACAAGGTCTTATAGAGCAGCGGAAGTTTATTCCTGTGGAATAAATCAATAATCATTTAAAAGATGTTCTCCACGATATGGGTTACCAAGAGTAAAGAAGGATTTTTGAAATACTAAAACTACACTGGCTTTTCCGACGCTGGTAGTGAGTAAAGTAAAAAGCTCATTGCTTCTTTAGTGTCTCGCTGCATATGTTTTAGTTTGCCTGTCGCATAAATTATAAAATTAATGTATAAAAATGTTATCTTTATTATTTTATTAAACAATACAGAGTCTTTCTTGTCCATTTCACTTTCCGTTCAAAGTCTTCGCATGTGTTCAGCCAGCTGTCTTATCAGTTATAATTTTAAAATTAATCAAGTTAGAAATATAAATAACTTTTCGATATGCATGCGAGCTATTTTGATAAACTTTATAATACGAATAATAGTGGGAATAATTACGAGTAATAAGGCTTTATTTTATTTTTGCATAAATACAACTTTCTTAAGCTACAGATTATCCAACTAATTTTTTTTTTTTTTTGCAGGAATTTGATTGATGGACTGTTAATGTGTTAAGTGATTAGTTTTATGCGAATATATAAGAAAGCAAAATTAATCAATTAAGATCTGCCGATTAAACAAAGTTGTCGCTTTTTATGTTTATTATATCATTTTGTTTTTATTCTAAGACAAACGCAAACATTTTAATACTGAAATAAGAGCCTTTTTGAACAAGTGTTGCCTGTAAAGTTTACAGTGTAAACATTTCGTATTAATTTCCAGAATTTGTATATTTTTTAATTAATAATTTCTAGACCTCAACAAAAAAGTTTAACTGTAAATCTTAAGACGAGAGGGTAGAAATTTGAAATTTTTAAATTCCCTAAATGAGAATCATTAAATAAAATGATTGTTGGTTGTTTATGTGTTCGAGCTTTAAGTTTTGAATATGGATTTTAATTTCCCTCGCGGCTAAGGTGCAACATAGCACCCCTCCAAGTATATAAAAATACTAAACAGAGGCAAATATCTTACTCTAGAACTGATTTTAATATTTTATGCCGATTTTGATAGTTGATAACAACACAATGGATTTTCTCTTGCATAAAGGAGCCATTTTTTTATTTATTTTTAAATCCGTCACCACAAAAAGTGGAAACTAAATTTGTCATTCCATGCGTAATTTCTACAATATCCATTTCCGACCCCATAAAGTATACATATTCCGACTTCGTATGCATAACGAAGTCAATTGAGCGATGTCCGTCTATCCGTCCGTGTTATAGAAATTGGAAATCAGCATGATCTGTCTATGTCCTTTAAGGCAGCAGGCCAACCACCACGCCTACCTCTAATTTGTTCATGTCATTTGGAAATAAAGTAACTCCAATCAAAAAAATTAATATTTAAGGCGATAGAATTTTAACAAAAAAAAAAAAAAGAAAAAAAATCCAGTGAAAAAATTGGCGCTTACCCATATTTTCCGAGTTACGGGGCTCTGAAATTTTAAAATTTTTTAAAATATCAATATGAGTATCATTTTAAAGCTTTGGAAGAGATCTTTAAGGAAATACTAAAATATTTCAAAAATGATTAACCCATTAAGAGCCGATGTCATGTTTATGTAAAATTATATAAATGCAGTATAATTTTTTTTTTTAATTCTCTGTCACCCCAATACTTGCTTTTTTGATCTGAGTTACTTCACTAAACTAGATTAACATAGTCTGCCTAGCTTTTTTCAACATGGACTTTGTAATAGATTTTAGGCAATAATTAGAAATATTTCTCATAAAATAAAGTTCTGAATAATCAATCAAATTAAATTAAAAAGACTTTCGTAGAACTATTATGTTGTCACAAACCAAAATATTTTCTGCAGTCAAAAAATTATAACAGCTTTTCTTTTGCGTCGACGACGCTATTTCGAAACGATTTCGAAAGTTGCACAGAATTCTGTTAGATTTTCGTGTGATTAAATCATACAACTGAGTATGATAGTGAATCCTGACCTTTATCATGCATAATTGCTAAATATCGATGTTGCCAGAGTGAAATGATATAAAACTTTCAGAAAGTTTATTTATTTTCTTCTTTATTTTATTCAATTAAATAATCAAAAATTTTATGAGCCAATCAAAGTGACTGCATGTTTCGACAGCACAAGTATCGGTGGCAGATTTTTTTGATTTCGCTCTTTAGTTAGGTAACAAAAAAAAGTATTTAATAAATTAGATTAAGATATTTTAACTTTCCTCGTATTTAAAAAAATCTTTGTTTACTAAATCAATTTAAACTCCTTGTCTGCTGCTACAATTAAATGTGACGACATATTAATGAATTAATCTAGCAAGTATGTATCAAGGCGAATCAGGTGCCAGGTGGCAGCGTCGGCGAATTCATTATATTATGTTCGTAATCAATACTGCCAAACTCCACATATTAAAATCTTTATAGTTTTTTTTTTTTTTTTTATGAGGAGTTTGACAGTATCAGTTTCGACGACAACTACCTACGCTGCCAGCTGGTAATTGATTCAATTAAAAGATAATAAATTTGATGTAGTGACTTTTCCTTCTACCCTGAATGACAGGTCGTTCGTAACTAATGTAAAAAAACATCAAATGTAAAAAAACCTAAAAAGTCCCTTTTTTATTTCATCAGCTCTACCCAGTAAGCCTTTTGTTAAGCATGATGATAGAAGGAAACAAATGGTAGCCTGTCGGAACAAGGTTGATTCTATAAGGCAGATGATCCATGGTTATTAGAGTAATTTCTATTGACGTAGTTGCATGATATTTTTTATTAATCTTTCTCTTCAATCGTCTGGTCAGGGAATGTACTATGAAGCATTATTAATAAATATGTGGCAACACTTAATAAAGCTAATGTTCACAATGTATAATACGAGGGCTGCTATCTATATATTTCTGGCCTGGCAACACTGAGTGCTGCCAAGTGCAATCTGACATTTCCATTGGAAAGTTTGTCATTTTTAAGCATAATCGTACTCAAAACGTTATGACGTACGATCATTATTTGTGTTGTTTACAGTGACTTGAAAAAATTAATATAGAAAAAACTGGAATTAACTCGTGAACATTTTCGTGCCATCATTTTTCACAACTTTCGACGTGGATTATCACGACAAGAGTGCATTGATGAACTTAAATCTTTGTATGGCGAAGAAGCACCATTCTATAGCACTGTGAAAAATTGGTATAATGAATTTATCGTGGCCGAAGCTCGCTCAAAGACGAATTCCGTAAAGGTCGTCCAAAAACGGCTGTTGTGCCAGAGAACATTGATGCCGTGCGTGAACTCATAATGCAAGATCGACGTGCGACATACCGAGAGATAGAGACATCCTTGGACATTTCTTCCACCAGCATACATTCGATACTGCATGAACACCTGGCTGTAAAAAAGGTTTGTTCTCGTTGGATCCCGCACAATTTGAAAGTCGCTCAAAAAAGGCTCGTGTAGATTGGTGCAAAGAAATGTTGCAAAAATACGATTGCGGTGCTTCAAAGGACGTTTATAGGATCGTCACAGCTGAAGAATCATGGATCTATGCGTATGAGCCCGAAACGAAACAACAATCGACCGTGTGGGTCTTCAAAGACGAGCAAAATCCAACGAAAGTTGTTCGTGGAAGAAGCACTTCGAAGCAAGTGGTCGCCTGTTTCTTCGGCAAAACTGGTCATGTGGCGACTGTTCCGCTTGAGCAACGTAGGACGGTCACTTCTGAGTGGTACACTATAATTTGTTTGTCTGAAGTCATCGGAGAAATTTGAAAAACCAACAAGAGAAGACGAATCATTGTTCACCATGACAATGCGAGCTCTCAGACATCGGTTCAAACCAGAGTGTTTTTGACCGGCCAAAACGTCGAATTAATGGATCATCCGCCGTACAGCCCTGACTTGGCACCTAATGACTTCTTCTTGTTTCCGCACATCAAGAAAAAAATGCGTGGTCAACGATTTTCGTCGCCAGAAGAAGCTGTTGAAGTGTTCAAAAACCATGTTTTAGAGGTGTCTCAACCTTATTTGATTATAAATATTCGCATTTTCACTATTAGGCCAGAAATATATAGAGCAGCCCTCGTATATAAGTGGAACAAGAAGAAAAG
Source organism: Gymnosoma rotundatum (assembly GCA_916610165.2). Classification (NCBI taxonomy): domain Eukaryota; kingdom Metazoa; phylum Arthropoda; class Insecta; order Diptera; family Tachinidae; genus Gymnosoma; species Gymnosoma rotundatum. The sequence goes on from OU744336.1 coordinate 8,736,118, forward strand.
TTATCTAATCCATGTTGAGCAATTGCGCTTGTATGGATGTTTTTTAAACAGAGTGTTGCGAGTTCATATCCCAACACATGACTTCAGTTGAGTAGCCGAGCCGAATGAGGTGTACAACAGGCGAAAACAGTAGTTTAAGCTTCGCGGACTTTTGGTAAGAAAAGGGAAACAACTGTTTTGTGTAGCCGACATTAATTTGTTAGTGAAAACGCCTGCACATTATGAGTTCGACTCACAGTTCGAATTTACAGCGTATAATAATATCAATGGCTGTGATAATTTGAAAAAGCGGATATTTAGCAAACAAGTGGCATAATAAGATAATTTTTCACCAAACTATGGTTACAATGCATCATAATATGTTTACTTTTTAAATATACTTTAGATGGTATATTACAAATTAATTCTGTGAGTAACAAACAGATGCCAAAAAATTAAAATATCCTAATAAATTTTCAAACTCTGACTTTTTTTCGGCGCTTACTCAATATGTGAAAATCCCTTTAGTTTATTGATATAAAAATAGTAACAAAAGTTCAATGGCAACCCTGGTTTGTTTGTTGCTTTACTTTTTTGCATATTTAGCTTATATTCGCACATTTTCAAATTAAAAACGGCAGAGCAAAATACTTTCTTATTGCAAAAAAAAAAGTATAAAAGGTGGCAGGCCAGACAGACATCTACATTTAATCATAGAGACTCAAAAGTTTAGTTGCCTTGTTCTAGTGGAACGTTATAGTTCAAAGTGTGATTGTGCCGAAGTAAAATTTACCAGTTATTAAAAAAAAGTGTAAGAATAATTTTTAATAATTATGCAAAAAGAAATATATAAGTTATAATAAAAACAGAGCAAGAAACTGATAAATGGACTTTTGTTTTAAGTAAAACCAACTTAAACAGGAATTATAGTGTTTATTTCAAAATTAAATTTTACTCATGTCTATAAATGGGATTTTCTTGCTGCGATAAAAGTTTCTAATTCTTAAAAAGACATCAATATAAAATAAACACTTAATTTTTATTGTACAAGAAGTTTGCAGAAATACTTGTTTATTTTAATCTCAGTTTACATCGTGAAAAATAATTAAGTTAAACAAACCTTTAAAGCAAAGGAAAAACTTTACGTTTTTGTGTCTTAAATAATTGACGGTAATAAACAGATAAATAAATAGTTTTGCTACATTCAACAGTGTCAAGTTCCCTATACGATGCAAATATACCACTTTTGCTGAAAAGAATTAATATAAAAATAATAAAAACTTATCAACCTAAATTTCATAACTTTTCAAAATTTTATTGTATTTTCAAATTTTAATATTTAATATTTAATCATTGGCTGGCTTAGTTGCTTTTTCATCATGGTAAAACAACATCCACAATTTAAACAGATATAAAAAATAAGAAACAAGTTAACTGTTGATTGCTCAACAGCAGCAAGCATACGAAGGACCATAAAAAGCTAAAGAAAAAGAAAATAAAGAAAAAATTTTCATAATTAAATTTGTTGAAAATTTTAAAAAAGAAATAGTAAATAAGTTATGAACTTCATTACAAACATAAAAAACTAAAATTTACCGGACCATTTAATTAGACAAAAATAAAATAAGAAAGTTTTGCTAAATAAAAGATTTGAAATTTTAAAATTTTTACTTAATTATAATTTAATATTTTTTTTATAAAATTTAAATTAATTTGTTATTGAAATTATATTCTAATTTATTAAACCTAGGACAGTCTTTCAAATTAAAATATTGTTTATTATTTATTTATTTTTTTTTAGAATTTCGCCACACTGTTGGGTGGCATCTTCAGGAAACAAAAATATCAATATTAAGTTCTTTCAAATACAAAAATAAATTGATAAATTTGTCAAACTCAAAAAATATAAAAAAATAATTCATTGTTGGATTAGAAAAACTTAATAATAATGGCGTAACGAAATGTTAAAAAAATAAAAAATAATAATAAACAATATTTTTATTTTTAAAACTGACCAGGCGGTGAATAAATTAGAAAAGAAAATTATTTATAAAGGTCAAATAAACATTAAAATAAAAGTATAAATAAAAAAGACTTTTTGTGGATTTCATAAAATTTTTTTTTGTAATTAAAAAAAAAATTTATTTAAATTTTTAGTTTTTCCCTGACCAGGGTTCGAACCCTCGATTTTATAAATTAATGAAATTTGACTTTATTTTCGGCTTTTTGGTTCTTTTTTTTCAAAAAATGTTTAGAAAATTAATTTAAAAAAAACCAAAAAGCCGAAAATAAAGTAAAATTTCATTAATTTAAAAAAAAATTATTATTACAAATTGTTAAAAAAAAATACACTGCCGCCATGTCGTCCCATTAAATCGAACTGTAAGCGTCAATATAAGCAAATTTTAGAAATATAATTTTTTAAAAAAGCAATTATTGGGGTGACAGAGAATTAAAAAATAAAATAAAATTTTGATACTGCATAAATATAATTTTACATAAAAGTGACATCGGCTCTTAATGGGTTAAGCCTTTTTTAAAAAAATTTAGTATTTCCTTAAAGATCTCTTTAAAAGCTTTAAAATGATATCCATATTGATATTTAAAAAAAAATTGAAAATTTCAGAGTCCCGTAACTCGGAAAATATAAGCGATCGCCAATTTTTTCGCTTGATGTTTTTTTTATTTTTTAATTCTCTATCGCGAATATAATTGTGCGAACGAACGAACGATTGCGACATCGTGAAACTGGCCCGAATCTGAATCCTCAACCGTTCACCAGAAGGGATAATTACGTTGAACGATTCGTTTTATTGTTTATTAATTTTTCGCTGAGCTTATTTTCCTTTCGCTGAAATATTATGAGAACTCATTTTATTAAGTTCCTTAAGTGTTTGTATTTTTTAAATTAGAATATTAAAAAAAAATCTGGAGTGGTGGCCTACACTCAATTTTACCATACCTTAAGGAAACAGATATTTTTGTGGATATGTTTCATATAAAATAAAACTTCAAAGAATATTCGTATATTAAGTCACTCTAAAAAAAACACCATTAAGGTTTTTTTAAATTGTTGCAGATAATATTAGTATTTTTATAAATTATGTTAAAGATAAGCGTCTAATTTTAAAAATGCTGTTTAGATTTTAAAATCTTAATACTGATGATATTTATTATATTAAAAACAGGGAATTGCATTGATGTTTCCATCTCTGATTTAAATTAATTAAGTTTAACGCAAATCAAATTTTTTTAATAGTTTAACGACAGAACAATATTTGGGCGTACAGACTTAACTGTTCTAAAAATTTCTTTTGTTGTGTCAATTGTGATCTTTAACGTAATAAAAATTCTTACAACTTGATTAATATAAATTGAACCATTATTTCCAGCAAACTATTGAAAGATCTTTTGCAAAAGCAAATAGTGCAATAAAAGTTTTTTTAGTGTTTTCTAATTTATTCTGTTGATTGAATTATTCAATCTTATGAACATGACATAAAATGAAGTGAGATTTATGGTTCTTTAATAGTTGTGCTTTTGTAGTATCTAAATATATCATTTCTGTACATGAAATGTTTTTAGAATTTTGCAATTTTTGTCTGTCTGTCTGACTGTGTTCGCATCACATAAAAACTACTGGATGGATTTGAACAAAATTTTGTGAGGAGGTCCCTTTAAACCATTGTTTCAATACAGAATTTTTTTTTTTTTTTTTTTGTAAAAATAGATCATTTCGTGACAAAATAGTGATACAATTGTGAAAGCACCCAATATTGTCGTTATATTGTACCAAAACAGTTGTCAGCATTTATTATTTTGGTAGATGGAAAAATTTTTAACACTGTCTACAAATCTCGAAAATAAATAGTTAAAGTTGAATTTTAAGAAAATTAAAAATGACACGCAGACAAAGTCGTAACACTGCTAGTTGTATAATAAAACTTTAATAAGATCATATCTGTACATAAAATGTTTTTGGAAAATATTATTGTTGGTGTAGATAGTAACCGATATGGAATACAAAACACCAATTTTTGGAATTTTTGTTTGTCTGTTCGCCTGCCTGTCTGTGTTTTCATTATGTAAAAACTTCTAGGTGGATTTTAATAAAATTTTGTGAGGAGATCCCGTAGAACCTTAATTCGAATATAGAATACTTTTTTTTAGTAAAAGTATGTCACTTCGAGAGACATGTAAAGCAACCATTTTTTTATCTTCATTAAAATAACTCAGCCCAAACGGCCTTATATTGTTAGTAAAAACTACTAACAGTAGAAAAGTACTCTTAAAAATACGCATAATTAAAAACAAGTGCTATACTTGGCCATGCCGAACCTTATATACCCTTCACCATCTATGTAAATCTAGCTTTTAAATGATGTCCATATTGATATTTTAAAAAATTTTAAGAGTTGAGACGCCCGTAACTCGGAAAATATAAGCGAACGCCAATTTTTTCACTTCATGCTTTTTTATAATTTTTTAATTCTCTATCGCCACAAATATTTTTTTTTTTACTGGAGTTACTTCATTGTTTTAAATGATGTGGACAAAATAGAGGTAGGCATGTTGTTTTGCCCGCTGCCTCGAAGAGCATGGTTGCTGATTTCCAGTAGCAAGATCGAACGGACAGACCGACATCGTTTAATCTACTTCGCTATGCATAAGAACTCAGAATTTATATACTTTATGGGGTCGGAAATGGATATTGTAGAAATTACAAACGGAATGACAAACTTAAGTGCTGTTTCTGTATTACAGGCGATCAACTCGTCTGAAAAATTTATATGAAAAGCACTCAGTTTTTTGAGTTATTTCCATAAAAATTTTTCAGACGAGTTGATCGCCTGTGATATAGAAACAGCACATTAGTTACACCCTTTTGCTACTTTTTGTAGTAAAGGGTAAAAAATGGATCCTCTCCATAATACCCTGTTCAGACATACACTTTAATTGCGCAATTAAGGAATTTATGCAATTAAAGCCTTAATTGAGCTCAATTTACCATATAAGAAGTCAATTAATTAATTGAGCAATTAATACTTAATTACGTCACTAATTGAATAAGATGCAAAATGCAACCCTTGCCAACAAGTATGTTCACTCTAGGAACTATGTTCAGTGAGAAGAAAAAATCCATTAAACTGACAAGCCGCAAGAAAAAAGATATAAACAAACAAATAAAAAGAAAATGGCGGGTCATAAGAAAGTGGCTTTTAATACTTCCAACTTCAAAGCAACAACAAAAAGCCATGTTGTTGTTGCTTTGTGTCGTCATCTAGGCGGACGACACTACCTAGTAAAATAAATATGCCTTGTGTTAATTGAAATAAAATTAAATTGCGCAATTAAAATTAAAATAACTCAATTAAGAAAACATGTCTTAACAGGGTATAAGGTTATTAATTTTATAAAATGGAAAAGAACGGAATTATTATTTCTCAGTTTAATTGTACCTTTCAAGACGGCGGAAACATTCTATTTGATTATTTGTGATATGGCATAGTGCTATAGCCATAACCGAAACCATAGATCTAAATTGAATTTAGATTTTTTGCCATACCCATATACAGCTGACTATTAAATTGACGTATTAGCTGGTTGTTTTTTTTTTTTTTTTTTACACGTTCACTGCATTGTATTGGTGAGTTTTAATCTATATTTTTCGTTGCGCTGCTTTTTTAACAAACGGCAAAACAAATAAGAGTTGCTTATGGCTATGGCACCACTATTTGCTGGCAGAAAATATGATTCCGGTTATGGCCATGGTACGGCACGTCTAATTAAACCTTCTTTCTCATTCTCTTTGTAATTTCTAAAATGTTGATTCTTATACATCAATATTGATCCTTGCTCATCTATCCATCAGTCCAAGTTTGAATTGAAATGGGATTTGCGACGACTCCAGACGATCAACAAAATTTTTAAGTATAAAATTAATTGGATTAATTCCGCCAGTATATATTAAACTGCTAAACTGTTGCTGTGCACAGCCAGAGACGACATTTTTTTACCGAAAATTATAACAATATTTTTAAGCCCAATTTGTCAAACAAACTTTGAAAATAGTTGCTATTGAGATCGGTTCAAAAAATGCATCGGTTCTTTGCTTTATATCCTGCTTTGCTTTGTTAGTTTTACAATATTTTTTTTTTTTGATAATCGAAATTGCAGAAAAATGATATAATCGGCAATTCACTAAACTATCAAAATATAACTAAAAAAAATAAACAAAGTTTTTCTAAAAATCAGAATTAAAATTCAAAGAAATTAAATTTTAGTCAAGCTGAAGTTTCCGAAAAAAAAATTCTTTTTTTTTAAATTATTTTAATAAACAGTTAATAATTGCAGATATTAGAAAGTTAATATGCCACCACTTTCGACTGCTGGTAACAATGCGAAGCCCTCGGAACCCACTGAAGAATTGGGAAAATCCAAACAGACTGGAGTGCTTTTCGAAGACGATGCCGAAACCGTTGACGGTGCCTTAGCTACCGATGTAACCCCATTCATGACGGCTGAAAAGCGTCAATATGACTTGGTTTGGCGTAACGTTTTGATCTTTGGTTATTTGCATTTGGCCGCGTTTTATGGTGCTTACTTATGTCTTTCGAAAGCCAAATGGGCCACAGTATTCTTTGGTAAGAATGATATTAATTAATTATGGAAGAAATGTGAATGAAATCTGATTTTATTATTTCAATTTATTTAGCCATTTTCTTGTATATCATTAGTATTTTGGGTATTACTGCCGGTGTTCATCGTTTGTGGACTCATCGTGCCTACAAGGCTAAATGGCCTTTACGTGTGATCTTGATTATCTTTAACACAATTGCTTTTCAAGATCCTGTATATCATTGGGTTCGCGATCATCGTGTCCATCATAAATTCTCTGATACTGATGCCGATCCCTTTAATCCTTCTCGTGGATTATTTTTCTCTCACATTGGCTGGTTGTTTTGTAAAAAACATCCCGATGTTGTGGCCAAGGGTAAAACTATTGATTTATCTGACCTAAAATCGGATCCCATTGTTATGTTTCAAAGGAAGTATGTTTTTTCTTCTAAGTTTGTTGTTGCTGCCATTTCATTAATTTGTAATTGTGATTTATTTTTCCAGATACTATATGATTATGATGCCTATAGCTTGCTTTATTTTGCCCACTGTTATTCCCATGTACTTTTGGAATGAAACTTTTATTAACTCTTGGTTTGTGGCCACCATGTTACGTTGGTGCTTTTCGCTCAATATCACATGGTCCGTAGCCAGTGTTGCTCATAAATTCGGTGTTCGTCCGTATGACAAGTACTTTTTTACTGCGACATTTTTACGGACACATTAATAATTACGCACTTTTTTTTAATTTTTATTTTTGCAGGACCATTAATCCTGCCCAAAATCCTGGTGTAACCTTTTTCACGCTTGGCGAAGGCTGGCATAACTACCATCATGTTTTCCCCTGGGATTACAGAGCCGCCGAATTGGGCAACTCCATGAATATGACAACCTATTTCATTGATTTCTTTGCAAAAATCGGCTGGGCTTACGATTTGAAAACCGTTGCTCCTGAAACAATTGAAAAGCGTACTAGACGCACTGGCGATGGCAGTCATGAGATTTGGGGCTATGGTGATAAGGACGCTACCCCAGCGGATTATGAGTCCATGATTACACTTAATAAGGAAAAAACTAAATAAATTGTAAAACTAAAAACACCAAAAGAAACTATTTAAAATTTTAAGTATCAAATAAAATATATCCTTTCAACGTTTAATATAAAAAATTAATGAAGTATACAAACTATGAGGTCTTTCCATAAAAAATAAGTTTAAAAAAAATACGCTTTAATTTTATAAATAGCGCTCCCGATTTCGATATATATTCCGCTATTTTTTTAGGTGCCTGTTAAGTAAAGGCAAAATATGATCTTTAAAGGCTTTCAAAAAGGCCAATGTCGAAAAATATAAATGGATTACTTTTAGTGATCCAGTGGGCCTGCTGTAATCAAGATGGTAAGCAAGTTGACTACAAATCTGAATGGCCAGGGTTCAACCCCTGCGGCAATGCAAAAATAAAATTTATTTTTTTTTTCTGTTTAATGGTATAAACACACATTAAGGGCCAGTTTCACGATGTCGCAATCGTTCATTCGATCGCACAATTACATTCAAAACAAAAAGAAATTCTAAAAAATTGTTTTTGTTTTAAATGTAATTGTGAACGAATGATCGATTGCGACATCGTGAAACTGGCCCTAAGAATTATCATTACAAAACGCAGCCACCTTCGTCGGTACATCTTTAAAGCATATTCGCCGTCGAATTAAAATAGCTAATAAAATGGCTATAACTTTGTTCTTTCACCACCTGTCTTATCTCTCATCTTTCCCTTTCCTAAAGAATTAGCACTTAATAGATTATGCCTGAAGTGCTACTTCTTTTTTTTTTTTTTTTTAAAGGAAAGGACTGCAGAAATCGTCTTCTATATTTTCTCCAAATAATGGCTATCGGCTTCTCTGGGTGTTTCTTTCCTCAAATTTACGTATAAGATTATTTTAAATAAAATTTAATTATTACAACGTCTAACCGATATACATATAGATTACTAAGTCCACCTTTCTGGAACTAACCACAGATGTTGCTGGTTATTTATTTTTAGTATTTATTTAATCGTTTTTTTTTATTCTTGTTAAAAATGAATATTTTATTAAGAAAAAGCAAATTACTTTCAAATACAAAAAAGTGAAATATGATTTATGTTTTTATGTAAGTATGTATGTATGTATGTAGGATTAAATTTATAATTAAAATTCATTTTTTAAATAAATAATAATTTTATTTATTTTTGTAAACAACCGTTTTAAATATCAAATTGGGAAAGAAGATTTTTATTAATAATTTGCTCATTTGTTTATGACATGATTTTGTAGCAAAATTTTACTCTGCTCCGTATCATAAAATAACATAGAATACTTGCTATTTGATGCGGAACACAGAAGTCTAATTTAATTTTCTTTGTTTCAAAAACTAACTAAAATTGAAAGTGTATATAAACTAGGCTTGCCAGATGGCCTGGATTCGCCTGAATTTTCCAGTTTTTTATGTCTGGTCCAGTTTCCAGGAAAAATGCAATCAGTCCAGTTTTTTCATATTTTATATTCTTTTATAATGAAATTAATATTTTGTACAGAAAAATTGCGTTCTAAATACAATGAAATTACAACTATATTTGTAAATGTTTAGATTTTATCTTTTTCTAATTCCAATTATTACCATTTTACTTCTGCTGCCTGCGAGGGAAATTTAATAATTTGCCAAAAAATATTCCAATCGATAATCAAAAATGTGATTAAAATAAAGTACAAAATCTGTATAAATTGGTCTCATTCGTTCATTCCATTCCAATAAGCAATGCTTTTTGCGAAAGGATCTTTAGTATTTAAAATAATTTATACTCTCAGGAGAGATATAGAATGTCTTTCGACTTAATAAAGGCTGAAATTATAATAAGATTAAACTTTGATGAAAGTGGCAAAAATTTTCAAACTTTTTTGAATACTAATAAAGCAAAAGAGTTAGTAAATTCTGTAAATAAAAATTCAAAATATATGTGGCAAAAGACATATACATATATAAAAATATGTACGTAATACAACTTAAGATTGAAATAAATTGTTATGTTAACGTGTTTTTTTAAATTTTTAATAAAATTTCACTTTTTGGAACAACAAGTGCATTTTAAACAGGTTCAGTTTTTTTTCTAAAACCCAGGCGCAAATTTTATGTTTTTCAGTTTTCAGGCTTTTGGGATCTGGCAAGCCTAATATAAACACATTTTGTACCGAACTGAAAAAGAAATACACAGAGCTAACAAATTGTGTTTATACACATTTTTAATTTTTACATATAAAATAAGAAAAAAAAATTATAAGGAGTAAGAATCATTAAGAAGTTCCTATAGCTTAAATATATGCTAAATATACATGTAAGTGGTAGCAGAGCAAAACTTAGGGCTTTTAGATTAATAGTATTATAATGATTTTGGAGCTCGCTCCAATTGCTACAAAATCAAAACGCACCGAGATATTTTTACATAATTTTGAAATTAAAATAATTTAAATTTATTTGAATTAAATTTAAAATATTTATAATATTATGCTAATATCCCATAACATTATTCAAATAAATATGCAATTTATTTGTTGGTTTAGAATAGCAGGATCAGGAATCCTTTATCCAAATTTTAAGAAAAACCAAAAACGTTTCCTTTAAGTACAAAAACTTCAAAAACAACATGAGAGTTATTTTAGAAGCCAATACAGAAATGTTAAGGCTTTAACAAAAATTACCAACAAGCAAACCCCGTTTTTTTTTTCTTACATTTCCTTCTGCATTAGGTTGGTTATATACCAACTCTTTTAAGCTGAAAGTCCATACAACGCGTTCTATGTGTAGACGCTTTTTAGGCTTTTCATACTTTTTACGCTTTCTACACTTCTTAAACGTCAAGTTACATACAACGCGTTTTATATGCCAAGTTTTTGTTTTCATAAGCTGTAGTGTAAATATTTTTATATAAAGAAATCATATTTGGAAAAATGAAATGTTAAAAGAATTTTTGGTATGTATATATTGAGTTTATGAACATAATATTTTGTGTAAAATCTTCAGATGAAAAGGGAATGGTTTTGGCATTTGTATTCAAAACTTTATAAAATGAATAAACACGTTAGGGATGAAACTCAGTACGTAAAAGTAATCGATAGCAAAAATACTAGTTTTCTTGATTAAAGAGTTGTTGTAAATTATTATTATTAACGTATTTTTTTCTGAATTTATTGTTAAACTTTGCTAAAAAGGGTTTTTTTTAAATAAAAAAAGCTCTTTAAAACAGAAAAAAGTAATCATTAACACAACAATATTTATCGATTCCATTGACAATAAAATATAATTTATCATCCTTAGCTACAAAAACAGCTGGCATTTTTTCATGACGCTTGCGAAACGTAGAAAAGTAGAAAGTAAATAAACTTCTTGCGTTCTACGTGTTCATGCTTTTTACGCTTTGTGATGTGTAACTTGTCACATATATTTACATTAATTCTACTTTCTTGGCAGACGCGTATAAAGCGTGTACGCATAGAACGCGTTGTATGGACTTTCAGCTTAAATGCAGACGTAAGGCGTATTGAAAATAAAAACAACACAGTTATTTTTTTTTTCCAAAAGAAAGAAAAAAAAAATAACGATGATGCCAACAGTTTGCACAAGCAATTATAATTTTTATTTGTAAAATTATATTGGGAATTTTTATAATATTATTTATTATATTATACTAATAAGATGATTACGCCTGTCCACAATGCAAATTCGATGAAAAAGAAACTTAAAATTATTACTATTTTTTTTATGGAGAAAATCACAAGCAGATAAACCATCTACACAACCATACGAATAAAACATAAAAATTTTAATCCAAATCGCTTTGACCGTTCGTGAGTAATAAAGTCACAACACACTTGCAACAATTTTATATATATACTAGATGAACCCGGTGTGCTTTGCTACCCCCCTCGTTATTAAATAAAATTAAAGGGGCGAGGCCACGCCCCTTTTTCCACTCCCAACTTTATATAGTCAAGAATATCCTATTCCAAAAATTTAATGACGATTGGTCCAGTAGTTAAGACTATATTACGATTTTTAATTTTTCTAAAAAGGGGCGGGGTCCCACCCACTTTTCTCCTTGTACGTATTCCTAATTATGCCAATACCATATGTACCAAATATCGTCGACGTAGGTCAAAAAATGGCCAAAATATGGCGATTTAAATTTTTGGCTTATATGGGCGGTGCCACGCCCCAAGGGTTTGGCCTCCTATAAAGCACAAACAAACAGACAGACATTCATTTATATATATATATATATATATATATATATAAAAGAGGATTTACATATACTTTTTTTTTTAATTGGCTATGTTTGGATAGGGCTGGAGGGGGAACCGTTAGAGTTTTAACATAATTTTTCTTTTATTCGCATTTGCTATAGACTGTCTCTAAAATTGTTAAAAAAAAGTTTGGCGGTACCGAAGTAAATTTAAATTACATACGTAAAAAAAGAATACCATAAATTTGGGGAAAAACCTAAAAAAAACTTGTACCTTTTTAACGAAAAGCGCTGCTAGAACAGAACATGAAACTTATTTCTTCTAAATTTTATAAGGAATAAATCAAATGTCTTAAAGTATTGTACACCACGTTAAGGTTAGCTAAAATTAAAAATTTAATCATCGCAAATTTTCAAACAGATTTCGTCAATAAAGTTACAAGAAGTTTAATAAAATCTTAGCTGTACAACCACAAATTTCACCAACTTTACTCCATATTTACTCGGTTATATTTTTATTTGTAAAATTTTGTAATTTCTCTTGCCACAATAGCGCTTGACTTGTACAGGGAATTATTATACGCTCCACATTGACTTTTGCCATGTTTATTCTCTGTCGCTCAGAAAACAAGTTAAAATTAGAAAAAGTTTTATTCCTGAGCCTCGCCGCTTTGCCGCTCGAAAATGCCACTCAGATCATCGCTGAAGAGTGGCGGAAAACTTGAATTTTTTTGCCTAACATTGAATTTTTTTAATTTTTTAAGTGATCACAGATTAAATCCCTTTTCCTCCTAGGACGCATATTTACCGAGATAAATGAGTTTTGAGTTTTCGATATAAAAAAAAAAAAATTTTGGGTAAAAACTTGAATTTTTTGATCTAACATTATTTTCATCTTCTACCGGCAATCCATTCAGGTTCATTATTCCTTTACAATTCGTTTGCCACCCAAATTAATTCCACTTTCTATAATTATTTAGGGAATTACAGACGATAAAGTAAATTTATTGATTCAAAATAACTAGTGTGTTTTGTTTACTTAAAAAAAAGAATACCGTAAAATGGTAAATAAAATAGTGGAGTAAAACAAAAAAGTGATAACTAAAGCTGAAAGTCCATACAACGCGTTCTATGCGTACACGCTTTTTACGCTTTTCATGCTTTTTATGCTTTCCACACTTCTTAAACGTTAAGTTAAATGCAGCGCTTTTTATGCGCCAACTTTTTGTTTTGATCAGCTGTGGTGTAAATATTTTTATCTAAAGAAATCATTTTTGGAAAAATGGAAAGTGTAATGTTTAAAGAATTTATGGCATATATTGTGTAACATGGACCTACGAAAATCTTCAGAAGAAAAGGGAACGGTTTTTGCATTTGTATTAAAAACTTCTTAAATTAAATATATTCATTGCTAAACTTTACTAAGAAATAGTTTTTTTTTTTATTAAAAATTCTTTTTAAAACAAAAAAACAGAAAAAAATTATCATTAAATCAACAATATTTATCGATACCATTGATAATAAAATATAATTTACCATCCTTAGATATCAAAAACAGCTGACATTTTTTCATGACGCTTGAGAAGCGTAGAAAAGTAGAAAGTAAACAAACTTCTTGCGTTCTACGCGCTCATGCTTTCAACGCTTTGTGCTGTGTAACTTGTCACATATATTCACATTAATTCTACTTTTTGACAGACGCGTATAACGCGTGTACGCATAAAACGCGTGGTATGGACTTTCAGCTTAAAGAACTCTTCCCAGTATTAAGCAAATCTGTTTCTAGTATAAATTATACTAACTGCCATCCCTAAATTAGCGCGTAAGACGCAAAGCAATGTAATTCATAGCTTTTGCGCTGGAATGTCATCCCTAAATAACAGCGCCAACTTTGTGTCGTTAATAGTAATGTTAACTCATTTTATTTTATAAAACCCGCTGTATAAGAATAAAGAAGAGATAAAACCGCTAGATTGCCTTGAAAATAACTAAATTGTCATTACTTTTCAACC